>OY728153.1:995721568-996406575 GCA_963277665.1 Viscum album
CTGCTTCTCACTGTTTGCACCCATTCATCTCTACCTTTAGTGCCATTACGATGGTTTTATTACCCTGCCACCGATAGTGCACCCTAATTCTTGCACCTTCTATCTTACTTTAACTCACCCGTCTTCACACAGATACCTGTGTCGGTGAATTCATCTTCTTCTTCATTCCATATTCACCTGAAAACCCAGTTCTTTCATTGTCCAAAACAAACTAACAGATTTCCACCATTCAGTTTCAACCATAATTTCATACATATTAAACTAGAAATTGAAAGGAATCATAAAATAACCATAGATATTAAATTGACTTTTCTCAATAAAAATTTATTCTCCTTGCCTAAGTCAAACATTTTCACCGCACGCTGTCACCAGAAGCTCAACCAGAAGCCACCTCAGAACCTCAAACACCTGCTGACCTTCCATGTTTCGTGTTTCCGGACCAAAGCATGAGTCTTTACACCATCCATTGGAAGGAGCCACTATGAAAGCAGTATCGTAGCTTAAAGAGGAGAAGCTGAGATTGTAGCGACTCAGGTTTTGGACATGTCAGACTTTGGAATATTCTACAAATAATTCCAGAGCTAGGCGCAAAGTGGGAGTGCGATTCTGATGCCCGGTGTGCCAGAAATTAATTTTATAAAAATAATTAGTATATTTATACTTTTCACACTGAGGGGGTATGTTATCTCCTTAACGGTAGATCAGAACGGGAATATGAGTGCATGATTGCGTCTGGAGCATACCGTTAACCCTAGGCGGGGTATAAACTTTGTGAGCGCAGGCCTTCTGTGAGAAAAGCCACTGGAGACATTTTCGTAAATAAATGGAAAAGTTTATTAATGAGTGTCATCTTGAATAACTTCTGAACGGAGTCTCGGATCGAAAATCCGAGTCCACTGTTGCGTTCAGAATGACGTGTTTACCCTTGTGGCGACCTAATTTCCTCCGCACCGAGAGGTCTGGTCGTGGGTGTTAAATTAAATGAAGTTTTTAATGAAAAAAAAGAAACAAACCCCACCCCTCACTTCCCTCCTCTCGCACACCGGAACAGATGACGAAACCCTCCCCCACTCCCACCGTTATTCGCCGAATCAGGCCTCGTGCATCCGTTTTCAGCGTCGATCATCAACAGAATCGAGCTTCAGGGCGTCACCGTCGTCGTTCTACACCCGAAGCTTCAGAGATCCACCAACAGTTAGGCGTTTTGAGTTTCGAAATCCGTGATCCAGATTTTTTTGGTTTTTCTCTGTTTTGAGCCTACATATGTGTAGATCCTATCCTGTGGGGACCACAGATGCCTTCGGATGCGCGTTTGGACCCCCGGGGTGCCCCCAGCGGCCGTTAGAAGGTCCGCCGTCACGGCGGTGGGCCACGGGAATATCATCGGATCACCGCAAGGGCGGCGTTCCGGTCGCCAATTAGCATAGACCCAGCAAGCAGGGTCAGCCGCGTGGGCACTGCGTCATGCCGTGACGGCATGGTCCACCGGCTGGTTCAGGCCGGTCCGGCCCTCTCCTTGTACACTGGGGTTTTAAAACCCCTGTTTCTTGCAATCCAAGGGTCAAATTTGCATGCCATCTGCGGCAATGCTGTCCTGGAAATAATTCAAACCCTTTGAGGTGGATTTAGAGGTTTTGATGTTTCGGGATCATGGCCCGAGTGCTTGAAATGTTGAATATAATAGTGATATTTTATTATTATTTGACTTCGGGAAGTTGTATCTTCTACCCAAAGTGTTTGATTGATGTGTCGTTAGTGACATTAAGACCCTGATGGTAAGGAGGACTTTTCTTGATGGTTTCTGGGTGTTGCGACCATGTTTGGGGTGTGGGCCCCATGAGGGGTTTTTTGGGCGTTTACAGAGAAACACAACTATCTCACCAGGAGTCCAATTTTGTCATATGAATAAACGATCCTGTGTGTTTTTTCAAGAGGATCGCAATGATGTGATATCTTCGATGTGTTCTGGGATCACGGTCTGGGACCCACCCGGGCTAGCTTTGGGGAATAGTACCTTTTCACCGGGTGACCATTTGGGATGATCGAGTAGTCGATCCCGTGTGTTTTTTCAAGGGGATTGTAGTGGTATGATCCGCTTGATGAGTTTCGAGATTGAGGTGTGGGCCCCACCCGATCTAGATTCGGTGAATAGTACCTTTTTCACCGGGTGTCCGTTTCAGGCAAGTAAACAGTCTATCCTGCATTTTTTCTGTTTGGATCGTGATGGTGGCCTCAGTATCGGCCTTGGAGGTGCGCAGGGTGGCATTGTGGAGGGTCACTTGGGTTAGTGATGTTTAGACCAGCAGTGGTTGAGGGTACTCTCTTTGTTAGTTTCTATGAGGGTTTGTGCAGCATCACAACCTTATTATAGGTTTTTGATCCTCTCGATGGGATGTTTAATCTGTTAGAGTTGTGGCATCCCTCCGGTGGGCCCAGAGTGGGATCATCTAGCATAATTTCCCTAAATTGGGTTCTTGGTATCGCTGTGACTGCTTATCCACGGGTGGAGATCCCATATCTAGTAAGTTAACCCTGTAGGGTTTGTGGGATCATCAGGAATATGATCCCCTATGTAGTGGTTCGTGCTTAGTAGGGTTGTTTCATCGTTGGGTATATGATCCCCTACTCAGCAAGAGGATTTCAGTAGGGTTGTGGTATCGTTTGTTATACGATCCTCTACTCAGTGCATGGTTTCTGTAGGGTTGCGGGATCGTCAGTTCGATCCCCTATAGGAAGAGATGTACTAGGTAGAGTTTTGGTATTGTTGTGACCGTCATGACACAGTTGACGATCCTCTATCTGAGTGATGTGTTTCCTCGAATACCAGGTCAAGTTGTGGTATTCCCCAGCAGATCCTGGGAGTGATCCCCTATCTATGAGATCTACGAATGCCAGATCGGGTTGCGGTATCCCCCAGAAGACCCTAGGACCGATCCCTTATCTGTGAGATATTTGTATACCGATGTGGGTTCTGGTATCTCCTACAGGACCCTAGTATTGATCCTTTATCCAAAGAGTTGGGTGTTATTGTTGTTTCAATGAGGTTTCCTCAGTGATGGTATCTGACGAGCGTGATCTCTCGGGTGAGCGTCTGAGGTGTTTGTGTGGGAACTGATGATGTTTATCTATCGGATGAGTGTCATATGGGATTCCAGTGATCGTGGAGTGTGTTCTCCTGGTTGTGAACCATTCCTTATGATTAGGTTAGTACCTCATGTGGATTGGTGCATGAACTGAGTATATCTGGATTATTCTTGGTGTATGTATGGGCATACACCTGAGTTGAGCTGACTAGTCGTGTTTAGACAGGGATGGTCACGAGATGGAGTTTCTCTCTCATCCGGGTTCCCTCAGTTTGGGATGAGCGAACTGTTTCCTTTCAGTTTCCCCCTATTCTTTTGGGTTTTTTGGGTTACTACTGAGTATTTTTATACTCACCCCTACACGGGCTTTGCACGAACATGTTTGTGTCATGTGCAGACCACAGGCCTTTCGACAGAGTCCTAGGAGGACTTGGAGCAGGCGAAGCTGAGTGAGCAGGAATTACCATAGAGTCTATCCAGAGCTCTGCTGAGGATATTTATGGTGGTTCATTTGGAAGGGTACCCCTTCTTCCAAGTAGGTTGGATGCATCTGTAGTTTTCTTTTGGTGGGCCATATTTTTCCATTTTGTACTTCTGTTGCACTCTGGTTTGGGATAGATGTATGCATGAATTTTCTTTTCAGTTTTATATATCTATGCACTGTTGCATGGAGGTTTATGTGGTTGCATGTGTACAGGTTCCTTAGGCTAATTCCTGCCATGTGTGTGATAACCTACTCAGTGCTAGACACCAGCCCCTCACCTAGTGGAGGCAGGCTTCGGGAGTCACGACTTGAGCCCCATTGGGTTGTGTGGTGATAGAGTGGTATCAGATGAGGTTCCACCATTGGGATCTCATAGCATAGCTGGTCTAGCTATGAGTTTTTTTTGGGTTGCATAGAGGCAGTGTTGGGATGTTTTGAGTTCATCTTTCAGGCCAGGGACTGTAGTGTTGGTGTGGCGGCCAACGTATCCATTCACTTGGACTCTGATAACCTGCCTTTTGACTCAGAACATTTGTACACTAGTCGTGGGGACATAACGGTACATGCATCATATAGGACTAGGTTTTTGGGTTTCCCTTTTCTTCTTAAGTCAGCTCTCCAGATATACTCTTTGACCATGGAGCGTCGTGATTGTATTTTAGGATGCCTCCACGACGACAGCTAGTGAGAGTTCTGCAACGGTATTTTGGTGATGATATACCCCGTGTAGAGTGTGTGGACCAGGTTGAAGGTTTTGAGGCTGGACCTCCGGGTGGTCTTCCCGTTGAGCCACCTCCTATCGAACAGTTGGTTGGGATGGCAGTGTAGGATGAGGTTGCGTGCAAGCTGAGTGTGCTTCACGAGTTCTAGAGGCATCAACCTCTGAGGTTTCTGGGTGATCCAGACCCCCAAGGAGCTGATGACTGTATCGAAGCATTCACTCGTTTGTTCCGCCTGGTGAAGATAGCCCCAGATCAGATGGTGGTCCTAGCAGTAAGCCTTCTGCATGGTTCGGTCGGGCGATGGTGGATTTTGGTGATGGAGTCCCACGATGAGGAGATTCTCCCATGGGTAGTGTATTAGAGGATCTTTATGGAAGAGTTCTATCCAATGACGCTGAGGTTAGTGCAGATTAAGGAGAATCTACAACTTTGGTAGAAGGGCATGATTGTGTCAAAGTACTCAGTGAGGTTTACCGATCTATCTCGCTACTCCCTGGATATTTTTTGAGACCCGTTCTTTAGATATCAGACCTTCGAGTAGGGACCACGTAGAGACATCTAGGCATGAGTGGTTTCATTGTGTCTGCCCACCTATGCTGGAGTGCTATAGAGAGCATTGGTGGGGGAGAGATTTATGGATGAGCAGATACTGTCTGTTAGTGTTGGTTGCATGGAAGCTAAGAAGAAGATCTTTGGTAGTCGGCGGTAGGTGTAAGGGTCTAAACGTGACTGACGTTTCAAGAGGCGACCCTAGGATGGAGGATATAAGGCTCAGGGCCCACAGGGATCGCATGACAGTTTTGGTCATCTGCAGGAGAGGTGGTGTTACGCTTGCAACAGTCAAAGACATCTTTCTAGAGATTGTCCAACCCTTCGTGTTGGTGAGATGGAGTCGGTCGATAGACCTCCTTGGCAGAGGCAGCAACTCGAGCAAGGAGGTTCGCAGGGCGGTGGATGTGGCGAAGGAGTTGGTGCAGTAGCATGAGGTGGTAGGAGGTATTAGTTTCCTCCACCCCAACCCCTAGGTGGTCCACACTAAGATCAGGGAGCTGGGTGACAAGGGAGAGGATAGTTGCATGCCCTGGAGGCTACTGACTGAGAGGCTCCATTCTTGGATAGAGGTAGGCCTTATGTCCTTTCTACTTTCTGCAGTATCTTGTTAGACATTGTTCAGCGGTACTCTTCCCTTTCTGTTTCTTTCTCTAGTTTTGTTCAGGGTGTTGGTAAGACCATGTGTGGGTGTTGTTCGGCGTGCTTCAAATGTGTGAGGAAGAGGGATCCTTCCCCCACCGAGACACATTATTGTGATGTGATCAAAATAGTGTGAGCGAGTTAGTGCCACCCAAAGTGGATAGTGTTGAGGTGTGGTGGATGAGTCCCTATGACTTATGTGTTCGGGAGGGGGTGTTTGTTGGTGGACTCGCAGGTGTGGGAGACCCAATTGAGAGTCTAGTTGCTTTCCTTATGCTTAGGGATTTTTGGGTAAGAAAAGTTCTAAGGTGTGTAGGATGTAGTGACTTGGTTTTTGGCCCTATTAGACTTTGGAATAGTCCTATGAATAATTCCATAGCAAGGTGCAAATATGGCGTGCGATTCCGAGGCCCGGTGTGCCAGGAATTAATTTTATAAAAATATTAATTATTTTTATACTATGCATGTGATGGGGGTGTTTTATCTCCTAAACGGTAGCTCAGAATGGGAATCTGAGGGCATGGTTGTGTCTGGAGCGTGTCGTTTACCCTAGGCGGGGTATAAACATTGTGGGCACGGGCCTTCTGTGAGAAAATCCATAAGGGGAATTTTCGTTAATAAATGGAAAAGTTTATTTATGAGTGTCGGCTCGAATAACTTCTGAACAAAGTCTCAGATCCAAAATATGTGTCCGTCGTTGCATTCAGAATGTCGCGTTTACCCTATGGGAGACCGAATTTCCTCCGTACCAGGAAGTATGTTCGTGGGTGTTAAATTAAACGATGTTTTTAATTAAAAAAGAAAAAAGAAACAAACCCCACACCTCACATCCCTCCTCTCTCACCCCCAGAAAGGACGATGAACCCCTCCCCCTCTCCCACCGTTCTTCTCTAAATTGACCCCTAGGCATCCATTTTTAGCACTGATCGTTTGCAGATCGAGCTTCAGGGCATCACGGGCGTCGTTCTGCACCCAAAGCTTCCGCGATCTGCCAACAGGTAGGCGTTTTGAGTTTCGAAATCCTGGATCCCGATTGGGTTGATTTTTCTCTATTTTGAGCATTCAGATATGTAGTTCCGGTCTCGGGGGGGGCACGCAGATACCTTCAGATGCACGTTTGGACCCCCATGGCCCTCATAAGGTCCATTGGCGCGGCGCCGGCGGTGGTGGCCCATAGCGGCGGGCCGTGGGAATATCATCGGACCACCGCTGGGCCGGCGTTCCGACCACCAATTAGTAGAAACCCCACAATGGAGGTCATCTACTCAAGCGCTACGCCGCGCCACGATGGTGTGGTTTGCCGTCCAGAGCGACCGGCGGTGGCGGCGGTTGGGTAGGCCGGCCGGACCGGCCGGTTCAGGCCAGTCTGACCCTCTCCTTGTACATGGGGGTTTTAAAACCCCCGTTTGATGCAATCCAGGGGTTGGATTCACGTGCTGTCTGCGGCGACGCAACCTTGGAAATAAAGAAAACCATTTGAGGTTGGTTCGTGGGTTTTGAAGTTTCAGGATCATAGCCCGGGAGCCTGAAACGTCGAATAAAATAATGATATTTTATTATTATTCGACTTTGTTTCGTTGTATCTTCTACGTGGAGAGTTTTATTGATGTGTCGTCAGTGGCATTGAGACCCTGATGGTACGGAGGAATTTTCTTGACGGTTCCCGAGTGTTGGGACAGAGTTGGGGGGTGTAGGCCCAATGAGGGTTGGTTTGGATGTTTACGGAGAAACACCACTTTCTCACCAGGATTCCAATTTTGGCTGATGAATAGTCGATCCTGGGGGTTTTTCGAGAGGATCGCAATGGTTTGATCCGTTTTATGTGTTCTCGAATATAGGAATGGGCCCCACCCGGGCTGGCTTTGGTGAATAGTACCTTTTTCACCAGGTGACCGTTTGGGACGATCGAGTAGTTGATCTCGTGTGGTTTCTTGAGGGGATCGCAGTGGTATGATCTGATTGATGAGTTTTGAGATTGAGGCATGGGCCCCACCCGGGCTGGCTTCGGTGAAAAGTACCTTTTTTATTGGGTGTCCATTTCAGGCAAGCAAACAGCCTATCCTGCATGTTTTTTTCCACCTGGATTGTGACGGTGGCCTCAGTATCGGCCTTGGAGGTGCGCGGGGTGGAATTGTGGTGGGTCTCTTGGGTTTGCGACGTTTGGACCAGCAATTTTTAGGGTACTCCCTTGGTTTGTTTCTACGAGGGTTTACACGACATCACAACATTATTATGGGTTTGTGATCCTCTCGATGGGTTGTTTAATCTGTTAGAGTTGTGGAATCCCTCTGATGGTCCCGGAGCGGGATCCTCAAGCATCGTTTCACTAGATTAGATTCTTGGTATCGCTGTGATGGATTATCCTCAGGTGGTGATCCCCTATCTATCAAGTTAACCCCATAGGGTTTGTGGAATTATCAAGAATATGATTCCCTACGCAAGGGGCCATGCTCAGTAGGGTTGTGGCATCATTAGGTATGTGATCCCCTACTCAGCATGAGGATTTTAGCAGGGTTTAGGTATCATTGGTTATATGATCCCCTACTCATTGTGTGGTTTCTATAGGGTTGTGACATCTTTATTTTGATCCCCTACAATGTGAGATGTACCAGGTAGGGTTTCGGTATCGTTGTGACCGTCGTGACAAGGGTGATGATCCTTTATTTGGGTGACATGTTTCCTGGAATACCAGATCGGGTTGTGGTATCCCCCAATAGATCCTACGAGTGATCCCCTATCTGTGAGATCTACGAATGCCAGAACAGCCTACGGTATCCCTTAGTGGACCCTTGGAGTTATCCCCTATCTGTGAGTTCTTCTTATACCAGTGTGGGTTCTGGGATCCCCTACCAGACCCTAGGAGAGATCCCCTATCTGAAGAGTTTGGTGTTTTTATTGTTTTAGCGGGGTTTCCTCAATGACGGTATTCGACGAGTGTGATCTCTTGGGTGAGAGTTTGAGGTGTTTATATGGGAACCGATGGAGTGTATCTCTCAAACAAGTGTCATCTGTGATAATAGTGATCGTGGAGTGTGTTCTCCTAGTTATGAACCATTTTTGGTGATGAGGTTGGTACCTCATGTGGCTTGGTGCATGAGCGGAGTATATCTAGATTGTTAATGGTGTATCTATGGGCGTACACTTGAGCTGAGCTGAATAGTTGTGTTTATCTGATGATGGTCATCAGATGGAGTTTCTCTCTCATCTATGTTTCTTCTAGCTGGGATGAGAAGACTGTTTCCTTTCAGTTTCTCTCTTTTGTTTTGGGTTTTTCGGGTGCCTACTGAGTATTTTTATACTCACCCCTGCATGAGCTTTGCCCGCACATGTTTTTGTCTTGTCCAGGATGGAGTCCTAGGAGGACCCAGAGCAGGCGAAGCTGAGTGAGTGGGACTGACCGTAGAGTCTTATCGGAGCTGTACCGGGGAGCTTTCCGCTGGTTCTTTTGGCAGTGTACCCCTTCTTCCGAGCAGGTTGGACGCTTTTGTAGTTTAGTTTTTGTGGGCCATGTTTTTCTCTTTTGTACTTTTGTTGCACTCTGGTTTGGGTTAGACGCATGCATGCATTTTATTTTCAGTTTTATATATCTGTGCATTGTCACATGGAGGTGTATGTGGGTGTGTTTATATAGGTACCTCAGGCTAATGCCTCCCATGTGTGTGATAGCCTACTCGGCGTTAGACGCCAGCCACTGGCCTAGTGGAGGTAGGCTTGGGGAGTCATGGCTCGAGCCCCATTGGGTTGGGTCATGATGGAGATCCTGGATGTGCGATGAGAATGGGGAAGTCTTGCCACTGATGAGCTTCACTGCTGTGGATGGAGGGAGAAGGCTGACGCCGCGCTGCCCGCTGAAGGGTCTGCTAGTGGAGTTGAGGAGAGTCCACCTAGACCATTTCTGTGGACTGTTTCCAAGCTAAGGAGAGACGTTGAACCATATGAGGCCACCGCTAGTATTCACTGGTGTTGAGGAGGAGTCTGACTGGTCTCCTGTCGAGCTGTATCGAGTCGCCACAACCTCCTATATAAGAGTTGAGAAATCCTTCTCCCCCCTATTGATGTGCACCAGATTTGGTGGGGAGAAGGAATGATTAAAAAAAATTAATTAAAATAATAATAATAAAGATAAGATAAAGATAAAATTTAACATTAGTGATTAAAAATCTAAAAAATTTAATATAATATATTATATAATAATTTAAATTTTCTAAATAAATTAGATTTGTTTAAATTAAATTTAAGATAAAAGAAAAAGTTTTATTAAGAATAAATTAATAATCTTTAAATAAAATTATTTATTGATATTAATTAATATTTTTACTTTAACACTTTAATTATAATTTAATTTCAATTAAATAAATAGGAAAATTGAATTTATAAAGTATTTTATTAAATCTAGTTTAAGTATTATTTTTAGTTATACTAATTAAGTATTAATTATACTTACACTAATTAAATAAATTAATTAATAATTATAAATTAAATACTTAATGATTTTACCTTTTATATGTTTTAATAATAAACTAACAATCATAATAATAATATTTAATAATAATTAGCAATTTTCTTTTTTATTAATTAACGTTAGTTAAATTTTTAACAAGTAGAATAACTTTGAACTTAAAAAAATAACTATTTTACTTATTTTTATTTTCATTCATTTGTTTTTCTATTATAACTATACATGTTCATTCAAGAGACATGTATACGTCCATATTCACTTAAATAACTCACCGGGAGTTAGTTATGTGTGAAAAGTTAGCGGGACGTGCCATTTGAGGTAAAACGCACGTGTGCGGTGCACACATGAAGGACGCTCTAAGTTGGTGGAAAAGGGTCGGTGAAAAGTAGCAGAAGACAATGGCTACTTAAGAAGAGAAAGTAGAATATCATGGATATTCGGAGAGATTCACATTTATTAGATATAGATTCGTTAGATAGATATTCATTTAACACAAGAAAGGAGCCAGTGTCGAGGAGAGGAGACCGAAGGGAGACTCTAGAACCATCTCTTGGAGCTGGAGGAGGCCAAGAGTAGTAACAGTTCATGCTAGCAGAGGGGGTTTACTTCCTATGTTTTCTTTTAATTCTTCACTTTTGTAATTGAATAATCTTGTTATACATATTAAAGAGGACATTTAGTTAAATCATTAGTTCAGGGATAAATTGATGTTCCACTGGTTGCCTTTAAATGTTCTTTTTCACTTCATCTTTAGATGTATTCAGTATTTATCGGCGATATTGATACTAAATTCATTCAATTGCATTGTTCCATAAAATCTTAATTTCAAAATTTTACAATCAATTGGCGATATTGATTGGGAAAACATCTTTCAAACGTTAATAAATTGTTAAGACTTTAAGACTTATGGAGAGTTCATCTAGTTGTCATTTTTTAAATTATTCACATTTGATTAATTTTGGAGTGGAAAACTCTAAATTTTATTGGCTTGAATGACTTAAATCTTGGAGAGGGAGGTAATTCATTTCTCTTTTTTGTGGTTTACTATAGTAATTTTTATGTGAATTGAATTGTTTTAAGAACCAGTAGAATGAAGATTATTCCCCGAGCATTTAAATATATTGTTCTCTTATCAGCATTCTTTATCTCTGTGTGTAGAGACCCGAAGCCTGACGTACATGGACATTACATTACTTGTGTGGAATACTTAGTACATAACAAACACACACACACAAGGACCGTAATATTTTAGTGTATTTGGAAACTCGGAATATAATCTTCAAATAGTGGTGAAAGATCTTCAACATCTCCCATAAAGATCTCCTTTTTTTAAACCTAATTAATTTCTATATGTCCTGGAAAAAAACATAAAAGGGTGAGCTCAAATGCTCTGTAAGGGTAAACAAAAGAAATATCAATCACGTCATATTCATAAGAACATATCTTTTGGAAATCTTAACCTGCAAAAGAGATCATAATTTCATAACATGGGATAAATCATAGTAGTGAAATGTAATCCCAATAATCATAACTTAAAACATGAAACTTTGTGGCATACACAAATAATCATAGAGAATCATTTCTTATTATTCAAGGATCATGGCCAAGACTATCTTAGTGGACAAGGTCCCTTTCTGAACCGAGTTCACTCCTCGTTTCAGTCATGTTTCACTGAACCGGTATAACCTACCGTTCTAGCCATGTCTATCTCATGAGATATAAAATCATTACCCAATTCATTGGAGGGAGATATAGGTCCCACCCATCTCATAATGATACCATTCTTATGTGTGCCTCAAAATCATAAATCATACATCATTGCATAACCCATGTAGTAAAAATGGGATTCTTAAACAACATGACATCATAAAACAATTCATATAAGATAAAGGAATTAATAAAAATATTTCCATCACAACATAATCAAATCCATGTAATAATAGTGATAGAAACATAACTCTATATTATCTTATATGGAAAATAATTTTGATAAAACACTTGAACTCCATTCTTGATGAAAAATATCCTTTCTACTTCAAAAACACTTTTCATTTCTTAACATGTCGTACAATTATAAAATAAAAGAAGTTGATTAAAAATAAACTTGAAAACATGTAAAGGAAGCTTCTTGGAAATAATGTTTTAAAAATCCATTCATGACGTATAAGTTAAAAAAACATTCTTCGTACTTTTGTCGAAAAAGTCAAAAAATACCTTGTAGGGTAAATAAAAGAAAGATTCCTTCCATACCATGGGGTAAAAGTCAAAATGGGTAAAAAGGAATTTAAACATACATGAATACACTTTTATAAATCATGGACATGGATGATAGAAATAACCCTAGTAAATACTTACGAATAAGCAATCTCGGATAAAAATGAGATTTGCACAATTATCCCTTACCTTATGTCTGATATGCTTCGTACGTATCCGAACCTCCTGTATAATGATTTAAATAATGTCATTAACTTATAAAAGAATAATATTCATTATTATTATATCATATATGGTTCACTTATGACTTTATATTACCTGTTCTTTTGTAGATTTTATGTTAAAGAAGCGTTTTGGGTAAAATCGTTTCATTTATCGTAGGTGTTTGGACACTTTGTTCTTGACATTATTATTACTTATATCATTATTTACTTACTTCCAGAATAGAAAACATGATTTATATATCATATATATTCAATATATATATATATATATAATATATAGATAAATGAAATGAAACACATCGTTCATGGAGACGGTAGTCCGTACGTACGCATGAACGTTGTTTTCCTTTCCTTATTGTTGTGAATGGAAGTAAGTAGATGGAATACATATATATATATATATATACATAAATCCAGTAGATTTAACATGTCATATATTTCATTATTATTCATTATATATACTTTATAATCACTCATGAATGGTTAATGTGGAGAATGAATCTCATCGCGTCGTGGAGACAGTAGTCCGTACGTACGCACGAGCGATGATATCATTCTCATGATCGTGAACTTGTTTTTAAATGTATGTATACTATTTCAGTATCAATATCACTTTATAATAATCATATATAGTTACTCATTACACCATTATACCTATCCAATTAAGGTGGTGGCAGAAAATAGATTACACCACGGCGTGGAGACAGTATTCCGTACGTACGCACGCGCGGTGATTTCCTTTTTCCGTAGGATGGTTAGAAGGATAATTAGAGTTGTTTCATATTTATAATAACATATCAGTATATAAGAAATACTGTTGTTATTACTTTATCATGAAACAACTAAAGAAGAAGAAGTTGAAGAAGAAAGAAACTGAAAAAGATCGGTAATAGATATTACCTCTTTTTGACGCGCCTTTTCTTAACCTCCACTTAAAGAACTAAGGATGGTCTTTGAAGAAGCCCAGGACCTCTAACATGATACTAGGGAAGTGTAGAGGAGGAATTGGTAGGGTTTGGAAGAGCTTTAAGGCTCAATGTCGTGTGAGGAAGAGGGGGAGGAGGTGCCCTTTTATAAGGGAGGAGAGGGGCACCTTAGGAAAATCTCAAAATATTATTTTATATTAAGGTCAAATTCGGTTTATAATGGTTCCAAAGGGTCTTATTTCATAGCTAAAGTGGGGATGGGTCGAAATAATCTCATCCAATAGTATTTAGACAAGTTTAGGTTATTATTTTAACCTTTCAATTAGATTTAACTCTAAGTTAAATAATTTAACTTTTACCGTGTATTTTTGTTTTCTTACAATATATGATTAATAAACATACCATAACAAGCCAAACGAACCCCAAGTTGTTCATTATTAATATATATATCCTTATATAAGTCATTTGGACGATACTTAGAATTTTTGGAATAAAATAACAATTAATAATATAATATTTGGTTTAAAAACTAATTTATGTCAATTTTGACACTATTTGGTACATGATTTTTATGAAATTCATAACAGAATGATAAGTTAGAAACAAGTTACTTATATAAACAGTAACATGTTATATTAACCTCTAAAATTAATTTAAGTCATAAAAAGTCTCAAATTACATTTATTTGGGCATGTATAACATCAATTATGTCAATATTTCATTAATAAGACAATTACTGCATCATCTTTGTGTCATAATAAATGATAATTATTTAATACCTAAAAATTATAAATAAATTCCTAGGATGTATATAATTGTATTATCTTTCTGGAGACTATTCATTTTCTATGTTTCATGAAGTTTATCACTAAATTAAAATTATTATACTTATAAGATTTAAGAAAGTGACATGTTGTCACATTCTTTGGTTTTAATAACAATTAAATTATTTTCATGGAATAAAGTCCATAAAATGAATCTAATCCGACCCTTAAGTTATAAGGGTCTACCTTTAGCCATCCAATAGGATTTTTCCAAGTGTTAGGGTAATTTTATAATCTTATATTTACCCTTAATTACCTGATTTACCTTTAACTATAGTAAATAAAATTTACCGTAGTTACTATTCACAATGCCCAAAAATAAAAAGTAGCTTATTAACTTAATTTGGACCCACTGATTCCAAATATGGAATCCATTTTTCAAAATTTAATACACAAAAGATGCAGAAATTAAATTAAAATTAATCCCGTTTTAGAAAGAAAACGGGTTTTTCTTTAAAACATTGCGAAAGATTGAATTGATTTAACATACGAATTCAAGGTAAAATCAATGCTAATGACATACATTATATTAAATGGTAAAAATATATTCTATTTATACTTTAAAACCATTCAATATTATAATTTACCCACATAATATATTACGATGAAAAAAGTTGTTTTTAATTAAAATATAGTGTGTTTTTACTATTCATTAAAATATGAAAGTTATCGGAAAAATATCAAAACATTATCTAATGTAAATTTTTATATCCTGATTCAAAAGAAGAATTTTATTTTGTCAAATTGAACATATAAACATGTCAAAAACTAGATTTAAAGTGGGTGCGCCATCAAAAGGCGGTAAAACTACATTTTTTGAAAAATACTTATTTTACCCGAAAAAATTATTTTGTTCTTATACCATGTTCTAGAAAATGTGTAAGATGAATAATAATGTTATAAATTTAAAAATTTAGTTAATACTATTCATAAAGGCTAGTTCATGACAATATTATAATAATATATCGTTGTTTATTAAAACCCGGTATTGCGTACAACACACGCTAACGAAGAAGGTCGCGATTGCGTGTAATGCAAGCCAAGTCAGGGTTGCGTGTTGTGAAAGAATCCTTCGTTGTTTCGTATAACAAAATACAACCATATTTCATTTATACATTGAATATATATATATATACTCAATGTTGCGTAGAATAACTATTATCAAAATTGTGTGTAACACGATCCAAGAATAGTGTTGCGTATACTGCAAGCTAATACGGTGTTGCATATAGCGCAAGGTAATCTTGGTGTAGCATACAACACAAGACATTAATGAAATTTGAAGAATATTTTTCATAAAATATCGGGGTGTTACATTCTACCCCCCTTAAAATGAATTTCGCCCTCGAAATTCGTCGGGGTTATAAATGGTTTACTACTAGAATGTTTGTTTAATAGAAACCCACATCATAAAAAGGAAATACCAAAACTGAACATTAAAAACTAAAGTATGAAATATAGGGGTTACCCAAATTAACTCATCACTGGGTTTCCACGTAGGAGAACATAGGTGAAAATATGGATATGGAATAAAAATCTAACCATCAAGTTCTGATGGAGAGTGGTAGAGAACATGGCTATGAAAAAGCCAACAATCACAAATCCATAAACATGTGATGATCTAAGGTACCATCTAGTTCATCAGATATAAGACCACTTGGACAACATTTTTGGTTTTCAAGATCATTTTCCTAAAGTTGATGAATTAAAAGAAATACTTACATGATTTTGGTTCAATCTCACTTTTTTCGTGAATTGAACAATTTCCACTACATATCATAAAGAAATGAAGTTGAATTTTTTATTCGTGAAACATTTGCAGATCATGTGATAGAATGATGGGTCATTCCATCAGTTTCAAAAAAAAGGTTAGCAAAAGTTATAAGTCCATATTATGGTAAGATTAATCGTATATGGTTCCAAAAATGAACTTATACTTCATATATCATACCGCTTAATAAAATAAAACTAGTTTCTACTAACTAGGGACTTCCTGTAGGACAGTGGTAGGCGATAAAGGCCAATCGCACTTTGGTTGTGGGTTCGATTCCCACAGCCTTGTCTGACGCGATGGGTTGTCGCCCGTCCTGCAGGTTGTCCTTTTTTTAAAACTACATTACTATATCATCCCATCAGCAACATCAAAAAAAATTATCCTTAAACAATACTAACTTATTTCCAACATAATCCATTCCAATCTTTAGGCTTATCTAAAATACTTCGGTCCAAGCTCATAGTATAAAGAAAATGATCACGTGAATTCCATCATTTATCCCCCATATATCATAAGATATATCTTGTTGGTAAAATTACAAACATGTGAATACCTTAATCATGTATTATCTTGAATAATGAATACCCCTTGATCCTTATTGAAAACATGAATGCTGTTAAAAGTTAACCCTTTCCACATACCAAAATCCTCAAAATTCTATATACTCAAACCATGATATCACTTAGTCCTTATATCAATCATCAGCTCATGAATACTATCAAACATTTAATTTTCTCCTTATCCCTTCATTATGTGCATATCATCTACATTCCAAAAATATCTGAATAACCTTTCATGGATACTAGTACCATTAATCATACACTTTCAAAACTCAAGGAAAGATAACAGTGTAACAATCCTTAGATGTCTCTTTATTCCATATTACCATGAGATTACTTATACAACATTACACATAATAAACATATAATCATTCCACTACATTCTTAAACCATTGACTGAGCTTCAGCAATTCTTTAATCTCACATATAATTTGTAGTCTCTTCATCATCATCAACATAAATACTACCCATACGACCATACTGATTCTCTTCATGAGACTTTACCTTAGGGCATTGGTTTTCATAATGCCCGTACATTCCAGATTTAAAACATTTAACTATTTTTGATGTCGCAGCAATATCATTATCCTCATCCCTGGTGTTAACTAAACCTTTTCCTTTGCACTTACTGGCTTTTTGTCCTTCTTTTCCACACCCAAAGCATCTTCTAGTTCCTTTGAAAAATTCGCCTTGATGCCTCTTCCCACATGATTTACATAGGGGAAACTGAACTTTCTTTCCTCTATGATCATCATGAAACTCCATATTTCTCTTATTAGCCGAGTCAGGAAACATACCAAATTTTACTTTATTGATCATATTATGAGATTGCTGATTCGGCATAATAATGATGTTTGGACTTCCAAATCCCATTTCATTTGGTTTCTCATGAATAATATCATTCCATTGTCCATCATATCCTCCATTATCGTGAATCATCTAGTTTCCAGCCATTTTCTAAAACCCAAAAAGAATAGTGTGAGAGGCAAAAATCATGCTAGGGAAAATAACATAATAAAAGGGGGAGTACCCTCAATATCTAACATCTTAGGTTTAATTCTAAGATCGTTACCATAATTCTAGGACTATAACCTATACGTATACTTATCCTTAGGTACATCCCTATAAATACCTCAGAAATATCTCTAAGGATCTCACTAACGTTTTCGCATCCTAGTTTCCAAAGGTTGACTAAACCTTTCCTCTGATACCAACTGTAGAGACCTGAAGCCTGACGTACATGGACATTACATTACTTTTGCGGAATACTTAGTACATAACAAAAACACACACACAAGGACCGTAATAGTTTAGTGTCTTTGGAAACTCGTAATACAATCTTCTAATCGTGGTGAAAGATCTTCAACATCTCCCATAAAGATCTCCTTTTTTTAAACCTAATTCCATTCTTTATGTCCTGGAAAAAATACATAAAAGGGTGAGCTCAAATGCTCAGTAAGGGTAAACAAAATAAATATCAATCACGTCATACTCATAAGAAAATATCTTTTGGAAATCTTAACCTGAAAAAGGGATCATAATTTCATAACATGGGATAAATCATAGTAGTGAAATGTAATCCCAATAATCATAACATAAAACATGAAACTTTGTGGCATACACACATAATCATAGAGAATAATTTCTTATTAGTTAAGGCTGTAACGCCCCAACCCCATCTACCCGGAGTCGGTGCATTACTTCGTAACATTGGCATGATCACAAAAGATCAAGTCTCGAAATACCGATTAGTTTAGTAGCCTTAGAAACACTAGATACATTCGTAAACGTTACATTACATCATAAAGTAAAAAACTACAATAACAAAGTCTCCATAGTCCACTCTAATATCCTCTTCTGACAATCCCTGCAGGTCATTCATAAAATACTTCTTCACATCCTGGAAAATATTAAAACATTGAAAGGGGTGAGCTCAGATTCTCTGTAAGGATAACAATATTGCGGAAGCTTTCATAAATAAACATAAAAATTTAAGGCAATGTATAACTAAAACAAGAGCCTTTTAAACTTGAACATCAACATAATATGGCGAAAGTAAAATGAGATAATTCCGTTCACTTCTTCACATGGATATTCTACTGGTTGAATAATCACATGCAATATCAATAACCACTTTCATAATGAGGGAATGTATAATGCCAGACATCCTGAAACATTTTTTCAAGGCCTCGGCCAAGACGTCTAAAATGATTAAGGCCTCGACCAAAACCATAAATCAAATTGGGAAAGGGCCTCAGCCAATTCCACGTCCATTTGTCTCATTAGACCTACCGATGCATCGAGGAGCTATAGCGGGCTCCACCCGTCACTTATTAAGTCCAATACATTCCTCATATGAATAGGTTTAAACATATCATACACCATAACATAATCGTATCACATAAAACATGCATAAAGGAAAAATAACATTTCCACATTTCAATCACAAGATATCAATACAATACATTGTTATAATAAAAACGCTTTCAAAACCATTTTCAATACCAAAATAAAAGAAAGTTAAAACTTTGTATTTATTTTTCATTAAAAAAATGATGGCTTGTAGAGGAAGCCGAAACTCAAATAATGGTCACGGCAGTGGAGAAGTCATTGTCGCCGCATAAGTACGGAAATAAAAACATTCCCTTTTGTTGTTTAGCAAACCGCTTCGTATAAAAAGGATTCCTTTTGAATAAACATAAAATTCAAAGGGGTTTATACACCGTATAAAAGAAAGTTGTATATAAAACCAAATATGCCTCAATGAAAGGGATTGAGAAGAAGTCCTTAAAAAGATAATTTTTTTTAAATAAAGTACATCTATAATGTGTATTCACTATAAGTACACCTAAATAATGTAAAAATACAAGATAGTACATAATAATATCATGACATAATTTTAAAGTAGGAGATTAACCCAAAGAATAGAAATTGGGTTAAGAAGTTCCCTTACCTCGTGTCTGACTTGACTCAACCATTCTTTAACCTCTTGAATAATAAAATAGAGTTAATATATACCTTATTAAGAACCATTTTCAATTTAATCATCCTTTTTATATCACTTATTACAATGATATGAACATTATGTAATTATTTAAGTTAATAACGGTCGTTTTGTCGATCTTTTGTACTTGAGTCAACAATAAACTTCTTATAATTATAAGTTGTTTATGTGGTAGAATATCCATTATCTCCAGAATTATATTCATGATTTAGATGTCATATATATCATATATATCTAGTATATACATTCATTTATAACATTACGTAACATTTAGAGGTAAGAAATGAAATGCACCGTTCATGGAGACGGTAAGCTGTGCGTACGCATGAACGCTACTTTCATTTCTATTTCGTATTTAATGGAATGAAATCATAATTATATAAAGGTATAATATAGTTCCAGTATAATATCATATATAATATAATTTACTCCATCCTTTATACATTCCACATATGGCATTAAAGATTCACATCACTTTGAAGGGGCGGTAGTCCGCACTTCCTAAAATGAAATTATCACGTTTACCCATAATGGAAATCATAATGTATGCCATAAATGAGAAATACAGAAGCATAAGGAAAACATAAACATAATATATATATCATATATGAAAATATTGTCATCAAAATGGCCACCATTATAGGTGTTAAAAGAATTTGAAGAATCATCGTTTCGTGAGGCAGTATTTCGCCACCCACAGAAACAGTATGTTCTTTAACCATTAGACGAAGGTGTGTGTAAGTGTAAAACAAATCCATATCATAACAACATACTAGTATATTCTAGATACTGGTTTTGTTACAAAAGAAATTAATTAAAAGAGTTTAATGGGTTGGAGAAGCAAAATAAAACAAAACAACATTAGAAAAGACATTACCTTAAAAATCGGGTAACTCTTTTTGATTTGAGCCAAAGGCTTCCTTGGGAAAAATTCTGCCCAAAGTGAGGCCTCTAGGAGTAAGGGAGGGATGTTGGGAGAGTATTTGGGTAGATTTTGGCCGAGCCAAATAGATTGAAAGTTTGAATGAGGTGGTAGAGGTGGGGGCCTTTTATAAGAGGAGAGGAGGGGCACTCTTGGAAAGTAAGGGAATTTTACATTATTATACAATGATTTTCGGATTATAGAGGTCCCACACTTATATAATTCGTGGATAAGGTGATAAGGGTTTGAAAGATACCCATAAAATTGTCTTTGGACAAGTTTAAGCCTTGGATTTTACATTATCTTTTCATTTTATTAAAATCATTAAATAATGAGGTCATCGCTGCATCATAATGATGTCATAAATAATTTAATTTATTTAATGTCTAAAAATTATAAAACAAATACTATGATGTAGGAAATCTTTTTATCTTTCCAATTACTATTTATAGTCAAAAATATGACTTGTATAACCCCATGTAATGATTGTTTTAGTAAAACATTTCATGTTTGTGTCATTTTTTACTTTAACATTAAATAAAAAGTATTTATGTCATTTTCCAACTAAAGTGGCTCCATGGGGTCCCCAATTTGACCCATGGATTTTCTTGGTCGGACATGAATCATCCAATAGTAGTAGGACAAGTTTCAAGCTCATATCATATTATTAAAACATTATTTTTACCTTAAACTACACTAATTACCTCTAATCGCGATTAAGAATTTAAAAGTTACTATTCACCAAAAAATTATTTTAATCTAATTGAACCAAATTTTACTCCTTAATGACAACCATGTATGTCAGATTTCTGAAAATCAAATCACAGAAGTGGTAATATTTCATTTAAACGAAAAATCAGTTATTTAACTACCACTTAGTGGTTTCACTATTCATCAAAAATTGAAGTTTTTCAGAACAATGCCAAAATTTCACCCTAAGCTATAATTGATATTCTGAATCAAAAATGATGTCTATTTTACAAAATTCCAAACATATAAGTTGCATTAATTAATTTTATAATTAATTTCCGCTGTCACAACAAATAGCGTGTTTTTAAGAAACAATTTATATCCAAAGATTGGCAATTGTTTATGTCCAATTTCAATGTTAAATTAATTCTAATGACCACCATTGGATAAAATGGTAAAAATATATTCTAATTATACTTTAAAACCACTAAATAGTATAATTTATCACAATAAATTATTTTGATTAAAAAAGTTGTTTTAAGTATTTTTCACTATTCATAAAAAAATTGGAAGTTCTCAGAAAATTCAACTTTGGATAATTTCGATATTACGAATACAAAAATGAAGTCCATTTTGAAATATAAAATTTCTATAATTTTAAAAAGTGGTTATTACTATTCATAATGACTACTTTGATTAGTCGCGGTGTTTTAGAACTCGAAGTTGCGTACAATGTAGGCTATTGCATTATTGAATGAGAAGCGTATCGTAGAAGCTCGGGGTGTTACATTCTCCCCTCCTTCAATAAATTGCATCCTCGCAATTTGAAATTTTTATTTGAAAATAAAAGGTTGAAAAGAGAAAATACCTTTGTGGAAAACCCACATCAGAAATAAGATTAATAAAATTTAGCCTTAATAAGAGGGAAAGGGAAATGAAAAAGTCACCACCCAATTATGATCTCAATTATGAGAACATTAGTGGCAATTAAAGACATATAATTGGAGGAAAAACGTAAATATTTGTAGGGAGTGATTGAGGTCATCAATCACAATCAACATTCAAATTGAGGGCCTCAAAGACTTCAATCTATGTTGATTTAAAATATCATCAGTTCAACAAGACATAAGGTATTAGGATAACACATTTTTTTGTTTTAATATCCCTTTACTAAAGTTTAAGAATTAATTTATTCATTGAATAAGAGATAGGTATATATATATATTTCTGCTTGACAATTAGAGTTTCAACCTTCAACTCATCTTTCACTCAAAAAGATAATAGAACTCAAAAATATTATACTTATCCTAATTGTATAAGGTTCCAAATGTTAACACATACCATTTAGATTAGTAAAATTATTGTGTAATAACCAGGGACTTCCTGTAGGCTAGTGGTAGGAAATAAAGGCCTGTCGCACTATGATTGTGGGTTCGATTCCTGCAGCTTTGTCCGACGCGACGGGTTATGCCCCACCCTGCAGGTTTTCCTTTTCCTAAAACTATAGTATTATAATATTCCAAAAAGTAATCTTCAGAAATGTTTTAACCTTAAACAATACTATCCAAAGTTCAACTTAATCCATTCCAACCTTTATAGTTATCCAAAATACCTCTGTCCAAACTTTCTCTAAAAGGTCTCTAAATTCCAAAATCAATTGTAACATCAGATTCCCCAAACAAAGAAAAGTTTCTCTTATTGTCACATACTAAAAATATGATTACCTTAATCATATTAAAACCTTACTTAAATCAACAAGTACTGCAGTACAATCCTTATATATATATATCACATTATTCTAATAACCAGAATATAATCCATGAGTCCAAAAGCACAAATACATTAATTATTCTGCTTCAACTGTAGTAACAGCATAAGATCTTCCTTGATCCCTTGGCCTTTTCTGAGGTAAGTATCCCTGACGCTTAGGACATTCATTTGCATAATTCCCCATTTCCCTACAATTGTAGCATTCAACATTGATAGCCTCTTTCTTTCCCTTGCAATCACGCGCCTGGTGACCTTTTTCTCCACATTTATAACAAACTCCCATTCCTTTTAGGCAAGTACTAGGGTGATTCTTCCCACAATTATCACATAATGGAAAATCCTTATTTCCCTTTTTCCCTTTATCTGTCTATTGTTCCACCGTTCTCTTCTTCTCTTGCTCTACTTTGTTGTCATAAGACTTAGAGAATTCCTTTTCTATCTTGATAGCACACGAGACAATATCTTCATATGTTGAGAAAGATTGTGATACTAAAGCTCTATGGAGAAATGGTTTTATCCCATCAACGAAACGATCAGACTTACTTGTTGGGTTACGTATGTAATCTACAGCATACCTCGCTATCCTTGTAAAGTTAGCCTCATACTTTGCGACATTCTCATCCTCCTTGTGCCTCAGACTCAGAAATTTCCTTTCCATATCTGCTCGACGGTCTCGAGGAAAGTATTATTCTAAGAATAGCTCTTTGAACTCCTGCCATTCCATGTTTGTTAATTCATCATCTTCCTTTGTGTTTTGAATTAGTGACCACCATTGATCGGAATCTCCAGTGAGGTGGTAAACTGCCATGACAACTTTCTCCCTTTCACTACCCCCAAGGCATGGAATATTTTCTCTAAGGAATTTATCCATTGCTCAGCTACTATAGGATTTGTACTCCCATTAAAGGTTGGTGGTTGTTGCCTCATGAAACGGTCTAGCATTGATCCTCCACGTTGCGGATCAGGGTGCTCCATACGAGTAAGGTTATTATTCATAACCTGAGTGAGTTGTCCCCGTATGGTAATAAGTTGATCAGCACCGGTTGTATCTCCAGATCCACAATAATTATCTTGAGCAGGAGGGAAATCCCTACACGGAGTGCGTGCATTGATATGGTTTCCATTCCTTCCAATAGGTGCCATTTATAAACAATGGCATAAACTAGATTAGTTTATGAAATAAAATACATAATTCCATATTTGTAAAACACTTTACATAAATTGTACTATTTATGGATATAATCCATAATCATAAAAAGAAATGTTTCCTTTGAGGAAGTATATATGCATAACCCTTCATAGTGGTTTGTAAAGAAAATGAGAATTATCCTAAGCATATCCCCTGGGAGTGTCGTAACCAAGAGTGCAGCAAGGCCAGTTGTCGTGCACTAGTTCCCGTTCGAGTCTAGCTCAAAGCGGTGTTTTCGGGTTTTACCCCTAGGTACATCTGTGCTAGAGCCGCCTCTACCTGCTCGTATCTAGACAGGGATGTATTGCTCGGAAAACTCACAAAATCTCTATAATACCAAAATTCTAGGAAACTTTATATACTAATCCTCAAAGTCTATCTTCGGGCTATGTTCTCTAATCAGAGTTTATCTAAATCTAGCTTCCAAGGTTAGTATTAAACTGCCTCTGATACCAACTGTAACGCCCCAACCCCAGCTACCCGGAGTCGGTGCATTACTTCGTAACATTGGCATGATCACAAAAGATCAAGTCTCGAAAGACCGATTAGTTTAGTAGCCTTGGAAACACTAGATACATTTGTAAACGTTACATTACATCATAAAGTGAAAAACTACAATAACAAAGTCTCCATAGTCCACTCTCATATCCTCTTCTGACAATCCCTACAGGTCATTCATAAAATAATTCTTCACTTCCTGGAAAATATTAAAACATTGAAAGGGGTGAGCTCAGATGCTCAGTAAGGATAACAATATTGCGGAAGCTTTCATAAATAAACATAAAAATTTAAGGCAATGTATAACTAAAACAAAATCCTTTTAAACTTGAACATCAACATAATATGGCGAAAGTAAAATTAGATAATGCCATTCAATTCTTCACATGGATATTCTACTGGTCAAATAATCACATGCAATATCAATAACCACTTTCATAATGAGGTAATGTATAATGCCAGACATCCTGAAACATTTTGTCAAGGCCTCGGCCAAGACGTCTAAAATGATTAAGGCCTCGGCCAAAACCATAAATCAAATTGGGAAAGGGCCTCTGCCAATTCCACATCTAGTTGTCTCATGAGACCTACCGATGCATCGATGAGCTATAGCGGGCTCCACCCATCACTTATTAATTCCAATACATTCCTCATATGAATAGGTTTAAACATATCATAAACCATAACATAATCGTATCACATAAAATATGTATAAAGGAAACATAACATTTCCACATTTCAATCACAAGATATCAATACAACACATTGTTATAATAAAAACGCTTTCAAAACCATTTTCAATACCAAAATAAAAGGAAGTTAAAACTTTGTATTTATTTTTCATTAAAAAAATGATGGCTTGTACAGGAATCTGAAACTCAAATATTGGTCACGGTGACGGAGAAGTCGTTGTCGCCGCATATGTACGGAAAGAAAAACATTCCCTTTTTTCGTTTAGCAAAACGCTTCATATAAAAAGGATTCCTTTTGAATATATGTAAAAGTCAAAGGGGTTTATACCCCGTATAAAAGAAAGTTGTGTATAAAACCAAATATGCCTCAATGAAAGGGATTGAGACGAAGTCCTTAAAAGGATCATTTTTTTAAATAAAGTACATCTATAATGTTTATTTACTATATGTACACATAAATAATGTAAAAATACAAGATAGGACATAATAATATCATGACATAATTTGAAAGTAGGAGATTAACCCAAAGAATAGAAATTGGGTTAAGAAGTTCCCTTACATCGTGTCTGACTTGACTCAATCGTTCTTTAACCTCCTGAATAATAAACTAGAGTTAATATATACCTTATTAAGAACCATTTTCAATTTCATTATCCTTTTTATATAAATTATTACAATGATATGAACATTATGTAATTATTTAAGTTAATAATGGTCGTTTTGTCGATCTTTGGTACTTGAGTCAACAATAAACTTCTTATAATTACAAGTTGTTTATGTGGTAGAATATCCATTATCTACAGAATTATATTCATGATTTAGATGTCATATATATCATATATATCCATTATATACATTCATTTATAACATTACTTAACATTTAGAGGTAAGAAATGAAATGCACCGTTCATGGAGATGGTAAGCCGTTCGTACGCATGAACGCTACTTTCATTTCTATATCATATTTAATGTAATGAAATAATAATTATATAAGGGTATAATATATTTCCATTATAATATCATATATAATATCATTTACCCCATCCTTTATACATCCCACATATGTCATTAAAGATTCACATCACTTTGAGGGGGCGGTAGTCCGCACTTCCGAAAATGAAATTATCGTGTTTACCCATAATGGAAATCATAAAGTATGGCATAAATGAGAAATAAAGAACCATAAGGAAAACATAAACATAATATATATATCATATATGAAAATAGTGTCATCAAAATGGCCACCATTATAGGTGTTAAAAGAATTTGAACAATCATCGTTTCGTGAGGCTGTATTTCGCCACCCACAGAAACAATATGTTCTTTAACCATTAGACGAAGGTGTTTGTAAGTGTAAACCAAATACATATCATAAAAACATCCTATTATATTGTAGATACTGTTTTTGTTACAAAATAAAGGAATGAAAAGAATTTAAGGGGTTGGAGAAGCAAAATAAAACAAAACAACATTAGAGAATACATTACCTTAAAAATCGGGTAACTCTTTTTGATTTGAGACAAAGGCTTCCTTGGGAAGAATTCTGCCCAAAGTGAGGCTTCTAGGAGTAAGGTAGGGACGTTGGGAGAGTATTTGGGCAGAGTTTGGCCGATCCAAATGGATTGAAAGTGTGAATGAGGTGGTAGAGGTGGGGGCCTTTTATAAGAGGAGAGGAGGGGCACTCTTGGAAAGTAAGGGAATTTTACATTATTATACAATGCTTTTCGGATTCTAAAGGTCCCACACTTATATAATTCGTGACTAAGGTTATAATGGTTCTAAATATACCCATCCAATAGTCTCTGTACAAGTGTAAGCCCTAGATTGTACATTATCTTTTCATTTTATTAAAATCGTTAAATAATGAGGTCATCGCTTCATCATAATGATGTCATAATTTAATTTATTTAATGTCTAAAAATTATAAAACAACTACTATGATGTAGGAAATCTTTTTATCTTTCCAATTACTATTTATAGTAAAAAATATGACTTGTATAACCCCATGTAAAAATTGTTTTAGTAAAACATTTCATGTTTGTGTCATTTTTTACTTTAACATTAAATAAAAGGTATTTATGTCATTTTCTAACTAAAGTGGCTCCATGGGGTCCCCAAGTTGACCCATGGATTGTCTTGGTCAGGCATGACTCATCCAATAGTAGTAGGATAAGTGTCAAGCTCATATCATATTATTAAAACATTATTTTTACCTTAAACTACACTAATTACCTCTAATCGCGATTAAGAACTTAAAAGTTACTATTCACCAAAAAATTATTTTAATCTCATTGAACCACATTTTACTTCTTAATGACAACCATGTATGTCGGATTTTTGAAAATCAAATCACAGAAGTGGTAATATTTCATTTAAACGAAAAATCAGTTATTTAACTACCACTTAGTGGTTTCACTATTCATCAAAAATTGATGTTTTTCATAACAATGCCAAAATTTCACCCTAAGCTATAATTGATATTCCGAATTCAAAAATTATATCAATTTTAAAAAATTCCAAACATATAAGTTGCATTAATTAATTTTATAAATAATTCCCGCTGTCACAACAAATAGCGTGTTTTTAAGAAACAATTTATATCAAAAGATTGGCAATTGTTTATGTCCAATTTCAATGTTAAATTAATTCTAATGACCATCATTGGATAAAATGGTAAAAATATATTCTAATTATACTTTAAAACCACTAAATAGTATAATTTATCACAATAAATTATTTTTATTAAAAAAGTTGTTTTAAGTATTTTTCACTATTCATAAAAAAATTGGAAGTTCTTAGAAAATTCAACTTTGGATAATTTCGATATTAAGAATACAAAAATGAAGTCCATTTTGAAATATAAAATTTCTATAATTTTAAAAAGTGGTTATTACTATTCATAACGGCTACTTTGATTAGTCGTGGTGTTTTAGAACTCGAAGTTGCGTACAATGCAAGCTATTGCATTATTGAATGAGAAGCGTATCGTGGAAGCTCGGGGTGTTACAAAGGCTCATGGCCAAGACTATATTAGTGGACAAAGTCCCTTTCTGAACCGAGTTCACTCCCTGTTTCAGTCCTATTTCACTGAACCGGTATAACCTACTGTTCCATCCATTTCTATCTCATGAGATATAAAATCTTTACTCAATGCATTGGAGGGAGATATAGGTCCCACCCATCTCATAATGATACCATTCTTATGTGTGCCACAAAATCATAAATCATACATCATTTCATAACCCATGTAGTAAAAATGGGATTCTTAAACAACATGACATCATAAAACAATTCATATAAGATAAAGGAATTCATAAAAATATTTCCATCACAAAATAATCAAATCCATGTAATAATAGGGATAGAAATAGAACCCTATATTATCTTATATGGAAAATAATTTTGATAATACACTTGAACTCCATTCTTGAGGAAAATGTCCTTTCTACTTCAAAAACACTTTTCCTTTCTTAACTTGTCGTACAATTATAAACTAAAAGAAGTTGATTAAAAATAAACATGAAAACTTATAAAGGAAGCTTCTTGAAAATAATGTTTTAAAAATCCATTCATGACGTATAAGTTAAAAAAAACATTCTTCGTACTTTTGTCGGAAAAGTCAAAAAATACCTTGTAGGGTAAATAAAAGAAAGATTCCTTCCATACCATGGGGTAAAAGTAAAAATGGGTAAAAATGACTTTAAACATACATGAATAAACTTTTATAAATCATGGACATGGATGATAGCAATAACCCCAGTAAATACATATGAATAAGAAATCTTGGATAAAAATGAGATTTGCACAATTATCTGTTACCTTATGTATGATATGATTTATACATATCCGAACCTCCTATATAATGATTTAGATAATGTCATTAACTTATTACATAATCATATTCATTATTATGATATCATATATGGTTCACTTATGACTTTATATTACCTGTTCTTTTGTAGATTCCATGTTAAAGAAGCGTTTTGGGTAAAATCGTTTCATTTATCATAGGTGTTTGGACTTGTTGTTCTTGACATTATTATTACTTATATCATTATTTACTTACTTCCAGAATATAAAAAATGATTTATATATCTTATATATTCAGAATATATATATATATATAATAGATAGATAGATGAAATGAAACACATCGTTCATGGAGACGGTAGTCCGTACGTACGCATGAACGTTGTTTTCCTTTCTTTATTGTCTTGAATGGAAGTAAGTAGATGACATACATATATATATGTACATAAATACAGTAGATTTAAAATGTCATATATTTCATTATTATTTCATTATTATTCATTATATATACTTTATAATCATTCATGAATGGTTAATGTGGAGAATGAATCTCATCGCGTCGTGGAGACGGTAGTCCGTACGTACGCACGAGCGATGATATCATTCTCATGATTGTGAAATTGTGTTGAAGTGTATGTATACTATTTCAGTATCAATATAACTTTATAATAATCATATATAGTTACTCATTACACCATTATACCCATCCAATTAAGGTGGTGGCGGAAAATAGATTACACCACGGCGTGGAGATGGTATTCCATACTTACGCACGCGCGGTGATTTCCTTTTTCCGTAGGATGTATAGAAGGTTAATTAGAGTTGTTTCATATTTATAATAACATATCAGTATATAATAAATACTGATGTTATTACTTTATCATGAAACAACTAAAGAAGAAGAAGTTGAAGAATAAAGAAATTGAAAAAGATCGGTAATGGATATTACCTCTTTTTGATGCGCCTTTTCTTAACCTCCACTTAAAGAACTAAGGATCATCTTTGAAGAATCCCAGGACCTCTAGGATGATACTAGGGAAGTGTAGAGGAGGAATTGGCAGGGGTTGTCCGAGCTTGAAGGCTCAAAGTGGTGTGAGGAAGAGGGGGAGGAGGTGCCCTTTTATAAGGGAGGAGAGGGGCACCTTAGGAAAATCTCAAAATATTATTTTATATTAAGGTCAAATTCGGTTTATAATGGTTCCAAAGGGTCTTATTTCGAAGATAAAGTGGGGATGGGTCGAAATCCTCTCATCAAATAGGATTTAGACAAGTTTAGGCTATTATTTTAACCTTATCAATTAGATTTAACTCTAAGTTAAATAATTTAACTTTTATCGTGTCTTTTTGTTTTCTTACACTATATGATTAATAAACTTACCATAACTATCCAAACGAACCCCAAGTTGTTTATTATTAATATATCTATCCTTATCTAAGTCATTTGGACGAACTGTAGATTTTTAGGAATTAAATAGCAATTAATAATATAATATTTGTTTTAAAAACTAATTTATGTCAATTTTGACACTATTTGGTACATGATTTTTATGAAATTCATAACAGAATGATAAGTTAGAACCAAGTTACTTATATAAACAGTAACATGTCATATTAACCTAGAAAATTAATGTAAGTCATAAAAAGTCTCAAATTACATTTATTTGGGCATTTATAACATCAATTATGTCAATATTTCATTAATAAGACAATTACTGAATCATCTTTGTGTCATAATAAATGAAACTTATTTAATCCCTAAAAATTCTAAATAAATTCTTAGGATGTATATAACTGTATTAGATTTCTGGAGAGTATTCATTTAAGAAGTTTCATGAAGTTTATCACTAAATTAAATTATTATACTTATAAGATTTAAGAAAGTGACATGTTGTCACATTCTTTGGTTTTAATAATAATTAAATTATTTTCATGGAAAAAAGTCAATAAAATGAATCTAATCTGACCCTTAGGTTATATGGGTCTACCTTTAGCCATCCAATAGGATTTTTCCAAGTGTTAGGGTAATTTTATAATCTTATATTTACACTTAATTACCCTATTTACCTTTTACTATAGTAAATAAAATTTACCGTAGTTACTATTCACAATGCCCAAAAATAAAAAGTAGCTTATTAACTTAATTTAGACCCACTGATTACAAATATGGAATCCATTTTTCCAAATTAAATACAAAAAAGATGCAGAAATTAAATTAAAATTAATCCCGTTGTCGAAACAAAACGGGTTTTTCTTTAAAACATTGCAAAAGATTGAATTGATTTAACCTACGAATTCAAGGTAAAATCAATGATAATGACATACATTATATTAAATGGTAAAAATGTATTCTATTTATAATTTAAAACCATTTAATATTATAATTTAACCACATAAGATATTACGATGAAAAAAGTTGTTTTTAATTAAAATATAGCGTGTTTTTACTATTTATTAAAATATGAAAGTCATCGGAAAAATATCAAAACTTTATCTAATGTAAATTTTTATATCCTGATTCAAAATAAGAATTTTATTTTGTCAAATTGAACATATAAACATGTCAAAAACCAGATTTAAAGTGGGTGCGCCATCAAAAGGCGGTAAAACTGCATTTTTTTAAAAATACTTATTTTACCCGAAAAATTTATTTTGTTCTTATACCATGTTCTATAAAATGTGTAAGATGAATAATAATGTTATAAAATTAAAAATTAAGTTAATACTATTCATAACGGCTAGTTCATGACAATATTATAGTAATATATCATTGTTTATTAAAACCCGGTATTGTGTACAACACACACTATCGAGGAAGGTCGCGATTGCGTGTAATGCAAGCCAAGTCAGGGTTGCGTGTTGTGAAAGAATCCTTCATTGTTTCGTATAAAATAATCCAACCATATTTCATTTATACATTGAATATATATATATATACTCAATGTTTTGTAGAATAACTATTATCAAAATTGTGTGTAACACGATCCAAGAATAGTGTTGCGTATACTGCAAACTAATACGGTGTTGCGTATAGCGCAAGGTAATCTTGGTGTAGCATACAACACAAGACATTAATGAAATTAAAAGAATATTTTTCATAAAATCTCGGGGTGTTACACTGTGTCTCTTTGTTTTCAACTATTTCTAGCTTCAAAATAGTTTAGATATAATATTTTTTATGTTCTATCACTTTTTTTCTTAATAATGAATATTTTAAAAAAATTGAAATATAGAAAAATCACTATGTTTCTAAAAAAAGTGGAGCTTCCCATTTTTAGTAGAAGATTAGTGGCCAAAATTACCTTCCCTGTGGATTCGACCCTTGTTTTCACATATATAGTAGTAGTAGGAATATAAATTTTAAACTTTGACTAACTTCAATGACAGTACAAGTCATGTTTTTGCGCCATTTTCATGGAAGGCACCAGCCATTACTCTAAAAACTAGAAAAACACATATATAAAATTCTTAAAAAAATTGAAAATTTTGAAAATTGTAATGAAAAAAATCTGTTTCACTTCTTACTGAATTCTTACTACTATGTTCTGTCTCTTCCTGTTTGCATGAGCACAAGGCATTATGTTCTTATTCTAGAGCCACTGAACTTAGAAATATACAAACATCTCACTGCTCTATGAAAGAAGAACAAAACTGAAATGGAAAACATAGACAATAGAGTTCATGCACCTCACAAATATCAAAATCAACCAAAACTCTTAGATGAAAATGAAAGGCCTAAGATAATGGAGTTCCAACTCCCTCATGTTTCAAGGAACCCATCTCCTATTAGACTTAGTCCTAGGGCCAGAAATTATGAGCTAAAACAATCACACATTTCTCTATTGCCTGCTTTTAATGGTTTCTCTAATGAGGACCCCCTTTCCTTCATTAGATACTTCAATAACATTGTTCCTCAGTTACCTCTTCTAGGACTCAAATAAATTGAACTTAGAATGAGAGTATTTCCCTTTTTACATAAAGGGAATTCTCGGAATTGGTTTTTGAGTCTATATGAGAACATTTTTGAAAACTGTGATCAAGTGTATAATTCATTCATAATGAAATTATATCCCTAAAGATTAAAAGGAGAACATTGAACAAAAATCACTAGTTTTTATCAAGAGGGTAGATAATCTTTTCAAAAAGCTTGGGATAGATTCATGGATCTGGTTTGGCAGTGTCCCCTTCATCAACTCCCATCACACCTTCTTATGGATACATTCTATGAAGGGTTTTTCTCCTCTAGATAGAATCTAGTAGACCAAGCTACTGGGGGTTAATTACAATGATAAAATAGATGAAGAACATAGATAAATCTTCAATAATATTGCACTGAATTCACAAAATAAAAATTCAAGAAGAAAATGTGTCAATAGAAATGGTAATTCAAGCACTGGTTCAATAAATAAAACTCAATCTCAACTGTCTAAAATCTCCAACCAACTTCAATATTTAATGAACCAGAATTCAAAGAAAACAATTAATAAACTAGTCTATCAAAATACCAACCAATCTTTAGGGGAACAATGTGTCCAATGTGGTATGTTTGGGAATACTGAGAACTTCTATCCTAATTTGGATATGCCAACCCAACAAAAATAGAACTCAAACTTTGTTAGTTATGGTCCTAGGATTCCTTTTAAAGAAGATCTGTTTTCAAACAATTGTAATCAAGGCTATTGGAACCACACTAATTTGTCCTGAAATTATCAAGGATTAATTAAACAATCCACTGACCCTAATTACTCTAATAAACCAAGTCTAAATTTTCAAAATCAACAAAGGGGAGAGTCTTCAAATGTATAAGGGAATAATGATAATCACATGTCTTCTAAACTTGATCTAATTTTGAACAAAATGAACTCTCATGAAGAATGATACATGACTCAGCTGTCCAAACATCATAATCAATATAATTCTGATAAAATGAAAATTAATGTTAGAATGCCAAAAATGGAAACATAACTTGGTCAAATTGCTATAGATTTTTCATCTAGGTAAAAAGGTATAATTCCAAGTACCACTAAACTTAACCCTAGAGAGAATTCCCTGGATTTTGTAACTTGGAGTGGGCTTAATACTCAAACTATTTCTGAAAAAGACCATGAAAATGAAAAAAAATGAAAATCTTCTTTAACATAGAAATAAAAATCTGATGCGCACAAATCAAGGAAATTCACAGAAAAGTAATGAAAATGATAAAAATATGAATTTTTCATTTGAAATGCAATATTAAAATTCATCTAAAAATCAAAATAATAAAGAAAAAGAAAATTTTGATGAAGTGGTGAGAGATATACCTAATATCCTTAAAACAATTTCCCCACTCATCCCTTTCATTGAGAAGCTGAAACCACAAAGTAACACCAAGGCTGAACTTCATTATATCCTTGGTATCCTTTATAAACTTCAAGTGAACATTCCATTCATTCAAGATTTAATTCAAATCCCATCTTATTTGAAATATCTTAAGAAAATTGTTTCAAACAAAAAAACCCTAGAATAATTTTCTACTTACAGCCTCACTGAAGAGTGCAGTGTTGTAATCTAAAAGAAAATCCCACCTAAACTGAAAGACCCAGGTAGTTTTTTCATTCCTTGCACACTATGAAATTTTGATCAGATCAGATATTTGTGTGATTTAGTTGCTAGCATTAATCTTCTCACATACTCATTGTCTCAACAGTTGAGGTTGGGTGACCTTAACCCACCACATTCATACTGCAGTTAGCTGATATATATTTCACTCATCCTGTGGGTAGGGCAGAGGATTTTCTAGTTGTGGTTGGGAAGGTATCTTTTCCTGTATACGTTTTAGTCTTGGACATGGAGTGTGATCAAGAGGGTCCCATCATCTTGGGCAGGGCCTTCTTGGCCACAGGTGGTGTTGTTATTGATGTCTCTAAGGGTCAATTAATTTTTAAAATTGGAGAACAATAAGATGAGTTCAATGTGTTTAAAAATGTTGGAGTACCAACTTTTTCTAAAAAACTATTCAATTCTAGAGTCTTTAGAAGATGAGAACTCAACAGAAAACATTGAAAACCATGAAAATCAATCCTCTACTGAAGAAAATAATTTTGAAGCTAAAATTTCTATTGAATCCATCCAAGAAGTTGAAAATTATTCTCCAACGCCCAAACAAGAAAATTTTCCAAAACCAGACAACTATCCAGTTTCTGCTGTGGAAGAGTCCTCTGTTTTTGAAATTATGTGATTTTTGAGTGAATTTGATGGTGTTTTTGTCAACACCAACCTTTATGATCATTTTTATGATATTGAGGGAGATCATATAAGACAACTTGATGATTTTTATCTGATTAAATTTTTGAATTATGATCTAGAATGTATGGGAAGTGTACTGCCCACTTTGGACAATAGTACTGTTACTTCTGAATCTGAGCATGAAATTGAAAATCCTTCATCTTTCAATATTCTTTAAAAGGGATATGTTAAAGATCTTGGACCTCCCAGACCTAAGAGTCTTCATTCTAGTGTATAACCACCCACTCTTGAATTGCAACCAATCCTTCATCATCTTAAATATTCATTTTGGGGTGAGAACTCCACTTGCCTATTATAATTTCTACTGAAATGAATGAAATTCAAGAACAAGGACTGTTAAATGTTTTGAAAAAGTTTAAATCTTCCATAGGCTGGACAATAGCTGATATCAAGGGTATTATTCCATCATTTTGTATGCATAAAATACCGATAGAGCCTGACCATAAGCCTAGGGTAGAGTGTCAAAGAATGTTGAATCCGAATATGAAAGAAGTTTTGGGAGAGGAAGTGATTAAACTACTGGACACTAGAATGATATATCCCATTTGTGATAGTTCTTGGGTCAGCCCTGTCAAGGTTATCCCCAAGAAGGGAGGTTTCACTGTAGTTAAAAATTAAAAAAATGAAGAAGTAAAAGTTAGGAAATCCAGAAAATGGAGAGTCTATATTGATTATATAAATCATAATTCATCCATTTGGAAAAACCATTTTCCAATGCCCTTCTAGGATCAAATTCTTGAGAGGCTTGCTGGAAATGAGTTTTTCCGTTTCTTGGATGGGTATTCTGGTTACAACCAGATTCTTGTTGATCCATAGGATCAAGAAAAGACCACTTTCACATGCCCCTTCGTAATATTTTCCAATAAGAAGATTCCCTTTTGGTTGTGTGGATCTCCAGCCACCTTTCAAAGGTGTATGATGGCTATATTTTCAGATATGGTTGAGAGAATAATTGAGGTTTTCATGGATGAATTTTCTATTGTGGGTAGTACTTTTGATACTTCTCTTGGAAATCATGAGTTAGTCTTGGAAAGATGTATTGAAACTAACCTTGTTCTTAATTGGGATAAATGTAAAATCAAGGTTACAGAAGGTATTGTGCTTGGTTATAAGGTGTCCAAAAAAGTTTTAGAAGTTGATTCTGCTAAGATTGATGTTACTCAAAAACTGCCACGTCCTGTAAACATTAAAGGTGTTAGAAGTTTCCTAGGGCATGCATATTTCTACCGGAGATTCATAAAATAATTTTTCCAAAATAACTAATCCCTTGTCTTCTTTGATGGTCAAGGATTCACCTTTCAATTTTGATGAAAACGGTTTGAAATCATTTAATTTTCTTAATGAGAAACTCACTACATCTCCCATTATCACTACACCTGATTGGAAACTACCTGTTGAGATTATGTGTGATTCTAGTGATATGGTTGTAGGTTCTATCCTTGGATAGAATAAAGATAGGAAGTTACATGTGGTGTACTATGCTAGTAAACTACTAGATGAAGCCCAAAAGAATTATACCACCACTAAAAAGAATAGTTAGATGTTGTTTTTTCTCTTGAGAAGCTTAGACAATACTTGTTAGGATTAAAAGTCATTGTTTTCAAAGATCATTCCACTTTAATGTACATGTTGTCTAAGAAGGAAACTAAACCTAGTCTTATTTCATGGATTTTGTTGCTACAAGAATTTGATTTAGAAATTTGGAATAATCAAGGAGCTGAGATTTTAGTTGATGACCACCTATCTAGGCTTCCTCTTTCTAAATCTGAATTGGAAAATTATAGGGAGATTAACTCTTACTTTACTGATGAAAAGGTGTTTACTGTGTCAATCGGATAATGTGATTAGCTTGCAGGTTTTGCCAACATCCCGGAAGTAGGTGTTTTTTTCAAAAACATGTCCACTAACCAAAGAAAGAGATTCATTTCTAAACTTAAGTACTATGTTTGGGATGATCCATTGGTGTTAAGAATATGTGCTGATGGTATTCTTAAGAGATGTCTACATAAGGAATAAATGTTTCCTGTCTTAGAGATTTATCACTCCTCACCTTGGGGAGGTCACCATGGTGGTGAGATAACTGCTAGGAAAGTCCTACAATCTAGTTTTTATTGGACTACACTTATTAAGGATTCTAGGAGCATTGTTGTTGGCTGTGATAGATGTCAGAGGCTAGGAACCGTTGGTAGAAATCAAGACTTACCTCAAAAAGGAATTCTGGAAGTTGAAAATTTTTATGTCTGGGGTTTAGATTTTTTGGGTCCATTTCCATCATCTCATGGGAAAGGAGTATATTCTTGTTTTTGAAGACTATGTTTCAAAATGGGAGGAGGAGTGTCACTATCCAACAATCAGGCCAATTCTGTAATAAAATTTGTTAAAAAGAACATATTTACAAGATTTGGAATTCCCAAAGCCTTTATAAATTATAATAGAACACACATTAAGAACTATAAATTTAATGATTTGATGGAGAAGTATTTTTGTGTTCATAAAACTGGTACTCCTTATCATCCACAGTCTAGTTGACAGGTAGAAATTTCAAACAGGGAACTTAAAAAATAATTGAGAAAACTTTGTCAAACTCTAGGAAATACTAGTCTCTTAAATTGAATGAAGCTTCGTGGGATTATAGAACTACTTTCAATACCCCAATAGGTATTTCTCCTTACAGGTTTTTTTTGGTAAATGCTACCATTTACCGTTGGGGTTGCAACATAAGTCTTTTTGGGCAGTTAAGGCTCAAAACATTGATTTAAAGAGTGCTGGTGAGAGGAGAATACTTGAGTTGAGTAAACATGATGAAATTGGGAGAGAGAGTTATGATAATTCAATAATTTATAAAGAGGGGACTAAAATCCTTCATGATTCTATCATACCAAATAAAGAATTCAAACCTGGATAGAAGGTCCTCCTCTTTAACTCCCGAATTAATCTTTTTCCTGGAAATTTGAAGTCCAAATGGTATGGACCCTTTACTGTTGTGAGAGTGCTTGAGAATGGAGCTTTATAAATTGTAGGTGAAGAAATAAACCCCTGTTAGTAAATGGGCAGACAGTGAAATTGTTTTTTGAGGGATAAATGAAGGGCTTGGCTGCCTTCACTATGCTTGAAAACATATCTTGAATAAAGTCTGCCTGAAGTCTTTAAAACTTAGCGTTTCATGGGATGCAACCCATGGTTCTTTTTGTCTTTATGTTGTTTATTATTAACCTTGAATAAAGTGTTTCTTCTATGTTCTGTTTTTTTAAATAACTTTTATTGCTTGTTCTTTGTCTCCTGGTTCTGTCTCAGGATGTTGCTACTTGTGTCAATAAAAGAGTGGAATTCCCCTACTTGAGGGAAATTGAAATTACATTCAGGGAAGTACTCAACTCATAATTGTTGCATTTATTTTTCTTCTCCTATTGACTGTAAGGATACAATCTGATGCATGTTTTGTTTCAAAAATTCTGATATTTTTTTGCTAGAAAATACTGTTGTATGACTTGATATTTTGGAAAAAAATGGGGCATGACACTTTACCAAAAAAAATCTGCTATTTTTCATTATGTTGTACACAAATTCTGCTTGTTCCTCCTTGCTGAAAAATTTTCATTTCACCATTGTAAAAACAATTCACTGTTTGAAACTAAGTGTGGGGGGTACATACAGGCTGAAAATTTAGTTAATTTTTCTTTGCTAAGGGGAGTCCGGTATGCTTTCTTTATGATTAATTGAACATCCATTTGAATCATACTTTGTTAAAATGATTACACCCTTTCCATTGTAAACCCATTAATTACATGATATTTCTTGAACTTTATTGAAAATTATTCATTGGACATTAGTGTTAATTCTTTTTCCTAGATATGATCCTGTTGTTAATTAATCTTCGTAGCGAAAAACATTTTTGAACTTCAAAGAGACCCTTTATAAAAGTCATCATTAAACACTTTTTAAAATCATTTTTAAACCTTTAATGTTTAATTGTTCTTCTCCATATTTAGAAGTAAACATTGGGGACAAAGATGGGTTTTAAGTGTGGGGGAGGTGGTCAATTCTTGACTGTGTTAAACTGTGCTTTAATGTAAGCCCATTAATTCCCATTTCACTTAAAACATTTTATAAAAAATTGGTAAAAAGTTTCAAAATTTTGTCATAATTTTAGGCTTTACACTGTACTCAATTGGGTATTTACTTTGAAAAATGCATTGATTGGTATTTAAGAACTACTCTGAATCTGAAATTAATGAGTTTGGATAATTGTTGAGTGATCTTACTTAGTGATTTCATGGAAATCTGGTTTAGTAACTACTTTTGAGATTGATTTGGGTGATCTTTTTGTGGAATTATGATTATAACCCATGGAACTTGAATTTTGAATTGATCAAAGGGGATTTATTTTTCATTAATTTATTTAAAGTTAATCACCTTAATGAGCCAATATAAATGATTTTTTGTATAAAACTTTTGAAACTGGAGTAATTTGGGCATCTTGGATTCCATGGTGAGTCTCTGAGACCCTAGATACTGGGTGTGTTTCTGTTAACTTTAATCCCTTTATTCACCTTGAATAAGTTCATTGCACAGTGGTTAACACAATGATACATGTCTTGGGAAGAAAATAAAGTGTCTCGGGTCAAAAATGAGTTCATTAAGGTGAGGTTAATGATGAACGCCAGATGAAGTTGGGTTCAATTGGTTTATATGGGATTCATTTAGATTGTATCAATAAGGAGAATCAAAAAAATTATTTATTTTCGGAACTAAGGATTCTGTCAAAGTACAAAGTTCCTCATCTAAGGTCATAATTACATTGATATTTTACCTCCTTTCACTCTTGAAATTAGAACCTGAGCTTGGATTGAAGTGATTCATTAAGTTGTTTCACATATAAGGCAAGAAATCTTCATTCCTTGCGGATTCATAGCTTTCTTGATTACACTTTGATTACTTGTTCTAGGCAAGACGTCAATTGAAACATAATTTTCAAAAAATCATAAATCAATTTTCTGTCCACTATTTTCAAATGTCTAGAAATGATACTGTTTAAGCTAAATAACAAGAACTTTTTTGTTTTTCATAGATAATAATGATTTGGATTGTTTGAGGACAAACAATGCTTAAGTTTGGGTTAATTTGATGTGGCTCTATTTTTACATAGATTCGCCAAATATATTTACATAATTTTTAATGGTTTAAATAATTATTTAAGCACACTGTACTAAATAATTGTAATTTTTTATTTTTCTAGTTAAATTTATTAAATAAACAATTTTTATAATTAATTAAGTATTTTTATTCTTTAAATTAATAATTTTAATATTAATTTTCATATCTAATTCAATAATTTGATTATTAGTTGTGTTAATTCTAATCTGTCAACATTTTAATAATTCAATATTAATAAAATATATTTATTTAATATACTTATTTTTTTTTAATTAACTTAATCTTTATTTCAATATTTTATCATTTAATTTAGTTTCCTTAGAATAGATTAACAATTTTAAATTACTTGTTTAATCAACCTACTAGTTAATTAAGTTAATAATTTTAGTTTAAATTAAATAAAATAGTTTTCTTTTGATTTTCTGTACTCAAATAGTTGTTTAAATAATTAATTTAGAGTTTTAGAACATTAAATATTTAATATAATATATTCAGTTTTATTATTAATTAATTAAATTTTTTTTAAGTCTACCGGTGAGGTATACAAGACCTATCGATAACCTATTGGGTTACCAATGCTAAACTCTTCATTCACTGCTTAACTTTTAATTAATTATTTAGAAATTTTAATATAATTCTTTTCTTAATTTAGTTTAACAATTATTAAGTTTATAATTTAAGTGTTCTCAATTAATAATTTTAATGTTTTAATGTTTAATAAAAATATTGTTTTAAATTTATGGTGTTTAGAATTCTTTTAATTAATTATTTTCAATTTGTTATTTAGTTTACTTAACTTTTAATTTTAAGTTCAATTCATGCTTTTTTAAATTTTGAAGGTCACAATTAGTTATTTACCTTTGTTTTATCGGTGACCCATTTATTTTTATTGCATAATGGTAAGATTTTTTTATGCTACTATGACCTTTTAATTTAGACTAATGGTGACCCTTTAATATTCAAAATTGTACTGGTAACCTTAATATATATCCCTGACAATGACCCTTTGTTGTAACGGTGACCTGGATTTTTTTTATCTGCAACAGTGACCCACAGCTACCCAGCCCACTTGTGACCATCTTTTTTTTACCACTAAACAGAGCCCCTTTATTTTTAAAGCTACTGGTAACCTTTTATTTTACACTAAAAGGTGACCTTAATTTTAAAAGTATCGGTGACCTTTTATTATCAATATCAGTAACCTGTCTATTTTATTTAAACTATCATCAACCTTATAATTTTATACTTAACGATAGCCTTTGATTTTAAGATAATAGTGACCCAATACCTCACTGTTGCGCCACTGCTCTTCTTTTTTTAAAACTATCTGTGACCCTTTTTATTTTCTTTTTATTGGAAACTCTCTCTTTTTCAATAATGGTGAGATTTTCTCTAGGAGTAACGGTGACCCTTTTCTTTTATTTCTATTGGTAACCTCCTAACCATTGAACAACTCAATCTCAACCTTCTCTTCCTTGCTTCTCACTGTTTTCACCCATTCATCTCTACCTTCATTGTCATTCCGCTGGTTTCATTACCCTGCCAATGATAGTGCACCTTGATTCCTGCATCTTCAGTCTTACTTCAACTCACCCATCTTTACACAGACGCCTATGTGGGTGACTTCTTCTTCTTCTTCTTTTCATCATCACCTACAAACCCAGTTCTTTCATCATCCAAACTGAACTAACAGATTACCACCATTCAGTTTAAACCATAATTTCACACATATTCAATCCAAAATTAAAAGGAATCATAAAAAAACCCTATATATTTAACTGACGTTTATCTATGAAAATTGATTGGTCATACAAAAGTCAAACCTTCTTATCACACACTATCACCAAGAAGCTCGACCTGAAGCTACCTCAGAACCTTGAACACCTGCTGACCTACCCTATTTCGCATTGTCGGACCAAAGCATGAGTCCTTCCGTCAGCCATTGGAAGGAGTTGATGTTGAAGCAGTCATCGCAGCTTGAAGAAGAGAATTCATGATCCTGGCTATGCGCTGAGAATGGTGAAGTCCCACAAGAGATGAGATGCACCATCGTGGATGGAGGGAGAAGGCTGACGTCGCACAGCCCGTTGAAGGGTCTGCTGCTGGAGAAGAGGAGAGTCTGCCTGGACCGTTTCTATGGCTTGTTGCCCAGCTAAGGAGAGACGCTGAACTAGAGGAGGCCGCCACTAGTGTTCGCTGGTGTTGAGGAGGAGTTTGACTGGTCTCCTATTGATCTGAACTGCGACACTGCAACCTCTTGGAGAAGAGTTGAGAAACCCTTCTTTCCCCTATTGTTGTGCACCGAATTTAGGGGGAGAAGAAAGATTAAAAAAATAATTAAAATAATAATAATAAAGATAAAAGAAACATAAAATTTAATATTAACAATTAAAAATTTAAACAAATTAATATAATATATTATATAATAATTTAAATTTTCTAAATAAATTTGTTTTGGTTAAATTAAATTTAAGATAAAATAAAAAGATTTATTAAGACTAAAATAATAATCTATAAATAAAAATAATTATTAATTTTAATTAATATTTTAATTTTAAAAATTTAATTATAATATAATTTATATTAAATAAATATGATAATTTATTTTATAAAGTAATTGATTAAATCTAGTTTAAGAATTTTTTTTAGTTATACTATTTAAGTATTAATTATACTTACACTAATTAAATAACATAATTAATAATTATAAATTAAAAACATAATGATTTTACCTTTTATAAGATTTAATATTAAACTAACAATCATAATAATAATATTTAATAATAATTATCAATTATTTATTTATTAACTAATGTTAGTCGACTTTTTAACTAGTAAAATAACTTTAAACTTAAAAAATAACAATTTTACTTCTTTGTATTTTCATTAATTTATTTTTCTATTCTAACTATACAAGTTCATTCAAGAGACAAGTATACATCTAGATTCTCTTAACTAGCTCACCGAGAGTTAGTTTTGTGAGAAAAGTTAGTGTGACATTCCAGTCAAAGTAAAACGCACATGGGCGGTGCACACATGAAGGACACCCTAAGTTAGTAGAAAAGGTTCAGTGAAAAGAAGAAGAAGACAGTGCGTACTTAAGCAGAGCAAGCAGTAGATCAGGGATATTTAGAGAGATTCACATTCATTATATGGAGATTCATTAGACAGATATGCATTGAACTCATGGAAGGAGCAAGTTCCTAAGAGAGTAGACCAGAGGGAAACTCTGGAACTACTTCTTAGAGCTGGAGGAGGCCAGGAGCAGCAATAGTTCATGCTAGCAGAGGGAGTTTACTTCCTCTATTTTCTTTTTAATTCTTCTCTTTTGTAATTGAATGATATTTCTATATGTATTAAAGGGGAGGTTTAGTTAAATCATTAATTCAGGGCTAAATTGAAGTTCCACCGGTTACCTTTAAATATTCTTTTTCACTTTATCTTTTTATGTATTAAGTATTGATTAGAGAGATCGATACTGAATTCATTCAATTTCATTGATCCGTCAAATTTTAATTTTATAATTTCAAAATCAGTTGGCGTGATTGATTATGAAATAATCTATCAAAAATTAATAATTCTTAAGACTTCAGCACTTACTGTGAGTTCATCATGTTTTCATTTTTTTAATTGTTCAAAATTGATTAATTTTTGAGTGGTGAAATCTAAATTTATTTGGATTGAATGACTTAACTCCTGGAGAGGTAGGTAAGTCATTTCTCATTTTGGTAGCGTGCTATATTAATTTTTAAGTGAATTGAATTGTCTGAAGAACCTGTAGAATAGAGATTATTCCCCAAGCATTTAAATAGATTGTTCTCTTATCAGCGTGCTTCATCTCTGTGTCTCTTTGTTTTTTTACTGTTTCTAGATTCAACTTAGTTTAGATATAATATTTTTGATGTTCTGTCACTTAGGTTTTTAATAAATAATATTTTTTAAAAAAAGTAAAAAATAGAAACATCACTCGGTTGCTGACAACAGTGAAGCTTCCAGGTTTTTTTAGAAGATTAGTGGCCAAATTTACCTTCCCTATGGGTTTGACTCTGCTTACCACATATACAGTTGTAGTAGTAGTAGTAGTAGTAATATAAATTTTAAACTTTGACCGACTTTAATGATAGTATAGGTCAGGAGGAATCTACATAACTTCAATAGTTCTAGAATGAGGTTAGAAATTACATGTAATTACAATCTTCTTAATAATCATTAAATATGGATGGAGTTATTTCCATGGATATTGTTATGTGAAATATAAGTTTTCACTACACCCATAATATAGACAATAGTAGATTGAATATTGAAGGGAATATTACCATATGTCAACTGGTTATTGCATGACCAAATGATATGGATAACTTCTGCAATAGCCACAAGCCTTCGTTTGAGAATCTATTATGAGAGAGGTTGCTTAAAATAGTCCTTGTAGTGATCTTATATAGAGATTTCTAGGTAATATACACCTCAAATAGTTCAAAAAAATATTCCATAATATATTGGTGGTATCATAACTCAAGAATATATTATTTTTATCCTCTGTCTATTTATTTAAAAAAACACTCTTGGAGAATAATGTACTGCCAAATGATTGAATACTTGAGTAACTTGGAATCATGGAGTGTGACATTGTCTTTGAAAAGTTTATTCTTAAAAGAGGTACTAGCTTCTATATTGATTTCTAACCCATGTGTTCTCATTCATGTGTATAGTTTTAAGATAATTGAGTTAGGATTTGAGTATCCCATTTCATTTTAGTTCCCATATGAGGATTTTTTCACCCATTTGGAAATTAAAATTTAATGGTGCTTCTTTGGTTTTAGTAAGGATCGTGTCTAGTTAATTCTCATGTTATGTCTGAATTGAATATATTGTATCCACAAATGAGTTATTTTTATTTAATAAATCAATGAGGGGAGTAATTATCCAGCTATAAAACCAGAAATTCAGGGAAGAGTTCATGTTGACCAACCAGTTGGAGTGAACCAAAATATTGGAAAAGGATTCCTTTACGGTAGGCCAAATCTAATAATCCATGTTATTTGGATTTCAGGATTTATTCCTTCTTAAAAATTTGTATCACAAGAAACCAAGAGACTCTTATTTCTCACTAATAATACTCCATATAAAATTCACTTTTAGATATTTATTAATGTTCTAAATGTTTTTAATTCCACATCCTCAATGATCAATTAGTAAATGGAACTACTTCCAAGGGATGTAAATATATTTCATGGAATGATGATTCAAATAAAAATAAATTTTTTGATGGATTTACTAGTACTCTAAATGAAATAATAAACAAAATTTAAGACACTAAGATCATTCACAATATATATTGTACCATCCATCTATAAACTATTTATTTTCCAAGATTCCAACTGATTTTAGATCTAACATGAAATATGAGTTAAATTATATGCATGTGTTTTTACTCACAACATAGATAAACAAAGTTAAATAAAATTAAAAACACCTTCTATAAATCTATTTTTATTGATAATTCTCAGTTTTCTAGCTATAAGATTATTCTTACTGAATTATAAGAAATATTCATTCCAACTAATCTCTTATACTAACACTTGTTCATAATGAATATGGGAATCCTTGATGTTTCCTATGTTTATCTTGTCTCCGTGAGGGAATAGGATATTATCATCACCATGAAACAAGTGAGTGGGAGAAACTAAACCTATTTCTACTCTAAGGGGTTTAAACTTTTTATTCTCCACCATGTTGAGTTACAACCTCCTTATATAGTCTTAAACAATAGGGAGACATTTTCTAAGACAGGGACACCTTTCTTGACACCTATAGAGTAAGTAATGTAAACCTCAGGAGAACCATTGATAAGAAATGAAATATAGTTTGAAAAAAAGATAATTTTCATTCATATTATGTTTTATCAAAATAAAATTTTGAAAGGACATTAAAAATGAAACCATAGTCCATTATAACAAATGATTTTCTAACATCATGTTTCAAAATAATGTTACCACATCTAGTGGTTTTATAGAGAAGATTAAAACATTTTGAATCACTGATGAGATAGTCTTTTATGGTTCTTCCTTTAATGAATATAAATTGATCTGGGGGATATTTTTTTCAGTAATGGGGGAAAGTATGTTAGTATTAATTTTTCCAACAATATTTTATATCATGTGGACAAGAACCACATGATTAAAGAGATATATCTCATTTTTAATTTCCTCTTTAGGAATATTAAAAAATGATTGAGAAATGGTTTCCGGATTGATTTGACCACATTTAAAGAACATATTGAGAAGTTGACATAAAAGATGTTTAATGGTCTCTTAGAAAGTTTGGAAGAAGAAGTTGGTAAATCCATTTGGGCCACGGCAGCTTTCCATGTTAAGGAAAAATACAACATCCTAGACCTCAAATCAACAACAATAGTAGATATCCTAATATTTTCCTTATGTTTTAAAATAATAGGATTAATATTCTATAAAAAAAATTATAGCAAGTTATAGGACCATAAAAGATATTATTTTTTAAATATAAAACATGAATAGAAATCTATTTCCTTCTTTTAAATAATTTCCCATCACCATTAAGTATTTTCAATGGCCTACTATCTTTCTTAGGTCTATGAATAGAGATGAAATAAAAATAATTTCTATCACCATCCTTATGTCATATCACTTCAAACATTTCTCTCTACTTTTCGTAATCAGTCATTAAAAGGATTTTTGAGTTCATGGGAAATATTATTTTTCTTCTTAATACCTATGGTAAAATAACTTAAAGTGTTATAATTTTGAATGTTATGAAGATAGGATTCAACATTATCAATATTTTTTCCAAGATCAATAAACAAATTTATGCTCCATTTTTTTTCTTCCTCTTGATAAATTTAATCTTTATAATGACAATGAATGAATCATCCTTATAGTTGATCGAGCTCTAATTATCCTAATATAGCATTTAAATTTTATGGTGAAATATCCATGAATTTTTTAATGTGAATATAGAAGTTAGTTTTTTATCCCTTATACCTAGATTATCCAAGATTATATGGTGGCATGATTTCATTCCTACAAGGGTGGTGCATGATATGGAGTACCAAGAATCAAGGGAAATATTCATTGACAAAATCTCCGATAATTTTTTGGACACAATTGTATTACATTGTTTTTTATAAAATGTATACTTAGAACTCACAAAATTCACTTCATAAAGGCTGATTCTTTCAATGAATGTCTCGAATTGCCTGGTTGAATCCAATGAAATGATCATATCCATATTCTCATCTGTATTGAGAATATAATTAAAGTTTCCAAGAAGAACTCTTGGTTCATTGGTTATACTACTCAAGAGTTTAATTCTCTTCTATAACTCTCTTCTGTCTTGATAGACATGGTAAGAATAAATGAAGAGAAAAATTTGTTGTAATCCGATCAATTTGTAATTTATAGTAACAATATGTTCGATGGAATTGAAAATGGACATCCATTTCAGACATGATTGAGAAAAGAACTTTATCCTTTTAATTTTACCATCTAACCAATTAATATCAATTAGGTGATAATAAATATTTTCAAAAGAGGCATCCGTTTTAGAAACAAATCGGATCATAAAGTTCTACTGGTCTAGGCTTATTCTTCGTAATAAATATCCTAAGAGAGATGGTTGTTTCGAGGTTGGATGGACCATAATAGTTCAATAAGAGGATATTTATTTATGTTTGTTCTTGGGGTTAGAACCATCTTTTCTCTTTCCTCATGGGTTATTTTTCAGTATGATTTCCTAATTGGTCTATATTTTTGGAATCGTAATAAAGGGTCTAATCATTGTAATTTTTCACAGAAATTGATATAGAATTATTATTGGAATTCCCATCAACCTTTTAAGGTAGAGTATTTTTAGCATCAACCCAAGGCTTATTCACAATAGCCAACACCTTGGGACTACCAATAGTGGATAATACTCTATGAGAACTTATATTATCTTTATAAGTGACATTATTAGTTTCATATACATGAGGTCTTTTAAAAGTGGTAGTATCATTATCATACCCAATGCACTATTTAGAATACTTTAAGGTTGAGTTAACTATGAAATTACAATGGTCATCTGTAGAGAAATATTTCATCTTAGGTTTTCATCATCCTCACTTATTCAACAATCATTTCTATGATACTAATTACCATTTAGAGAAGATTATCATTTCAGAAGGGGGATTCATATTGGTGTTCCCAATATTCTGGGGATTTTTTGGTTCTAGGATACTGTCAAACACACTACCATTATGAGGAGAAATAATTACTTCACTCCTATCTGGTTGATAGTATGTAATAACCTTTTTTGTCTCCATATATTTAATAATTATGAAAATTTTGAAGATATACAATAAGATTTACAATGTCATGGGAAATGATTGATTTCTCACTTCTTTCAGATGAAATGCTTCCCACAACATTTATAGAGGGTATACTACATTTGTTCAGTTCCAGTGGTGGCATAGTGTGAAATTTGTATTTTTATCCTCGACCCAAAAAAACTATAAATGATCTCATGCGAATTGATTTTGATTCGTGAATGATTTATTGTTGGAATTTAACACATTTCTTAGTCTCACTCTTCTTTGATGCCTCACCCTTTTTAAAGGCAATAGATTTTCCCTTTTTATTACTATTAACATCCTTTTATGAATTAGGCTAAGACACTGGTTTCACCTATTTCTAGATTACCTAATAATTTAAAATATAGTGTCCAACAATTCTATAGATATAAAAAAAGATGAATGTGATCCTACTCTAATTTATAATCAAATTTATATTAATTATTAATGAAATTAATCATATCTATAATCTTTGATTCTAGATTATAATCGACCAAATACTAAGATAAAATATCATTTATCCATTGAAAATATTAGGTTTTAGCTACAGAAGGATACCTATGCAAGTTGCAATTTTCTAGAGAATTTTGGGATTCCAACGAACCCAGTTTAAACCATGAATCATAACCTAGATCTGAGATGTGTTGTTCCTTTGATTGAAGGAATTGAAATTAATATCCCTTTATAAATTATCATAACTCTATATTTCAAATCTAATTTTCCTGATCTTCCAAGCTGAGTTAAAATCATATTTTCTTCTATGAATAATTTAAAAGTGACCTATTATGATTAGAATAAGTTCCTATCATTTATTTCCCCAAAAATGTGAGACCCTAGATTTAAGATCACAATTTTACAAATTATTTTCACCCTTCAAGAATGTAATGTTCCTACGAATCGAGAATTTTAACAAAAAAATCCTTTTTTGGAGAGCTTTAGGATAGGAGAACACTAAAAACTAATTTTATTTCATTTAGCCCAAGGTATATCATCCTTGGATGGATTCATTCCATGGATCACTTCCACAAAGTATATTGATTTTATTTTTTAAAGAAAATTTTTCAATGGAACCCCTATAAGATCTAGGTTATCTATAGTTTTCAATTTTCAGTTTAGTGATTTATTCACCACACCCTTAAAGGATTGTTCCTAATCTATATTAAAAAAATACATTAGATAATAAGTAACCTACAATATCAAATTGAGTGCATCATATGATTTCATAGAATCATAGTTTTTTTCTTATGTAAAAATAACTCACACCATTCAAATCAAAGTCATCCTCATTCCATCAATCAATACCATTATCAAACACCACGTCATTAAAAGAGTTAAAAATATTCCCTTTTAAAAAAGGTAAAAATAAGTCTAAAAATCGTAGAAAATAATACATATTCAGGATTCCAAATAATACAGGATAACATTTGAAGAAATAATCTGGATATTAAAGAGAAAAATCTATTTATAGTGGATGGGAATTATCCTTAAAAATTAAATATTTTTATGAAGAAATAAATCAATAAAAGAATAATTATTTGGTGTGAAGATGTAAAATCCCAAAAAAATAAAGATAAATAAAATATTATATCATCATGGTATAAGATAAATTAATATTATAGGATAATAGTTAAAGGGAAATGATTATGACTCAATGAAAGGAGTTGATTCATGGAAACCCTTTAAAATTTGAGAAAATGAATCAAAACACTTTGAAATATAGATCATGAAAGGGAATGTCAAATATCATGAATAAAAAAGATAATAATGTTAAAATATTATAAATAGTAATTATATTCACAATAAAAATAAGATATATAATATAAAACATAAATCAATGAAGTAAATTTGAGATGAAAAATACATTATAGATTTTTTAATAAATGAATCAAAATAATTTGAAAGATAAAACATGAAATGTAATAATAGATATAATTAATAAAAAATAGAATTGGGATTAGATATTACAAATAGGTATTATATATGCCATATAAACAAAATTAGCTGTATAATATGAAAAATGAATCAAAGAAATAAATTTTTGACGGAAAACTCATTTTCTTTTATCCTGACTTCCATGGAAGTGCTTTAACATCTTTGAGGGCCTAATTCTTCTATTATAGGGAATCTTGGAAACAAAGGAATTGGGAGACCTTCTTGTAAACAGAGGCCTTAAAATTTGGAATGTTGATCTATGATAGGGGAATATAATAGGTATTTAAAATGAATTCAAAGGATGGGTTTGGTTTTGAGTGGGTGGAGGAGATATCCTTTTATAGGTGAAAATGGGGGATATATCATTGGAAACTAAAGTTATGTGAGGAGTAAAGATGTAATTTCAAGGGAGTTAGGTGAGTTAGGTAAATAACTATTAGTGATACAAGTGGGTATAACATTATCACATAAAAAAAGTCTTCTATAAGGTCTATGTGTCAGGATAATTTAACTAAATTTGATCCATTGAAGAGTGTTCCTTTTACTCCCATTAACTAAGATTAAATATTTACCATGGTAATTATCTGTTTACTGAAAATATAATATGAAACCTCTTACCAATTTTCACCACGATGATTCTAAATTTGGGCTCCATTTAATTTTATTTAATTTCTTAATATGATAAAATTAACTTTTAAATTAAAACATAAGATATATAGAAAAATAGTTTTTACTATAAATTAACTTTTTAAATATTAATTTGTTGTTGTTTTTATTTCTTATCAATTTACATATTAAATGAGTGTTAATATATTATATTATATTAATTATTTAAAAGTGAATAATTCAATTTATTTAGATAAAAATACAAGTTTCCAAAAAATTTATTCATTTAAAATGTCTCTTTAACCTTTACCATTGTAATAAAATTTAACCTTGGTAACTTATTTTTATTCCTAAAATTGAAATTGGAATCATCAAATAAATTTGATATTATGATTCCGAATATAAAATATATTTTATTTCATTAATTTTAAAATAAAAAATCATAACACATAGAAATTATTTTTAAGGAAATGTATTTCTTAAGTATAAAATTATTTTATTCATATTTCATTCTAAGTGAATTATTTCGATAAAAATTTATTTATTTATATAATTAATATATTTCAAATTATTTAATAGTAATAAATTTGTTTTATTTAGATAAATATTTAAAATATATAGAAGAATCATAATTTTTTGAAAAAAATGTATTTTATCATTAAATTATGTTACTCATAATTCTTTAAGATTGATTTCTTGATTAATAAGAATTAAATTTTATCAAAAAACTTATATTAAATAAAACCATTGTTATTTAATTAAATTCATTCATTAAAAATTAATTTCTTGAAAATTAAAAATGTATACATTACATGTAATGATGAAAATATTAATAATAATAGGATTATATAATCCAAAAATCTACTTAAAAATAACCTAAAACCCTCTATATAAGACCTAAGGGTAAAATAATAAATTGAAGATGTTTCGAGTGGTGATTCAATTAGTATAGATCTTGTAGTGATTTCCATGAGCTTAAACTTCTCCCATGGATGATTTCAGTCAAACTGTACTTGTTTGGGTTTGTCTTGGGCTTGGCCTTGGGAAACCCCAAGTGATTATACCAAATTTACATGCTTACAAAAATGTTCCTCATAAGGAATACTTATACTACCCGATTCCATTTCATTTACCTTTATATATATATATATATATATATATATATATTTCACTATTTATTTAGTTTTATTTTCACACGCTAGTTCACTAGTGATGCTATAATGATCACATTTAATACTTATAAATGACTTGTTATTATTATTTCTATTGATCATATCAATATCTATATAATCTCAACGTATACATAATCCCAAATACCATATATTATCAAATACCATATATATAACAGTTAGAATTAATTATTATATATATCCTTATATACATCACTAAATAATCCATCCTATATACCTCTCGACATGTCTATTATTTTCTAAATTATTTTCCTTTCTTCCATAGTTTCAATTGGGTTTATTATATTAATAAAAACCCAATAGTATTAATATTTTAGTTTCATTATCTTTTTATTAACATATGGATTTATTCCAATTTTAATTTTCTTAATTTTGTTTCATGTTATATTTTAAAAATGTATTTTTTTGGCATTGTGATCTTTTTATATCAGAAAAATGAATCACGGTTTTTTTGTTAGATTTTTTTGTTAAACAAGATACTCAGAATAGTTTTTATTTAAATTTAAATTAATACTACCCCTCTTAAATAAATTACATCCTCTAAATTTTAATTATCTATCTTTGATGAAAATAGTTGAGGATATTCTTAACAAATTCATGGATTGAGATATACCTTCTAATGATATATATACCTTTTTATTTTGAATAAGAATAAGACACTTATATTCCCCCACAACCATTTCATCCAATAGTACCCCATTATTTAATATTACCACCCATATTATAAAATTTTCTTCCAAAGGGAGTTCATAATCTTACATAAATTGATATTTGATAATACGATGATTCGGGATAAGAAATGAGATTTAAAAATTCAAAAAATGATATGAGATCTATGTTTAGATGGAAAATTCATTTCAAATATCACTTTTAATTATACCAATAGAATAATAACTATATCCAACTAATGTATCTTTCCACAAAAAACATTTAGAGAAGATTTATGTACCTTGGATTCGGTAATTATACCACCATATGTTTCCACTGATTATTCAATATCAAATGTTTTAGTTGGTGAATCATAATTATTAGAAAACATTCATGATATTAAAAAATTTGAAGAACTAGAATCAAATAAGGAATTTTTATATCTAAAATATAGAATAAGTGTACCTTTGGTCACTAAATTATAATGATCCAGTTATGATTTAATTATTGAATAGGATTTTTCTTGTTACCTTGGTTTTAGAGGTTGTTGATGTATATTATCCTCATTATCCTAAGGATTAGGGAATTTATTTTCATAATATGCAAACTAATTTCATTTTAAGGACTAAAGTGTGGGTGGTGCATTAGAATACAACTTCCTATCTTCCATTTCATCAACCATCCCCCTCATCTATCATTGAAAACCATGATATTGATGGTCAATTATTCCATAATTAAAAAATTCTCTTCTTTTTTTAATAAGTTATTGGGTGATTCATCCCACATTTTTGGGACCTAGGAGGTTGGAATTTCATTCCACCATGTGACTTATCATTTGATTTATCAAGAAACTGCATTTTCCTTTTCTTTTATCCAAAATAAGGAGAGAGACTAGTTTCTATTTCTACCATAACTGAATAGTTAAAATTTTCATCATATCTGACAATGTATAGTATATATAATTCATTTAAAATAATATGTTTTAAGTGACTAATTAAATAATCAATCCTACTTTCACGGTAAGTGATAAAACTAAAGGTATTCTTTATGATCCTCATACATATTTCTTTATAAGTACCAATGGATCCATCCTCAATTTATTTAAATTTTAGGAATTATATCTGAATCTTTTAATGAAGAGTTCTGGAAAAATATTTTTCGATGAATATTTTTTAGAACATATCTCAATCTATAGAGTCAAAATCTTCCTTCTTAAATATACTCTTAATGAGAGTCTACCACTGGTCATCCTCATATTTTAAGTGAAAAAATGGTTAAAAATCCTTTTCATGGTCTAATAATTAGATAATGTAAAACATTTTCTCTATTACATTGATTTATTTCTTGGAAATTTGTGTTTTAGAAGTCCCACTAATGGATGTTGGACATTGTCACGTGAAGGACTTGTTAACAACCTTCTACTTAATTAGTGTTTTTGAGAGCTCAACTTGGTTTATGATAATGTTCACTACTTTAGATAGTTGAGTGAGCATCACTATATGTTTTTTACTCTATAACCTATCTCATTTGGATACTCAATAGGATAATCTATGTATTTTCCACTATAAAAATTCTTATCATAGTTCCTTCCAGTTCCATCCATTACTTGAATAAAGGAAATTTCAGGTAAGATAAAACATAAATATAAAAAAATAAAACTATAAACATAGAAAAACTAACTCATATATTATGTGTATACATTAAATTTTTAATCACTAGGTTATAATCTATATCATAAATGGTCATTTTTTATTTGGTTCTCTAAAATAACTATCTATAAATTAAAACATATAAATCTATAATAACATATTTAAATCATATATTATATTTCAGAAAGATTTTTTAAATCAACCAATGAATATTCTATGGGAGTGTCAATATAGGTTTCTTGTTAGGTATAATTGTTTTGCATCAATTGAAGACCAATTTAATAACCAACAAACATTTTTCTGGGTTATTACCCCTAGTTTAATTTAATAAAAAAACTCTTTTCACTTTTTTTTTGTCCATACTAATGTAAATGATTCGGTTCAAGAAAAAATCCTATAATTTTAGTAATAAATGAATCTAAATATTTTGAAAGATAAAACTTGAAATGGAACATTAAATCCCATGAATAAAAAGAGAATCATGGAAAATATTTAAAAGTGGAATTATATACACCATATAAATAAATATAGATATATAAAATGAAACATGTCTCAATGAATGAAATTTTAGACAACAAAACTTTTACACCTTTGGTAATAAATGAATACAAATATGTTTTAATGATAGAACTATACTTGGAAAATTAAATACCACATAGATAAAATAAAATCATGATAAAATATTCCAAATAGACATTATATAAACTGTATAAATAAAAATAGGTACATAATAAAAAACATGTCACAAATAATAAAATTTAATATGAAAAACCTCATACCTTTAATCATGACCTCAAAAAAGGTTATTTAACATCATTGAGGGATTAATTTTTCCCTAAGAAGGCCCCTTAGAATAAGGGTTCTAGATAACCTTGTTATGTCCAGAGGCTACCGAACATGGAAGATGGATCATGGAGAGGAAAAATGGATATGGATTCAAGAGGAATTTTATGGATAGGTGTGATTTTGTGTGTGTGGAGGAGAGATCCTCTTATAGGTTAAAATGGGGGACATATCCTCAGAAACAAAATTTAGGTGATGGTTAAATAAGGGATTACATGGGATTTTGGTGAGTAAGGTAAATAAATGGCAGTGATACATGTGGGTGAGACATGTGGGTAAGACATTCTCACCTAACCAAGGTATTCTGGATCATCAATGTGTCATGTTAATTTAAAAACAATCAATCCATGGAATTTTATCCATTTTACCCCACATTTACCAAGATTAACTATTTAACATGGTAATTATCTTTTAATAAAAATATAAGATGAAATCTCTTTCCAAATTTCAATGTTATGATTCTGAATTTAGACTCCATTTATTCTATTTCAATTTCATAATTAGAGAAAATTAACAATAAAATTAAAACATAATATATATAAAATAATATTTTCATTGAATTTTTTAAAATAATAACCGCTTCTATTCTTATTTCTGGTCAATTTACTAATTAAATTAATTTTAATAAATTATATTTGAGTAATTATTTTAAATTAGTCAATTTAATTTATTTAGTTAAAACTACATGACTCCTAAAAAATAACTCTTCGAAAACAAACCTTTTACCAATACCATGGTAATTAAATTTAACATTTTTAACTTATTTTTAACATCACGCCCCACCTAATTAGCTTGAGTTGAGGAGAAATTTCTACTTTCTCTTAGGTGGAATCCCTAAGATGTTGAAGGCTGTAAATAAATTCCAAGGTCTTTAATAAAGTTGGGGGATAATTTTCCCTTTGAAAATAAAACAACCCCAAGCAAGAATATCTTAACCAAAACCATTATATGATGCATGTAACAATGTTATAAAACTCAAATAAAATCCAAAATACAACAATACCAAAATAAAATAGTAAAGCGGAAGACCAAATTAACAAAACTCAAAGACATAAGGTTACCAACTCCACTGCTCCAAATATACTTCTAGCTCCAACTCCACAAAAAATAATTAAATTATCATGATGAATCAATAAATAAATGTGATACTCTTCCTTTATAAGTGTCTCAATAAACAACATATAAAAATTCTACAAAGTGCCAAACCAGCGGTGCGTAATGAAACTCAGTATGTTTTCAAAAAATGACTTCCCTAAACATGCCACTACAATAAAACATGTTAGAAAATTTATATAAAAAATAATGTAAAACACATTAAAATAGTTTGAAAAATAAAAATGATTTTTACAACAAAACAGTTTCCATGGGAAACGACCAAACAAGCCTTTCAAACCATTTCACAAATTTTGTTTGGACCAAGCTAATGTTGAATGTGTCTTTTGTTGTCTTTTATTGTCAAGGTATGTTTTGAATTAAGTAAATCACTTCACTTTGTTTTTGGAAACAACTGTGGGATTGATAAAAATTGTACTCACTGTGGGATTGATAAAAATCAGACTCACGGTGGGATTGATTAAAATCAGACTCATTATTGGACTGATAAAAATCGGACTCACTATGGGATTGATAATAATCAGACTCACTATGGGATTGATAAAAATTATACTCACTGTGGGATTGATAAAAATTGGACTCACTATGGGATTGATAAAAAATTTGACCCATGTTTTATAAATAATTAGACTCACTATGATAGCCAATTTTAATAAGAAGAATATGTTTTCAAAGAAGTGTTTCTTTTTCTAGAGAATTGGGGTTAGCATGACTACGATGCTTTAAATGTTACGATGATTTGTTTATTTTAATTTCACATAAATCCTGAGTTGAGTAGAGAACTTGTTATGCCAGATTGATGGAAGAATGGGAGAGTGAAAGAGCTGCTTCCAATCCAAAAAATATAATATTTAGATTTATCATATCTAGGTGAAACATAGAAATAAGAGATGCTGATTGTTTTTCAAAACAATCGAATTCGTCTGAATGAAAATTAAATTGGTGTTGAGAAAAGTTGTACCAATGAAAGTGGTGATGATAGAAAGCGGTGCTGATTGAAAATGTGATGACGATTGAAATAGTGGTGTCGATTTGCTGTAGCATTTTGTTTTCCATCAACCCCATACTTGAATATTTGCATTAGGATAATCATACATGTATTGATTGAAAAGGTGGTATTGATAAAAAAATTGGTATTGATTGAAAATTTTTCATAGATTGAAAAGGGTGGTACCGATTTACTGTAGCATCCTATGTTCCATCGAATGATATAAAATATTTTTATACATAGGAAAATCATAATTAGAATGATCGTACTCTGCCTATCATAATCATGGTGAGTAGAATAGTTGTTTGAATTGTTGAAGGAAGAGAGTGGTGAACACTAATTTACTCTCAAATGTATTTTTCAAGTGGGTTAAGATAAGAGGAGAATAAGATGCCTTGTAAGTGGTCAAGAGAATAAGTGAAGAAGGTGATCAAAACTTTATTCAACCATTTCAAAAGGTTTGAATTATGTTTTATGAATGATTTGTTCGAAGAAAAGATATTGTTAAATGATTTTTTAGGGGGGGTGTAAACATTTAAATACAAGATTTTCATTCAAATCAGTTATGTGAATTGTATTTAGAAATTGGATTGAGACAATCAATCTCAGATGATCAGAACCATGTATTACTCATCATTCAAAATTGGACATACAATTGAAATGGGATATTGGATAAGAAGAGGTGAAGATTGTAGAAGATTAGAGAAGAATCAAGAAGCATTGGTGAATTCATAATTGCTCTGATATTTCAGGAGAAATTTCAATTTGGTTGAATTTATGTGAGTGGTAATGTTTTGGGATTCCCACCGAAACCTATTGTTGGTCACATATAAATGGAAAAGGGTACATTGTACAAGAATTACGATGGTGTACTATTTATCATAGTAGAGAGAGAACATATGGGTTTTTAGTGAGACAAAGTTATATTGTTTTGTTCAGTATTGAATAAATTTCTATGGGGAAGAAGACAAGGATGTAATGATTTTATTCGACTGATCATCGTAATCAAGATTCATCATACTTAGCAGATCATCATATTCATCTTATCAATTGTATTCAGTTGATTCTGATACGGGTTGAATTAATCAGAACAAGGTTTTTGTTCTGGGTTGTACCATACTAGGAATTTCCAGACTGAGCTAGAATTGTATTCTTGATTGAAGTGGTTCTCATTCATTTAAATTGTATTCTATCAGAGAATCAGAATGATAGAATTTTTTTAGGGATAATCGGACTTAGAAGAAACATAATTGTACAATCAGACTGAGAAAATATTGGACTCTGTGTTTCATAACAAAATCCAGGTGGTTCTTACATTTCTTCTGGGTAAGTAATTGATGAATTTTATTTCAATTGAATAAACTTGTCGAATTGAAAATAATTTCAGGTAACATGAGTTATTACAAAATAATTGGGTAACCCTATTGTTCAAGAGGATGCACACACAAAAGTGGGATGGTTTCTTAGGGCTACATAGTTAAATGGGTATATCCTACTTGTTTTAATCCGTCCATTTTTTTCCTAGTGGATTGTATGGTATTGGATCAATTCCAAACAATACCAAGGACGTAGTTATTCTTATTGAATAGTGAACCTTGTAAATATTTATGTTCCTATGGATGTGTGGATTGAATTGTATTCAGTAGGGAATTTAATCTTTAATAGGAGGTGAAGGTTGTTTCAATTAAAAATAAACTTAAAAAGAAAAATAGTATCACTAATTCACCCCCTCCCCCTTTTGGTGATATAATCATTCTCACTGGGAAGTTTCAAATTCCTTTGGAATAATCTCATTTCGTTCCACATATCCACACTTTCATTCACGGGTGACAATTCCATACTCATGAGTGGTCTCTCATCGATCATCCAAGTCCTCAAAAGGTAACCATATATCAATTCCCCAATGGCATATTTCTCTTCCATAGGGTCATGTCAATGCAAATGAACACATGCCAACCCATTAAGCCAAAACCATTCCAACCCAATGATTCCAAAACCATTTCCAAAAAATAAACGTTTTCTAAAACCTTTTATTTATTTATTTTCCATGAATCAAACCAAATAACCAATTTTTAAAATCATAATTTTAAACCCATTTATCAAAGTGCTTGTACAAATGTTCCATAATTTTACAAATCCACTAACCATCACTAAATAAGGATTCTATCATGATTTTCACAACAATTTCACAATAAATTTCCTAAAATTCAATTAATTTGAGACTAATACTTCACGTTCAGAGAAGAGGGTTTGATAATTAACTCACCTACCTTAGGTGTTATGGAGAAAATGGAGAATGACGTAAATTATTCAATAGGGTTCAATATCCAAAAACTCACCTTAGAACTCATTCCCTAAAATAAAAACATCCATATCACAGCATGATCGGAATCCAATATCCTAGATATATCACCAAAGGATCAGAGATACGAATCAAAAATAGGGAACACGGGTAGATCTAGGAAACCCCATCAAGAATAAAGACTTACAATGAAATCGGGCCTTCAACGCACCATAATGTTCCAACAGATCACTCCCAAATCAAGGAAGAAAGTCTCCACAGCCTTTGGGAGAAAGAAAAACTGAGTTAGGGTTGAAAATAGGGGGAAATTATGTTATTTGTGGCTAAACTGAATTAGATCCACTTTTTAGGGTCTAAAATTTAACTGTGCGTGGTTGGGATGCGCTATTAGGAAAAGTATGCTCCAACCCATGCCTCCAAACACACTTCGCACAGTTTACCCACATAGTTGGACAAACCATGAACAAACCAGGTTTTTTCCTCTAATATGCTCTGATATATTACTCCTAGGGTGGACACATGATTTGGAAAAACTATTCTTAGAAATGTGTGCCTTCTCAAAAGCTCTTGTTTCACCTCGCACAGTTTCTTGTAGGATTGGTACAAATTTTACTAACCATGATCAAATAGTGTACATCTAGAAAAGCCCCAAAAACATTCCAAAAGTTCTCTAAAACCTTAAAAACATTACCCAAACACTTTACATACATAAAAATAATAAATAAAGGGTTACTTATTTGAAATGGAAGGTGATACATTCTCCCCAAAATTGTCCTTTTCATCCCCAAAAAGTAGAAAACTAGCATTTCCATAAAATATTTTGGGACATTTATTGAGAATTTCCATATATTTTTCACAGGAATATTTATTAATCAACCCATTTTTTCAAAAAACTTTCACTAGAAAGATTATTTTTTCATTAAATATTTTCTCTTGCCTATCCAAAATTTGTGCTAGTACATGAACTAAAAAAGCATCTATGTCTAGGACAATGTGATCTCATTGAATCACATATTCCGGATCATAGTGATAATTTTTCAATTGAGATGCATGAAACTCATTATTACATACACTGAACCATGGTGGAAAAGTCAATGTATATTCCACCTCACAAACCTGTTAATGTATCTCCAAAGTGCCTACTTATCGAGGTGATAATTTTCCCTTCTTCCCAAACCAATTATTCCCAAGCCTTGGAGATATTTTCAAGAATACATGATCTTTCCCATCGAATGAAATGATCATCGATGATAATACACAAAGGATTTATGAAAACTCATATCTCGCTCTATTCTTTTCCTAATCAACCAAGTCTTTTCTATTGCCTCTTGGATGAGGCATATCCCATACAATGAAGTCTCACCTATTACCACCAAAAAAAGTAGAGAATGAAAAGGACACCCGTATAGTTCTTCAAAATGAGCCACATGTATCAAGGCCAAATAAATTTTGTTATAAGAGAACTCCACTAATGGTATGTTCTCCTCCCATGATCCACCAAAAAAAATTACACTAGCCTACAACATTTATTCCAATTTTTTTATCATCCATTTAGATTTTATATTCATCTATGTATGATATGCCATACTCATTTTCAACTGAGTATAAAGGGATTGTAGTAAGGATATCCATAAATGATATGTAAACCTCATATCTCTGTCTGACACTATCAAAACAGGTACATCATTACACTTTACCACCTCATGGATATAAATTATGGACAAGTGATACACCGTATGAGATTCATGAATGGGAATGAAATGATCCGATTTTGTGGGCCAATATACTATCACCCAGATGGAATTGTGTTTCTAAACCATTCTTGGGAGACCTATCAAAAAATAAATGGCTATCTACTCCCATTTCTAGAAAGGAATAGGTGAAAACTGTAATATACCTATTGGTCGCTGAAGATCTACATTAATCTAACGACAAGTTAAGTATCTCAAACTGAACTTAGGCACCATTATTTTCAAACTGACCAAAAAACTATGCTTTCAACACCTTATACATATTTTGTATTCCAGGATGAACTGTCCATCTCAAATGGTGGTAACAATGAAAAACTTGTTCCTAAAAATCCAAAAGTATGACCATAATATTTCAAACCCACAAAATTGAACTCCCATCCATCTTTCATCCCTCAATGGTGACCCTAAAATTTATTTTTTACCTCCTTGCAACACATTATAAATCGGATTTCTATACCTCTTTGACTATATTCACCAAAATAGGAACAAAGGAAACCAAAAAAAAAATTATTGCACTACCTCAATCTTCACAATCCAAGTGCATGTCGGATATGGCCAATATCTGCTACCACTTATCTACAACTTCTTTTTCTAACTAATCATGTTCCCTTCTTGTTAATACACCCTACACTAAATTTCCTTTACTTAGTGTATAAATCAAGTCAATGTTAAACAATTGGAGATGTTTCATATATCTTCTTTGTATCATACTCAAGTAAATTTATGAGAAAATATGTTTAAAGATCTTATGATCTATAAACACTATATATTTTTCACCAAAGAGGTAATTATTTTGTGTCTTCAAAGCATGGACTTCATAAGCTAACTCTAAATTGTGTGTTGGTTGATTCTTCTCATGCAACCATAGCTACCTTGATCCATAAGCAACCACATGATCTCCCTACAAGATAATACATTCAGACCCTAATCTTGAAGCATCACAATACCCCACATACCCTTGTCCTGATTTCGATAATAGATCAGTTATAATGTATGGTGAATATTCTTTTCTTGAATGGACTTATGAAATTCATCATTCCATAGGAATGTAATATTATTTCTCACCAAAGTTTTACTTGGTGAAGCCAGTCAAGAGAATTCATGAACAAATAATTGATATTAACCAGCTATAATAAGGAAACTACATATCTCAAATACATTATTTTTTATTTTTCAAGACATAACAACTTATATATTTTATGGATCCACATAAACACCTCTTTCAGAGATTACATGTCCAATTAAACATCTCTCTGGTATCCAAAAATCACACCTTAATAGTTTGGCATACAAATGGTGATCCTACTAAATTCCCAAAATTATCACGAAGTATTGATCATTCTCAGACCTTGTCCTTGAATACACCAATATGTCATCCACAAAAACCACCAAAAAAGAATCCAAATATATATGAAATATCTATAGGTTAATTCTTAAGGCAAAAATGCATTATCACATACTCATAAATCTACTACATAAAGTTGTATTCAGAATATCCTTTTTCCAAACCTCTAATTGGTTGTATCCAGATCACAAGTCAATTTTAGAGAACCACTAAGATAAACTCAATTGACTGAGATGGTCTTAAATATGTGGAAGTGTACACTAATTCTTGATCACAACTTAGTTAATATTATGATAATCCACACACAACTTTAGTGTTCCATCTACCTTTTAGACAAACAATATCGGGGATACCCACAGAGATGTGCTAGGATGAATGAACCCTTTTATTTATATCTCCTCCAACTTATCTCTCAATTTTCATAATTATATTGGTTCTATATGATAATATGGAAGGGAAATAGGACTGGTCCCTGGAATGAGATCAGTCATAAACTCCAATTCTCTAGTGGGTGTAAACCCTAATAAATTTTCAAAAAATACATTCTGAAATTGATCAACAACTACTAAAAAAATATTCTTCTTGATCCCTACCATAGATTCCAAATTCAACACTAATAACTAGTATGAGATTGTTCCAACAGTTGGTTCCAACAATATATTACACCCATCATTATATTCTAGTCTGTATTAAATAGATTTTCGATGCCATCATCAGTCGTAAAATTAACTATCTCCATATAAAAATCGACGTGTCCTTGAACATTGTCATCCAATACATACCCCTGATTATTTCATAGATGTCTATCTCAAGCACATATAAATTCCATATCATATCAACTCCATCAATAGTTATGTAACTTTATTTAATCGTAAATGCTGGATATTCACTTTTACCAGGAGGAGTTTGAAGTTTTAAAACAAGAATGCATCACCTCAACATTGAAACACTGAAAATAAATAACATAAGAAGTAATAAATGAATTTGATGCACCTGTATCAAATAAAGATTTCATAAGGGTGTAATTAAAAAGAATCGTACCTCTCACCATTGATATTCTAGACTAATAATCCACAATCACCTTCATAGCTCCATGTAACTACTTACTTGGTGCACCTTGTTCTTTATTTCCCTATTGAGATTTCCCTTTCTAAGGAATCATGGTATTCCTGGAATCACCATGGCTAAATTAGTTCTACTGATGAGGATTATTCTTCTTCCCTTACCCCATCGAAGAATAGGACATCTATGAAACATGATAAGAATACCAAATGCTCGATCTCAGAGCATTGTGATTATAGTTCTGAAGATTCCACATCAGATTGAAATTGTGGTATGCTATATGTGGTGTTGTACACTCTCACTTCATGTGGTCAAACAAACCACATTAGAAACTTCTAGTTTTACTCTTAGGCCTTGGAGGGAGATTCATTAATCAATTTGTTTCATTATTTTTCATCCCACTACCTTGGTAATAGGTTTATATCTTCCAGTTTTTATTAGAATTAGAGTTCCCCCCATTTTCCATAGTTATCAACATGATCCATCTACCCATAGCTATTGAGATGTCCCTTTCTTCCACCATCTCTCTATTGATCATCTCTGTATAATCCATTACAAAAATCCTGGTAATATTTTATCAAATCTCTTGATTAATCCCTAACTCAAAAATGTGTTCCTTTAAAAATGTACTGGAAAAAACATCAGGTGTTAAGCAGACTAAATTCATAAATTGATCCACATATTCAATCACTAAGAGATTCTCCTGATTCAATATGAATAATTTTTTTGTTCTGTCAATCCTGAACGTGTGAGAATATAATTTTTTATTACATAATTCTTAAAAATCTTCACATGCAATATCTTGGTCTAAATTAGCCTGAACAGTTAAATACCACCACTACTGTGTAAAATATTCAATCATATAGGTCTCCAACTTTACATTAAACTCTACTGATGTGCCAAGGAAGTCCAAGATTAAATTCATTATATTCACCCACACATATTCCTTCTATAGTTCAGAATCATCTTGAAATATGGGTGGACTCTTATTTTGGAACTGAATAGAATGATCCACATGCCTTGGGCCATTCCTTATGTTCCCTTTATCTATAGTCTGAAATGTATATACTATACTATGAACCAAATATTGGTTCACCTGTGGCTCAGGTACAACAACATTCTCATTATTTTCTTCAAGTGTGTTTCTGCAATACCTACCAGGTAACATTTTCTATAAACTCAAAAACCCCCATAATTCTCACCCTCTAGAAACTAAAGGCTTAAAAATTTAAAATTATATAATATGACACATATCACAATAGGGATTCCCCATAATTCCCCAAGAAATTATTTCAATCCATTTTTGAAAATTCCACCATGCTTTTGAAAATCAATCCATTTATAAAATACCTTTATCATGCTTTTTAAAAAAATATCACAATTAAAAAAAATTCAAAACTTTTCAAGAATCAAATTCTTTTCACAAACTCATAAACCTTTACTAAAAATCAAATACGAAATCATAATGGTAATTCATTTATATAACTCCTTTCATGTTCATATCATTGGATAAACCCATGAAAATGAGATTACAACTCCTATAAGTCTATCCAAAACACTTATGTACCACATTCACGGGTAACATGAATTTTAGAATAAAAAACTAGCTACATGTTTTTATGCTCTTCATTTTAAGTCCTGAAAATCCTACTCCTTTCTACCATCCAAACATAATGACTAACACATAATGAATTACCATTTCAAGACTGACACAACTGATAACCAAAAACTGAGAAATATCATACAATTTTAAAGACAAGGACTAAATAAGATGATACCATTTTCCCAAAAAACTATTTGGACCGACCAAGAATTATAGCAATTATAACATCATTCCCCTTCTCATTGGCTTGAGTTGAGGCAGAATTGTTACTTGGACTTAGACAACATCCCCAAGATTCCAAAGTAATGAGATAAATGCTATGGAAATAGATATATTTGGGGGAAGATTTTACAATTGAAAATAAAACAACAACAACAAAGAAAACTATAACAAAAAAACTATATGAATAATGATAACCATGTAATGAAACTCCAAGAAATGAAAAAAAACAAAAACAATACCAAAATCAAAGTACCAAAGAAAAATACTAAATCAAAAAAACTCAAAGACACCAAGTTAACTAACTCCACTGCTCCCAACATACTCCAATATCCAATTCCATAATACATACTCAAATTATCATGATGCATCACTTGTCACGAACTAACCCCCAGGGCCTGTACCATGACTACCCCAAGCCCACATTCCATAGGCCATGGGATAGCGACTAGCACCGAAGGCGTATTCCCTAAAACTGGGAAGGCATTTCCTTTATAACCTCTAAGCACACATAACCAAGCACATAACAAAATAGGAACAAAAGTAAACTGAACGATAAACAGAGTGAATGCAGTAAGTAAAAGTGGCCAGAATACAATCCCAATTGGAAAGTACACGTACAACTATGATACAATACAACTGAAGAAAAGGGAAACTCAGTTGTTCGATCATACTCTGAGGTTCCTGCCTGAAGGGTAGGTACAAATTGCATTCTCAGCACTCAGCATCCACCTATCTCCTCTGCGTACCGACACACCATATGGTCCACCTCCAGGTATTGTCCAATCCTGTTAATCTCAGCCTCAGTCACTTTTGTCTATCGTCTACATCCAACACAACATGGTGCGGGCATAGTCCATGCAGAGGTGAGTATAACGATACTCAGTTTGGAACCTGAGACCCTCAAGGTCTCACAAAATCCACCAAGGATAAACCACAAAGAATTAAAATCAACATAAAACATTACATAGTTATATGCCCATTCATATACCTAAGTTATCAAGTAATCCATCTCAATAATGAGAAAAACACAGCGGTACTGACTCAGCTCACACCAGGATTTATTCTAGGGGTAGTAACAAGTAACATTTAGAACACCTCGTTGAACACCTAGGATGTTGGATAACTCCTCCTCTATCGAGTACAGTGGGCCTACCACATCACATAGCAGCATTTCCCACTATCCTTGGACTGCAGAGGTACTCCTCATGTCGAGTACCATGGGTCTGTCGCATCACACAGAGGCGCTCCCCACCATGGGTCTTTCACGTCACACAGAGGCGCTCCACCTCATGGCCTATTGAGGTACTCCCCCTGTCAAGTACCATGGGTATTCCGCATCACCAAGATGGTCCCCACTGGGTTTTTACCACATTACCAAGGAATTCCCCACTATGCCTATCAATTCACTTCGAGTCGAAACAGTCAGCAGTCGTCAAGTCTCATCCAACCACTAGTTCTCTGTACTATGCTCGCTCATCTTCTAGAGTATCCTCTCTACAATCTACTTTCCTATACTCTAACTATCAAGAAGTCCCACGAAGAAGTATCTCAAAGGTATTCCATGTCATAGGGGTCTCAACAAAATAGATGGCACGTCAATCGGACATCCGATTTGTGAGTTATAAGCCTTTTAGTCCTGGGGCCCTGTTGGATTCGTGCTCGATCCAACCTGACAATTCCCCCATCTTAATCCAAAAAATAGTGGGGTATCACTTAAAGGTATCGTCTCACTCTAAGATTTCCAGCGCCACTAACGGTTTGTCAAACGGACGTCTAGTGTCAAAGTTATGGCCAAAAGGATGTAAATGAGTCGTAGTGGGCCCAGGTTTGGTCTGACCCGGTTGGGCCGACCCTGCCTGGGCGAACCTGGTTCGGGTCAACCCATCCCGTAGTGTGGCCCAACCCGTTGGGTCCGACCCATCCCGTGAGTGTGCCGCGAGGGCCGCTCGACCAAGAGGTACTGTGAGCGCGTAGGGCGACTCGACCCAGCCCAGGGCGGCTCGGCCGAGGGGTATCGCGAGAGTGCAGGGCGACTCGGCCGTGGGGCGGCGGAACGGCCTTGGGGTGGTGGTCCGGCCGTGGGGTGCCGATCTGGCCGCGGGGTGGTGGGCCGGCTGGGGGGAGGCAGTACGGCCATGGGGCGGAGGTTCGGCTCGGGCGGCGATGGCATCAGCCACTTGGGCGGCGGCGGCGACTCGGGTGATAGCTCGAGCAGCGATAAGGAATGGAGGTCATGGGTGGAAAAGCCACAGGGCAGTGGGGTGTCTTTCCTTTGTCAGTATCCGGTTTAGCTGGACTCTCTCTTCATTTGTTTTCATCACCTTCGTCCATTGCTAAGAACACACAAAAGAAGCAAAATGGCGGAGGGGGTCGGGCCATGTTTGTTTGTCCTGCACCCTCCGCATTGGGGCAGTAGAAAACGGCTCAACATAAACAAGAATGAATAATTTCAAACCCTACGTAATGATTATTCTCTAAACACTCAAAATAAAACATATGTAGATCAACTAATTAGAAAGATGATCTGCATTCCTTGTTTTATAAGGGTATAACATGGGTAAAAAATAATCACTCACAATAAACCCCTACATCGGGTTTTTTGTTGATGTTGGTGTGAGAAGGAAGTACAGATGAAAATTTGTCGTAGATGAAGACGTATCACATTAGAAGAAGTCCCGAGGTAAAAGGTCAAAGTTGAGGTCGTTGTTCTTCGTTGGCGGAGCATTCTTCATTGGGAGGTGAAGTTCTTCGTTAGAGAACATTGTTTCTTCCAAGGCTCTCTCCTCTCCCAATTCCACAAAAATGAATAGGTTTCCCCAAAATAATAGATTATGGTATCTATTATTTAGTTTGTTGGCTTAAAAATTCAAATTGGCTAAATTAAAGTGGTGTGTTGGCATTATTTAATTGGGAAGGGTGGAAAAAAAATTAATTAAAGGAAGGTGGCATAATAAATTATGGAGAGCTCAAGAGGTTTCTCACCATTTAATAGGTAATTCAAGAGGTTCATACCTCGGGTGCTCTCTACCACTATAATATCCACAAGGGAGGTCAGGCTCAGGTGGTCCCCACCACTGAGCATTCAATTTGGATAATAAAGCTCTTGTTGTCCTCACCTCCACAATATCCACAAGAGGGTGGTTACAAAAAAATAAAAAAAAATTGTGTTTATTTTATTTTTTTATTTCCACAAAAATGACCCAAAAATTAACTTCCACCCTTGACCAACCGCCATTGAGGTGAAAGTATCTTTAAGTGGAAACCGGCACTGTGAGTTCAATGGTGCCCTCATATTTCAATTTCGTGCACCGGTTCAAAAGTTAAGAAAACCAGCTCGAACGTTTACAGAACATACAGAAAATAAAGTTCGGAAATTCATTCAGGGAACTCCAGACCACGGAATCATGTGCCGTTAATTTTCACCGACTCGTAAAATTACTATATATTTAAAAAAAATCACATGGAAATTTCAGGTCTTTACATTCTCCCCACCTCAAGGATTAACTTCCCGGTAAGACGCAACACAAACTAAAGGAAAAAGTGGGGGTAATGAGCATGCATCTAGGCCTCCCGCTCCCATGTGCTCTTCTGGAGGTTCCAATGCTTCCAGCGAAGACGCAACAGAGGTATCGACCATCCGTGAAGGACCCACCCCTGTCGATCCTAAATCTCTACTGGAACCTCCGTAAAATTCCCCCCATCATCGATGTCCAGCTCGCCATGGTCGATGATGTGAGAAGGTCGTGCATGTATCTCCTCAGCTGGGACATGTGGAAGACATCATGAACTCGGTGCAACTAAGGAGGAAGAGCTAAGTAGTATACCACCTCACCAACTCTGCTGAGGATCTAAAAGGTCTGATGAACTTTAGAGATAACTTGCCGCCTCGGCCAAATCTCCAAAAACCTCATCAAGGTGAGACCCGTAAAAAGAGGTGGTCACCATAATCAAACTCCAGAGGTCTCTGTATCCTACCGGCATACGACTTCTTCCTGCTCTGTGCAGTCTTCATCTACTCCTAGATGATCTACATCTTCTCTGTGTTAGCCCTTACCATCTCTAGTCCCACTAGTGATGACTCCCCAGGGTCAGTCCAGCACAAGGGTGATCTGCAAGGTCGCTCGTACAACGCCTCCAAATGTGTCATTCCAATGGTGGAGTGGTAGCTATTATTGTATGAAAATTCCAACAAAGTAAAGTGATCATCCCAACTACGACCAAAGTCGAGGAACCAAGATAGAGCATGCACTCAAGGGTCTGAATGGTCCGCTTAGTCTGGCCATTCGTTTGAGGATGGAAGATGGTGCTCAAATGAAGTTGTGTAACGAAACCCTCCTGCAACCCCTTCCATAGCCGGGAATTAAAATGTGCATCATGATCATACATAATCATCGAGGGTACTGCATGTAACAGCACAATCTTCTTCACATAGAGGTGTCCCAAGCACTCTATTGAAACTTTCTCTATGTTCGGTAGGAACTGGGCTGACTTGGTGAGTCGGTCGACGATCACCCAAATCGAGTCATGCCCCTAGATGTACATGGAATTCCTATCACGAATCCCATGGATATCCCATACCACTTCCACTATGGGACCTTTAAAGGATGAACTAGTCCTGATGGTACCTGATGCTCCGCCTTCACTTGTTGACAAGTGAGGCACCAAGAAACAAACTCTATAACTGCTTTCTTCATGCCCGGCCACCAGTGTTGTCGTCAGAAATCCTTGTAAATCTTCGCTGCTCATGTATATACCGCTAGAGGGGAAGTCTGGAACTCCCTCAACACTCCCTCTTGAAGTGACACTGGTACCATGGCACGTCCTCTGAAGAGGATGATGTTCTCCCCACCTTTAGAAAATCCATCAGGTGCATATCCTGTGGATATCTGAGCACGTCGGGTCTTACAGTCAGCATCCCCATGTTGTGCCTCACATAATCACTGAAGAAGTGGGAGAGTGACTATAAGAGACTGTAGAAAATCTACTCTGTCTCTATCCAAAAAAAATATTTGTAAAGTAGCTAGCTACTCCGTCGCCTCACCTAGCAGCTGTATACAAGACTTCCTACTGAGTGCATCTGCTACAACATTCCCCTTCCCTAGAGTATAGACTATCTCTAAGTCGTAGTCCTAGAGGAACTCAAGACAACGTCTCTGTCTCAAGTTCAAGTCCTTCAGGGAGAAGATATACCTGAGACTCTGGTGATCAAAGTACATTGTAAAGTGTTCGCCCATCAGATAGTGTCGCCACATATTCAAAGAGAAGACCACTACTGCTAACTCCATGTTAGGGGTAGTGTAGTTCTTCTCATGTTGTTTGAGATATTGAGAACCATATGTGATCACTGATCACTCCTACATCAGGACACATCTGAGTCCGGTCCCTAATGCGTCGCAGTAGACTACGTACCCAATGCCCTCCTCTGGCAGCCTCAAGATGGGTGCACTAGTCATCCTCTTCCTCCGCTCTTAAAAACACTACTAGTATCTCTCCAAACACACAAAGGGTTTCCCCTTATTCGCCAAGGCTGAGAGTGGTGCTGAAACTCTAGAGAAGTCTGGCACAAACCTTTGGTAATATCCAACCAAACCCAAAAAACTCCAAAACTCTGTCACACTTCTAGGTGGCTCCCAAGAAAGCATCACCTCAATCTTCACTAGATCCATTGCAACTCCATCCTCACATATGAAATGCCCCAGAAAGTGAACTTCTCGGATCTAAAACTGGCACTTCAAGAGCTTACCATAAAGCTGGTGCTCTCAGAGTGTATCAAGTACTACTTGCAAATGATAGGCATGCTCCTCCTCAGTAGTCGAGAAGATCATAATGTCGTCAATGAAGACTACTATAAAGTGATCAAGGTATGGCTGAATGATACTGTTCATGAGTCCCATGAACACTGATGGAGCATTGGTCACAGCGAATGGAATAACCAAGAACACATAATGTCCATACAGACATCTAAAAGTCGTCTTCTGCACATCCTCGTCTTCTACACTGAGCTAGTGATAACCTAATCTGAGGTCTATCTTCTAGAACCACCGTGCTCCCTTTAGCTGATCAAAGAGGTCATCAATCTTCAAAAGTGGGTACTTGTTCTTCACGGTCACCTTGTTTAGGCACTGATAATCAACACAAAGCCACAAGCTCCCATCCGCCTTCTTGGTGAATAGAATTGGGGCTGCCCCAGGTGAAACACTGGGCCTAATGAATCCCTTCCCCTGGAAGTCCTCTAACTATACCAACAGCTCACGTAGTTCCGTCGAAGCCATTCGATATGCTGGTGAAGATATCAGTGTCATCCTGGGGTAAAATTCAATGTGAAATTTCACCTCTCTATAAGGAGGTATACACAGAACATCATCATGGAAAACATCCGTGTACTGGTCCACCACTACAGGATAGCTCAGAATCTCCAAATCAACATCTCTGAGGGAAGGTCTAGCCAACTGATGAGTGATTGGCTACACTCTCCTCCGGGTAAGTCCATCCTATGCTGCAAAGGCCCACTTCTCACCGGTGAAGGTAATCATGGTCCCATATGTGCAGACACACCACACTTTACACCTAATATAGTCAATCTGAGCATGGACTATAGATAACATGTCCATACCCAAGATGACTTCATAAGGCTTCGACACAACTACTAGGAGATCCCAATAGAATCTCTTGCCTATTAGAGTAAGCACACACTACCAGCACCAGTGTGTAATTGTTGAATCCGCTCCCGTAGAAGTCTCTAGATGTAAGAATCGAGCCAACGGCTCCATCGGAATCTCCGAGCTCTGAACGAGGGTAGTGTCAATGAAAGAATGACTGGAATCTATGTCTATCAGTACTACAGGTAATGTGGAGTAGACACAAATCAAACCTCATATCATCTCCAGAGCACTATGATCATAGGCCTCAGCTTCCTGAAGCAGATCTCTCCCAGGTTCAGCTACTCCCTGCGGTCAGGGTGGACCTCCTGGTGGTGGGGGCAGTAACTTATAAAATTGTCTCCCACTTCCATCTGCACAACCAACTCCCCTACCATGTCCGCCTGCTCCCTACGGAACTCCTCGGTTGAACCTATGTCTCTGCTTGGGCGGTCCTCCGACCATCTACTGATCATCTGTACGACACATTGGACAGTCACGATCCATGTGACCCTGCCCGCCACATGCGTAACACTTCCCGCTCTAGGTATTATTGGCTATGCTTCGGGTGCCCTACTCAACTAATCCTGATTCATGCAGTCGTCCACCTGTAGGTCTACTCCTCTTGGACCTCTGTGACATCTGTCTACTGCTAGCTACAAAAGACTCCGCTACGTGACGATTGGTGGTGTCTCTCACTGCTGGTGACTACTCAGCAAGGAAAATCTTCATTAAGAGAGCTCTCTCTAACACCCCCGCCTATGTCAGCATGATAAGTGATATCATTGAAGCCTTGATCTCCCACATGAGTCGCTACTCAAAGGTCTGCGCCATGTAGAATGGGTCTCACACCATATCTATAGAGTAGCATGAGAGATCAGTGAACCTAACTAAGTACTGAGATATAGTCATTCTACCCTACTACAGATGAAGAATCTCCTGTATGCGCAATGCGCAAAGAGTCACTGGGACAAACTATGCATGAAACAGGCTCTCAAAGTGTGTCTAGAGAAGCCTCACCTCGTCGTGAACCTGGAGCATCAAGCTCCACCATCTGTCTACTACTACCTGTAGAAGTTTTGCGGGAAGGATCCCCATGAGATCAGATAGTGTCCCTACAAGTAGGAAGACTCTCACCACAACCTCCAGCCAATCCTCATCCACCTGCGGGTTCGTCTCTCCCCTGATCCTGGCTGGCCTATGTCACTGGAACTTGTGCAACACACTCAAGCGGTGTGTGTCGTATGCTTCTGGGGCTGGTGGCATCAGTGGCCCAATGGGAATTAGTACCAACTGTGCCTCCACTAGTGCCTCTACTGAAAACGGTCTCTCCACCGAGGCCTCATTGCTCGGTGGGCTATCAGTGCATACAACTCTCAAAACTCATGCTGGTTGTCAACATGAAGGCATCCTAAAAAGAAATAAGTGTTCCACAGTCAAACAGTTGTACCTGGTGAGTTTAAAGTTATACTTGCTGAGTTGACTCAAAAGATCACAAAGAAAATTTTGAAAACACACAAGCATTTAGTGTTTTTATGCACTGAGTCAGAAATCAGAAGACAGGGTCCTGGTGTATGGATACATTGGTTGTCGCACCAACACTGGACTCCCTGAACTAAAAACTACACTCATTACCATAAACCCTATTTCTTCACAGAAAAGGAACAAAGTCTTATTTCTTTGATAGAACCAACTCCTCAAATACCAATTTGTCACAAACTGTCCCCCGGGTCCATGTCATGACAACCCCAAGTCCGCCTTCCCTAGGCCAGGGGATGGAAACTAGCACCGAAAGAGTATTCCCTAAAACTAGGAAGGCATTGCCTTTATAACCTGTAAGCACATGTAACCAATCACACAACAAGATAGGAATACATGTAAACTAAACTGTAAACAGAGTGAGTTTAGTAAATAAAAGGGGCCAGAATACAAGCCCAACTGGAAAGTACAAGTACAACTGTGATACAATACAACTGAAGAAAAGGGAAAGTCAGTTGTTGGGTCATCCTCCGAGGTTCCTACCTGAAGGGTAGGTACAGATCGCCTCCTCAGAACTCCAAATCCACCTGTCTCCTCTGCGTACTGACACGCCGTATGGTCCACCTCCAGGTACCATCCAGTCCAGGTACTCTCAACCTCAGTCAGCATTGTCCGACGTCTACATCCATCACAACAAGGTTCGGGCATAACCCATATAGGGGTGAGTATAACGATTATTAGTAGGGACCCTGAGACCATAAAGGTCTCACAAAATCTACCAAGGATAAACCACAAAGAATGAAAATCAACAGATAACCTTACTTAGGAATATTCCCATACATATAACTAAGTTGTCAAGTAATCAATCTCAATCATGAGGAAAACACAAGGGTACTGCCTCAGCTCACATCCAGATTTATTCTAGGGGTAGTAACAAGTAATATTTCGAACACCCCGTTGAACACCTAGGCTGTTGTAGAACTCCTCCTCTATCGAGTACAGTGGGCCTATCGTGTCACATAGAGGCTCGTCCCACTAGCCTTGGACAACTAAGGTACTCCTTTTGTCGATTACTGTGGGTATGCCGCATCACACAGAGGCACTCCCCATCGTGGGTCTGCCGCATCACACAGAGTCGCTCCCCCTCATGGCCTGCTGAGATACTCCTCCTATCGAGTATCAGGGGTCGTCCACGTCACCAAGGCACTCCACAATGTGGGTATTCTACATCACCAAGGCACTTCCCACTAGGCCTATCAAGTCACTACAAGTCTAAACTGTCAGCAGTCGTCAAGTCTCAACTAGCCAATAGGTCTCCGCACTATGCTCGCTCGGCTCTGGGAGGATCCACACCACTAGATACTGGTCAATACTCCAACTTCCACGAATTCCCACGAAGAAGTATGTCAATGGTCCACCACATCATAGGGGTCTCAATATAACAGACAGCATGTCAATCGGACACTCGGTCTGTGAGTTATTAGCCTTTTAGTCTCGGGGGCTCGGTTTGACTCATGCTCGATCCAACCTGACTGTTCCCCTTCTTAATCCAAAACATAGTGGGGTATCACTCAAAGAGGTCGTCTCGCTTCAAGATTTACAGCATCGCTAATGGTTCATCAAACAGACCTCCGGTGCCAAAGTTATGGTCAAAAGGATGTAAATGGGTCGTAGTGGGCCCGGGTCTGGTCCGACCCAGTCGGACCGACCCAGCCCGGCTCGTGAGGGCGTCTTGGCCGAGGGGTATTGCAAGGGCGCAAGGCGGCTCGGCCGAGGGGTATCTCAAGGGTGTGGGGTGGCCTGTCTGAGGGGCACCGCGAGCCTGTGAGGCGGCTCATCCGCGGGGCGGCAGCCCGGCCGCGGGGCCGCAATCCGCCCACATGGCGGCGGTAAAGCCACGGGGTGGCAGACCAGACAAGGGGCGGAGGTCCGACCGAGGGGAGGCAGTCCGACCGTGGGGTGGCGGTCTGGCTCGGGCGGCTACAGTGACGATGATGGCTTGGGCGGTGGTGGCTCGGGCAGCGGCGTCTCGGGTGGCGGTAAGGCGCGGAGGTCGCGATAGTGGAGTTGCAGGGGCGGCGGGGCGTCGTGCATTCACTGGTGGCCGGTTTAGCTGGCCTCTTTCTTCGTTCGGCATCATCGCCTTCATCCATTGTGAATAACACACAAAATAAGAAGAACAACGTAAGGGGTTCAAGCCATGTTTGTTTGGCCTGCACCATTTGTGTTAGGGTGGTAGAAAACAACACAACATAAACCAGAATTAACAACGTCAAAGCATCCCGCAATGATTATTCTCTAAACCCGCAAAAGAAAACATATGCGGATCAACTAATTAGAAAGTGAATCCAAGTTCCTTGTTTTAGAAGGGAAGAGCATAGGTAAAAAATAATCATTCACAATAAACCCCTACCTCGGGTTGTTCGTTGGTGTTGGCGTGAGAAGGAAGTACGGACGTCAATTCATTGTAGATGAAGACGTCCCACGTTGGAAGAAGTCCCAAGGAAGAAGTTCGATGTCAAGGTCGGTGTTCTTCGTTGGCATAGCGTTCTTCATTGCGAGGTGAAGTTCTTCATCGAGGAAATTTATTTCTCTCAAGGATATCTCCTCTCCCAATTCCACCAAAATGAATAGGCAGTCCCAAAATATATATTATGGTATCTATTATTTAGTTTCTTGGCATAAAAAATCGAATTGGCTAAATTAAAGTGGTGCATTGGGATAATTAAGTGGGGAAGGTTTGGGACAAAATTGAAGGAAGGTGGCATAATAAATTATGTGTAGCTCAAGAGGTTTCTCACCATTTAATAGGGAGTTCAAGATGATTATACCTTGGGTGGTCCCTACAACCATAATTTCCACAAGGGAGGTTAGGATCGAGTACTCCCCACCATCGAGCATTCAATTCGGATAATAAAACTCACATGGTCCCCACCTCCACAATATCTACAAGAGGGTGGTTACAACAAAATAAAATAAAATGTGTGTTTATTTTATTTTATTATTTCCACAAAAAAACCCAAAAATTAACTTCCACCCGCGACCAACCACTGTCGAGGTGAATGTTTCTTTAAGTGAAAACTGGTGCTGCACGTTTAACGGTGCCCTTGGATTTTAATTTTGAGTACCAGTTCAAAATTTAGGAAAACCCGCTTGCACATTTACTAAATGTAGCCGAAATAAAGTTCAGAAATTCTTTTCGGGCACTCCGGACCTCTGAATCACGCACTGTCAATTTTAGCAGACTCGTAAAATTCCCATATATTTAAAAGAATAAAAGGAAATTCTGGGTCTTTAAATCATTGAAAAAATTTGATACCTTACCTTTACATGTGTCTTGACAAACAAAATTTTCAAAATCACCAATGTTCTAAATTAGGGGTGAGTAATGAAACTCGGTAGGTTTTCCCCAAATTACTTCTCTACTCACACCACTAGTATATAACTTGTTATCACATTTATATAAAAAAATTTATGTAAAACACTTTAAAATAGTTTCAAAAATCCAAACCATTTTCCCCAAAAAAAATGTTTCCATAGAAAACAACCAAAGAAACCTTTAAAACCATTTCACAAATTCCTTTGTGAGAATTCCATTTCATTCAAAAAATCCACACATTCATGCCCAGGTGACATTTCCATACTCACGTGCGGTCTCTCATCGGTCAACCAAGATGTCACAAGGTAACCATATACCAGTGCCCCAATAGAACATTCCCTATTCATAGGGTCCTATTAATGAAAATGAAAAAACTCTAACCCATTATAGCCAAACCATGCCAAACCACTCATTCCAAAACTATTTCAATAAAATTATCCTTTATAAAATCCCTTTCCAAAATACATTTTTCAATGAATCTATCCAAATAACCAATTTTTAAAACCATCATTTTAAAACCATTCACCAATGTTCCTTCAAAAAAATTCCCCAATTTCAAAAAACCACAACCCGTCTCTAAAGAATGTTTTAATAATTCTTTGCAAAAAAGATTCTAAATAAACATCATGCAATTCAGCCAATTTTAAACCAATCACTCAAGTTCCAAAAAGAGGAGTCAAGAGTTAATCCACCTAACTGATATGTTATAGAAAAATCAAATAAAGGCACAAATTAATTAACAAAAGTGGGTTGAATCTTCAAAACCCACCCTAGATATCATTACATAACATAAAAAAATCCATATCTATACATGATTATCATTCACTATCATAGATAGATCCCCAACGGATCAGATATATGAATCCATGATATGGAAGAAGGTTATTTCTAAGAAAACCATCCATAACAAAGACTTATCAAACAATTGGTCCTTCAATACACAAAGATTTTCCAATGGATCACTCCCAAGTCAAGGGAGTAAATATAAACAGCCTCTGGGAGGATGAAAAACTATGTTAGGGTTGAAAAATAGTGAAACACAAGAGGATTTTCAGATAAACATAGTTAGAATCCACTTTTTTAGGATCTAAAATTTAATCGTTCACGGTTGGGTTGTTAGGTCAGGAAAACCATGTGCTAGTCATTTCCTCCAAACATCCTTTAATTGGTTTTCCCACATGATTAGAATATATATGTTCCAACTATGTTTCCCCCCTATTCGACTTTGAATGGTTACTCCTAGGGTGACCACACAGTTTGAAAAAACTATGCGATTAACAGTGTGCCTTCCCAAAATCTAATGTTTCACCTTGCACGGTTTCTTGTAGGAGATTAAATAGTTTGTACATACCATTCTTAAACTGTGAACCACCATAAAATCCCACAAAAACTTTCCAAAGTTTCTACAAACCCTCCCACACGTCACCCACACACTTTACATATTTAAAAAACATAAATAAGTATTTACTTACTTAAGACTGAGGGAGCGAAATTTTTTATCTAATAATTAAATTTTCCACTTTAACAAATTTGAATATTTTTATTCCAAATATTAAATACATTTTTTTATTAATATTAATTTAAAAAATCATAATATATAAAAAATAGTTTTAGGAAAATGCAGTTTTTAGGCATAAAAATAATTTATTCATAATACATTCCATGTGAAAATATTTAGATGAACATTAATTTATTTGTTTATATATATTATTAATATATTTATCATTATTCAAATGTTATCAATTTAGTTTATTAAAATAAAAATACACACTATAGAGAAATCTATAATTATTAAAAGAATGTATTTTATCATTAAATAATTTTTTCCCTAATAATTTATGATTTTTTACTTATTTAATAAGAAATAGATTTTATCATTATATTTATATTAAATAAAAATATATTATTTAATTAAATTCATTCTTTAGAATTAAATTTTATGGAAATGAAAAATGTATAAAACACACATACTAAGGAAAATATAAAATTTATTAATAATTATTGATTTATATAATGCTAACTTCTAAATAAAAATCCCCTCAAAACCTTGACATGAAACCTAAGGAAAATATAAGAAATAATTTATTTCATGGTGGTGATCTAGCTAACATGTATCTTGATGTGATTTCCATGAGCATGAAATTATTTTATATATGATTTGGATTAAACCATAATTTTTTTTGTTTGTCTTGGGATTGGCCTAGGAGAATACCTATTGATGAAACCTTTATTACAAGATAAAAAATGAACCTTATAAGGAATAATTCTACTAAATGATTTTAACACCCCAAAAATTTAGTTTAAAAGTGTAATATCTCATTCTTCATAGGTACATTCCTCTTTGAGTTTTTATATTAAATGCCTTTTATTGAGTTCAAATTTTCCTTTGAGCCTTGGTGGTTGAGTCTTATTCATAGACAGAGAGCCTTTGTTGGAGAAAAGACCAAAAGTACAGAATTTTATGTTAGTTTGTATTAGTGGAGTCTGAGTATATATGTGTTGAATGGATTATGAGGGTTTTCAATGATTTGGAAGGATTATGAGGTGGTTCGGGGTCCTATTATCAAAAATGGGTTAAAAACTATATATAGAAAATTTGCATGTCATGTACATATTACACAATGTGTAACTTCCACCAGAAAAATGTCATGAACCAGTACAGGGATTAAAATAGTTACATTTCATGTAAAATTTTCACGTCGTGTAATATTTGATGGGGATAAATATTAACATAAGGTGATTGTAACGACCCCAAATTTTGAATAAATATTGTTTCCTAATTTTATGTGTTATTTTATTTTATTTTCATACTCAACAAAAATGTTTCATTTCATAACATGTGTAAAATTAAAATGATACCGTTGGGTTTTTACTGTTATATTACCATTGTTCAATATGACCCCTGGAAACTAAACCTTTTGATTATTGACTCTAAATACAAGTAATATTGGTTAATTATTATAGAAAGAAGATTTGATGGCCTTACCCAGTAGTCTTGGACCGATCAAAGCCCATCTAACAGAACTTGGGAAGAAGGTAGCACAATTAGGCTTTGCTCTGGACCAAACCCAATCCAAACTTAATCATGTGAAGCTAGAATGGAATCGCCTTTGTGAGAAGTTCAAACTGATAAAAATTACTACTCGTGCGATATTAGTCAAGCCTCCCTCAGATTCTCTCACCTTAGCACACCTTACACTTAGGTCTTACGCTGGTGTGATAAGGGGCTATGTAATGAGACTGTAACTTCCTTGGGTAATCCTTTTTTTTAAATAAAAATTGGGATTTCTTCTTATGATGAAGTTTATGAATATTCAAATGACCGGATAAACATAGTATGCATATTTTTTGGTGAATTTTAGAAAAAGGGTATTTTAAAAATGTTTATGTAAACCTTAAATAATTTAAAATGTGTAATGATATTCAAAAAATGGTCTTCTACAATTATGTCCAGTTCGAAATTTAGAGTCTAATAAGATCAACTTGATTTTTGATGAATAGTAAATTATGTATAGTGATTTTATGCTTAGGATTAATAATGTGACCAAATGGATTAGTAATATCACATAAAGAAAGTATTACTATAATCTAGGCACCTTGATTAAGTAACGTGATTCAATAAAATGGTTAAATAACGGTTTCATAAATTATTATTCAAGTATTAGTTTTTTCGAGTGAATAGTGTTTTTTTAATTAAACATTAAATTAAAAATATTTAGAAAATTTTTTTTATAAAATGGATTTCATTTTTGAAATCAGAGCATCGATATTATGTTAAGGTGATTTTTGGGGGTTTTTTTGAAAATAATGAATTTTCGGTGAATAGTGTATTTATTTAAAAAAATAAATTAAAAATATTTAGAAAATTATTTTTTATAAAATGGAATTAATTTTTGAAATCAGAGCATTGATATTTGGTTAATGTGGAATTTTGGGATTTTTCTGAGAAAGTTCAATTTTCAGTGAATAGTAAAAATACAGTTTTAGGGTTTCAGTATGTTTAATGACATCATAACTATGCCATGATGATTCCATGAGATATTTTAACGGATGGTCGACCAAAGGTGATTAATTATTGTATGGGGGGCCCCATGTGGCATAACTCCATGGGAAATACCATGGGAGAGCACATGGTTTTGAGAAAACCACTTTTGAGGTGTCCCTTGGCCATTAATGCCTTGTCCCCTCACTTTCCCTATAAATACCAAGCCATCCTCTCATCCATTTCGACTCCCCACTCTCCCCCAACGAATTTATGGTCTCATTACCTCCCAAGGAGTCCTCCCAAGGTACCCCCAAGCCCTCAAGGTCCCAACCTTTGACTTTTAAGAGTTACGTTTTAAGGTAAGGGATCCGACCTCTCTCTTTCTTTTCAAGTAATCTCTTTTATGTCATTCCTTTTATGCTCCATGTTCTTATGTGGGAGGATGTTATTTTATATTCCTCTTAATTCCCTTTTTATTTTTATATGATGAGATATCCCCTCTTACTCTCATAATTTTGTTTTATGATGTTTTAAGTGGCGCCGTTAGGCTACCGAAATTTTTGTAACAGATTCTTTCTCACTTCTCATTTTTCATGATCTATTTTCATGTGAAGTATTTCAAGTTACTTTTTATTATGTTGGGGTATGATCTCTAAATTTATCATACTGATCTTTTATGATCATATGATGAGAGACCCAATTTGATCTCTTCAATTCAGTATTTTGATGTTTTAAGTGGCGCTGTTAGGCTGCCGAATTTTTAAGTGGTTCTTTCACCCTTCTCATTTTTCAAAGTTTTACTTTCATGTCAAGTATTTAAAGTTACTTATCATTATTTTGGGGTATGATTTCTATATCTATCATACTGATATTTTATGTTCATATGATTAGAGACCCTATTTGATCTTGTCAATTCATTTTTTTGATGTTTAAGTGGCGTCGTTAGGCTGCCGAATTTTTAAGGGATTCGTTCACCCTTCTCTTTTTCAAGTTATATTTTCTGGTCAAGTCTTTCAAGATCCTTTTCATTATTTTGGGGTATGATATATATATCTATCATACTGATCATTTATGTTCATATTATGAGAGACCCTATTTGATCTCGTCAATCCATTTTTGGAAGTTTTAAGTGACGTTGTTAGGCTGCTGAATTCTCATTAGAGAAATCTTATTTTTTGTCTTCCTTTCAAGTTCTTCGTTTTATATGGTATATCATTAAAATTTCATTACCATGTTCTTAAATAATTTATATTCTGTTCCCCTACTGTTTTATGTATCATTTTTGAGTGGGTGACCCATGTCCCCTCTCTTTTCAATGTTTTCTAAAAACCATGTATCATAGCTGTTATGCTGCATAATTTTCATCTCAAAATGTCTCCCTCTTTATCTCAAAATTTTTTTATGTTATTAGGTGAATACTGAAAGATCTTATTTCTACAGGGGTATTCACATATATATCAAAATGTTATATTTTAAATTCTGGGATTTACATACATGAAACTCGCTTTCCCTTTCCGTGGGTTTAAAGTGACATAAAGATCATGTCTTTAAAGCAGTTTTTAAAACTTTATGATTATGAAATGAAACCCATTTATTTTATGCTATATGGGTTGTTTATGAAATGATTGATGATGATATATGTGGCTCACATGATAATAAAGACATTTCAAGGGTGCGCCCAGATAGCGCTCCAATGCATTGGGTAAAGACTTAATCTCTATAGATGACTTTTTAGACTGATACCTTGGTGAATAACCTTTGTAATTTTTAATGACACCTTGGGGATGGACCTTGGTGAAACGAAATGATTGTCAATATTAAATGTTTAAGCCACATATTCATGTTATGAAAAATGTTATTTTTATTATGATATATCTCATGATTTATTTCTCATGCCTTAATGTTCTTTTCATGACCTTATTGAAGTATCTCAAGTTCACATGTAAAATGTTTCTCTTGTTTACCTTACTGGGCCTTTTGCTCACCCTTTCTATTGATGTATGTCCCCAGGTTATGAGATGCAGTAATGAACCTAGGATGAACATGAGTAGAAGCCTTTCAAGTGTTTAAGAAGATTTTTTTTGTTTCATCTATTATGTTCCTGGTTTCCAAGACACCAGAGCTTAAAGATCCTCAGTTTTGTATAATGTAATGAAAGTTTATGTGACAAAAAGGCAGGATGCCATAGTTGGATCAAAGGATGGTTTAGTTATTTGTGGAAATTAGGATATGAAACTCTAGGAATAACCCTATATAAAATTTTAAATATAGGAAATCTTCCTGGTATTTTTGTGAGTATTGAGTAAGGGGTTACCAAGCAAATACATCTCTGTCTGGATATGAGCCGGTAGAGGTGGCTCTGGCACAGATGTACATAGGGGTAAAACCCGAAAACACCTCTTTGAGCTAGACTTGAATGGGAACTGGTACACGACAACGGGCCTTGCTGCACTCTTGGTTACGACACTCCTAGGGGATATGCTTTGGTAAATTCATAAGCTTAGTATGAACCATTATTAAAGGAACAAAGATAAAATAAATTAAAGATTCACATAAGAATATATGATCATGGATAACCTAGATGGTAACCTATGGGATCACAAGTTAGTGTATACTTTCCTTCTACAAGTTATCCTTATATGCTTTAAGTTCCTTTTCATGATTATTAGCTAAGTATTTAAGCCCCTAATTATACTTTCTCTTCTTAGTTAATGGTGGGAAATGGAAGAACATGTCCCAAAAACCAAAGTGATAGGAAATGAGACGATTGTCATATTAATATGATAGAGATGATTAGGGGATTAAAAGATGATTATTATTTTGGAAGACGTTCACTATTTTGGGGACTCTATATGATCGACATAAATAGATTACTACGGTATTTTCATTGAGGAGTAAGATTGAATTATATTTTGAAGAATCAATGAATTTAAGGTGGACTTATAGTAATTTAGTTTACTTATGGGAATGATTAACCTATCTTGGGTAAAATATGTTTAGGTTAGCTACTTTTGTTATATGATGTTAGGAGTGGTTGATATTGTTTGGAGATGAACAATGAAGTTTATTTTGGAAGACTATGTTATCAAATCCCTCTTGTATTTGGGTTTCAATCTTAGTTTGGTTTATTTTGAGGAATTTTAAGGACCGTTATTTATGGAATGGTCTATGATGAACTTTGGGTAGTACCATGGAACTTTGAAGATTTAAAAGTAGTTTCCATTCCTATGGGATTATTTCTTTTTGAAGAGTTGTTTTACCTTAACCTTTCTGTTTTTGGGATAATTTTTAAAGATAGATGAAATAGATAGTTAATCTTTTGTGTATTATGTGATTATCTAGAAGATGATTCTTGTGTTTTGATGAGACCAAGTAGTTTTGAATGCTCATAGTTTGGAGAAAAGATTAGTTTTGGTAGAAACTTATTAAAGGATGAAACTCTACATGAAGGTAGGTATATTTTCTTATTTTTTTGTTCTATGTAGTAAATGAATTCCTCAAAATTATGAAATGGAATGTAAAACAAAAACGTTTTTGGTTTACGTTTCCTACTAGGTAATCAAATACCATTTACACACATCATAAGTTTGGAATTTTCTTATGGTAAATTTTTCCAAATCATGTTTTCTATCACTCTCCCTCAGAACTTGACCCTTTGTTTTCTCCTCCATGTCCATGTTTTCCTACATGGAATCCTAGTGTGGGCTAACTCGGGTGACCTTTGTACTTCCCTTTATTTATTTTAAAGTAATAGTTTTACTGAATCCTTTTCCGATGTGGGACATTCAATGAAATTTCAAAACCCAATTTTAAAAATTGTGAGGACGCAATTTCTTAAGGGGGAATATTTTAATGACCCGAAATTTTGAATAAATCTTGTTTCCTAATTTTATTTGTTATTTTATTTTATTTTTATACTCAACAAAAATGTTTCATTTGATAACATGAGTACAATTAAAATGAGACCGTTGGGTTTTTACTGTTATATTTCCATTGGTCAATATGACCCCTGTAAACTAAACCTTTTGATTATTGTCTCTAAATACAAGTAATCTTGGTTAATTATTATAGAAAGAAGATTCAATGGCCTCACCCAGTAGTCTTGGACCGATCGAAGCCCATCTAACAGAACTTGGGAATGAGGTGGCACCATTGGGATTTTATCTAGACCAAACCCAAGATGAACTTCATCGTGTGAATCTAGAACAGAATCGCCTTTACGAGAAGTTCAAACTGATAGAAATTACTACTCGTGTGATGTTAGCTGAGCCTCCCTCATATTCTCTCACCTTAGCACACCTTACACTTAGGTCCTACGCTGGTGTGATAAGGGGCTATGTAAGGAGACTGTAACTGCCTTGTGTAATCCTTTGTTTTAAATAAAAATTGGGATTTCTTCTTATGATGAAGTTTATGAATTTTCATATGACCGGATAAATATAGTATGCATATTTTTTGGTGAATTTTAGAAAAATCGTATTTTAAAAATGTTTATGTAAACCTTAAATAATTAAAAATGTGTAATGATACTCAAAAAATGGTCTCCTAAAATTATGTACAGTATGAAATTTAGAGTCTAATAAGATCAACTTGATTTTGGATGAATAGTAAATTATGAATAGTGATTTTATGCTTAGTATTAGTAATTTGTCCAAATGGATTAGTAATCTCACATAAAGAAAGTGTTAATATAATCTAGGCACCTTTATTAGGTAACGTGATTCAATAAAATGGTTAAATAATGGTTTCATAAATTATTATCCAAGTATTAGTTTTTTCGAGTGAATAGTGTTTTTTTAATTAAAAATTAAATTAAAAATATTTAGAAAATTATTTTTATAAAATGGATTACATTTTTGAAATCAGATCATCGATATTATGTTAAGGTAATTTTTCGGGATTTTTCTGAAAAAAAATGAATTTTCGGTGAATAGTGTATTTATTTTAAAAATAAATTAAAAATATTTAGAAAATTATTTTTTATAAAATGGAATTAAATTTTGAAATCAGAGCATTGAAATTTGGTTAATGTGAAATTTTGGGATTTTTCTGAGAAAGTTCAATTTTCAGTGAATAGTAAAAATACAGTTTTAGGGTTTCAGTATGTTTAATGACATCATAACTATTCCATGATGATTCCATTATATATGTTAAGGTATGGTTGACCAAAGGTGATTAATTATTGTATGGGGGCCCCATGTGTCCTAACTCCATGGGAAATACCATGGGAGAGCACATGGTTTTGAGAAAACCACTTTTGAGGTGTCCCTTGGCCATTAATGCCTTGTCCCCTCACTTTCCCTATAAATACCAAGCCATCCTCTCATCCATTTACACTCCCCAATCTCCCCCAAAGAATTTAGGGTCTCATTACCTCCCAAGTAGTCTTTCCAAGGTTCCCCCAAGCCCTCAAGGTCCCAACCTTTGATTTTTAAGAGTTACGTTTTAAGGTAAGGGATTCGACCTCTCTCTTTCTTTTCAAGTAATCTCTTTTATGTCATTCCTTTTATGCTCCATGTTCTTATGTGGGAGGATGTTATTTTATATTCCTCTTAATTCCCTTTTCATTTTTATATGATGAGATATCCCCTCTTACTCTCATCATTTCGTTTTATGATGTTTTAAGTGGTGCCGTTAGGCTGCCGAAATTTTTGTAACGGATTCTTTCTCCCTTCTCATTTTTCAAGATCTATTTTCATGTAAAGTATTTTAAGTTACTTTTTATTATTTTGGGGTATTATCTCTAAATTTATCATACTGATATTTTATTATCATATGAATAGAGACACCATCTAATCTCTTCAATTCAGTATTTTGATGTTTTAAGTGGCGTCGTTAGGCTGCCGAATTTTTAAGTGGTTCTTTCAGCCTTCTCATTTTTCAAAGTTCTACTTTCATGTCAAGTCTTTCAAGTTCCTTTTCATTATGTTGGGGTATGATATCTATATCTATCATACTGATATTTTATGTTCATATGATGAGAGACCCTATTTTATCTCGTCAATTCATTTTTTGAAGTTTAAGTGGCGTCGTTAGGCTGCCGAATTTTTAAGGGATTCGTTCACCCTTCTCTTTTTCAAGTTATATTTTCTGGTCAATTCTTTCAAGTTCCTTTTCATTATGTTGGGGTATGATATCTATATATATCATACTGATCATTTATGTTCATATGATGAGAGACCCTATTTGATCTTGTCAATCTATTTTTGGAAGTTTTAAGTGACGTCGTTAGGCTGCTGAATTCTCATAAGAGAAATCTTATTTTTTTTTCTTCCTTTCAAGTTCTTCGTTTCATATGGTATATCATTAAAATTTCATTACCATGTTCTTAAATACTTTATATTCTGTTCCCCTACTGTTTTATGTATCATTTTTGAGTGGGTGACCCATGCCCCTCTCTTTTCAAAGTTTTCCAAAAACCATGTATCATAGCGGTTATGCTGCGTAACTTTCATCTCAAAATGTCTCCCTCTTTATATCAAAATTATATTATGTTATTAATTGAATAATCAAAGCTTTTATTTCTACAGGGTTATTCACATATATATCAAAATGTTATATTTTAAATTTTGGGATTTACATACATGAAACTCGTTTTCCCTTTCCGTGGGTTTAAAGTGACATAAAGATCATGTCTTTAAAGTAGTTTTTAAAATGTTATGATTATGAAATGAAACCCATTTCTTTTATTCTATATGGGTTGTTTATGAAATGATTTATGATGATATATGTGGCTGACATGATAATAAATACATTTCAAGGGTGCGCCCAGATAGCGCTCTAATGCATTGGGTAAAGACTTAATCTCTAGAGATGACTTTTTAGACTGATACCTTGGTGAATAACCTTGGTAATTTTTAATGACACCTTGGGGATAGACCTTGGTGAAAAGAAATGATTGTCAATATTAAATGTTTCAGCCACATATTCAAGTTATGAAAAATTTTATTTTCATTATGATAGATCTCATGATTTATTTCTCATGCCTATATTTTTTTCATGACCTTATTGAAGTATCTCAAGTTCACATGTAAAATGTTTCTCTTGTTTCCCTTACTGGGCCTTCTGCTCACCCTTTCTTTTGATGTATGTCCCCAGGTTATGAGATGCAGTAATGAACCTAGGATGAACATGGGGAGAATCCTTTCAAGGGTATAAGAAGAATGTTTTATTTTTTCATGTTTTAAGTTCCCAGTTTCCAAGACACTAAACCTTAATGATCCTCGGTTTTGTAAAATGTAATGAAAGTTTATGTGATAAAAAGGCGAGATGCTATAGTGACAGTTTTTTCAGAATATCACTCTAAAAATAAATACTTTATGTGTAAAATAGTTACGCAGTGTGTCATATCTCAACCAGCCGTTTTAAAGGTGTTGTGTGGCGGATTTTTATTTTCACCCACAAGAAAACATCCTCCCCTTTTCCCTAGGGAGTTCCCTTGAAATTTTTGGACCCTTTCCACCTTTTTGAACATCTTTTGTGTGAAATTGATCTCTGGTAGTCTTTGGATTTAGTTTTCATTTCATCTCCTCTTGTTCTCCACTAGGGTGGTGAATTCCTTGGATCGTTTTTGGGTTTGATGCTAATCTTGATTTGATTTGATCTAGGTTTCTTCTTGTGCTCTTATACACCATCTTATTCATTGTTTTTTTTCTATTGTAAGTGTTTTTTTCATCACTAGTCAATGGTAGGGGACTAATTATTACCTTATGGACTTTTTAATTCCTAAGTATGTCAAATATTGCAATAATTCCAATAAAATGTACAACTAAATTAATTAAATGGTGAATTGGATTATTTATTTGGAATTATTTTGAATCCAATAGTTTCTTACATGGCTTATGGACACCATTTAGGAGATCTAACCCTTGATTAAAATGAATTGACTAATGGATTAAAGTCTCATTAGCATGACATGAGTTTAGGGTGATTTCATGATATTTATTCATTTTGTCTTAGAATCATTTTTAAAATGACTATAAATTTATTGTTTTATAACAAAAAGATGAATGAAATTTTTAATAGAAGGATAAATGGTAATTTTCATAATTAGCCATCGAGCCTATGATGATATATTGTGATATACTTGTTACTAAGGCATGTGTTTTTATTTCTATAATGTAATGCGTATATGGGGAATTGGCCCAGTTTGATTGTAGAAATGTTTATATAGGGAGTTGGCCTAATTTACATGTTGAAATGCTAAAATACTGGGCTATTAAAAGATCCATGATTAAATTCTTATATAGAGGGATATGCTCAGTGATTCAGGATGAAATGCTTATATAATGAGTAATTCTAAGTGACACATGATGATGTTTTTATATACCAAGCTTGGTCTGGATACATGCTAAATGCATATATACTGGGCTTGGCCCATATATATACTAAAATGATTTTATACCAGGCTTGGATCTAATACATGATGAAATTATTATACACCGGGTTTGGCCAATATTTATTACCTAAATTGGTATATAATGTACTTGAACCAGATTTCGTTGATTTATACCATAGATATATGGATACGATTGGAATGGTTATGAGACATCCTCAAAGACATTCTGGCATGGTGTCGAAGTAGGTTATGTTATACCATGTATATATGGTTATTGTTGGCATGGTCATGATACATGATCAAAGACATTCTAGCATGGGGTAGAAGAAAGTTGATGTGGTATTAATTTAATTATTTAATTAATTAGTACACATGTTTACTGCATTATTGCATGAACCCATTATCTGTCTGGTTATGTTTATAAATATTGGTGTCAAATTACTGGGTCATAATCACACCCTATTTGGGTTTCTATTTAGAAACTGAACATATTATAGGGATGTGGGATTTGAAAAGGTCAAAAGACGTTGCAGTTGGTTGTGGATTTCTAGATGGGGTGGAGTTTGGATATGGGACTGGTATGGGGCACGAGACCGAGGAATTATGATTCATTTTTTAGGTATGATATTATTTATTTTTATTACTTCTTATTTGAGATTTACTTACATTTCATCCTGTCATTACATTATTCCTTTATTATTTTGTGGATTATTCAATTGGATTTTATTGTTGGTTTTTCCATTAAACTATATTGTTTTCATTTTTTCTTCTATTAATTTATTTATTATTATATTTTTATTATGCTATATTATAACTCAATAATTAGGGGGTATATTATCCCAACTATAATTATCACACCCATGGTTCTAGTTGGAAGCCTCAGACATATATGGGGAGGCACACTTGAGGTCTCATAACCAACTAGTTTCAACCGCGTGAGAGAGTACCATATCGAAGGTTGTTAAAAAGTGGTATCAAAGGACACTAGGTTTATTTTTTGGTTCTTTACTATTTGGTAAAGGTAGAAATTATAATATTACATGTTAGGACTTGGAAATGAGATTTTTTATGTTATTATCTAACCCATGTATGGGGAAAAAATTTAGTTCCCATGGGTGGATTATTATTTATGGCCTTTTCTTATTACAGTTGATGTTATTTCACCTAGTGTGAATCACATATTGTGTGAGATTATTGTTTTTGATGTTATTGGCTCTTGATATTTATAATCATGGACTGATATGGCATGGGATGAATATGCATGCATCAATATAGGCACAAAGGAATAGATATTGATTTACATTATTCATTATAGGAACATATTTTTTCCATGTGATATATACGTTATTTTTTGAACTGTGATATAAGAATCCTTTTAAATCTTCTAAATGGAAATAAATGAACTATTATCTCATGATAAAACACTTCTAATCCATTTTTAGAGAGACCATAAGTAGTGGATCGATTTTTTTTTCACCTGTTGACTTTGTCCTTGTTTTTATAGCTAGTGTTCTAAGGAGTGTTTTTTTTATTGTAGAGAAAATTCAACCTCATAACCTTTCAGTTAAGTGTTAGTAGATTTGATATCAGCAATATCCTAACACATCTGAATATTAACTTCCTATAGATCTTTTGGATGAGATATATTTTTATCTTTGTGATAGCTTCATCAGGTTCACGTGTTCCATGGAGAGATATATCATTAACATTATGCATTCAACATCTAATATGATGAGAGAGTTCTAACTACAAGACATACCTATGTTCACTGGGGAGGGATTATAACAACCCTGCTTTTTATTACACACTTAAACCTGATTTATTACATAAAATATTCACTTGATACAACAAAGAAGATTGAGAGTTCTAGTGTCTTTAGGGATTAGTAAAATTACACAATATCTTAGAACATAAAACACAAAACATCTTTATTGAAAACATACTTTAAATGACCACTACATTCCCTCGTACTTAGCTTTGCAAAGGATAACCTGAGGACATGCATAAGAAAAGGGTGACCTATAATGCCCAGTAAGGGAATAAACATAGAATAACATGAGGAATACAATACATGTTAGACAATAGGAATATATATGTAGCACAAGAGAAACATGAACATAAAGGCATGATAAAGCATAATAATCATAACATGGAAATGTGTTAACAACACTTAACATAGAATTAGTATGAGCCAAGGATCATTGCAAATGAAGCATGAGTAAACCCTCATTACATATGAAGAATGAGTAAAATCTTGTTTAACTTGAATTATCATGAGTCAACACCCATTTCACTTGATTTATCACGATACTATACTTCACCCAATGCATTGGAGCACTATCAGGGCACACCCTTCTTAAATATTTCATTTCATGGATAAGTGTGCCACATGAATCATACAACATGGAATCAATCATCATCATTTATTCCATGATAAAGGGATGGGGAATAAATACATGAATCTTTATAATCTATAAGTAAATGTTAATAAAGGTTAATACCCTTGATAGAGAAATGGGCAAGGTATTCACTACACAATGACATTGGTTGGGAAAATCATAGTGCAATTTCAGCAGCATAACAACGTGAAATAAGAACTCATAAAAAATGGTTTATGAGAGATAAAGGGGTGTCTCATCATATATACATAAAGTAGATAGTAAATTGGTAATAAATATACATGTACCAACTAGATTAATGTAATTTAGATTCATAATTCAAAATAATTACTTGGATGTAAAAGAGGATAGAGAAATCCATCACGAAATTTTGGCATGGTAATGGGTGTACTTGGGAGGAATTAATGAGAGAGAAAGGGGTATCCCATCATCCAAACATAAATATGAAAGTATGGGGGAGGTGTGAAATCATACCCCAACATTTGTAATTGAAAAAATGGGCATACCAACTTAAAGAAAGTTGAACAAAAATGAGAAAGGAAGAAATCCCTTACATGGAACTGTGGTCCCAAATGCTTGGCAGAGGATTGAGAGTGACTTCTTGGGAGCTTGGGGCACCGTGGGAGGATTCTAGAGAGATGAGGTCTGGGTTTGGTCTAACTACAAATTCTTTGAGTGAAGAGGAAGTGGGAGCTTGGGTGGGCCTATATAGGAAAGGAGAGATAATTCTTTATTATTTAGGTTTGGGACACCTCACATTAAACTAATCAAAACCACAAACCAACCCATAGTTTTTGCTCATGTATTTTGGAAAATGGAAGTGGAAAAAATATTTTATAAGTCCAATGGCCTAACTTCTTAAAATAATAGGGTTTCTAATGTTGAGGTGAGTCACACTCTCAAGGAAAAAATTTAAAAAGACAAAATGGTTTATAAGTGTTGGGGGTTCACTAAATCTTTTTAAAATAAATAAAACCAATCTAAAATAGAATTATTTTAATTCTAAAACATATATTGGCCGAAAATAATGTTTATAGTATTTTATTACATCACTATTGGGTCATTATGATGTCATAAAACACATTATATATTTAAATAGTAATTAATTTTTACCCAAATTTTTGACTATCTCATAAAATTTTATAAATTTCACCATTGGATAATTTTGACATCCTGATTCAAAAAATAATATTCATTTTATCAATATGATTTTATAAATAAGTGAATTTTTAATTTTAAAATCAAAACCAACATTTACTGAAAATTCATGGGTTTTTGACAAAAATAGCTTTCAAACCTTAATAAAAATTACAATTGCATTCATAAAATTATATGATCATTTATATTTAACAAAAAGTAATTTAAATATAATAATATTTTGTTAAAATGTTATTTAATTCAAAAATCCATTAATCCATCAAAAAATATTTCTTAGTTGAATATTAACTAAAAATGCTATTTGTTCTTTAAAAACTTTTTACAAGGTAACAATAATAAAATGAATGTACATTAATTATTCAAAAATAATATACACAGTCATAGTTCTAGAGTCTTGTTACATAACCCCTTATAACACCCGCATTAGACTGAAGGGTATGGTGTGAAATGGTGACAAACTCTTGGGGTGGCTCAGATAACATCGCCCGTGTGGTAATCTCTATTAACATCCACTTCTCCCGTAGTCAGTTCTTGTCAAACTTAACATGTCCAAGATCATATTAGGCTTGGTCAAGGGCAAGACCTAATGGCACCACCTCTTTTCCAATCTCCGACAAATGGGCTTCCTACTGTGCAAGTCTACTGGATGAGGTCAACGCTTCCTTTACCTGAGTAAATTTGATTTGTTAGAGCCCTGTATTTATACTAATCATGTAATCACTGTTCAATGGATATATTAGAAATGGTCACAATTCATAATAGTATTTTAAAATCTAGAAACATAAAACTAATGAATTTGACATTTTATATAACTATAATAAGACATTTAATTAGATCAAGAGGAATTTTCATTGATGAATGTTTGGGTCGTTACAATATTCCCCCCTTAAGAAATTTCTCCATCAAAATTTCCCTTTTCAACACAAAAACAGATATGGATAACTCTGCTTCATCACTTCCTCTGATTCCCACATCGCTTCTTCAAACTTTTTGTTTCTCCACAACACCTTGATGAGGGGCATTGTCCTATTTCGTAGAACTTTTTCTCTACCCTCTAGGATCTTCACTGGTTTCTCTTCATATGAAAGATTATACTATAACTGTACTACCTCAGAAGAGCGTACATGTGAAGGGTCTAGTATATACATCCTTCAGAGGGATACATGAAAGACATCATGTACTTTGGCCATGGTAGGTGGAAGTGCTAGACGATAGGCCACATCCCCAACATGATCAAGAATATAAAAGTGGCCGATGTACCTAGGACTTAACTTCCCTTTATTTTCAAACCTCATGACCTTCTTCTAGGGAGATATGAATAGAAATACCTTATCTCCAACTTTAAACTCTAGGTCTCATTGAAGGTTATCTGCATAAATCTTCTGTCGACTTTGGGATGCCTTCATTTGTGGATGAATGGTTTTAACCTTATCCACCATTTCATAGACCATTTCTAGTCCTAGAAGCTTACACTCACCAACTTTATACTAACATGTTGGTGTTCTTCACCACCTCCCATATAGATCTTTATAATGTGTCATTCAGATACTTGAGTGGAAACTGTTATTGTAGGAGAATTCAACCAGTGGAAGATGTTGGTCCCACCCTCCTTTGAAGTCCATAAAACTTGATCTTAACATATCCTCCAGTGTCTGAATAGTTCGCTCATATTGGCCATCAGTGTGAGGATGATAGGTTGTACTAATGTTCAGTTCAGTGTCTAGAGGATGTTAAAGACTCTGCCAACACATATAGGCAAATCCTGGTTCTCGATTGGATACAATTGATAGTGGTACTCCATACAGCCTTACCACTTTTCTGATATATATATATATGTGTCAGTTGATCCAAGGAGAAATACTCCCAAATTGCAATGAAGTGTGCAGACATTTTAAGACGATCCAAAACAACCCAGATTGCATTATTTCCTTTAGATGTCTTTGGATGTCTGGTGACAAAGTCCTTGGTGATGTTCTGCCATTTTCATGATGGTATGGGTAATGGTTGCATCATCCCCTTATACTTATGTCTCGCATCCTTCACTTTCTGACACACCAGGCACTTTGATGTAAAATCAGTGATCTCCTTCTTCATATTATCCCACCAATAATTCTCTCAAAGATCTCGATACGTCATTGTGTTTCCTGGGTGAATAGAGAAATTTAAACTATGTGAATCATCCAAAAGTTCTTTCTTTAGCTCTGAATTTGAGGGAACACATAGTCTTTTCCCAAATCTCACAATTCCTTCTTCATTAAAATTGAACTCCGAGGATTTCCCTTTTCTAATAGCTTCCAATTTCTAATTAATTCCCACATCATCCTTTTGAGCATCCTTTAACTTCTCCAAAATTGATGGTTGCACAATCATTTATGAAAAGATTGATGATGTTCTCTTCTTTATGATTTTTCTGTCTGTCTTCATCAAGTCTAAGAATATTAGATCCTTCTCAATTCTTATCAATGATATAATTGTGGGGTCCTTTCTACAAAGAGAATCAAACACCTTGTTCTCTTTCCCAGGGTGGTAATGGATTGAGCAGTCATAGTATTTGATCGTCTCTAACCATCTTCGTTGGCGCATGTTCAACTCTTTATTTTTGAATATATTCTTGAGGCTTTTGTGGTACATATATATTTCACACTTCTCCCCAAAGAGATAATGCCTCCAAATTTTTAAAGTGAAGATCACCGTAGCCAACTACAAATCATGTGTTGGATAATTATTCTCATGAACTTTCAATTTACTTGAAGCATAGGGAATGACTTTTTCAATTTGTATCAACACACAACACAATCCATCATTCTAAGAATCACTAAATTCCACAAAAAGTTCTCCACTTGTGGGTAAAGTGAGCACGGGAACAGTGATAATCCTTCTTGTTAACTCTTAGAAGCTTTCATTTCATTCATCTCTCCAAGAAAACTTTACTCCATTTCGAGTTACCTTGGTAAGAGGGTCGGACAATCCTGATAAATTTCTCACAAATAGTCGATAATATCCTGCTAACCCAAAGAAGTTACGGATATCCTATACCGATTTGGGCCTCAGCCATCCCTCAATTGCATCTGTTTTGGAGGGATCCACAGATATCCCATTGTTTGTGATGATATGGCCCAAGAATGAGACCTCCTTTAACCAGAACTCACACTTGTTGTACTTTTCATATAGCTTATCCTTATACAAGGTATATAGTACAATTCTTAGATGCTCCTCCTAATCCTCCTTTGTTTTGGAGTATATCAGAATATTATCTATAATGACTACCATAAATTTGTCGAGGTAATCCCTAAAGACTATATTCATCATGTTCAGGAAGATTTTTGGAGCATTAGTGAGTCTGAATGTCATTATTATGAATTCATAGTGCCCGTATATTGTATGAAAAGAAGTCTTGGGGATATATTCCTTCTTCACCCTTACATGATAATATCTAGACCACAAATACCCCTTGGAGAAGTATTTTTCTCCACGAAGATGATCGAACAAGTCAACGATTCGTGGGAGAGGATACTTGTTCTTTATCGTGATTTTTTTAAGATCACGATAATCGATGAAAAGGCACATTGACCCATCTTTATTCTTGATGAAGAGGACTGGTGAACCCCATGGTGAAGCACTAGGGAATATAAACCCTTTATCCACATTCTCCTATAGTTGTTCCTTTAGCTCCTCAAGCTCCACAACAACCATTCTATATAGAGTCTTGGATATTGGAAAAGCCCCAGATATATGGTCTATTGAGAATTAAACATCTCTTCTAGGAGGAAGACCAGGCAATTCGTCCGGAAACAATTCAGTGAATTCCCTCACAATAGGCATGTCTTTAAGGATAGTTGCCTCCTTATAATCCATCATCTAAGACAGATACGTGTGCTCATAGGATAGTAATATCCACACTTGAGATGATGGAGCTAAAGAATATTCACCTTCCTCCTCACACTTGTATAGAATCAAGGGTCAATTCTCCACATAGAGAGTGATTTCCCTCTCATGGAAATTTATGTTCTCTCTATATAGGGAAAGCCCATCCATGCCAAGAATTTCATCAAATTCCACCAAAGGGAGTATGACTACGTTCTCCCGGAAATTCAATCCACAGATTATGATAGTGGAGGAGTTATATTCATGGGATGAAATTATTTCCCTATTTGTTATACGCACCGACATCTTTACTTCCATGATTTGTGGTGGTGTTGGGATTGTTCTACTAAACTTTCTAGATATAAAATAATTAATAGAACTATTGGTGATAACCCTTCCTTTTACTTTTTGATTCTGGTTCTACTCTATCCAATATAGGCTTAGATATGAGTATCTTAAAGTATTAACACATAAATGGGAATCCAAGGGAAAAAAGATGACTTATAAATAACTTTTATTTTCTTAAGTAATGAATCTATAGGCTTCAATCTATGCTATTCATTATCTACTTTTTAACATATATTCTTAGGGGAATTTTTTATTTACGTAATAAGGGTTTATACTAAGCTTGTTAATTTACCAAAGCATATCCCCTGGGAGTGTCAAAACCAAAAGTACAGCAAGCCTCGTTGTCGTATACCAGTTCCCATTCGAGTTTAGCTCAAAGCTATGTTTTCGGGTTTTACCCCTAGGATACATCTGTTCCAGAGCCGCCTCTACCTGCTCGTATCCCGACAGGGATGAATTTTCTTGATAAAACACATACTCAATATTCACCAATACATAGAGATGTTTTTATTATACTTATTCTTGTATCTAAGTCTTCAGTAGGGTTTTCCAATCCTGATCCCAAAAATAACTAAACCAATCCTCTAATACCAACTATAACAACCCTGTTTTTTTATTACACACTTAAACCTGATTTATTACATAAAATATTCACATGATACAGCATAAAAGATTGAGAGGTCTATTCTATTTGGGGATTAGGAATATTACATAACAGATTACAACATAAAACACACAACATATTTATTGAAATATTCCTTTACATGACCACTACATTCCCTCATAATTAGCATTTCATGGGATAACCTAAGGACATTCATAAGAAAAGGGTTAACTATAAAGCCCAGTAAGGGAATAAACATGGAATAAAATGAGGAATACAATAAATGTTATAAAATAGGCATATCAATTGAGAACAAGAGAAACATGAACATAAAGGCATGATAAATCATGATAATCATAACATGGAAATGTGGCAACAACACTTAACATGGAATTAGCATGATCCAAGGATCATTTCACATGGAGCATGAGTAAACCCTCATTGCACATGTATCACAAGTAAAACCTCACTGCACTTGAATTATCATGAGTCAAAACTCATTACACATGATGTATCATAATAATATACTATACCCAATGCATTGGAGTGCTATCAGGGTGCACCCTTCTTAAACATTTCATTTCATGCATAAGTGGGCCATATGGGTCATACAACATTGAATCAATCATCATAATTTATTCCATGATAAAGGGATGTGGAATACATACATGAATATTTATAATCAACAAGTAAATTTTCATAAATTTGAATACCCTTGATAGAGAAATCGACGGTATTCACTACATAATTACATTGGCTTTGGGAATCGTAGTGCAATTTCAGCTGCATAACGGCGTGAAATAAGAATTCATAAAAATGGTTAATGATAGAAAAAGGGGTGTATCATCATATTTAAATTAAATTTATATTAAGTGGTCATATATATACGTATCCCAACAAACATAATGTAATTTATATTCATAATTAAAAATAATTACATGGATGTAAAAGAGGAGAGACCAACCCCTCATGGAATTTTGGCATGGTAACAGGTGTACATTGAGGCATTAATGAGAGAGAAAGGGGTCTACCATCATCCAAAAATAAATATGGAAGTATGATGGAGGTTTGAAATCATACCCCAACATTTTTAATTGAAAAAAAAGGGAATAACAACTTAATGAAAATTGTACAAAATGAGAAAGGAAGAAATCCCTTACTTGGAAGGGTGATCCCAAATGCTTGGGAGAGGCTTGAGAGAGACTTATTGGGAGCTTGGGGAACCTTGGGAGGATTATTGAGAGAGGAGGGAAGGTTTTTGTCAAACTCTAAAGGCTTTTAGTAAAGTGTAAGTGAGATATTGGGTGGGTTTATATAGGAAAGGATAGGGAATTCTTTATTATTTAGGTTTGGGACACCTCACATTAAACTAATCAAAAACACAAACAAGACCATAGTTTTTGCCCATGGTTTTTGAAAAATTGGATTGGAAGACAATATTTTATAAATAAAATATCATAACTTCTTAAAATAATAGAGTTGATTATGTGGAGGTGAGTCACACTCTCAAGGAAGACAATTTAAAAAGTCAAAATGTTTTATAATTCTTGGAGGGTTCACTAAAGATTTCTAAAATAAATCAAAAAAATATAAAAGTACATTATTTTAATGCTAAAACATATATTGGTAGAACATAATTTTTATATTATTTTATTACATCACTATTGGGTAATTATGATGTCATAAAACACATTATAAATTTAAATGCTATTTAATTTTTACCCAAAAATTTGACTATCTCAAAAAATTATAAAAAATATACCGTTGGATAATTTCAAATTCCTGAGTCTAAAAATAATATTCACTTTATCTAAATAATTTTATAAATATGAGAATTTTTACTTTTAAAATAAAAACCGACATTTACCAAAAATTCACAGGTTTTGACAAAAACAGCTTTCATACCTTAATAAAAATTATAATTGAATTCATAAAATTATATGATAATTTATATTTAATCAAAAGTAATTTAATTATAATAATATTTTATTAAAATATTATATAATTAAAAAATACATTAATTCATCGAAATAAATTTCATAGTTGAATATTAACTAAAAATACTATTTGTGCTTTAAAAACATTTTATAAGGTAACAATAATAAAATGAATGCACATTATTTATAAAAAAATAATGTACATAGTCATAGTGTGAGGGCCTTTTCACATAACCCCTTATAACACCCGAATAAGACTGAAGGGTAAGGTGTGTGATGGTGATAGACTCTTGGGGTGGCTCAGATAACATCGCTCAGGTTTTAGTCTCTATTAACTTCCACTTCTCCCGTAGTTGGTTCCGATCAAGCTTAACGTGTTCAACCTCATCTTGGGATTGGTCAAGAGTGAAGACCAATGATTCCCCCTCCATTCTGATCACCAACAAATGGGATTCATATGGGGAAAGTCTAATGGATGAGGTCATGGATTCCTTTTTCTGAGTAAATTGGATTTTTTAGAGTCCTATATTTATACTAATCATGTGATCATTGTTCAACGACTATATTAACAGTGGTAAAAAATCATAATGATATTTTAAAATCTAGAAACATAAAACCAATTAAGTTCACATTTTATATAATCGTAATATTAAATTTAATCAGATTTAGATGAATTTTCATTAATGAAAGTTTTAGACATTACCGGGAGGCCCCTATGTAGTCATGTTCTAGATCGATTCATTCCATATGACCTTTAAGAACCGTGAGACAACCATAGGTATGAGGGAGAATCTTTTTTCTATATGCTTCGTGGACCTACAAATCATTGGTGGGATATTCATTAGAAATCTAGGAAGCATGATTAGCTATCTTGGAAGGACTTTGAGTAGAATTTACTAATCCATTTATATACTAAGACATTGAGGGATTATAATTCATATGATTTCATGTACCTAAAAAATAAGGTAATTTCAGTGCAAGACTATATTTAAAGTTTCACTAACTTATAGTGCTTTCTGTCTTCTTTAGAAGTTGATGCATTCCTTAAAGATATTTGTTTTTATAATGAGATTCTCTATGAGATGAGGTTTTATTTGAACATGTTCCTTTTGAGAAATTTTGTGGATGTGATGAATCAAAAACTCATCATAGAAGGGAATTTAAGAGATGACCCAAGTAGAGACTAGGTTGTTTTGATAGGGAAAACTGGGAACTCTTTTTCTAGTGGAAAGAAACATCATTATGATAGTTATCGCTAAGGAAACAGTGGGAAGAGAATTCACAGTAGTGGGAATCCATTTCAAGAATATGTTCTATTATAGTTCTATTAGTATGAAAAGATGGGCCACAAACATCCTCAGTATACATACCCCGCATTGAAGTGTCATGATTGTGGTATAATGGTCTACGTACAGAGGTTTTTTGGGCCATGTAATAGAAGAGAAGTGGCAAGGGATCAAGAGTGGCACCAGTGTCCGGGAAGGACTGAACTACTTCTCATAAGGTAGGTAGCTAGATTTTTATAGGATATTCTAGTTGAGGTCGGGGATGTTGAACCCTAGTACAGGAGAGGTTGTACCAGGAAGAGGGAATATCTTAGGGGAGTTATACTGGAGATTTGACCAGAGGGGATAGTAAGATACATATTTTGAAAACTACTCTAGTTATTGTGGATGTAGGACCTTCTATTGTCTGAGAAACAATTCTTGTATCATCTACCCTTGTTTGTATTTTTTGATGAAGGAGCATGACCATCCTTTTTATCCTCCCATTTTAAAAGTGTTATGGTGTAGGATTTGGAAATCTTGAATGGTGTTCAAACCATTAATACACCATTTGGAGTGTGGTCAGAGAATATCAAATGTTTCCAGGCATGATATCTAAATATTGGTGGTTATCATTTTTTTGGGAACCTTTTTTCTAGAAATGATATGTTTTGATTTTATTCTTGTTATGGATTGGTTAGTTCTATACTAGACTCATATCAAATATTACCAGAGGAAAGTTACCTTTCTATCTCCAGAAATAGGCGGATATTCTCACCTAGATGAGTGGGACCTTTTGGCTGGTTGTATAGGGAAAATTTAGTGCAAAATGGATTTTATTGTGGATTAGATAGATAGTGTTTCTCTAGATGACGGTGAAATGAAGCAGGGTTATTTTCCTAAAATGGTAGAATATTATCAAGATGTATTTATTTAAGAGTTCTACAGCTTACCACCCAATCGATAGATTGATTTTATAATCAATTTTTTGTTTAGGGTAGAGACCTTTTCTATCATCCCTTGTATAATGTAACTGGATGAGCATCAGGGGATAAAAATTAAGTTGGAAGATCTGGAAGATAAATGTTTCATATAACCCAGTAAATCTCTTTGGGTTTCTCTAGTTCTCTTCATAAATTAGGATGATGTGACTTTTCACTTATGTATATATTATTGGAGATTGATCCAGATGAAGGATAAGAACTGGTATCATATTTTATGCATTCATAATCAATTTGATTTCCCGAGAGGTTTTAAGATATTCTCCAATATCAATTTGATATCAGGATACCATCAGTTGAGGGTGAGACCATTGTACATACCTCTGAAAATTTTTAGGAGCTGGTATGGCTTGTATTATTTTTTATTTATGTCATTTGGTTTTAATAATGCACTGGAATTATTCATAGATGTGATGAATAAGATCTTTAATCATTTTATAGATCATTTTGTGGTGTTACTGTTCAATGATATATTACTGCATTCTTATTATGCATATGATCATGTCCAAAATCTTTAAATCGTATTAAGTACAATGAGAGGGAATATTCATTGTGCCTAGATAACTAAATGATGTTTTTGGATTGATAAAGTGCACTTCTTGGTTCATGTTATCTCAAAGGAATGAGTTTCAGTTTTGGTATCATACGACAATCTCAAGAATTACTTTGAAATTCATATTTTTCTAGGTTTAGCATGTTATTATCATCACTTTATCCTAGAATTCTCCCATTTTATAGCACAGATGATAGGGATATCCAAAAATAGGTAAAGTTTATTTAGTCAGGTGCTCATGAGAGATCATTTCCAGAGACAATATTCACGATGACCTCGTCACCTAGCCTCACTTTACCTGTGCTTCCTAATGTATATACCATGTATTCTGACACTTCGAAGTTATACTTAGTGATGTTTTTATGTAGGAGGATCGAATGGTTACTTACAGATTTGGATAGATGAGACTGTGTGAGAGGAATTACCCTAATCATGATTTAGATTTTATAGTAGTGGATCATTCCCTAAGATTATAGATGTATTATCTCATGGGTGAGAGGTTTGTGGTATACACGAACCACAAAATCCTTACGTAAATATTTTCCCAATGAGACCTAAACCTTTGGTAGAGGAACTTGGTCAAGTATTGGCAGTCTTCCGAATTCAAGATGGATTATACACCAGGAAATGGAAATGTATTTTACAATTAATTGAGACATAAGATGCAAATAGGGTTAGTAAGTGAGTATTTTGATGAGTGGAGGATGATGTAACTCTTTGCAGACATGAATCTAGATTTTCAAATGTTTCATGGATGACTAGATCTAACTTTGACATATTTTATGCCAATTATTTCATGTTTGATCAAGGCTGATAGGTTATATGATATGGAGGGATTATCTATGATTGAAAACTTATGTGGTGGGGACACACCAATGGGATGGTCTCTTTCTAGTGGAACTTATATTATTTTATGTTGTTGGGTATGGGTTCATATGGGCTGACATGAGGAGTTGATGAGAGAGTTTCATACTTATATATGGGTGGTATTTCTTAGTTTGAAAAATATGTATCATGATCTCCATAGAAAGTACTATAGGTTAGTAATGAAGAATGAATTAGCATTATTTATTACTAGATGTTTCAATTTTCAATAGGTGAAAGTTTAGCATCAGAGGGAAGCTGAGATTTTTTTGCCACTTTCCATACCTAAGTGGAAATGGGATGATGACACTTTGGATTTTATGATAGGGTTAACCCGGACAACCCAAAATAATGATGCTTTATAAGTGATTTTTGATAGACTAATGAAGGTAGACCACTTCTTTCATAATGAGGAGACCTTCACAATTGATGATCTTTGTAGTCTTAATATGCACAAGGTAGTTCAGCTATACAGTGTGTTAAGGAGTATCATTTTAGACCAAGATCATCATTTTACATCATGATTCTGGAAGGGTGTTTAGAAGGCTCCAGGATCCAGGTTATTTTTAGTAGAACCTATCATCCTTGGATTGATGGTTAATCTGAGTAGACTATTCAGGTTTTGGATTATATGTTATGAGCATGTGTTTTAGATTTTGGTGGTGCATGGTAGAATACTATGGAACTCATGTTGTTTTCTAATAATAACATATTCCATGCAGTGGTCCAAATGAAACCTTTTGATGCATTGTATAGAAGTTCATTTTGTTCGCCTCTTTGTTGGTTAGAGGAAGGTGAGTCGGCGCTTGTTAGGAATAGTTTCATACTTGATTTGTCTGAGCAAGTTCAATTGATCAGTTTGTGGTTAACAAACATGAAGAGAAAAAAGAAACCCTTTGATTATAATCAGAGATGACCTCTAGAGTTTGATATTGGACGTCATGTTTTCCTTTGGGTGTTTCTAAGGTCAGTGAAATGTCGTATCATGAAATGGGAAAAGTTATCACCAAGGTTTACCAGGCCATTTGAGATAGTGGATAGGGTCGGTCCAGTGGCACACTGATTAGCATTTTAATAGTGCAAAAGTTTTATGCATGATGTGTTTCATGTGTTTCATCTTTGAAGATATCATCCAGATCCTTTCTATGTGATAGACACAGTAGATTTAGAGAATAGTGCTAACATTCCCATTGACAAGCATCTGATACGAAATGTGGACCATAGTGATAATTATCTAGGGGGTAGAGTGATTTTGTTAGTTTCAGTGAAGCGACAGTATGGGAATGTTTTAGAGGAGACCTATGAGGGGGAGTTTGATATGCAAGAATAATGGCTAGGCCTGTTCACCGAGACCACACAATGGTTCTTGGATCATCTTAGGGATGATCTGTTATATTGTAGGGACATTGTAAGATACCATATTTTCAACGTGCCACCCTGTTTGATGGTTTATATTAACTTTATTTAATTGGGTTCACCTTTTTCTTTAATCCATGGGGGTTGATCCTTGTTTGATGATGGAGATCCTTTGTTGGAGAAAATAACCTAATGTTTAGGGATATATGTTTCATTAAATTAATTGATTCCGGTTATAAATGTGTTGAATGGGTTAAGATGGTTTTCCATGCTTTATAAGGCTTTATAAGAGGCTTAGGTCCTATTGTAGAAACTGAGATGAAAACCATAATTATAACATTTTAATGTATTATACATGTTTCACAGTGTGTAACTTCCACTAAACACATGTTTTGAACCAATACAGGGCATGAAGAGGTTACAGATCGTGTAAACCATTCACACTATATAATAGTTGATTTGGATAATTATTAATTTGAGGTGACAAGTTTTAAGTTTATCCCTAAAAAAATACATAATGTTTAAAAGAGTTATAGGCCATATAATATCACGACCAACAGTTTTAAATGTGTCATGAGGCAGAATTTTCTTTTAACCCATGTGAATCTTCCTCTTCTAGACCCTAATGTGTTTCATAAGTGATTTTAGAAGCCTTTTATCCTTTCTAGATGTCCCATTTGGGTGATCAATCACTATTATATCTTTGCCTTTGGTTTTCCCTTCCTATCCTATTATTCTCTATTAGGGTGGTGAAATCCTTGGAATTAATTTGGTTTTGATGATAATCTTGATTTTATTTTATATAGGTTTCATCTAGTTCTCTTCTTCACCTTTTTCCTCATTGGTATTTTCCATTGGAAGCATTGTGTTAATCACCGATTTAAGGTAGGGGTCTAAAACATAACCTATGGTCTGTTTAATTGCAATGTATGTTCAATATTGAAATCATGCAAACCTAACTTCCACCTAAATTAAATAAATGATGAATTGGATTATTACATGTAATCCATTTGAATCCAATATTTTATGACCTAGATTATGTCTACTGTTCAGGTTAGAAAACCCTATATTATAAATTAATTGACTAATGGATTAAAGTGTTTTAGCATGACCTGAGTTTTGGGTGATTTCTTGATATAGATTTACCTTGTCTTGGATTGATTATTGAAATGAATTGCAAGTTTTTTTTGGAAAAATGATAAATGTAATATGTAATTAAAATATAAATTGTAATTTTCATAATTAACCATTGATCCTTTTGATGTGATATTGTTATATCCTTATTTTTATGACATGTGTTGTGATTTATAAATTTTAATGATTATACGAGGTATTGGATAATTTTATTTTTGAAATGTTTATATAGGGTGTTTCCCCAGTGTATATGATTAAATGATTATATATTGGACTATGCCCTGAGAGATGATAAAATAATTATATACCAGGATATGCCCAGTTATTCATTCTAAAATGAATATGTAATGGGATATACCCAATGACACATGTTGAAATGCATATATATCAAGCTCATCCATGATACATGATGAAATGATTTTATACCAGGCTTGGACCTAATATATACTAAAATGATTATATATCAGGCTTGGACTTAATACATGCTGAATTTATTTACACCGAGATCAACCCTAATTTATTCCATAAATTTATATATATATATCTTGATCTATATTTTTTTGATTTATACCATGGATATATGGATATAGTTGGAATCAATGTGAGACATTTATAGAGACATTCCAGGATGGCATCAAAGAAGGTTATATTTTACCATGGATATAAGGTTATGGTTAGGATGGTCATAAGACATGCTTAGAAACATTCTAGCATGGCATCTAAGCATGTTGATGTGGTATTGGTTTAATAATTTAATTAATTAATACATATATTTATTACATTATTTCATGAACTTATTATCAAAATGGTTATTTTTAGACATGATGGTATTGACCTACTGACTTATAGAAAAACCCTATTCAAGAAACCATTTAGTACCCGAACAGATTACAGGGATGCTGGATTTAAAAACGTTAAGGTACCTTGAATATTCTTATTTCTTGTAGGATGATCTAGAGTTTGGGGACGATAAATGCATGTGGATTAAGACCAGGGACTTTTGAGCCTTTATTTGGGTTTTCTAGTCTTTTATTTTTATTACTTCTAGCATGATAATTAGTTAAATTTGATCCTATCAATACATTATTCAATTATTTTTTCTTTTATTACTCATTAGGATTTTATTATTGGTTTTTCCATTATATTGTAATAGTTAAATTATTTTTCACTACCCTGATATTTATTTTTATAGGGTTAATCCTATATGTTGTAACTCTATAACCAGGGGTATAGTCTCTACACTCCACTTATCACACCATTGCTACTAGTTTCCAGGTTCAAGCATACGGGGTGGTGCACTTGAGGTCCCATAACCAACCCATTTCAGCCATGTGAGAGAGTTCAAGATCAGGGAATGTTATAATAATAATATTATAACTGATATATTTCTTAACATGCAACATGAAGACTTATGTGAACAATGATATACTATAAAAATATTATTATTTAAATGTAATAATTATAACCTAGTCAAAAAATTGGATAGTGTGAATAATAATAACCACATCATGAAAATATGTATAAAGGATTTAAATAATGAAAATGTTTTTATTCATTCATAATAAATAGGTATTTAATTTCTAGAAATTTTTTTTTATTCTTCATAAATATGTTTTCATAAAAAGGATTTTTATTGAATTTTGTGAATGGATATTATAAATAAATTAAATGATTTTTATAAATTTTATTTTCATTTATGAATATAATTTTTGAAATATAATTTCAATATTATCTTTGGTACTTTTTATATTATTCTAAAAATATTTATTTTTCAGTGAATAGTGAAAAATATAAATTTTAAAAAAAAGACATTTCTTTTCATTGAATCGAATAATTTAAAAATTGATTATTTTTTTTATTTGACATTAAAGTAAAATAATATTTATTTATTTATAAAGTAAATTTATAATTACATATGAATCATCATTATACTTTATTTTGGTATAATTATATTTTTGGGCTTAAAAGTGCATTTTTCTATAAATGATATATATGTGCAATGTGTTTTTATATTAATTAATTAATTAATTAAATATTAATTAATTATTTTAGGGTAATTTATATAATATACATTCAATTAAATATTTAAATATTCATCTAATAATTTTTATGAGGAAAGCAATGAAAGTAAATTCAAATTTATGCTTCAAATGCATTTTTCAAAAAATGTGATTTTGTTTATTTTTTAGAACTTATTTTAAAGTAAATTTTGAAACTTATATAAATTGAATATTTTAAAATCGGTAAAATATATAAAAAATAATAATTAATAAAATTTAATAGGTTCAACATAATTTTTAGTCATGATGAATAGTAAAAACATTAAAAATGTGCTACCACATTTAATGTTTACTATAAGGCCCCAGCCTTAAACCTTATTTAATCTTGAGTTATTACAAGATACACATTGAGGATCCTTTCAGGTTTAGAGTTTTAGAGAATTAGATCATGAAACATGCATTATATTCCACATTTAAACAAAGTGGCTACATAAAAGATAATATTCATTCTTCCCATCAACGAAAACATATTTAAAATAAAACAAGGATTCTTTCTTGACACATCCTTGACACTATCATCACGTCATGTACCTTTCCCTTGACCAGTGAAAAACATTTCAAAAACTTGGGATGAGCATAAAAAGCTCAGTAAGGGTTATAAAAATATGGAAAGGAAACATGAGTACATGTATACATAAGAATGAAATCATATTTTACCCATAAAACATAAGCACTTTAACATACCTCATCAAATCATGAATAAATCATAGAAATCATAATACATAAAGGTAACTTGAGGAATTAATAACATTCTTACGTAGGGAGTAACCATCTTGGTTACGTTTGGAATACCCATTACAGTATATTCCCTAAATATCTTCGGAGAAACCCTAACGTTTCACTCCTTCGTGTTACCCAATGCATTGGAGAGCTATATCGGGATCACCCGCCCTTAGTTTATCATGGAACCACCCATTTTCATAACAATTCCCAAGAACCATAACATAAACGTATCACATAAAACATGCATATAGGAAACATAACATTTCCACATTTCAATCACAATATAACATTTTAGTATTTTGAAATAATTAATCCATTCAAAAAGAAACCATTTTCAAAACCATTTAAAACATTTAATAAAGAGATTTTTGAATCAAAGTGTCCCATACCACCTTGAAGCTTTTAAAATTTCAAACCATTAATATCCATATAAAGAAATACTTAAAACCATTTTGAAAACATGGATATTAATAAGAACAAATAATTAAAACATTTAAAGTGACATTTTGGTTAAAGGGGTTTTACCAAAATTAGAGACACTTGAATACAATAATTGAGGAATAACATTTAGTAAGAACTTTATAATATCATGAGAATAAATGGATTAACGATATAATATTCCAATGGATAGTATATACACAATATAAGAGTGAATTGGAGCATAGCAGTAATGAAGTCTCAATGGAAATGTCAAATGTGATGAAATCCCTTATAAAGAAGGTATCCTTAAATTAAGGATAAATTAATCTCAAAATTATGTGTGACAAATATAAATACACCCAATATAAGTGGATATTAATTTTAAAACAATAATATGTCATTCACACATATTCAAAGGATGACATATTCAATAACTACATGCTGACCCCAAAGAAATCGAAATTGGGTTAAAAAGTTCACTCGGTAAAATTCGACAGCCTAACGACATCACTTCAAAATTCAGAAAATGAGTTTATGAGAGATGAAAAGGGCATCTCATCACTTGGACATAAAATTTACATCAATAAGGATATAAAATAACATATCCCAACATAATAGTATGTGAATTAAAAGATATAACAAAAGAAGTCTTTTAAAAAGAGGAGGGTGAAAGGTCCCCTTACCGAGTTGGGTAACTTTCGAAACGTACACCCCATGGAAGAAGGACAATACATCATTGATGTAAATACTCATAAATGAAATAATATTACACAATGAGTAAAATAATGTTCAGTACATACAACACTCAAAGGAAATTGTGTCAAATGTAGCATAAATCTCATGGGAATAAAAGTGAGATGAAAAATCACTTACGAAAACTCGGCAGCCAAACGGCGCCACTCGAAACTTCCAAAATGTATTGATGAGAGATAATAGGGTCTCTCATCATATGAAAATAATATTTACAGTAGTAGTAATATAAAATAGCATCCCAATCATAAGAAATATGAGCTTAAAAGGAATGACATAAAAGAGTGTACTTAAAAAAAGAGTGGAGTAGGATCCCTTACCTCAAGTCCAACTTGACTCGATCGTTCTTTAACGTCCTGAATAATAAACTTGAGTTAATTTAAAATTTATTAAGAACCTTTTTCTAGTTCATTATTCCTTTTATATCACTTATTTCCATGTTATAAACATTATGTAATCATTTAAGTTAATAATTTTTGTTTTGTCGGTATTTGGTTCTTAAGTCGAAAGTGGACTTCTTACAATTACATGTTGTTCGTGTGGTCAAATGTTCATTATATCCAGAATTATATTCATGATTCGGATATCATATATATCATATATATCCAGAATATACATGTATTTATAATATTACATAATCATTTAGAGGTAAGAAATGAAATGCACCATTCATGGAGATAGTAAGTCGTACGTACGCATGAACGCTACTTTCATTTCTATTTCATATTTTTATGGAATGGAATAATAATGATATAGAGGTATATTATAATTCCAGTATAACATCATATATAATAACTTTAAATCCATCCTTTATACGTCCCACATATGGCATTAACGAATCACATCACTTTGAGGGGGCGGTAGTCCGCACTTCCTTAAATGAAGATATCACCTTTACCCATAATGGAAACCACAAAGGTATGCCCAAAATTAAAAATACAGAAGCTTAAAGAAAACATAAACATATTATATATCATATCTAAATATAGTGTCATCATAATGGCCACCTTTTAAGGTGTTAAAATAATGTTGAACAATCATCGTTTCGGGTGGCCGAAATTCTCCATCCACGGAAATAGTAAGTTCATTAACCATTAGATGTAGGTGTGTGAAATTGTAGCTCTAATACTTATTATAAAAACATCCTAGTATATTTGTGATACTGGATTTGTTACAAAATAAATGAATAAAAAGAGTTTAGGGGGTTGGAGAAGCATAATAAAACAAAAGGACTCAAGTGAAGACATTACCTTAAAATCTGGTAACTCCCTTTGGTTTGAGCTCAAATGCTTCCTTGGGAAGACTTCTGACCAAAGTGAGGCTTAAAGGAGTAAGATAGGGAAGTTGAGAGGCAAAATGGGCAGAATTGGGCCGAGACAAAGGCTTTGGGAGTGTGGGTAAGGAGGTAGAGGTGGGGGCCTTTTATAAGAGGAGAGGAGGGGAACTCTTGGAAGGTAAAGAAAAGTCACTTTATTTTAAAATGGTATTCGGATTTAAGAGGTCCCACATTGATTTGTTTCGAGGATAAGGTGATAAGGGTTCGAAATACACTCATACAATAGGTTTTGGACATGTGTAGGTCTTAGATATTACATTATCTTTCTATTTTATTTAAATCGTTAAATAATGAGGTCATCGCTGCATCATCATGATGTCATAAATAATTTAATATATTTAATGTCTAAAAATTATAAAAAAATACTATGATGTAGGAAATATTTTTATCTTTCCAAATAATATTTATAGTTAAAAATATGATTTGTATAACCCCATGTAAAAATTGTTTTAGTAAAACATTTCATGTTTGTCTCATTTTTACTTTAACTTTAAATAAAAAGATATTAATGTCATTTTCCATCCAAAGTGGCTTCATGGGGTCCCCAAGTTGACCCATGGGTTGTCTTGGTCGGCCATAACATATCCAATGAGGTTAAGACATGTTTCAAGTTCATTCCATATTATTAAAACATTATTTTTACCTTAAACTACACTAATTACCTCTAATCGCGATTAAAAACTTAATAAGTTACTATTCACCAAAAAAAATATTTTTATCTCATTGAACCACATTTTACTTCTTAATGACAATCATGTATGTCGGATTTTTGAAATTCAAAACACAAAGATGGAAAATTTTCATTTAAATGGAAAAATCAGTTTTTATAAGTACCACTTAGTGGTTTCACTATTCATAGAAAATTGAAGTTTTTCAGAAAAATCCCAAATATTAACCCTAAGATATATCTGATATTCCGAATTAAAAAATAAAGTATATTTTAAAATATTCAAAACATATAAGTCACATTAATTAATTTAAAAATTAATTCCCGTTGTCAGAGAAAATAGCGTGTTTTTATGAAACAATAAGTATCAAAAGATTGACACTAGTTTAAGTATGATTTCAAAGTGAAATTAATTCCAATGACCACTATTGGATTTAATGGTAAAAATATATTCTAATTTCACTTTAAAACAAATTCCTAAGATAATCTAATCATATAAATAAATTAAATTAAAAAGAGGTTTTGAATTAAAATACAATATTTTACACTATTCATTAAAAAAATGAACTTTATCGGAAAGATACCAAAAATTTACACAAAGTAAATTTTGATGTCCCGATTCTAAAAAAGATTTTTATTTGGTCCAATAGAATGTATAAGAGTGGACAAAACTATATTTAATGACGGTTCGCCATCAAAAGGCGATAAGTGAACCTTTAGTGAAAACTAGGGCATATACGCCTAAAATTGAATTCTTTCCGTATTTTAAGCCTTTATATTTTATTGGATAAATGTAAAAACATTTAAAAACATATATAATAATATTTTAGTTATTTCTATCCATTCCCGCCAATACAATGGCTACATGTTAACTACCCTTTAAAATAATATTATTTTATTATTAGAGTGCAACGTAAGATTTCCAAGAAACTCGTTGTTGCGTGTTGGGTACGCCATCGAGCATAGCGTCCCCTTTAAATTCATATCATTATTTTATTCACAAATATGGATAAATACAAAAATGGCATATTCTTTATTTACCTGGGGTGTTACATCCTTCCCCCCTTTTGGGAATTGCGTCCTCGCAATTTTTAAAATTGGGTTTGGAAACATCCTTGAAAGTCCCACATCGAAACAAGAGTCGGTAAAACAATCACTTTAAAATAAAGAAAAATAAGTATAGAGGTCACCCTAGATAACCCATACTAGGATTCCAAGTATGAAAATATGGACATGGAAGAAAAAACAAAGGGTCATGTTCTGATGGAGAATGATAGTAAACATGTCTAGGAGAAAGTTAACCATAAGTAATCACAAACTTGTGATGGGGTAAACGGTATTCGATTCCCCAGTAGGAAAAGTTAATAGAAAAAATTTTTGTTTTAAGTTAATTTTTATTGAGGAATTTATTCATAAGGAAACATAATCACTTATCATGTTGACTTTCAACTTTTACTAGATTCCTTAATCAAACACATATTTTTTTCCAAGAGATGAGTATTTAGGAAGACTTGTTCGCATTAAGAATACTATAATCAATCACATAATACACAATAGAGAACTATATACTTCACATCTCTTTAGACTCTAAACAAAACCAAAACGAAAAAAGGTTAGTACATGATCAGATAATCCAGAAAAGGATAACCCTTTATAAAAAGAAAATCTATTCTTAATCTCCAAAATTTGTCCAACAAAACCCAAAGTTCAACGAGGACCATCCGATAAACAATTTGTACATAAAATTCTTCGAAGTAAACTAATATAAGATTGAAACCAAAATATTTTAAGGATTTAGTCACATAGTCTTCCAAGTTAAATCGTAACATTTATCTCCAAACAACATCAGTTTCTCCTAAAGTCTCGTATTGAAAAGTAATTAACCTAATCACATATCCTCCATGATAGGTTAATCATTTTCATAAATAAACCAAAATCAACTTAATATTAATTCATAAAATCATATAACTAAAAATAATCAGTCAAACTAACCAGGGACTTCACGTAGTCCAGTGGTAGACGATAAATACCAGTCGCACTTTGGTTGAGGGTTCGATTCCCGCAGCTTTGTCCGATGCGACGGGTAGTCAAACAGTCTACATGTTGTCCTTTTTCCAAAACTATATAATTCTCAAATCATTCCCCAAAAAGAGATAAACTCATCAAAAATAACCATAACATAATTTAACCTCAAGTTTATCTCATGCCTTTCATTTTCCATCATAACATATAATTACCCATAATTACCTCAAAAGTAAGGATCATATAAACCCTAATGGTTACCTTTATAATTATTTCCTGAACTTCCACATCGATTGATCATCTCATACATGATGCATTATAGAACATACCAAGGTTCAAGTCGTTGATCATGACTCATTGATAGTTGGTTTAGAACAACCACGAGTTTCCTCATTGAATACCCCATTTCATCCAGTCTCTTAATCAGAGAACCACCACAGTTTCCTTCAAACCAATTGTCACTTTGGTGCCTGCTAGATCCAGCCATTTACTAACACCAAAAGGTCAGTGTGAGTATATAAAAAAACCATCATGTACAAATGAAGAAGATAAATACTAATATATACTTACTCATTCACTTTATCTAAAACTAGGACTCTTTCTGAAATCCTAACCATTATGGTAATGTCACTTATGCTTAAAGAATACCCTAACCTCTAAAGTTATCTAAACCGACCTTTGATACCAACTATAAGGCCCCAGCCACAAACCTTACTTAATATTGAGTTATTACAAGATAAAAATTGAGGATCTTTTCAGGTTTAGAGTTTTGGAGAATTAGATCATGTAACATGCATTACATTCCACATTTAAACAAAGTGGCTACATAAAATACAGTATTCATTCTTCCCATCAACAGAAACATATTTAAAATAAAACATGGATTCTTTCTTGACACATCCTTGACACTATAATCACGTCATGTACCTTTCCCTTGACCTGTGAAAAACATTTCAAAAACTTGGGATGAGCATAAAAAGCTCAGTAAGGGTTATAAAAATATGGAAAGGAAACATGAGTACATGTATACATAAGAATGAAATCATACTTTACCCATAAAACATAAGCACTTTAACATACCTCATCAAATCATGAATAAATCATAGAAATCATAAGATATAAAGGTAACTTGAGGCATTCATAACATTCTTACGTAGGGAGTAACCCTCTCGGTTACGTTTGGAATACCCATCACAATATATTCCCTAAATCTTTTCGGAGAAACCCTAACGTTTCACTCTTCGTGTTACCCAATGCATTGGAGAGCTATATTGGGCTCACCCGCCCTTAGTTTATCACGGAACCACCCGTTTTCATAACAATGCCCAAGAACCATAACATAAACGTATCACATAAAACATTCATATAGGAAACATAACATTTCCACATTTCAATCACAATATAACATTTTAGTATTTTGAAATAATGAATCCATTCAAAAAGAAACCATTTCCAAAACCATTTAAAGCATTCAATAAAGAGATTTTTGAATCAAAGTGTCCCATACCACCTTGAAGCTATTAAAATTTTAAACCATTAATATCCATATAAATAAATCCGTAAAACCATTTTGAAAACATGGATATTAATCAGAAAATATAATTAAAACATTTAAAGCATCATTTTGGTTAAAGGGGTTTTACCAAAATTAGAGACAATTGAATACAATAATTGAGGAATAACATTTAGTCAGAACTTTATAATATCATGAGAATAATTGGATTCATGATATAATATTCCAAAGGACAGTATATACACCATATAAGAGTTAATTGGTGCATAACAATAATGAAGTCTCAATGGAAATGTCAAATGTGATGAAATCCCTTATAAAGAAGGTATCCTTAAATTAAGGATAAATCAATCTCAAAATTATGTGTGAAAAATATAAATACACCCAATATAAGTGGATATTAAGTGTAAAAAAATAAAAGGACATTCTCACATATTCAAAGTATGACATATTCAATAACTACATGTTGAACCCAAAGAAATCGAAATTGGGTTAAAAGGTTCCCTTGGTAAAATTTGACAGCCTAACGGCATCACTTAAAAATTTAGAAAATGAGTTGATGACAGATGAAAAGGGAATCTCATCACTTGGACATAAAATTTACATCAATAAGTATATAAAATAACATATCCCATCATAATAGTATGTGAATTAAAAGACATAACAAAAGAAGTCTTTTAAAAAGAGGAGGGTGAAAGGTCCCCTTACCGAGTTGGGTAACTTTCGAAATGTACACCTCATGGAAAAAGAAAAATACATCATTGATGTAAATACTCATAAATGAACGAATATTACACAATGAGTAAAATAATTGTCAATACATACACCACTCAAAGGAAATTGTGGAAAATGTAGCATAAATCTCACGGGAATAAATGTGAGATGAAAAATCACTTACGAAAACTCGGCAGCCTAACGGCGCCACTCGAAACTTCCAAAATGGGTTGATGAGAGATAATAGGTTCTATCATCATATGAACATAATATTTACAATGGGAGTAATATAAAATAACATCCCAATTATAAGAAATATGAGCTTAAAAGGAATGACATAAAAGAGTGTACTTAAAAAAAGAGTGGAGTAGGATCCCTTACCTCAAGTCCAACTTGACTCGATCATTCTATAACGTCCTGAATAATAAACTTGATTTGATTTAAAATTTATTAAGAACCTTTTTCTAGTTCATTATTCCTTTTATATCACTTATTTCCATGTTATAAACATTATGTAATCATTTAAGTTAATAATGTTTGTTTTGTCGATATTTGGTTCTTAAGTCGAAAATGGACTTCTTACAATTACATGTTGTTCATGAGGTCAAATGTTCATTATATCCAGAATTATATTCATGATTTGGATATCATATATATCATATATATCCAGGATATTAATGTATTTATAATATTACATAATCATTTAGAGGTAATAAATGAAATGCACCGTTCATGGAGACGGTAAGCCGTACGTACGCATGAACGCTACTTTCATTTCTATTTAATATTTTTATGGAATGGAATAATAATGATATAGAGGTATATTATAATTCCAGTATAAAATCATATATAATAAATTTAAATCCATCCTTTATATGTCCCACATATGGCATTAACGAATATGATCACTTTGAGGGGGCGGTAGTCCGCACTTCCTTAAATGAAGATATCACGTTTACCCATAATGGAAACCATAAAGGTATGCCCAAAATGAAAAATAGAGAAGATTAAAGAAAAAATAAACATATTATATATCATATATAAATATAGTGTCATCTTAATGGCCACCTTTGAAGGTGTTAAAAGAATGTTGAACAATCATCGTTTCAGGAGGCCCAAATTCGCCATCCACGGAAACAGTATGTTCTTTAACCATTAGATGTAGGTGTGTGAAAGTGTAGCTCTAATACTTCTTATAAAAACATCCTAGTATATTGATGATACTGGAGTTGTTACAAAATAAATGAATAAAAAGATTTTAAGGGGTTGTAGAAGCATAATAAAACAAAAGGACTCAAGTGAAGACATTACCTTAAAATCGGGTAACTCCCTTTGGTTTGAGCTCAAAGGCTTCCTTGGGAAGACTTCTTACCAAAGTGAGGCTTCAAAGAGTAAGATAGGGAAGTGTAGAGAAAACATGGGTAGAGTTTGGCCGATCCAAAGTCTTTGTGAGTGTGGGTAAGGAGTTAGAGTTGGGGGCCTTTTATAAGAGGAGAGGAGGGGCACTCTTGGAAGGTAAAGAGAAGTCACTTTATTTTAAAATGGTATTCAGATTTAAGAGGTCCCACATTGATGTGTATCAAGGATAAGGTGATAAGGGTTCTAAATCCACTCATACAATAGGTTTTGGACATGTTTAGGTCTTAGATATTGCATTATCTTTCCATTTTATTTAAATCGTTAAATAATGAGGTCATCGCTACATCATCATGATGTCATAACTAATTTAATATATTTAATGTCTAAAAATTATAAAAAAACTACTATGATGTAGGAAATATTTTTAGATTTCCAATGAATATTTATAGTCAAAAATATGATTTGTATAACCCCATGTAAATTTTTTTTAGTAAAACATTTCATGTTTGTCTCATTTTTACTTTAACTTTAAATAAAAAGATATTAATGTCATTTTCCAACCAGTGGATTCATGGGGTCCCCAAGTTGACCCATGGGTTGTATTGGTCGGCCATAACATATCCAATGAGGTTAAGACATGTGTCATGTTCATTTCATATTATTAAAACATTATTTTTACCTTAAACTACACTAATTACCTCTAATCGCGATTAAAAACTTAATAAGTTACTATTCACCAAGAAAATATTTTTATCCCATTGAACCACATTTTACTTCTTAATGACAACAATGTATGATGGATTTTTAAAATTGAAAACACAAAGATGCAAAATTTTCATTTAAACAGAAAAATCAGTTTTTATAAGTACCACTTAGTGGTTTCACTATTCATCAAAAATTGAAGTTTTTCAGAAAAATCCCAAATATTCACCCTAAGATATATTTGATATTTAGAATTCAAAAATAAAGTCTATTTTAAAAAATTAAAAACATATAAGTCACATTAATTAATTTAATAATTAATTCCCGCTGTCAGAGCAAATAGCATGTTTTTATGAAACAATAAGTATCAAAAGATTGACACTGGTTTAAGTATGATTTCAAAGTGAAATTAATTCCAATGACCACTATTGGATTTAATGGTAAAAATATATTCTAATTTAACTTTAAAACAAATTCAAAAGATAATATAATCATATAAATAAATTATATTAAAAAGTGGTTTTGAATTAAAATACAATATTTTACACTATTCATTAAAAAAATGAACTTTATCGGAAAGATACCAAAAATTTACACAAAGTAAATTTTGATGTCCCGATTCTAAAGAAGAGTTTTATTTTGTATAATAGAATGTATAATAGTGAACAAAACTATATTTAATGACGGTTCTCCATCAAAAGATGATAAGTGAACCTTTAGTGAAAACTAGGGCATATACGCATAAAATTGAATTCTTTCCGTATTTTAAGCCTTTATATTTTATTGGATAAATGTAAAAACATTTAAAAACATATATAATCATATTTTAGTTATTTATATCCATTCCCACCAATACAATGGCTACATGTTAACTACCATTTAAAATAATATTATTTTATTATTAGAGTGTAACGTAAGATTCCCAAGAAACTCGTTGTTGCGTGTTGGGTACGTCATTGAGCATGGCGTCCCCTTTAAATTAATATTATTATTTTATTCACAAATATGGATAAATACAAAAATGACATATTCTTTATTTACCTGGGGTGTTGCATCCTTCCCCCCTTTTGGGAATTGCGTCCTCGCAATTTTTAAAATTGGGTTTGGAAACATCCTTGAATGTCCCACATCGGAACAAGAGTCGGTAAAACAATAACTTTAAAATAAAGAAAGATAAGTATAGAGGTCACCCAAGTTAACCTATACTAGGATTCAAAGTATGAAAATATGGACATGGAAGAAAAAACAAAGGTTCATGTTCTGATGGAGAGTGATAGTAAACATGTCTAGGAGAATGTTAACCATAAAAAATCACAAACTTGTGATGGGGTAAACGGTATTCGATTCCACAGTAGGAAAAGTTAATATACAACATTTTTGTTTTAAGTTACTTTTTAATGAGGAATTTATTCATAAGGAAACATAATCACTTATCATGTTGACTTTCAAGTTTTACTAGATTCCTTAATCAAACTCATATTTTTTTCCAAAAGACGAGTATTTAGGAAGACTTGTTCGCATTAAGAGTACTATAATCAATCACCTAATCCACAATAGAGAACTATATACTTCACATGTATTTAGACTCTAAACAAAACCAAAACCAAAAAAGGTTAGTACATGATCAGATAATCCAGAAAAGGATAACCCTTTATAAAAAGAAAATCTATTCTTAATCTCCAAAATTTGTCCAACAAAACCCAAAGTTCAACGAGGACCATCCGATAAAAAATTTGTCCATAAAATTCTTTAAAGTAAACTAATCTAAGATTGAAACCCAAATATTTGAAGGATTTAGTCACATAGTCTTCCAAGTTAAATCGTAAAATTTATCTCCAAACAACATCAGTTGCTCCTAAAGTCTCGTATTGAAAAGTAATTAACCTAATCATATATCCTCCATGATAGGTTAATCATTTTCATAAATAACCAAAAATAATCTTACTCTTAATTCCTAAAATCATATAACTAAAAATAATCAGTCAAACTAACCAGGGACATCACGTAGTCCAGTGCTAGACGATAAATACCAGTCACACTTTGGTTGAGGGTTCGATTACCGCAGCTTTGTCCGACGCGACGGGTAGTCACACGGTCTGCGTGTTGTCCTTTTTCCAAAATTATATAATTCTCAAATCATACCCCAAAAAGAGATAAAATCATAAAAAATAACCATAACATAATTTAACCTCAAGTTTATCCCATGCCTTTCATTTTGCATCATAACATATAATAACCCATAATTACCTCAAAAGTAAGGATCATATAAACCCTAATGGTTACCTTTATAATTATTTCCTGAACTTCCACATCGATTGATCATCTCATACATGATACATTATAGAACATACCAAGGTTCAAGTGGTTGATCATGACTCCTTGATAGTTGGTTTAGAACAACCACATGTTTCCTCATTGAATTCCCCATTTCATCCAGTCTCTTAATCATAGAACCACCACAGTTTCCTTCAAACCAATTGTCACTTTGGTGCCTGCTAGATCCAGCCATTTACTAAAACCAAAAAGGTCAGTGTGAGTATATAAAAAACCATCATGTACTAATGAGGAAGATAAACACTAAGATATACTTACTCATTCACTTTATCTAAAACTAGGACTCTTTCTGAAATCCTAACCATTATGGTAATGTCACTTATTCTTAAAGAATACCCTAACCTCTAAAGTTATCTAAACCGACCTTTGATACCATCTATAAGGCCCCATCCTTAAACCTTACTTAATCTTGAGTTATTACAAGGTACACATTGAGGATCGTTTCAGTTTTAGAGTTTTAGAGAATTAGATCATGAATCATTCATTACATTCCACATTTAAACAAAGTGGCTACATAAAAGACAGTATTCATTCTTCCCATCAACGGAAACATATTTAAAATAAAACATGCATTCTTTATTGACACATCCTCGACACTATCATCACGTCACGTACCTTTCCCTTGACCTGTGAAAAACATTTCAAAAACTTGGGATGAGCATAAAAAGCTCAGTAAGGGTTATAAAAAAATGGAAAGGAAACATGAGTACATGTATAAATAAGAATGAAATCATATTTTACCCATAAAACATAAGCACTTTAACATACCTCATCAAATCATGAATAAATCATAGAAATCATTAGACATAAAGGTAACTTGAGGCATTCATAACATTATTACGTAGGGAGTAACCCTCTTGGTTACGTTTGGAATACCCATCTCAGTATATTCCCTAAATCTCTTCGGAGAAACCCTAACGTTTCACTCCATCGTGCTACCCAATGCATTGGAGAGCTATATCGGGCTCACCCGCCCTTAGTTTATCACGGAACCACCTGTTTTCATAAAAATTCCCAAGAACCATAACATAAACGTATCACCTAAAACATGCATATAGGAAACATAACATTCCCACATTTCAATCACAATATAACATTTTAGTATTTTGAAATAATGAATCCATTCAAAAAGAAACCATTTCCAAAACCATTTAAAACATTTAATAAAGAGATTTTTGAATCAAAGTGTCCCATAACACCTTGAAGCTTTTAAAATTTTAAACCATTAATATCCATATAAATAAATCCGTAAAACCATTTTGAAAACATGGATATTAATAAGAACAAATAATTAAAACATTTAAAGCAACATTTTGGTTAAAGGGGTTTTACCAAAATTAGAGACACTTGAATACAATAATTGAGGAATAACATTTAGTCAGATCTTTATAATATCATGAGAATAAATGGATTCATGATATAATATTCCAAAGGATAGTATATACACCATATAAGAGTGAATTGGTGCATAAAAATAATGAAGTCTCAATGGAAATGTCAAATGTGATGAAATCCCTTATAAAGAAGGTATCCTTAAATTAAGGATAAATCAATCTCAAAATTATGTGTGACAAATATAAATACACCCAATATAAGTGGATATGAAGTGTAAAACAATAAAAGGTCATTCAAACATATTCAAATGATGACATATTCAATAACTACATGTTGAACCCAAAGAAATCGAAATTGGGTTAAAAAGTTCCCTTGGTAAAATTCGACAGCCTAACGGCGTCACTTCAAAATTCAGAAAATGAGTTGATGGGAGGTGAAAAGGGAATCTCATCACTTGGAAATAAAATTTACATCAATAAGGATATAAAATAACATATCCCAGCATAATATTATGTGAATTAAAAGACATAACAAAAGAAGTCTTTTAAAAAGAGGAGGGTGAAAGGTCCCCTTACCGAGTTGGGTAACTTTCGAAACGTACACCCCATGGAAGAAGGACAATACATAATTGATTTAAATACTCATAAATGAAAGAATATTACACAATAAGTAAAATAATGGTCAGTACATACACCACTCAAAGGAAATTGTGGCAAATGTAGCATAAATCTCACGGGAATAAAAGTGAGATGAAAAATCACTTACCAAAACTCGGCAGCCTAGCGGCGCCACTCGAAACTTCCAAAATGGATTGATGAGAGAGAATAGGGTCTCTCATCATATGAAAATAATATTTACAGTAGGAGTAATATAAAATAACATCCCAATCATAAGAAATATGAGCTTAAAAGGAATGACATAAAAGAGTGTACTTAAAAAAAGAGTGGAGTAGGATCCCTTACCTCAAGTCCAACTTGACTCGATCGTTCTTTAACGTCCTGAATAATAAACTTGAGTTAATTTCAACTTTATTAAGAACCTTTTTCTAGTTATTTATTTATTTTATATCACTTATTTCCATATTATAAGCATTATGTAGTCATTTAAGTTAATAATGTTTGTTTTGTCGATATTTGGTTCTTATGTCGAAAGTGGACTTCTTACAATTACATGTTGTTCGTGTGGTAATATGTTCATTATATCCAGAATTATATTCATGATTTGTATATCATATATATCATATATATCCATAATATACATGTATTTATAATATTACATAATCATTTAGAGGTAAGAAATGAAATGCACCATTCATGGAGACGGTAAGTCGTATGTACGCATGAACGCTACTTTCATTTCTATTTCATATTTTTATGGAATGGAATAATAATGATATAGAGGTATATTATAATTTCAGTATAACATAATATATAATAACTTTAAATCCATCCTGTATACATCCCGCATATGGAATTAACGAATCACATCACTTTGAGGGGGCGGTAGTCCGCACTTCCTTAAATGAAGATATGGCGTTTACCCATAATGGAAACCATAAAGTTATTCCCAAAATGAAAAATACATAAGCTTAAAGAAAACATAAACATATTATATATCATATATAAATATATTTTCATCTTAATGGCGACCTTTGAAGGTGTTAAAAGAAAGTTGAACAATCATCGTTTCGGGAGGCCGAAATTCACCATCCACGGAAACAGTATGTTCTTTAACCATTAGATGTAGGTGTGTGAAAGTGTAGCTCTAATACTTCTTATAAAAACATCCTAGTATATTGATGATACAGTATTTGTTACAAAAGAAATGAATAAAGACAGTTTAGGGGTTGGATAAATATAATAAAACAAAAGGACTCAAGTGAAGACATTACTTTAAAATCGGGTAACTCCCTTTGGTTTGAGCTCAAAGGCTTCCTTGGGAAGACCTCGGACCAAAGTGAGGCTTCAAGGAGTAATAGAGGGAAGTCGAGAGACAAAATGGGCAGAGGTTGGCCAAGCCAAAGGCTTTGGGAGTGTGGGTAAGGAGGTAGAGGTGGGGGCCTTTTATAAGAGGAGAGGAGGGGCACTCTTGGAAGGTAAAGAAAAGTCACTTTATTTTAAAATGGTATTCGGATTTAAGAGGTCCCACATTGATTTGTTTTGAGGATAATGTGATAAGGGTTCGAAATCCACTCATCCAATAGGTTTTGGACATGTGTAGGTCTTAGATATTACATTATCTTTCCATTTTATTTAAATCATTAAATAATGAGGTCATCGCTGCATCATCATGATGTCATAAATAATTTAATATATTTAATGTCTAAAAATTATAAAAAAAATACTATGATGTAGGAAATAGTTTTAGATTTCCAATTAATATTTATAGTCAAAAATAGGATTTGTATAACCCCATGTAAAAATTGTTTTAGTAAAACATTTCATATTTGTCTCATTTTTACTTTAACTTTAAATAAAAAGATATTAATGTCATTTTCCAACCAAAGTGGCTTCATGGGGTCCCCAAGTTGACCCATGGGTTTTCTTGGTCGGCCATAACATATCCAATGAGGTTAAGACATGTGGAAAGTTCATTTCATATTATTAAAACATTATTTTTACCTTAAACTACACTAATTACCTCTAATCGCGATTAAAAACTTAATAAGTTACTATTCACCAAAAAAATTATTTTTATCAAATTGAACCACATTTTAATTCTTAATGACAACCATCTATGTCGGATTTTTGAAATTAAAAACACAAAGATGGCAAATTTTCATTTAAACAGAAAAATCAGCTTTTATAAGTACCACTTAGTGGTTTCACAATTCATCAAAAATTGAAGTTTTTCAGAAAAATCCCAAAAATTCACCCTAAGATATATTTTATATTCCGAATTCAAAAATAAAGTCTATTTTAAAAAATTCAAAACATATAAGTCACATTAATTACTTTAATAATTAATTCCCGCTGTCAGAGAAAATAGCGTGTTTTTATGAAACAATAAATATCAAAAGATTGACACTAGTTTAAGTTTGATTTCAAAGTGAAATTAATTCCAACGACCACTATTGGATTTAATGGTAAAAATATATTCTAATTTCACTTTAAAAAAAATTCAAAAGATAATCTAATCATATAAATAAATTAGATTAAAAATAGTTTTTGAATTAAAATACAATATTTTACACTATTCATTAAAAAAATGAACTTTATCGGAAAGATACCAAAAATTTACACAAAGTAAATTTTGATGTCCCGATTCTAAAGAAGAGTTTTATTTGGTCCAATAGAATGTATAAGAGTGAACAAAACTATATTTAATGAGGGTTTGCCATCAAAAGGCGATAAGTGAACCTTTAGTGAAAACTAGGGCATATACGCCTAAAATTGAATTCTTTCCGTATTTTAAGCCTTTATATTTTATTGGATAAATGTAAAAACATTTAAAAACATATATAATCATATTTTAGTTATTTCTATCCATTCCCTCCAATACAACGGCTACATGTTAACTACCATTTAAAATAATATTATTTTATTATTAGAGTGCAACGTAAGATTCCCAAGAAACTCGTTGTTGTGTGTTGGGTACGCAATCGAGCATAGCGTCCCCTTTAAATTCATATTATTATTTTATTCAAAAATATGGATAAATACGAAAATGACATATTCTTTATTTACCTGGGTTGTTACATTTACACTGTTATACCGGGGGTTAAACTAAGATATTAGGGTAATAATGCCACATAAAATTGTCTAATTATTATTGGATGATTATATTTAAACCGTATATTATCTTATATTATAATTATTGTCCATTTTTCAACTTTATCATGATAGTTACAATATATTATTGAAATCTTTTAAGAAAATCCATTTTTGTCCCTCCCCTCGCTTATAAAAGGGAACCTCTTATCCTCAATTATTCACAAAATTTGATTATTCTGGAATGATAATTACATACATAAAAACCATAAAAATACCCTAAATTAATTCAATATCTTCTTTTCTTCCCCTAAGGTCATCGTTAAATGGATTAAGTTATAATCTAAAGGAGGTCTCTCAAAAAAGAGGTATAAATATTAACCGAGCTCTTTCAATTTTATATATTATTCCACATTCTCTAAAACTATTGTATCCATAATAAAATTTTAAATAAATTTTGATACATATATTTATATTTTATTATAATTATTTAACAAACATTCCCCTATTATTCTCTATCAAATGAGAAATGAAAGTATCGCTTGTGCGTACATATGGATTATCGCCTAGTGAAGATTCATTTCCTATCACTACATTTAATGGTTGGTTATTATGTTGAATTTAATGTTTATATAATTTATTAATAAAATAATTATTATTATCTAATTATAATATATAATCTCCCTTCTTACCCTACAATTTATTTGAATACAATAGTGTCGCACGTTCATATATGGGGACTACCACATCCATGAAGCGATGTGATGAGTTTTTCATTTCTTATTTACATGGCTAGTAATAATGATATATTTAATGAATATATATGATGAATAATATATAATAATTACTCTATAATTTTGATTTATTATTTACATTTATTTTTTTCATCCATAAAAAAGTGGAAACAACACTCGTGCTTACATATAAACTACCATCTTCAAGAAGTGGTGTAATTAATTTTTCATCACTCATTTGTATGAATAGTTATAAAAGTGCATATAATGATTAAATATGATACTTATTACATAATTAATGTAATTTAGATTATTTAAACATGATAAAATTGTAAGTACCATATTTATATAACTGAAACATACTTGAAAAATGAAGTAGTTGTCACCAGGAAATGGGGATTTAAATAAATGAGTATTAATAAATGAGTATTGGAATATTATAATTGGATAATATATGATATTATAAGTGTTTAAATTGTTATGTTATATAATTATAATGAATCTTAATATATTATACATTATTTTATAGTGCTTATGAACCATTTCAAGCATAAAGTAAGGGGTTTCTTGTCTTAAATTTAATTTCTTGAGACATATTTAATTTTATACACTATGATATTTTTGATATGGAATTTTTTATGAATTATTAATTTATTATATCATATTAATTTATTTAAGGGGTTTTAATTATCTATTTTTTCTTCCATTATTTTTTTTTTGATTCAAAGGATAACAAGGTTGTAAGGGTCCTTCGTCTCAATATTGTTTCATTAAGACATATTGGATGTTATACACTTATTATCATTTATGAGGTGTATATACAAACCATTTTATGTGTTATATAATTATCCTTATTAATTCATATTTTTTAATGTTTAAATTCAAATTATTTGATCCAATTAGTTTTAATTCTAAAGTTACCAAAGTTTTATGGGTTTACCAACTCAAATTATCTTTTTTGGGACATATGTAATGTTATACACCAATATTATTTTTTGAGTTTTATATAGTGTACCTTTGATATGTTATATTATGAATCTATTTATAATTATGGAATTTAATGTTTCATTTTAATTTATTTCTTTCATGTGGGTTATGATTCAAATGTTTCCAAAGCATTAAGGGTTTTATGTTACAATCTCATTTTTTGGGGGATTATTTAGGCTTAAATTTCCAATTAGATATTTATATGAGATATATATCATAAATATTATTTGTTTTATTATTATATGTTTATTTTTTGAATTAAATGTTTTCCTTAATATTTCTCTCTCTATTTACTTAGAATTATTAAAAAATGTTTTTAGAGAAAACCAACATTGTTTTTCCATCCTGTCGAGAATATTTTCTTTAATATCCATATTGTATTTAAATTTTTTTAAATAATGTTTTTATTTCTATCAAATGTCTTAATAAATTCATTTTTATCAATTTTTAATTTTTAGTTATATATTTAAAATGATTTGTCTTTTTTTCTAATGAGGTACTTTTTACAAAATTTGTTTATTGAATATTTGTTTCAACATATACAACATAAATAGAATTTCTTAGCTTCATAACCACTCATTTATTTAAATATTCCTTTACATGTTTTCATGGTTATTTTAGAATAAATTTTTTTACTTAATATTTTCTAAATTTTTTATAATAGATAGATGTTATTTCAAAATAAAGATGGTATTTTCTCAATAAATATTACAGTGAGCATTTAAAGGTGTTATTCATCTATGATAGCATCATTTTATATTATTTATTGTTATATATGTATTCAATCCTATGATACCATAATTATTCATTATTTATTTGTTTTATGATAATAATGATGAAATATTGATGATATTTGTTTCATTTCCCTAGAGTTAATCTATGATGAAATGATAAATGTTTTCATGATCTTGTGGAATATATATGAATGGATGATGATTATGTAATGGTTGTGACTATTATTTCTCTCCAATACATTTGGTAAATATTAAGGATTTATTAATTTAAAGGGTATATAGGGATTTATCACAAGATCCATGTAGGGTATATGAGTGTCTATCCCAATCACAATAAGGTTGTGTGGGAGGTTATCCCAATACCAAATAAAGTACATGGGTGTTTATCCAAATCCTAATATGTAATGAATGTCTTTGTGGGAAGCCTTAACATAGTATTTCTATGGTCATTATTATTCCAAAATTTTCTACTATTTTACGAAATTATTTTATGCTGATGTTATTTTGTAAATGAATCTTGTTCTGTTATTTCTTTATGATTCATGTCTTATGAACTGCCAAACTTTATTTTATAAATCATGATTATGATTTATATAATAATTAGACATGATTTTCAAATGTTAATCTCATGTTCTCATATCCTTATGACCGTGTTATGATTAAAAATGATCTTTGGTTGATATTTCCCTTGTTACCCTTACTGATAATCTGATCTCACCCTTATTAGGTTTTCATTTTCCTATGATATTAAAAAAATATTTTTTTATACAATTCCTATGAACGTTCCTAAGAGTAAATAACTTGGTGGGATATGTTGTAAATATTGTTTTCAGTAGTTTTATATCTATCTAAGTTTCCAAATACTCTAAACCTTAATATTTTTGGAGTGGATCGAAATGATTTGTAATTAATATTCATCTAATGAGATGTAATATTTATATATGTAAATTTGAGTCACCTTATTTGGTATTAGAGAAAGAATTAATTATTTTTTAATGTTATGATGGGGAAAATTTATTGAGATCCTTTATGATAATAATACGTATAGTAGAACATTCAAATTTAAAGAAAATAAAGTAGTGTTTTCCCTAGAAAATACATCCTTATCAAGATACTAGACACTGGATATGGCTTTGTAGTATATTAAAATAAGGGTAACAACACTAAATATAGTGGATTGGGTATTAACATGATCATCACAGGTGTGCGATGAGTGGACCTAAGACTGCACACATAGATATAAAATATAATGGGATTTTCTTGGGTTAATTTATATTTAATTTATGAAACATTATGAATGATTTAAAAAGATAAATAAAAGGGGTGATCTAGGTCAAAACTAAGGTGTATTAAATTAAAATATAAATATATTGATGTAGACATCCTATAATCATATTTAATGGTTTTGTAGATTTTCACGTTGATTATTGTTGCTCAAATTATACTTTTTTGTTTTATTCAATGGATATAACTGGGAGGAATCATGTTAAATTTGAATGTAACAGATGATGAAATGATTTTCCTAATGAGAAACCAAAAGAAATATTATATGGAATACAAAATCATATGATTATGAATAATTAGCATTAATGATATATGATTAATAACCCAAAAAAGGTGAGTTTATAAATGAACCAAATAAAATAAAAATGGATTATCATCAAGAACATGCAGAAAAGAAGATTTATCTCACCACACATATAGAATGTTGGAAAAAGCACTCAATGGATTGTCTCAAAGGAATATAAAGATGTTTCATGTATAGAAAATAAGGTCATAATGTGGTAAATTCCAAAGGAAAAAAATGAAAATTTTCATTAACTATATATATGGTAATAGTGGTATATATAATGAATCATCTACAGTTTAATGTATTAAATGTGGAAAGTTTTGGAATTATACAAATATATTAGAGAAATGTATTGAAAATTATATTAAAAAGTTTATAGGAGTAAAGGTATTACTATAGATGGTAATAAGACTAATAATTACTTATGCATGGTATGAATTATTCTAATCATATTTATTATGTTAAAATTAGTAAGAATGATTGAATTGAGGAGGATAAATCCTAATACCTGATTTATATTTTATATTATACGAATAAAATATTAAATAATAATATGAAAAATCCTAGTTAATGTTTTAATAAGTAAATGGAATTATTAAAGTGTTTATTTATTAATATTTAATAATTATGTTGTATAAGTGTTTGATAAATGGTATTATGGTTATAATAATCACGAAACATCTAATTATTTTTATATAGTAGTTTTTATTAATGTATGTTCAATCATATATTTAAGGGTATGGATAACCTAGAATATTGATTTAACGGTAAGTTGATATTCTAGGTAAACACATGATTGATGTATAAATAACCCTCAATATTTTTCTAAAATTAATATCATAATGTTTTGTTGGTATATATTTATTATTTATATTGAAAGATTAAATTCAATATTATTGGTGACCCTGAAATTAATTAGTGATTTGATGAAAAAGTTATTTACATTATCTTTGATGAATTTTGTTTCATTTTATGATTTATAGAATATATTAGATAGTATTTGATTTTATTTGAAGAATAAGGACAGATTTAATTTTTAGGAAAATATATGTTTTTATTTAGGTTTTGTGGTGATTCAGGTTATTAACATGTTTTAGTTAATTTATAATCATGTTATTCACGTGTATGGTAAGTGATGTTAAAAGATACTTTATGTTATTTAGGGATTAATGTTAAATTAATTTTGGAAATTTTATGACTTAATTTCTCACAAACAATTGGTTTTGAATATTGGTTAATCATGCTTTGATTTAGAAATTATCTATTTGTAGAGTGAATTAAGTTTATATTTGGGTATTATTTTTGAAATATTTGACATTATTTTTTCAAATGATAGTTTATTCATATTAGTTATCTTCTCATGTACTAACCATTTTTTGTTTCAGTAACTAAATAGAGATAAGATGAATATCTTGTCACCCTTTTATAGATCTTATGATCTATTAAATATTTATTTTAGTGATTGGGCGTGAAAAAATCATATTTTTCATCCATAATTGGAATATGGGAGAAAAATAGCTTAAAAATAATATAAACATACAACTAAAAGACGAAATTACATTTATGTATTTGAATAAATTAATTATATTTCATACTATTTTTGTGGAAAATTAAATCCTTAACTCTACGAAATAAAAGTCCTTGAAAATGGTTTTTTTTATTTTTTTAGTTATTTCTAAATAATTGTTGGTTGTTTTAACACCTCACCAATTTATGGTTTGGAGTTAATTAACATTATCATTATCATATTATCCTGTAGTTTTTATTTTTCCTTGGAAATCATTTTTCACCTCAATGTCAATGTTTTCACTTCTTACTAATATTATCCTTATTTGGGAACCCAATTATGTGTTATTTTTTCCAATTCCCCATTTCAAATTAAGTTTTATTATCCCTTTTTATGATGTGGATTTTGAAGATAATCAATGATAGAATTACATTGAAATAATATCATGTCATAAAATAATGGATTTTAAGACAGTAAATAAGTAATTGATTATAATTTTGGGGTTGTTGATAAAACTAGAGGCATATCTTGATATAATCTTGAAGATTCCTTCATAAGTACTATTGGATTCATCCTCTTTATATTTAAATTTTAAGAATTATCACTCTTTTTTGTGTGATGATCTCATGGAAAATATCTAGAGAATAATATTTTTTTAAAATCCTCTCATTCCCTAGAGTCAACTTATTCCTTCTTTTTCATAATCACAATGACAGTACACCATTAGTCAACCTCACCTTCCAATGGAAAAATGGTTAAAAAAACTCTCATGGTCTGATCACTAGATAAATAAAAATAAATTCTCTATTTTATTAATCCATTTCATGAAATTAGTTTGTTTTAAGGCCCACTAAAGTTATTGGAAATTTTTTCATAAAAGAATCAATATAAATTTTCTCCTTAATTTCTTTTTTTGGGAGATTAACATGGTTCACAATAATTCACATTACTTGAGATAGTTGGGTGATCATCACTATGATATCTTTTAGTCAATACAATATCTTATTAGGTTTCTCATTAAGAAAATATCTCCATTATCCATTTCACCCATTGTTAACTCAATTACTTCTAGATCAATCATTACTTGAATAAAGGAATGTTTGGGTAAGAGATTACATAAATATATAAATATAAAACTATAAATATTAAATAAGTAACTCATAAATTATCTGTATACCTTAACTTATGAATATTTAGTCTTCAATCAATGTTTTTCATGGTAAATTTTCTATTATGTTTTTTAATCTAACTAGTTATAAATTCCATCATCATATTCCAAAATAATAGATTTAAATACTTTATAATAGTTCATAAATATTATGTAAGTCGACCATATAATATCACTAAGGAGTGTTAGACAAGGTGTATATTTAGGTATATTTTGTTTACAAAAATTGAAGATAAAGTTAATACCAAAAATAATTAGGGTCATTACCCCTAAGTGAATTTTTTTCTAGAGCCTGCAAAAATTTTAGTATCCGGATAATGATTTCATTTCTAGTATACAACACACTCTAGAATTAATAAATTTTTTATGATTTTTACTATATATAGTCTTATCCCTTTTGTTTTCATTAATTGTTTCTAATAATAATCCCCAAAAATAACTAGTCCCTTCTTTGATATTAACTAAAGCACCCTAGACAGACACTCCCATACCAGGTTCTAAGAGCACATACATTAGTGACTTCATTTGATACAAACTGAGATGACCCAGAAAAACATACATCCTTATTCATATAATCTCAATATTTAAATATTACATCTCAAAAATAAACTCAAAATCCCCATACACAAAGGTTTAATTTATTTGGAGACTATCTACATAAACATCTTATTACATGTTATTACTTCAACACCACCCATGAAAATCTCTATATTAGACTTCTTTCTACTCATAATCCTATATATAATTCCCAGTGGAGGTGAAAAAAAAATTAATTAGTGATCTCAAAATATTAGTAATGTAAAAATTTTCAATGAGTCATAAAGTGTTAGATTATATGTATATAATAAAACATTATAATGGGAGAAATAAAGGATTAAAAGGATCCTAGGACCTTAAGAGTTTACCATCCAAGAATGATATAAATACATATAACCTCCAACAATCATAAATATTACATGGCATAAGAATACAGAAATAAGAAATAGTAATCATGATTTATGGAGCATAACATATAAATACAACATAGAATTTTAAAATAAACATTGAAATAGGAAATCATAATATTATGAAAATATCTATATAAAATCATATCCATACACCAGGTTGTGAAAATGTATAAATAAAAAATTTGTTCATGAATAAGGTTTTCAATATATCTAAACATCAATCATGTCCACACAAAAGGTTATGAACACAGTTAAACAAAAATCAAGTTCATTCAAAAGTTAAGAATATATCTATACATAAATCATTTACACACAAATGGTTATAAACATTGATAAATATAAATAATATCCATGAATAATATTTGTAACATAGATTAACAGCAATCATTACCTTATACAAGGTTGTGGATATAGCTAAATAGAAATCATATCCACCAACAACATCTTTATCATGCGATATTCAAATCTTTAACTAATTAATTAGAGGGATATATATGAATCCACCAATTATATAATTATAAAAGGTATGTATATGATCTACATGAAATAAATAATACATCATATCATGAAGAACTCATGGAATGAAAATGGGCTTCATAACATTTCCAAATGGTATCATATAACATGATCTCAAAAGTTGGATCAGTTGAGACCAAAAGTTCAATGACCCAAAAGGATTATTTCATATGAGAATTTATAGGGATATTCATGAAATATAGTTCCATAATATATGGATAATTTGAAGATAAGGATGAAAAATTTATGTAAAAACCCATGAAATAGTTGTTAGAAAACATTTCATCATATTTTCTTAAAAATACAAAGTTATGAGTCACTTTAAAATCTATTTTGATGAAGGTAGAAAGGAAAAAAAAATAAAAAAACAACACTTTAAAATATATAACATGAATGGAAAAGTTGAAAATAAGTCAGGATTAAGTCAAAAATATGTGAAATGGAAGATAAAATACATTAATGTGAAATAAAATTCATGTTTTATATTTTAAAATATATTTTTTGAAACCTCTGTTATTAAAAGAGTAATAAACATTTATTTCGAAAAGTTGAAAGGGAATTATCTAAATAATATGAAATAATAAATATTTGGTTTTCTAAAAAATAAAGGATAATATTTTTAAAAACAATATATATATATATGGAAGAAAATTATCTTTTTAGAGTGGATGGGAATTATTATTAACCATGTCATATTCTTATTATGAAAGAAATCTATCAAAGAATAATACATTTATGTGAAGACGTAAATTCCATAAAAAATATAGAGGATATGAAATATAATATCATTATGTGATAAATAAATCAATATTGTAATATTATAGATAAATATAAATTATTACAACTACAGAAAATGAGTTGAGTTAAGAAAAACACTTACAGTTTTGGTAATAAATGAATCAAGAGACTTATAGTGATGGAACATAAATAGGGACCTTAAATTCTAGGAATAAAAAGTGAATTATGATAAAATATTTTGAAGTGATAGTATATAAATCACATATATAAAAATAGATTCATAATATGAAATTCATATCATTAAAATAAATTTGAGACAAAAAACCATTTACAGCTTTGGTAACAAATAAATCAAAGGAATATGAAAGATAGAATATAAAATAGAACATTAAATACCATGAATGAAAATATAATCATTAAAAAATATTAAAAATATCTTGTACATGTCATGTAAAAAAATTAAGTGAATAATATGAAATAAGTCTCAAAGAAGGAAATTTGATATTAGAAACCCCTAACCTTTTATCCTGATATCCATTGAAGTATTTTAACCTCAATGATGGATTAATTATTCACTTAGAGGGACTATTAGAAATAGAGTACTTGGGGAACCTTCTTGTGTCCAAGGGAAAACAAATTTTGAATATCGATCTAGGAGAGTCATTATGGTTGGTAAGTTAGGAGGAATTCAAAGGATAGGTATGCTTTTGAGTGGATGGAGGATAGATCCTTTTATAAGTGAAAATGGGGGGACATATACTTGGAAACTAAAAGTAATGAGATGGGTAAAGATTGAATCACATGTAATTTAGGTGACTTAGGTAAAGAAATATTGGTGAGACATGTGATTATGACATTATCAACTAATAAAGGTCTTCTAGAAGTTCAATGTGCCATGAAAATTTAACAAATATTTATTCATGGATGATTTCCCATTTTACATCCATTAAAATAGATTAAATATTTACCATTGTAATTAATTTTTTACAAAAAAAAATATATAATATAACCCCTATGAATCAACTTCAATGTACTGATTCTAAATTTGGACTCCATATAATCAATTCAATTTCTTAATATGTGATGTACAACATTTAAATTTAAAAATTACATATAGATTTAAAAGTATTTGAAAAATTAATTTTTAAATATTAATTATTTATATTCTTATTTCATATAAATTTTTTAATTAAATAATTTTTAAAATCTTCCATTATATTCATTTTTTAAATATGATCAATAGAATAAATATTCTTGACCCCAAAAAATCAATTCATTGAAAATAACACTTTTACTGTGACAATGGTAATTAAATTTAACATCAAAAACATATTTTTGTGCATAAAAATGAATTTAGACTCATAACCTAATTTGAATACGCTAACTCCAAAAATGAAATCCATTTTATTTAACCAATTTTAATATAAAAATTGATAACATGTATAAATAAATTTTAGAAAATTAATTTATTTGGTATAAAAAAGAATTTATCAATCTTACAGGCCAAGTGAAAATATTTATATGAAAATTAATATCTTTTTTATATAAATTATTGATATATTTCACATTATTCAATGTTGATCAATTTGGTCTATTAAGATAAAAAAATAAATTATATATTGGAAAAGTATAATTCTTTAAATAAAGACTTTAATCATTAAAATAATTTATTATTAATTATTTGATATTTATTAATTATTTAAAAAATATTAAATTTTACAAATTAATTTATATTAAATAAAATATTTAATATTTAATTAAATTTATTCTTTAAAAGAACATTTTGTAGAAATGAAAAATATATAAAATAAATATAATAATAAAAAATATAAAATTTATTAATAATTAAAAGATTATATCAGATTTACTTCTACATAAAAATCCCCTCAAAAATTTTGTATAAGACCTAGGGTTAAGATAAGTAATGGTGGATGCTACAGGTAGTGATTCAGCTTGCATAGATCTTGTAGTGATTTCCATATTCTAGAACTTCTCTAGTAGAAAATTTTTCTCAAACTATACTTTTTGATGTTAGGATTATGATTAGTCTAGGGAAAACCCTATGATGTTATCTCCTTTCCAAGATCGAAAAATGATCCCCATAAGGAAAAATAATTCAACCTGATGTCATTTCTTTAACCTTTTAACATAGATTTTATAATGTTGTTACTTCAAATTGTGCAAAATATTTCAACAGTTATTCCATAAGAGTCACATTTAATGATTTTAATTGATTAATGATTCTAATATCTAGAGATGGTACGAATATATATATGATCCCAATGTCCATATATTCCTAGTTACCATATAATACCAATGGATACATATATAATTGTAGGATTTTATTCCTATATATATCCTTATATATATCACCAAAATTATTCACCCTATATACTTCTCTCTCGATGTGTCTATTACATTTCTAACTATTTACCTTTCTTCAACAGTTTGAAATAAGGTTAATATATTCATGGAAAATCAAAAGGATAAAGATTTTATGTTTTTTATCCTTTTAGTTACATTTAGATTTATTTTCCTATAATATTTATTAATGTTATTTCATGATTCATTTTCAAAATTTATTTATCTTCCATTGTAATATTTTTATCTCAATAAAATGTTTCGTAGATTTTTTAGTTTGAAGTTGTGTGTAAAAAAATATACTAGAAAAAGTATTTATTTAAATTGAAATTAATAAAAAAAACTATGGGTTTTATATGGGAAGTGATAGTCCAAGTGTGACATGATTCTATATGTTTCATAGTAATCATGTGTATCCATAAAAGGTTTGATCTTGATTCAAATCAAACTATATATAGTCAAATTGTGATCAAATATTAAATCTATGTGATCGATTAGTATAAAACATCATGATTGAAGGAACAGTCAGCCTATTTTTTTCTAGGAGGATCCTAGTGGGTTAGGTCATGTCATATTGGTATCAGAGAGATATATTCCTGGGGATAGAATTTAGAGATATATGTGTTGTAAGGATGGGTTTGGAGATTTAGTGAAATGTTGTTAAGGAATATCAAGTTCAGATTTCAAGTAAGGGAACCCACTGATTATGTAGAAACTGATGTATCTGTTCACTAGGACTTGGATGACCTTTCTTTCTACACATGTACTTAGACACTGAGTATATGGATGAATTGATGCATGCATAATATATGAATGGGTGATTGATTTTTCTATGTATTTATGGATCCACCTCCACAAATATTCTATTTTTATCATGGTACATATTTTTTAATTATAGGATTCCACCACATATAAATCTAGTCAAGATTCTGTGATATAGTCATGATGATGGCTAGTTGAGAAACAAGGCTTCTATTTAGGTCCATGTTCATTAGGTGTTTCCTATGAGTGGCAGAGAGTGGTGCACCACCTTTTGAGAAGTAATCTAATCCACCTCCTCTAATTCAAGAAAAAATTTCTCTTCATGTTGTGTAGATAATATTTCTAGTAGAAAATGATAATAATTTACATAGTTTGAGTGTTTTTCTGGAGTTTTAGAGGAAACATAAACCTAGGTTATGATATTAACTAGATCCACATGTGGTAAAATACTAGTTGAAGTAAGTGGTATGAATTTTTGGTATTTTTTGAACCCCTTCTAATTAGAAGGTGACATTGGTGGCTAGACTTGTTCGTGATGTAGTAGGACACTAGTGGTTCTTGGTAACTCAAAAACATGATGAGGTGACACTCCCTTGTTCTTATTTTCAGAACTTCTTTCTGTAGGAGTATTACCCAATGATACTATAATATGTGCATATTCATGAGTTTTTGTAGCTCTATTAAGAAGATATTATTGTTTCAGAGTATGTATTGAGGATCACTAATATTATATGATACTCCTTGTACATAGTGCGTAATGAATTTCTTCTTTCATGGATGTTTGGGTAGGGACTTTGAAGTCAAGTCCAAGTGAGTGTATTCCCTTTATGCATACCCACCTATTTCGGGGTGATGGAGAGAGATTTGGTGATGGAGAGTTTCTTAGATGAGGAGTATAAAATAGAATGTATAGATAGTGTTCCCCCAAGAGTAAAGACCTTAGAACAATATTGTAAAATATAGGATTCAAGACCTCCTGGACATATGAGATATCCATAAGTCAAAACATAGGCCATAGAATAAGCAACTCAATTCTTGTTTAAGGGGTCCATCTAGTCGAGAGGGGTAACATTTCATGTGACTACCTAACCCTTCATGCAGAATAATGTGGAAAGATAGTAAATAGAACCTCATGAGAGAGGGAATGATGTGATCAGGGTCCTCTTAGAGGTTGTTAGGGTAGCACTCAGGGAAATAATTTCAGTAGAAGAGGTAGTGAAGCTCTGGGGGGAGGGGTTAGTGTTGTTCATCATTATGATTTGCTTCTATTTCCACCGCCTTTAGTAATACACCACTAGGTCCAAAGTGTCATCGGTTAGGGATGCGATCAACTACAGAAGATAGAGGGGTATAGATAGGCCTTACCTGAAATGATTTGAGGTGTGATCTATATCTTTTCTACCATAGTATATATTATTGGATACATGGGAATGATCCATTTGTGGTATAGATTTTAGCCCAACCCATTCAACTATATACTCTTACTAGGAGAGATACCATGATGACACACTTCTACCAACATTTCAACCTCATGCTTAGAGAAGATTGGTTCTAATGGGATATATCGGTAGACACTATGAATCCATATAATTTCATTCTTGGTATATAATGGATATATATATTTCATGAATAAACATACTATTTATGATAAAGTCTACGGTTCCTTCAATATTTTGGTTTATGTTTTTTACTTCATGGGTGAAAGGGATTTTTTTTATGAAATGACTGAGGCCTATGCATGGGAAACTATAACCAATCACTGACCAATTATTTAGATTGACCCTTCATTTAGTAGGTAATTTAGACATTTATTCTAGTAGTGGTGGAGGAGTACATATATTTCTCCATTGAATATATAATAGGATTTTCTCCTTATCAGGATGTTGAGTTTTTTATTTAGTATCACCCCAAGGACACACTAATATTTTCTACGAATTATCAAATAGCCCCCATAAGGCTTTAGAATTTGATAGTTCATTTGTGATACCTTTAGGAGAAAGGTTTTTATAGGTCCAGTGATTCCCCTAGGTGAATCCTATGATATTTTCAAAGAAATATGATGTAATCTTGAAACATTTTGTTAACTATATCTATCTGAACATGGTGATAGTGAATAAAAAATAAGGGTATCATTAGGTGTGTGTTCATGAGGATGAAATCTAGAATTTTCACGAGTCACCTTCCTCAAGATGAGGGAAGGGACAGTAAAGTGAAATGCCCTTCCTTACTCAAGATGAATGAGTGATAATGAGCCCTAGGTCGCACATTCAACAGGCCATGGAATGGTGACTAGTACTAAGGGTATAGAATCTCACACAAAATGGAAGGCATTACTCATTTTAATGAAAATAGTATTAAGAGATAAGATGGTTAAAGTCCTAAAAACTTGAAACATTTATATAAAGGGAAAAAAATACAATCCATGCATGATTTAAATGTAAACTAAAAAAATTACAACCAATGTACTAAAAAAGTACTAAAAGAAAGATACTATGGAGCAACTAGAAACTATCATGATGCAAAAGTTAGTAAAGTCCAGCATGGTCTTTAAAGTCCTCCTCGAAACCTAAAAACATTTTTATAGATGTAGGGTGAGTATACAAGTAAACCCAACTGAAAAACTAAACCCACCCTTGTACAGGTGGTGGAACAAACTAATGCCCCTATGAAAAAATAGTAGAACCTAAAAGCACCTACCAAGGAGTACTAACCATCCCAGCCTCCCCATGGCACACTCACCAAATAAGGGAAGTCAAGTAATTTAGTAGTATAAGAACATCGATATTTTGGTACCCTGAACCACTTTTCCATTTGTTAACTTCTATACCTAATAGCTAACATCTTGATGTTGTCACTCTTACAAAATGAAGTCCCACTACCACAACCTACCCACACACATCGGGGCCTCAACCACACCACACATCTTGCCTGTAGACACCTGGGCCACAACAACCACACCTGTCACCTGAAGACACCTGGGCCTCATACCAAAGAAAAATGGGAAAACATACATGGCCCGCAAACACCTAGGCCTCTCATCCACAACAAACCTACCTGAAATATATTGGACTATATTAATCCCCAAGCCATTACAATCGGCCTTGATAATCTTTAGAGGTAATAACCCCAAATGGGGTGTGAGGAAGAAAGTCAGTAACCATCCATCAAACCTCCCACCAGGATGTTGGGAAAGGAACCCTCCCCCATGAAATCGGGGTTTTTGGTATGCAGTGATCAAGAAGGGTGGGGTGTTTACAGAAATCAAAAGGAACTAAAATTTATACATATAAGTAAAAAAACACTCATACCAACTTACGGGTCCCAAAACAAACAACCATCCCACACAGAACCACTTTTGTTGCTACCCCTATTTGAACAACCCCAAAGACAGCCACTTCCAAAGCATAATCCCAACGCATTTTTCATTCAACCATTTTCCATTTATTTATTAAGGATTTCACTTTAATTTTTTCCTACAATACCTATGGAAACTACCGTGTATAAAATTTGACATGCTAATAGGGTCTAAGATAAAGAATTTTCATCTGAATACCCATTCATAAAAACAACTAAGAACAACTTACCTACAATCTCACTGCACACCCCCTCTTTCCTTATACACTTTCTCAACCACTTCCAACAGTCATTATTCAAAGTTATACCACAAAATCATGATCTAGAAACCATACCTTGAATCCCTAATACCCAACAACACCACACTAGGCATTCCAATTTACATGAAGACATGACAAAACCTAAACCTGCATCCCCGCTTCCCAAAAAATTCCTAAATTCATTCACATTGCATAACAAGTCTATAAAAAATTGTAGTCCCACTTCCCAACATCGCTCCACAACCACAACACAAGAAAATGTAGTCCCATTGCCTACAAGTTTATCCATTCCACAATCAATCAATATATCAGACTAATATTCTATCACACCTTTTGTACCACCCCATATGCAAAGCCCACAACAACCACCATTAACGGTGTCCCCTCTTCATGCACATACCACATCCCTCTCAAAGAACCAACTCCTCTGTAAACCCAAGTACTCAATACCTACACAATGATAGAACCCCATAAATCCCACATCCCACAACCACTTCATCAAACCACGGTTATTCAGATTTATCTAATAGGGTTTCTTTCATTCCACTTTAAATAACTTGGGTGATCACAGAATAAGTTTGATACTGGGGAATCCATTTAATTAACCAAGTATACATGATTAAAAATATTTCATGTTACGTACAAATGTTAAACATCCTAAAAAACAAACAGAACACCACCATTGCACAAGAAAATACCACCAACAACCATGATTTTCATAATTCATATAGCTACAAAAATCCATAACGAAACAAATATAACAAAATAAAACAAGTGATCACAAATCAAACCACTCCCATCCCATTATTTAATTTACCCATGTAATATTATGATCATATTACCTTCTTATTTATTTATTTTCCTAAGAAATTTATTCACCAGTTATTCATAAGGAATCATTTTTACACCCACGCCACATGATGCGAAATTAAATAGATCCAAAAGATAACCCTAATTGAAATAATATCAAACCAAATCTCCTCATTCCTCTAAGAATATGGGATCACATGAGGAGTAAGAAACTCTATGAAAACTGAGTAAGAGATGGATCTAGCACAAGTGCACAACTCATATAGAGAGGAAGGCTCTATTCAAACTAAGAGGGAGCATAAAACAAATTGGGAAGGGAATATTCAGTTTGAAGTGCCAGATCCTATATTAAAGGAATAACGATTTCAAAATCCATTATCATGGAATCATGCTCATGATAACTAGGTTTGAGAATCTCAAATACCATAATCATTAGTAAATTAAATATATACTTAATATCCTCTGAAATTCCTTTACAAATTCCCAAACAAGGATTTAAACACAGTTTATGTCAAATAAGACGTAAGAGGTGAAAAAATATAAAACTGGGAAAATGTGGAAAAATTGGAAATGAGTTATCGATGGGGGAGTCACCGACACTGATCCACTGATGGGTGTGCTACCAACGCAACTGATCGTCATTGATCCAGTAGCACTATGCCAGCGGTGGGTGAGCTACTAGTGTGACCTACGGATGTAAATCCACTAACGTTAACTTACCGATGCAACGACTCACCGACGATCGTGACTCACTGATGTCGACACCCCTAACTCACCGATGGTGACACCCCTGACTCACCGATGTCGACGCCCCTAACTCACTGACACCCTAACACTGACGCCCTATAAATGACACCCTGACTCACCAATGCACTGACATACCGACACATTGATATGTCGACACACTGACATGTTGACACACTGATATGTCGATGCTGACCGTTCAAAATTGGATTTTGGAAAACTCTCAGAATGAGTCATGGGCAGCCCCTACAACACCCTAAATACTATATTTTTACAAAGTAATATCCCAGGGAAATATAGTTCATTACAATAAGTCATTATTCTATTGTCCCTATAGACATTACAAGTTCATATTATTTCCTTTTGGCATAATGAAAACCCATGTTGTGTTCATGGTAATCATGATCCAAATATTTTAATCTTTTATAGACTAGTTTTTGGTGGTTTTCATAAATTAAATCTTCATTTTTTAGCACTAACATTCAATCATGAAGAGAATATAAGGATGGTATTGGACTTATTTGGTGAAAATCATATTTATGAAAATCTCCAAAAGTGTCAGTTATAGAATAGAGAGGTTCATTTCCAAGGAAATGTTATCTATAAGACTAGGGTAGTGTTGGTCCCTTAAATATTGAAGTTATGATAGCTTAGGATCCACCCAAGATCATGTGTAAGGTGATGAGTTTTCTTAGGTTTATTGGGTATTATTAGATGATCATAGAGGACTTTTCTAGGGTTATAATGGCACTATTTACCATAGCTCTAAAGGGAATGCCATTATTTTATCTGAAACATTTCTGGGGGATTTTGAGGAGTTATGGAAGATAATGACTAGTGCTCTTATTTTTAGACTTCGATATGAGATAATGGATAGCATGATGTTTTTTAATGCTTCCGGAGATGGGATTGGTTGTGTGTTGATTAATATGTAAGTGGGGATTGCATACAAGTCTCGAGATGTGAGTCCCCATGAGAAAGATTTCATGACTCATGACTTGAAGTTGGAAGCAGTAATGTTCACCTTGAAAATTTACTGACACTACATTTTTACTGAGTGGTTTGTAGTCTAATATGACCACCAGAGTCTCTATTATGTCTTCACTCAAATATATATCATCATAATGAAAATTTAATGTTTCGGTTTACTATACGATTATGATGTTGAGATAGTATATACTTCAAGAAAAGATGTATGATTGCTAATTCCTTGTTAAGGATACACCATTCTCATTTTCTAGTAAATGTATTGAGATAATTGGACATGTTGTAGTTTTACTAGGTGGATTAGGGAGGATTATATTACCTTTGACTGATGATAGTGAATATATCACTTATTCAGTGGGTAAGGGAGCCTCATCTTGGGTAAATTTATTTCATAGTGACGTGTGATCATATTTTCTTAGGTAACACATAGAATAGTTTCTCTAAAATTGAGGTGTATGCCATCATATTTCAAGGATAGATTGTGGTCCTAATAACTCTAAGAGAGGTATTGCTGAGGGAATTCATAATTCCACCTTGGAGTTACAAACTAGAAAGGTGAAGATGTATTAGGCCTTTAGTACTAAGTTAGGTGTTAATAAATAAAGAATAGTATTATTGAGTTCATTTCTCAATACATCACCTTCCAGTATGTGAAAGAAGAGCACCAGTTCCCAACAAGTTTGGGCCAACCCCTTATGATTATAGAGTGGAATTGGGATTGTATATTAATGGATGTTTTTATATTTCATACATGATTATATATTTTTTATAACAGTATCTGGGTGATAGAGAAGATTGCAATAGGATTTTGGGACCCATTTTCTGGTGAGTGCATCTTTCAACCATTAGATTAATGGTTAGATAGATTAAACCATAAAGGTTCTTAAATATATATAAATTCTATTCTTTTTTGGCTTCATATGATCTATGGAGGATTATTTTCCATGAAAGGAGTATACTTACAAAAACAATATCTATCACTCCATTATTAACATGGTACCATTTGAGGCCCTGTACAAGATACATTATTTGTGTCCATTATTATTCTTAGTGAATGGGGATACATCAGTGGTAGAGTTGAATCTAGTGTAGGTAATGATCCATAAGGTCCAACTGACACAAGAGATGATGAGGACTGCATAATTTCATCAAAATTCCCATGTAGACCGTCAATAGGGACCTTTAAAGTTTTAGAAGAGATATCATATCTTCATAAAGGTATTGCCTCAATAAGGATTATATAGATGTGGTCAAGGTGGTAATATATCCCCGATATACATCGATATGTTCCAAATAATGAACAGGGTAGGTGAGGTTTCATACCACATAATGTTTCCCCCTTATGTGGATTCGGTTCACAATGTATTCATTGTGTTACACATGTAGAGATACATTCCCGATCTACAATGTTTCATTTACTAGGTATAATAGTACATAGAGGATGGATATACCTTTTTATATTACATGGTGTTGATTGAGGATTGTTATAAGTGTAACCTTCATGGATAAGCTATTTCACTGGCTTTCATCCTTTCATAGCATGGAAATCTTCATGAGATCTTGTGGGAATGTGAGTTCCAGATATGGGATCGGTACCCTAACCTTTTTCAGTATTATGAATTTTTCAGATAGAAAATAATTGATGTTGGGAAGGGCCTAATGACTCTAGTTTTTCACTGTTCAACCCTTACAATATTTATAATTATATTTCATAGATTATTCATGAATCTGGCATAGAGATGAGGGTGTCACAGAGCCCTGATATAAATATATTAAAAATAATATATTATTATTATCATCGGTATGTGAATATTCAAGAATTAATATTTTCTTATGAATACAGGCTTGGTTGGAAAAAATTATACCATTGCTGACTTTGGAATATAGATTTCACCCTAGGAATGATGTGAGTTTCATTCACATCAGGTCTCATGATAGTTCACAGTTATGGGAAGATTTAGAGGAATATTAATAAATTTATAATAATTATTAATATTTGGTCCTTAAAAAAATATATTTAAACCTATATTTGGAAAATCTATAGGGTTGTCCATATAATCCCATGGTATTTGAGCGGGGACACCATTGGATATTTGTGGAGATCAAGGAGAATCCATTAATGATGATTTTTTTATGGGAATAATTGAAGAGATCACCATATATTCATTCTTCATCAAAAATTGATTCACTCTTGAGGCTGGGTATCTTTATTTTTAGATTCACACTACCCTTCATATTTTTTCCCTGATTGGTGTTATCCTTTTGATTTCATGAATATTTTTCATTTCCTTTTCAAATTACCAGTTTTATTTTTCTAAATTTTTTATAGATTATTTTCATCCTAAATTTTTATTCATCATATTTTCTTTATCGTGAATGATATCCTGGTTTACAAAGGCCACCTTGATCCATCTATTTTAGGGTTTAAATGGATTCCTCCCCCCTTACATCATGTATTCATCACCATCCATGTTTTTCTATATATTTGAATATTTTCATTTAGGTTATAATCACAATTAATCCTTGGATCAATGTGAGTGATTAGAATATATACTTTTAAATCATGTCACATTGGAAAACTAGTAGTGTTTGGTGTATGATGGATATTATAGTTTGAATTTTTCTTACGGTGAGTTTTGATGGAGGATATGGTTTTTGGAATTCATTGACCATAATTTGGTCTCTGGTTGCAAATATTCCATGGTCAACACAATTTGAAAAGATCCATGAAATATTAGAGATGATTTTTATAGAATATTTATATATTATAGTGACATGCTGAAATTTTTTTGGATCTTGTAATTTCATGGAATTCACTCTAAAATAACACACATGGTGCATCTTAGAGGATACAGTGTCTAAAGATTCAATCTAAGTTAAATATCACATTCCATGTGACCTAACCTTCATTACATGTTCCCTCTATCTAATCAAGATTATTTTAATAGTGAGTACATTCCTATGTGGTCATTTGGAATTATACGCCAGGTTGTTCAGGACAACATGTCACGTGTTTTTGGAAAATAACAGGGATGGATGGTGGTATATGGTGAGTACCCCTCCCAATATAACATTTTTATTACATAATACTACACACCATGTTTTGTTTATTTGAAAACAATGTTATAGTACATGGTGACTCTTCTCCTTAAGTTCTATATTTCATGTTCCCTATAGAACACATTATGTACTCCTTCAAGACTCGATGACTTGACAAGTTTCACTTCTTGATAACCATATTATAACAATTGAATAACCTATTTTTAGTTTCCCCATATAAAATGTGATGGTGATCTTCTCTCTGATATCTAAAATGAATCATTAAGTGGTACAAGAATGTTGTCAACTTTAAATTTAGATATCTAATGATGGAAGGTGTGATTGTTGTAATGAGATCATTTTGATCCCCCAGATAGGTTCAGGTATCACTCTATTTCCTAGCAATATTGAGTTATTTATGGATAGGTTCAGGTATCCCTTTTGTTCTTGAGGTGTATATCCTCTATATAGTCCCTTATATAAGGATATTTATCCCATTCCACTACCCTAATCATGAGATCTCATACTAATAGTTTGGTATAAATAGGGCTAGACATACCTTTATGGCCCAAAGCATGATCCCCTATCAATAGTTCAAACTCTCTCGATTACGGTGTCTTATAAAGAGGAATGTTTATCCCTTTATATGTATTCCATATAGGGTACATAGATTTTTATCTTAGGTTCTTCATATTTGAGGAGAAATGTGTATATTTTTACCTTTTTATGCCTGTAAAAAATGATGCTACTTATTTTATCTCGAACCCCTACATAGGCATCTTTCTCACACATGTTGTGTCTTATGAAGACAATAGATAGTTCAATAGATATCTGAGTGAATCAGAATTTATAATAGATTTTTAGTGCTTGGTATTGGTGTTTTTTGAAGGTGATTGAAATATGGGAGTGTGTATAGGGACCTTCCTCCTTCCAGATATTATGTCATGATTTCCTTCTTATTTGTTGGATGTGTATTTTTTCCTTTATGTTATGTTTTATGTATTGTTATCAAACTCTAGTGGATCTTTATGGCTTGTTGAAAGTATTGGTTCACTCTCTAGTTTTTTAAGTTATTATTATATAGAATTTCTAGAGTGTTCATAGAGACATGTGTTGGGTATAAGTATATTTGGATAAGGCCTCCCCTTTGTGTGTTATGCATACATTGTGCTAGACACAAACATATAAACTATTGAAGGCCGGATTGGGGTGGAGCACTCAACAAATTTCTTCCCTAGAGGGGTCTATTAGGTTATGTTATGTTAATAAGAGATTCATTAAACATTAATATGAATACTCTTAGAATATATTTATAGTAGGAAATTTCCTTATAAAATTCATTTTGTGATAAAAAAAATTCTACGATGATATTATGAGAATGAAGTGGTAATGGATAAAGGAATGGACTAAAGGAATTATCTGAATATGGAAATGAAATAAATAATGAATAAAGTGACCTAACTACAAAAATAAATGAAGTATTTTTCACTAAAATTGGTGTCTTATTTAGAATGTTGACATGAATTGGATTCTATGGAATTAGTTAATTGATATAAATGCAATTATTTGTATAAAATTATATAATGACTTTTATTAGAGTAAAACATATGGATATTGTGATTAAATAAAAAAATTTATGTATTATGTCTAATGTTATAAGATATTTATAAAATTGAAGTAATCACATAATAAAAAGGATAGGGATTACTTCTAATGGTGCAGCATAGTTACAAATAAATGGGAAATTATTTATGAATGACTTTTAATCAATGGAATATAATAATAAAATGAGACTCAACCCATGGGAACTATGTTAGAAAAATATTTATGGTAAATAATTTGTTTACTATGAGAATGGTCGAATGATTTAGTGGAGTAACTATGGTTATTTTAGATAATTTGGAGGAAACTCTAATTAGAGAAAGTGGTATCATCCAGGTTCTAATATGCCTAGATAAATAATTCAAAAACATTATTTATAATTATTAAATTATTATAGCTATTATATGATGAGAGGTGTGTGGTGGAATCTATTAGTGATGATATGTAATTATATTCTGATCAAGTGGAATGTGACTATAGTTGTGTTGCAATGTGAACAATATGATAATTTGAAAATTAAAATTAAACTTTTAGTGATTTATCATTGGATTTCTAATAGCTTGGTCAGTTGTAATATAATGAGGTAATGTAGAAATTATTGATTATTTCACATGAGTCCTTATAGATTGATGGGTGGATCCTCGAATAAGATATATTTTCTTTAAACTTTACTTTTAGTTATGATGTATCCTATAATGGATAGATATTTCTAGAAAAATGATATAGTAATGGACCCCCTTTACACTAACCCTCTCTCTAGGGTTAGATTAGGATGATTGAAACTATACCCTATTTTACCCTCCAATCTAGGTATACACAAATTATGATATTTCAATATATTTTCCACTACCCTAACACAAATTCAGGATGATATTGGTTAGATATTTCTAGGAGACTATTGAGGATGATTAATTCCTCAAACATATTCATTTTGTGATATACAGAGATGGGTAATACCTCTAGAATTCTTAATATGATGAAATGGTATGTGTAAGGGGTGGAGATCTACCGTTCCTCTAATATCATTAATACAAGAATATGGTGGAAGATAATTCACTAGAGTGTTGATGCACTACCTCCCCCAGAACACTGGGGTCAAGGAAAATGATAATGAACCAAATGATATCTATACTCCCTACCACCTACACTAGGATTGGGAGTACTCTATATTTAGTGAAATACTTATTGATGTGTATTTCCTCTAGTATACCAGTATAAATATTTATCCTGAGATATGTGTATTTATTACGATGTTCAGAAATATATATGTTGCTAGCTATGGGGATGTACATTTAATCTGGAGGAGATGTTTACTTACTCTATTAATTTTGAGATTTATAGATATGTAAATTCCCTTCGATCCTAATTTTTTATGTGGATATATGAATTTCTACCATATTCTCAAGACTAGATTGATCAAGGTTGAATTACCGTATGGGAAACCTATGATGGGTTTTGACACAAAATTTATGTTCTTCACTGATGAATATTGATTTTTGGAGAGTTTGATGAAATAAAGATATGAACCAGATGATCAGAATGTATTATGGTTAATAATTTTGGAGATGTCATGTAAAATTTGATTTCTCTACACTTTACATTTTTTATTAAAGTATAGACTAGATGATTATGGGGTCATCTCACTACTTGAAATGAACATACTATGTATTATAATACTCCCCCTAAAAGATTAATTTCTTCTCCTTCTCCTTGTGTACATGCACATTAGATAATGTGGAAGATGGATGATCTTGTTGATAACAGGTGGGTGGAAAATATTGATTACTAATGGAGTGGAGATATCATGATTTTGGCCACCTTTGTACCATCAGTTGTTAGGATTTTATCTATTAGTGATGCAAGAGATATACCTAGGGATTTTATTTATATCAATATAAATTTTTATAAAAATTCATTTTTATATTATTTAGATCATATTTCATGCATTCCACAGTTGATATTGATGTATAATAGAATGTCAGAGGTGGTTTTTAGAGGTAATGCCTCTCATATTTGTGTGGATAATTCAGCATTGGTCACCAAACCATAACCTAATCAAGGGAGTATTATAGAGTCACTTACTAGTATACTAAGATATGATAGATTTATTTTATATTTTTAAGATGGATTATGGATTTAGGAACATGTAATGACTGGTTGGGATTGTTAGAATTATTTTTCTTAAGGATCACTAGTACATCTATTCATAATAGAAGATTATGTAAAGGATGTGATAGTTAACATATTCCCTACCATGTATCTTATTAATGAAACATGAGAGATACCTTAGTATATAAAATAGGAAAATAAAGGGGGTATCATGTATCAAATATATCTAGGACTTTTTTTATTTTATGACTGAGGTGATTGCATATGTAGATAGTATGCATAAGATATACTATAAGGAGATCTAAATATATCCTCATAATTTTCAATTATTATGAGGTTCAGATACCCTTTAGGGGATTGTGGGTAGGGATTTTTAATATTGGAATGTTTATTTATAAATAATTGGCTATAATGATGAGTTAAGATCAAAAAAATATAATACATTACAGAATAACATTGGATAATGATTTTTAGGGGACTGAAATGGACTAAAATAATATTTTAGATTCATTTTGGTTCTCTATAGGGTGATAGATAAATTAATTTATTTTTTTGAATTTATCTAGGTTTTTTAATGATGATGTTTAAATGATGAATCCCATACTATGAGATATTTAAGACTATATAGACTTTCTCAAGAATTCAAGAGAATTATATCCTAGTTTTACTAATTCGAGTTCCACTGTTGGTTATTTTGATGTTGTTGGATATTTTCTACCAGAGTAGCATAGTGTAATAATAGTTTAATATATGATATATAGATATGATAAATGAACTTGGGAGGTATTAATTCCATGATAGTAATTATTTCAGACATCGGGCACAAAAATTTCTCTAAAGGAAAGTAAATAACGTATTATTCTCAGATTCTAGAAAAGGGAACACCACATGAGAATGAACTATGATACTTATCATTTATGTTAAGACTGTATTTTGGTTTTGGTATATATATAAATCATTGTATTGTTTTATGAGGATTATTGGGAGGTTGATAAGGGATTTTTTTTGAGTTTTTTTTATGGAATTTGCATCATCATTATTCACTAGTCAGTAGATGTTCTTGAGCATGGAAAAAACATTTTCTTAGGGTATTGAGGATGTAAAAATTTATCAAATTTAGTGGATGATAAATTTTATAGGGATCCAAAATATATTATTTGATATAAATATAAAATTCATTAAGCATCATTGTGATAACTATGAAGGGAGAGGGTGTTTGGTGTTTTCTTCTTGATGGAAACATAGAGGTGTGTTTGATTATCATGATTAGTGGTACATGTATGTTATGACCACAATTTTTTATTAGTGGATTGAATTTATTTCCAAGGAGATGAAATCCCTTAACTGAATTATATAATTTTATGTGGTTGATTTATGTCTCATTAATATGATCTAGATACTACTATATGTTTTAGTATATTGAGTGGTTAAATTTACTATGAGGAGTTCTTTATTTGGGTAAAGTGTTGGTGGAAAAATATGAAAATTGGTTTTCTATGATTATATAATTAATCATCACCACATGTAATTTGATTGTATATTGTTATTTTTGGTCCCTTGATCAGTAGTTTCATGGAAATATAAGCAACATGTCTTTTTTTCTTGTAGATCAACCCTTGGGAAACCCTTAGGCACTCATCACAAAGGGTTTAAATAGAGGATGGTTTATTCAGTGGGATTTTTTATATTCTAATACTCAAAGTATGGTTATTATTATACTATAATTTTGATCTAGTCTTAATTAATTATTTTTAAACCTATAATTTTTTGTTAAATCTTGAAAATATTGATGAAACAACTGGTTTTAATCATATAGATTTTTTCAAGAAACCGGAGGAATTTATTTAAGGTGGAGAGCTTCACATACCTCATAGGGATGGATGTTAAATGATGGTCAAGAATAAAAAAATGTTTTGGAAAAGGATCACACCTTAAAATGATTATAAACTTAATATTTATATTGGTGATTGATTAGTTATATTAGTGGATCATATTACCAATGTGAGATTTTCAATGTATTTGTGTCTAGTGATGGATATTCTCTATGTGGGAATGGTTTTTTTAATGTTTTTATCATTTATAATTCCAATGTATAACTAAATTTATTAGTAAGGAACCTTATATCTTGTTAGATTAGAAAATGAGAGTCGTATGATTATTATTATTATATTCTCCCTCAATTTTGGTTTTACAGTGGTCTTGGTTGACAACCTAGTATCTCTAGGAATATTTTTTATGAGTTAGTGGATCAATGTATGTAGGGATATAATAGTTTTTTAGATTATGAGAAAGTGTCTGATATAGATTCATATTCCGCATCTTAATGTGAATCAAGAAGAAAATAATTTCATATTTTTCAATCGGAAGCTAAGAACGTGGAGGATGATTCAATTGAGGGAGTTACACAGTCAATAAAGGGAAGAAATTATATACAATAAAGACTATTCAAACCTTCACAAACCAATGGTTACCAGATCAGAAACTAAAGGTTTAGAGTCAAATTTTCATGCTAAATCCCTAATTAAATGGGTAGCATTATCCAAAGATAAAGTGGGAAATCAAAAAGAAATTCTTGAAGTGATTTCAGATCCATACTCTGAATGACTTCAATATGTATGCTTAGGAATATTCCATTCAGTTATTGTAGATATAATTTTAAACACTACAAATTCAGAGGAGGTAATCATAATGGAGATATTATAAGGAAGATCTATACTGTATGAGTAAAATAAATCTATAGAAAAAACTCATATGAGGGAATAGATTTAGAGATCAAAAAAGAATATGGTGTGTATATATAGAGTATATTCCATGTGAAAAATATCCTTAAAATAAAAAAATTGAGGAATAAAGAACAATAAAAAATGCACTTACTACAATAGATATATCCACCTCAAAAAATATCAGCAGTAACACCTCAATATGGGGAAGATCAATTTATAGGATTTTATCATGATGTAGGACTAGATGGTTTCATTTTCTAGGATCTTATTTAGGAGTATTTAGAGTGGATTATATTTCTAACCATTTAGATACTAGACAGGATGAATGGTTCCAACAACATAAGACGTACAAGAAGGTTTTTTCTAGTATTAGTGAGTCAAAGTTTTATCCTTTCAGGTTCCCACTCAACCCTAAAAAAGTAGTTTTATTTTAAAAGATGAATAAATTATTTTTGAAGGGTTAGATATTGTTTTAGGGTTTTTTATACCCATATGTATATTAGTGAAAGATATTATTTGGATATATGTGGATTATTATTTTCAAAAATTAAAATTTATAAGGTAGAGAGGATGTAATATTACGGTTTTTCACATGGGTATGTATTTTCTTGTGATCATAATCTGATGTCTGGATTAGTTTTATAGAATAATTAAGAGTCATTTAAAATTAAATGATGTGTTTTAGTGTATTGGTTAATCATCATGAGTTTTTTTAGAAAAATATTAATTTTTGAATAAAAATGATAAATGGATAATTCACCATTGTAGGGGTGTCAGACTAGAAAATGTATTGCACTATTGAGTCTACAATAGGGTGTTTTCCTCAGGATATGTATTTTATTAATTTTGATAAGATGTTGGGTTACTCCACAATGGTGGAAATCCATTTTTAAAATATATAATAAATTTATTGTGAACATGAAAACTAATTTTTTGATATATAAAATCATTTTATAGAAATTTAAGGTGATGTTAGGGTTTATGGGGATTGAATCCATCATGTATGGAGAGTCACCAGAGATTGGGATTTCATCATTAGAGGGTCACTATACTTGTGAAAATAGGTATGTTCCTTAATATGGTGTGTATTTTTATGCTTAAAATTATCTCTATTTGTTTTATACATAAATATTTAAATGTTTTTATAAACTTTTAGAATTATTTTCCCTACCTCATAAAGAATCTAATTCCCTTTAATTCATAAAAATCCATCAAATGGGTTTCGAGTAATGATAAATATAATTTTATGGGATAAAATCATAAAACCCTTTCCAACATTTTTCTTTGATCAAAACATCAAACCTACAATACAAGCTTAGAAATACCTTAATGGCATAAATCTAACCGCTTTGGAATAATTCCAATTTGAGTGATATATCATGTGAAATTTTACAAATATTTTTTCAATTCTTCATATTCTCTCTAAAATTTGGTGAACATAGAGCCTAGATCTCAAGAAACTAATGATATATTGGGAATTAAAGAGATTTAAAAAGTTTGGGTATGAATATTGGGGGAAATAAAATATAGTCAATGTCATCATAATCACAATAAATTTTGGTTAGTGGTGATATAGGAAAAGGATCGATGAATGTGTGACCAAGAGGTGTGAGTCAAATGTTTCTTATTATACAGCTATAGTTTCATCACATAATCTTATAGGGGTAAAATGTTATGGAATTTTCATGAGGCCCATCAGAATTATGATCAAATGATTAGATGACAGTAATATGGCTATACAGTTATATCTCCCCACCCCACCCCCATTGAAATGTGATGTAACAACGTTGATTTTAGACATCTAATCGACTGATCATGTGGTTTTTAGCATTATGATGTATCACATAATGTGATAATGATATTGGAATAGTGATATCATATAATTAGTCTAATAAAATGGTTAACAGGCAATGGAGGGGTATGATTTGAGATGTCAATGTGACCTAATCTAGTTTATACAATCAAACAATAATACAATAGTAGCTAAACCCAAGGTTAGTGTAGTTAGTGCCATAGATGGTGTCATGTGGAGTGTCATTTGGGACCACATAATTGTTGGAAATGTGAGATCATGTGAGGGGTCCAAATTGGGCCCTGATGTTAATGTTGGAAGTTTTTTTATTTCATTTGTTTTCATGTTTTGTTAAATTGAAAAACCTTATCCTTATAAAAAATAACTCAAATGTTTTATTATTATTTGGAAATACATTTTTTGAATTATTTTTTTATTTATAATAATAATTTATTAATTTAACTATCTTTCAGTAATCCATTAGTTAATATTATTATAATTATTCAATATAATTTTTTTCAATTCATTTTTATAAAAAATATATTTATAATGTTTTTACATTCCCTTACATTAGACTAATATATTCCAGATTACCCTTACATGAGCCTTATATGTTCAATATTACCTTCACATAATCTTGCATGTACCCTTATGCAAGGTTTATAAATTTTATCATACCCTTATTTAAGTAGTTTAATTTTTTTACCCTTACATATGTTTCTTAAACATAAACTTACCTTTCTAAAATCCATAAAAACAATGGATGGCCCTTACGTAAAATTTTGATTACCTTTACAGGGGTTTGAGTAATTTTAGGTTAATTTATTTGTGGTCATGGGAACTTACAATCTACCCTTACACATTCAGTAATCAAATTGTTATACCTTTATACAAAATGAATTTTACCCTTGCACGGTGTATTCATTACCTTTATACAGAGCATATGAACTTTGGTTACCCTTAATTAAGTGTGTTCACTTACCCTTACATAGATTGTAAAACTTTAATCTTTCCATTATATAGCTTGTAGAAAATTTATAATACCTTTATCTATCTTTCTTTTTACCCTTATGTAGCATATAAAAAAGGTGGGTTAAACTAAAATACTAATTAACATACCTTTATGATTGAATTTGAATGTTTATCTTACCATTATGTATACAAGTAAGTGACATTATGAAACCTATATAAAATATTTCAAACCCTTAAAATTCCTATAAAAACATGTTTTACCATTAATCAAGGTATTTAATTCACCTTTAAATAGTAGTACCCTATATTAACAGTAGCAGTGATCTTGCAATGGTAACATAACCACTCTATTTTTATTGTGGTGTCTTATTCAAACAGTAGTGGAACCTTTGATTCAATATTAGAAAGTTATATTACCAGTATCATTTCTCTATTTTAACACGTATGGTAGTGTAAGAAGGGCCTCAATGGAAGAAAATTCAAAAACTGTATGATAGCCTAACTTTCCATCTTGTGGCCAAATTTTTATATCCAAATCTATGTAATTGAACTTCCCGTATACTAAATCACATAAGTTAATATGCTATGTTAGTTTTTTGGTAAGAACCACATAGAATATTTTGTAACATATCCAAATTGATATGCAGCTAAAGTAAATAATAGATGATTGCTACAACATATATAAGATTACATAAAGACATGGAAATCTTGAATTACTTCAATTATTTACTACAAGAATAAAAGATCATAATAATTATATGATAACGAGATTGATATTTCAAATAATGTTATAGGTATAGGTTAATGTTAATTAATTTATAACATGTAATTATGTGATTTTTTTCTCAAGAAGATCCCATGTTCTTGAGAATATCTTGGAGTTAATGTTATGGGATTATTCATAGAAATTAGATCATGGGGGAATGTGATTATATAAACTCAACATGGTTTATTCAAGCATGGTAGATATAGAATAATAAAAAACTATTTTAGGATTTTGAAGCGGTGAATATTTACTAGGACAACTATTTCATAGGTGAGATTATAAAGGACTTTATCATTTGATCATCTACTAATAAAGTTGTCGGTATTCTTTACCATCTTCGATATTCATCATCATATTATCTACTACAATTTTTAATTTCTTTTAGTCTTTCATTATTTTATCTTTTCATTATTTTGTTTGTATTTTTTCAGTCGGTTTAATCTTTTCCAATTGAAATGTTATTTTTCCATGTTATTCATCCTATTCAAAAGGAAGGTTGAGTTGTGACTCTTAAATAAAATTCTCGTTAGTTGTGGGTTTTGACTGCTATAAAAATTAGTTAGATTATGCCACAAAATGAGAAACATTTATTTTTGTAATTGGGTTATCACCCACTAACAAAATTGAGTTTCTTAGTAAATGCCAATATTCTAGATGAGTATAGAATACTAAATAGTAGAGTCTGACCTTGATGATCTGAACTATTATAAAAATACTATGTGGTCATAGTTTTATTTTTCACTGCACTATTTCTTTTCATCATTGCACTGTTTATTACACTAATTATTATAATATATTTAAATCTTTACAAAAGGACTATCCACACCCAAGTCCATCTTTTCATCTCAATTGTAACTGATAAATGGTATTGAAGGCTGGCCCCTTTTAAGGAGTTGGTTAGTGATTACTATTTCATTATTTCTTTACTAACCATTACCCTAGACCTTACAAATTAAGGAAATATCCATTAATTTTTTATGGAAATTTAGGAATTTTAGTTGTTGAATAAAATAAAAAAACCTCATTTTAATGGAAGTGATTATTTATACTAGAAGGATTATATATATTTATTTCTGAAAAATATAGGTCTTGAATTTTCTATCATCATTTTAAAACCTTACATTTTTCATAAGGCAAATTAAGAAACTCTAACCATAAATTATGCTACAAAAATTATTCTAAACTAAAAAATTATGAATTACCTTTATAGTTATTTAATTATAAATTTGTATATATGTATTTAGTCTTTTTAAATATCATTTGATATCCATAAGACTTTGAAATTCACTTATCAAGGACCAGATAAGTTAGAGAGAACCAAGTTGGACATTCAGAGTGTTGAGTTCAAAGAATTCGGAATGAATGATCTAGAGGGCATCATCAAAATGTACAAAATAATCTAAAAAATTCTAAATATAATTTTTTTTACTCAAGGAAATAATGAATAATTAATTTATTCTTGAAATAATAGTAAAATCTCTACATAAAAGGGGGATCTAAATAAAAGATAAAATTGATGAAAGTAAGGATATCACTATGTATTTAATAGATGAACTGATATAATAACTTCATCGATGTGAGTTAGATTTAAAGAATGATAATGGGGAAGAACATTGAAAAATTAAAGGTATGGAATTAAAATATAATATAAATGTTTTTATGAATTTATTTACTTTTAAGTTCTTGTAAAGTTAGAAATATGAAATAACAAATTTTACTAAAGGATTTTATAAGTACATAAAAAGAAAGAGAGGTTCAAAGAATAATCCGAAAATATATCATAAAAATGATGAGATAAATTGATGTAAGAAAGGTAATGGTAGTAAATACATAGTTTATTAAATAATATGCTATGTTTAGGAATAATGGACGTATAAAATTAGATTTTCCAATATTGAAATAGGAAGGGAAACAAAATAAATATGAGAAGGATTTAAAACATGCATATTATTATAGATAGACTATCATATAGGAGTAATACTAGAGGATTTATGAGTCTAAGAATGGAAAAAAAACATCCAATCTATAATTCATGGAAACAATAATGAATGAGGCATGCACTAATTCTAATTTTAGTTCTAGTTATGAGTCTGATATTGATACTGAAGTAAAATAATTTACAAAAAAAATAGACATTTTCAAAAAGATATTATTAAAATGGATGAACTATATATAATTTCCAAGAGAAAATAATAACATTAATCAAGAAAATGAAAACCCAAAATTTTGTTCTTTAAGAAATGTTGTAGATAAAAGGGTTGAAAATTTTAAACTGATAAATCTCAAAGATGAGAATAAAATAATGAAATATTTCTTTTAAAAGTTTGATAAAGATAAAAAGAGGGTATTTAAATTATTTTTGGATTATTTTTTAAAAATTAGAATGAATATAAGAAGATCAAACAAGAAAATAATAAATTAATAAATACATGATCAGGTTCAACTGGGAAAAAATCGAGGGCCTAAAATTTATTAAAAAGTAGAATGAAAATAATAAAAGGGAAATTACTTGATTAAAATGAACTATATTTATTTTTTTCAAGGAAAAGAAAATTTTGATAATATTATTTCTATAAAAAACATAATAAATAAAAAAATGCATTTTTTATAATAGTTAGATTCTTATGATGTACAGAACTACTGTGGTTAAAATAATTAATTAGAATGTATCAAGTGTTTCATGATTTATATTTAATTTGAAAGTTAATTATGAAATGGAATTATAATTTTTTATTTACTCAGTCAATATGACACACTAGTTCTTTTATTTAAAATAATTTATCTCTTATATTTCCCTATAATATATGTCTTAAATCATTTGGTCGAATTAAAATTTAATCACAAATCCAATTGAACCTGAAATAGCATGGGTACCAAAATAATTATCTATTTAATATATTTTATAGGAAGTATTCGAAAATAGTTATAAAGATACATGTTATGTTGAAATCAGGTGTTACAAGAACATGAATGGTGATATTTCTAACATTTTATCTTTTAATTCATGTGATGGAGGCACTTTTACTATCCGTGATAACTCTAAAAGAAAGGTCATAGTTTTTAGAGAATTATAAATATACAAATCTATTTTAATTTCAAAAGTTCTATATATAAAGGTATTAAAACACAAATCATTTAGTATCTCATAACTTTGTATTGATGGAATGAGTGTATATACTAAACATAATAAATGTATTATTTCTAATATTAATATTATTTTATTTTATGTTAATAAAAATAAAAATATCTACTCTATAGATTTTTCAGAACTAACCAAACAAAATTTTAAAGTGTTTAAATTATTTAGAAATAGATTATATTATTTGTAACATATGGTTGGGACATGATCAACTTCAATAATTATACAAGTTGGAAAAACATCGATGGGTTTTGGAACATCAAAAATTTAAAGTAAAAAATGTTTTTATGATATATTTTTGTTTAGAAGGTAAGAAGAACAAAGAGACATTTTGATATGTTAAAAATGTTAATATAGTAAAATTTTTATAACTACATCATACTTATTTATTTGATCCCATAAGAACAACTATTTTAGGTAAAATAACTTGTATTTGTAATTGTAAAAGATTTTAGTGGATTCACTTGGACTCATTTCCTATCTCATAAAACAAAAACCCTAAATAAGTTTATTTCTTTTTGTAAAAAAATCAAAAATCAAAAATTTCATTTAATAATTTATAATAGAAGTGATAATGTATGGTAATTTTTTTAAATTATATTTTTATAAATTTTTTAAAGATAATGGATACTTCTTTAATCTTACTACACCTATAACTCCACCACAAAATGAGGTTGTTTAGAGGAAGAATAAAACTATTAAAGAAATTGAATGAACTATGTTAAATGAATTAAATTTACCAAAATAATTTTTGAATTAATTGATTAATACTTATTTTTATATATTAAAAATATTTTCTATTAAACCCATGTTAAATAAAACTCTTTATGAACTAGTTAAATTAAACAAACACAATATTGGTCACTTTAATGTTTTTGGTTACAGTGTTAATATTTTAAATACTAAATATAATTTGGTCAAGTTTTATACTTAAGATGGTGATGGAATTTTTCTATAATAATAAAATAATATTAAAGTTTATAGATTATATAACAAGATAAATATGTTCATGGAGTAATATTTGTATTTCAATTTCATTAAAAATAATGAAAAATATAATGTAGATTCTGGTAATCCTACTAAATAATTTAAAGAGTTCACATTTGGTGAATATAAATTTGAAAATGAAAATGGATACATTTAGAGGTTTTAAATATCTTCTCAATATTATCATATAAACTGGTAAAATAATTAAGATCATTTTTTCAAAAATGAAATTATAAATATTGAATCAGGAATACACATAGAAATTGTATTTTGAATTTTGTATTAATTTTTCATTCGTTACTGATATTATTATTTTTAATGTTAAATAAGACTTAAATTATTTAAATTAGAAAAATAATTATTCATGATGGACTTATGCATACTGAAATAAATAAATTATGAAATTTGGTTGAGTTTCCTAATGAAAAACAATCCATTGGAACCAAATGGATTTTTTAAAATAAAATTTTTGAGTCTGGTAATATAGTAAGAAATACTAATATACAAATTTCACAATTATATTTACAAGAATATGGCTTTTATTATGAATATTATTTTTCAAAAATTCTATAAAATAATAAATTTTTATCCTATTATTCTTTTATTATCATCAAAATTTTAAATTGTTTCAAATAGATGTAAAAAAATCCATTTTTAAATGTTATAATTTTTGAATAGGTTTATGTTAATCAACCATAAAATTTCAAAAATGATTACTTTACAAATCATATTTTAAAAATATCTAATTTTTTATTAGTATAAAGTAAGATCCAAGAGCTTGGTCTGATAGAATAACATTATTTTTATTAAAAAATCATTTTAAAAAAGGAAAGGTTGGTCCAAATATATTTATAAATAATTTTTCTAATTATATTTTATTTGTAAAAATATATATTGATGATATATTCTTTTGGTTATATAAATGATTTTATTTGTAATGAATTTTCAAAATTAATGAAAAATGAATTTTATATAATATTAATGGGTGAATTAAAATTTTTCATTGGTCTTTAAATTTTATAAATAAAATATTTCATGTTTTTAAATCAAATAAAATATGCAAAATATATTGGTGATAAAATTTATATAAATCATGTAAAACTATAATAACCCTAATGAGAACTAATTCTAAACTAGATATAGATCAATATAGAAAATATTTTTATAATAATATATAGAGAGGAATGAAATGAGGCCGGATTTATTTGACTACATCAATACATAGTATTATATTTTCAGTATATATGTGTGAAAGGTATTAATGTAATAAAAAATATCATTTAAAGGAAGTTAAATTAATAATCAGATATATTGAAGGTACAATTAACACTAGTTTTTTTTCTTTAATGAGAATTGTTTAAATTTTTTACCATATTCTACGACTAAAATTAGTGGATATATACTTGATTAAATATCACTTAATATATGTGTCACTTACTTGGTAAATATTATGTATCATGGAGTTCCAAAAGGAAATTTTTAGTTACATTTGTCACAGATGAGGCTAAGTACATTGCTGCTATAAATTATCACACTAAAATTATTTGGACAAAAAAACTCCATCTTATTTAAATTTTTATTTAGATAAAATTATTATATATTTTGAAAATACGTATAATATTTCAATATCTAAAGATCCATTACAACATTCTAGGATAAAAAAAATGATGTTATATTTCATTTTTAAGAGATAATGTTAAAAAAGGGGGTATCATCTTGATTTTTTTGAATTAAAAGTCATTGTGAAAATATCTTCATAAACCATTAGATTATGTGAGGTTTGATAAATTAAACTTTTAACTATGGTTTATGGATATTTATCATAAAATATTAAACTCTTAATATCTATTTACAGTACTAACAGTTCTGAAAATCCTAAAAATTATTTCAAATTAAAAAATCATTATCTTGTGAGCATCCCAATTATATAATTTAATTTTCTATATAAATTTAAAAGAAAATTATGAATTTATAGGTATCTTTTCCTCATTTTATAAATTATTATTATTATTTATCAACATACCTTTATTTTTCTACATTAGTGGTGGGAAAATTATAGTTAAATCAGTTTAATTTTATTATTACTCAAAATTATATTATATCAAATTGTATTTAATTTATTTAGTATTCTTTGTAAGAGGGAATAAAATTATATAATAATTTAATATTTTTCTTTCATTAATCTATACAATATATATTTTCCATTAGTTTTCAAATAAATTCCTTTCTTTTTGAAATCTTAAAAAAAGGGTTTGTTTGGAGTTTTTAAATGAAATTTTTGGTTTTCAAAATTTATAAAAAAGGTATATTGTTAGTGTTGGGAGTTATGGTATTGTATAATTTATTATTTTTTAAATTTAAAATCCTTATATTTATTTAAAAAAACTTAAATGTTTATTTTTATTACTAAGAAATACATTTCTAGAATTATTCTATTTTTATTTATAATAATAATTTTGTTGAACTTTATTGTTTCTAGTTATTAATAATTTATTATTATTATTATTATTTTATATATATTTTTCTAATACATTCTTGTGAAAAAAAAATCTAAATTTTTCCCTTACACATACATAAGCCTTATATGTTCTATAACAACTCCTATCTTTAATACATCTTAATTAAGAATTTATTACATAAAGGTACACATTATAAAATAATATAATATCATGAATCCTAGTATAATTAGGAAATTATGTAAATATGATAACAAATTAAAATAAAAATACAATTACATTATTGAAAACATCATTCACATGCTCTTAAAATTCCATCATTCTTTTAAAACTGCATGGGAAAACATTTAGATGTACATAAGAAAGGGCGATCTATAAAGCACAGTAAGGGAGTAATCCAAGAATAGAATGAGGTAAATTAGTACATGTGTTCCAAGATACAGGTCAAGGTAATATAAAATGGTTTATAATCATAAACATGAACAATGAAAAATAATATAATATGATAACATAAAGTCAATATAATAATGTAAAAACAATATAAAACCTAACATAAAAAACAAATGTCAAGGGTATACACAAATAAAAAATATCATAGTGTGATTAGGATAACCTACCATGAAATATAAATTCAATCTAATGTGATAAAAACTTTACTCAACTCATTGTAAGGCTTTATAATTCCCCAAACACCAATCACTTTCATATCATGTATATACATAAGTGTGCGAAATAGATCCAAAAACATGAGGATGTATCTCATCACTTTTAATCCCATGATTAATGATTATGATATAAATACATGTAAATCGCTAATAAATAAAGGATAATTACATCAAGGTGAATACCATTGAGTGAAAATTGAGTTGGTAATTCACTACACAATTGTTTTTTCATGGAAAATCGTAGGATAATTTAAAAAACATAATAGGGAGTACATAAGGATTCATAGAAGGGATAAATGTGAGTGTAATGGTTATATCATAATTTATACATCGTTAAGATATTAAGTGAGGTGTTTAAAAACATATCCAAATTTTAATAATTGGAAATTAACTAGAATGATGTAAATAAGGTTCTTAAATAAAGTGGAGAATGAAAAAATTCCTTACCTTGAAAGGATGATTCTAAAATATTGAGAGGAGATTGTTGAGATCTTGGGGGAACCATAGGGATACTATAAAGTATTAAATGAATATTAATCTCAAGATATAAGGGTTTTTAGTGAGGATTAAAGGGAGTTTGGGGGGTTATATATCAAAATAGTGGAGAATTATTTATTAATTTCGAAATATAGGTTTTGAATCCTATATGATGATATAATCATAACCACAAAAGTGAAAGTGGGTTTTTTCCCATTATTTATACCGAGGAGGATATTTTTCATTATTTTATAATTCTAGGAATCGAACAGATTGAAATAATTCTCCAGGTGATGTAGAAGTGAGACATGTTTATAAAGAATTGATTCTAAATCCTTAAAATATAATATAGGTTTTAGAGGATTAATTAAGGGTTTATAGGATTAATAAAAAACAAATTATATTAAATTGGAAACATAATTTTGTTCATCTATAATCATTATAGTATTTAATACATCACTTTTGTGCTCTTATGTTTTCATAATACATACCATATATTATTTCATATTTAATATTTACCTAAGAATTCTATTGTCTTGGAAAAATGTGAAAAAAACACTATTGAATAATTTCAATGTGATGATTTCAAAAATAAAATTTATTTTATCATAATAATTCTCTAAATATGAAAATTTATAATTTTAAATCAAAAATCACAATTTATTGAAAAATACTGGTTTTTTTGAAAACAACGGTTTTCAGACCCTTATCAAAATTATATTTGACTTCATAAAATTAAATTATCATTTATATTTAATAAATATTATTTAATAATAATATTTTATCAAAATATAATTTATTTTATAAGTTCTTTAATTCATAAAAAATATTTTCATGATTGAAACTATATATTTCTCAAAAATACAACTTCGGTTTCATCATATTAAATCTAATTTTTACCAAACATGTAATTTAATAATTTAAAAAGAAATATTAAAAAGGGATATATATATAAAATAATTGCTTCCATAAAAAATATAAAAAAATTCATATTCTTAATGTCAAGATACATAGACCTTTATTACACCAGTGAATGACCTAAGGGTAAGGTGTGTGATTGTGAGATTTTTATGGGGTGGTTCGGTGAACAAGAATTCGGTTGTGATCTCAGTGATCTTGAACTTCTCACATAAACTATTTTTCTCATGATTTAGTTATTGAATCTAATATTGGTATTAGTTAAGGGATAATCCCATTGATGTTATCTCTCTTAGAAGCTCTGATGAGTGGGATTCATTAGTACGATCCTACTGGTTGAGGCAATTGCTTCTTCCATCAGTCACAATAAGACTTTATCATAAACCATAATATATTAATATTAATATATTAATATTAATATATTAATATTAATATGTTAATATTAATTATCTATTATTCCAATAGAATATATAATGTCCCAAAAATTACCAAATTAGTGCATGTGTTTTCTATAACTAAATTACTTAATAAGAAATTTATTCATTCAAAAAGGGAATTTCATTTATAAAAGTTTGGGTCATTACATTCTTCCCCCATTTAGAAATTTATCCCTAAAAATTTTCATTTCATACAGTAAAATATATTAGGGTAATTATTCTTCATCAAAACAATAGTTCCCCATATAGCTTCAAAAAACATGTTGGTTTTCCATAATGATTTGACCAGGTGAGTTGTCTTATTTTGTAGAACATTGTCACTATGATCTAATATTTTCACTAAATGTTACTCATATGAAATATAATTCATCATTGGTACCACCTCTGTATTCAGTACATGTGAGGTTTTGGAAATGTACTACCTTATGATGGATACATGGAACAAATCATGTACTTTAGATTGGTTAGGTGGGAGTTCTAGTCAATAGGCCACTGCTCCAATGCAATCAAGAATCTGAAAGGGGCTACTGTATCTCAAAATAAGATTTCCCTTATTCTAAAACCTCATGACTTTCTTCCATGATGATATATGAAGTAATAATTTATCTTCAACCTTAAACTCTAGGTCTCATCAATGATGAAAAGGCCTAACCAAGATTGTTGTAATCACTAAGAGGGGGGGTAAATCTCTAATTACTTTTTCTTTTTTTTATGGTGCAACAACATTAACATCCAATTAAAGATTTATCACTTTTCTTAAAACTAAACATTCACACATCCACAAGAACATAATTATTTAAAAGGTTAACTGTTCAACAATACTAGATATTCTTTGGAATGGTTCATAAATAATCCAATACCACACAATCCACTAGAAAACAATCATTTGTATAGATACAACAAGTACAAAATACCCTTACAATTGTGTATCCCAATAATCAATAAAATAATGCATGTGATTCTTATATAATTAATGATGTAAATAAGTTTTTGTAACAAGTTTATAAACATTCACCAATTGGTTATAAACATATCACTGGGCTACTTCAACAACTTCCACTTTTTTACTTATTCAAAAAACAATTATTCACTTTCATACTCATTAAAAGGTAGGACCAAATTCTCTATAACTTTTATGAAAACTCATTACAATCACTCACTTCAATTCATTGGTCTGATTCTTATTTTAGAAACAAGTCTAAATAAATAGTCTAGAAATAATTTTTAATCGCATCTTTCTTTTCTGAAAATATACAGTCGGATTTCTCAGTCTGTTCAGAAAACCCTTGACCATAACTTCTTCTGAACACTTCATGTATCTGGGTATGTTTCTCATGAAAATTTCTTTCAAAAACCTTCCTCTACTAATTAGAAACTCTAATGATCTCTCTCTAACCCACACATAAACATTATCAAAGTATGTTGCACTTTGACCACAGTTTTTTGTGACTCGTAAGTAGAAAAGGGAAGGAAACTAATTTTATTTTCCCTCTCACACTAATTACAAAATTATGAATTCAAAATTTATTTCAAATTTATTTTTGTCCAATTATAAACACTTCTCAAAACTTCTAGATTCTTCTCTAAACTTATATAAACTTCAAACAACTTCAACCTTATTTGAAATGAAAACAATTCTTTATTCTGATCCAATTTTTCATTCTGATACTGTTTTCACTCCAATCTTCTTGATCTAATTGAGAACATGTAAAATATATAAAATCACATTTTTATGTTTAAAATAAATTTAAAAAAATACTTCTTAAACATTATTGTAACTTTGTTAGACTTCAACTACTTTACTCCATCTTCCACACTTTGATATCTCTACTCAATCACTTTGGTAGTGTGGTTATATTTCTTAGGATGAACAATTTGTTCATCTATTTTTTCAAAAACATCATAGAAATTTGTAAATACACCTGAACCCTTCAATTTAATTGAATTAACTAATTTAACTTGTTTTATCCTTTCATTCACTTTATTTATTTTTTCAACAACTCCTCACACTGATGAGACTGTATCTAATGAAGTCTAGTGTCTGATGAACTATTGATGTTAGTATGAATCTAATGGATCTATCTCTATTTCTCATATGATGGTCCTGCGTTAATTCTTTTCCAAATAATCTTGACCCAATCGAAAAAATTCATAAATTTTGTTCGTAACCAACTAAATAGAAAAACACCTTAAGAAACCACTAGGATGTTTGAGTTCTCATGAAAATAGTTGACTACATTACTATATATACCGTTATTGATCAGTCTCTGAAAACCTAATGATTCATCAGTGAAAACAACTTCTTAGCTTCATCAACACCTAAAACTATGGCCCTTCTGATACAACTTAGACAGACTAATGTTCTTCCTCCAATAGAAATATGGATATGATAATTATCGATTTCTTCACATATCTGACAGATCAGTGGAACATATTTTCTATTTGATCGGTTTCAAAAGAAACTTATTTCATTATAAAACACAAAAATTGAGGGTTCATTTAATAAATCTATTAATTCGATGGATTAGTCATTCCAACGGATTAGTCAGCCTGATGGACTGGTCGATCATCATTTCTGCAACATTTCTATCTTCAGAAAATTCAAACTCCCAGACCTCAATCAATTTCAATGTTTGATTCACCTCACACCGATGACCTATAACCAAAATACTACAACTTAACATTCTCTATTCTGTCTTTCTTATACCATGAATTCTTCATGATGTTTTTAATATTGAGTTCGTCATACTATTTTCTGACTAAATTTGTTGAACAAATTTTCTCCCCCTTTATTTCACAAAGAATAGGTCGTAAGTTTTCAACTAACTTATGATGTTAAAAAAACTTTTTCACATCAAAGAATATTCATATTTAATATCAAAAATATCTAGATATATTCTTCATCTAATAAAACTTCTCACTCTGTTATGAAAATATCATTCTGGAAAAAATGTGAGTCAGAGAAACAACTTCAACCAAAAAAGTTCTTCTGGATAGAAAAATAAAATTGAGGGAATTTCTTGAGAACATTGCATCTTGTATTATATGCTCTATACTGCTTCATCCAGTCACCATAGTTAAAAATTAAGGTGATTTGTCATAATGATATAAAAATACAAAACAAGCATCAAACACGTATTCCAGAAACCTTCCATCATCTGAAAAAAAACTACATAACAACTTGTTCCCAATAATCTCCCCCTTTTGATTTTGTTCTAAAAATGGATCATAAATCACTGAAATTTTTTAACTCAATCTATGGATTACTAATCAACATATCTACACGTATGTGAGAGAACTCGTTGTAGGAAACAATAATCATTGATAGGAAAACCCATGTTTCCATATGTAGTGACTTATGAATCTTTTCATGAACTTCAAATTTTCCACATATTCACAACATATTTCACTTTCATATAAAAACAAGTTCCCTTCAATAACTTCAACTAAATGTTACAATAGTTCACACACTCACATCTTAAGTTCATAGCTTACCTCTTTTAAGAACTCCCCCAAAATACATGCTTCCTTAAAAGGTTTAGTGCACATCAGTGGATATATTTATGAAACATCATATTTCTCAACCTGGAGAACACTATCCAAATACTATATGAGAGTGTGGAGAGAAATGCATACCTAAAACATGGATATAAAGTGGTTGGACATCCATTTTCATCCATAGTTTTAAAAATTCTTTTCTTTATAAGGGTTTTATGAAAATGGTATCTACTTTTTATATTTTAGGAACATATTCTAAATTGAGTTCATTCTTCTCCAAATTCTCTTTTATGAAGTGATATTTGATATAAATATGTTTTAAATGTTAATATTGCACAAGAGTTATTGTAAAATTTATATCACTATGAATATCACAACATAAGATAATTGGTAACTTGACTTCAATAATAAAATATTCCAGCTGAGTCTTTATCCAGATAATTTTTTTCATCTTGAGAAGTGACAACATATTCAGCTTCATTCATGCTAAGATTTATAGAGTTTTTATTTTTAATATGACAACTCACACAACCTTCCCCTATATATAAAACACTTTTAGATATAGACATTCTATTAACCACAATTCCTTCCCAATCAGCATTTGTATACCCAAAAAATCAATTTTTCCTGATATTTCATATATAATTATGAAATATTTTATGTCTGTGATATTTCAAAGAATTATTTTTCTAGCTAATAGATGATATTATTTTACAGAACTTTGAAATCTTACTTATAAGGTAACTACATACACAATATTTGGTATTGAAGTATTCATATATAAAAAACTTCCAACCATCTTCTAAAACTCGTTAGGATCCACTTTTTTCCTTCTCCTTCTTTAGAAAACTTGGTTCTCACTAAAATTAGTGCTGAAATAATTTGTAATTCTCTATTCCAAACTTTTTAAGAGCTTCTATAGCAATCTTCTATTGAGATATAAAAATTTATTTCTTATTTTGTGAGTTTTTTAATCCATAGTTGTATTTCATTTCACCAAGCATGGACAATTCAAACAACATATTCAGCTCTTTTGCACACTTTTAATATGTTATTTCATCATTCCAAGAAAATATAATATCATCAATATAGAAAATTAACATTAGATATATCTCCTGATTTTCTTTGATGTATAGATCACTATCAACTCTTCCTTTCTTAATGTTTAACTTCTTCAACAAGGTATCCAGTTTGTAATACTTATCTCTTGGATCTTAATTAAATCCATAAAAATATTTCTTTAACTTGAACAGATAACATTCATAATTTCTAATAACAAACCCACATGGTTGTTCAATATAAACTTCTTTATCAATTTATCCATTGTGAAATGATGATTTTACAACCTTCTAAAAAATTATAACTTCATTCTAAAGAAATTTCAATATAGATTCTAATTATTTCTAACCTTATAACTAAAGAAAAAGTCTTATAAAAATAAATACCTTCAATTTGTTAGTATTATTTTGAAAACAATATTGATTTGTTTCTTATCAGTTCACCATCTTTATTCAATTGTTTTTTGGAACACCGACTTTATACCAATAATTTTGTTAATGAGTTCCCAAGTATCATTCTTGTCAATCTGATCTAACTCTTTATTCATTGAATTAATCCACTCTTGATGCTCAAAAGATTCATTAACAACTCGTGACTCAAATTTTTAATACAAAGAAGTATTTGCAACAACCCTTAACATTCTTCTTGCTTGAACCAATTATTTTTTATCACAAATGATTTTTGGATCTTTCACCTATTTCTTGAGCATAGGATGAGATGTACGAAGTTATTCATCATCACTGGAAATAAATAATTTTGATTCTTCCATATACATTTAATCGCCATTGTTGGAATACATTTCATGTTTCTTAATAACAACTCTTTTATATTCTTCATCTTCCTTATCTGCATGTGTTTATAAAACATCTTCTTCAGCTTTTTCAAGAACTTTTAAAAGGACACAATCAATTACCCTTCATGTTTCCTGGTTGAAACTTATATATCCTCTACCATCTAGATCATATCTATAAAAGATACCATATTCATATCTTTGATCAAGAATTCCAAGATTTCCACCATTATTCTTTATAATATAGGGACTTCCGGAACCCTTCAGTGTTTCAATCTTGAAATTTAATTATAGAACATTTCCTAATGATTTTATTAGAAATCATATTGTAGAAACATATATTATAAATATAAAGTATTTTACTCATTATATACCTCTAGAAGTGTTGATAAATTCAATGTTCAATCAATATCGTATGCCCCATATATACTAAAATTCTATTCTTCCTTTCAACAGTACCATTTTTCTATGGGGTGTGTGGTTTACTAAACTCATACGGAATTTCATTTTTTAAGGTATCTTCTAAACTCTTTATTCTTGTATTCACCACCATTTTCAATTAACAAATTCTTTATAAAATACCCACACTCAATTTTATCTCTTCTCTTTAAAAACTTAAACATTTTTAGAGCTACCCATTTATGTTTCAAATATATAATACAAGTAATGTGAGAAAAATCATCAGATAAATAAATAAAGCACTTATCTATAAAATTTAATTGTTTACTCGTTTAAACAAAAAAAATCATAATGAATTAGTTCCAAGGAATGATTCAAACGGATTTCTAATTTCATGTAAATAGATTTAGTAATCTTCCCTTTCCAAAAAATTGAACAACACTAATTCTTTTTCTTATTATATTTGGAATATCACAGGAACTGTCTCACTTCAAAAACTTTCACTCATTTCATAAACACATATATACCAACCTTTTATGCCACAACTGATTTTATTCCATAATTATTAGATAATCTGTATTATGAACATCAAAAACATGAAACAAATTTCACATTATATGATGGCCTCTTGTAATAACTTTTTTATATTCAAATCTATTCACCAAAAATAAATCTTTTATAAAAACAGCTTTATTAACTTCATCACAAAGTTATGAAATGATTAACAAGTTGTGTTTCAACCGACAAATAAATAAAGCCTTATTAGATTTACACTTTTATTCCCCAAAAACAGCATGTCTAATACCTTTGATTCTGAGAGATTCATTATTTCCAAATTTCATTGTTCCTTTATCAAACAATTTCACATTATTTAAAATAATTAAATCTCTAATCATATGTGAGGATCACCCATAATCCAAAATATAGGTTTATTATCATTTTGTATCTTTGAGAGATGTTTATATAAAAAGATATTTTTATTTCCATTTATCTTCCATCACTTCAAGATTTTGAGAATTTTTGTAAACTAGTTGTTGTGTTGAAAACAAAAAAAAAGACATCATTTAGCATGATTTATAGACTTTTCACATCTTTCAAAATTATTTTAAAGTGGTTGGAATCTATTTTTTACTTTCAAAATAACTTTCTTATAATTATATCTTTGTGAGTATTGAATCCCCCAAAAACATTATTTCATAAAACTCAAGGGATAATTATAGTGTTGTTGAAAAACTAACACATGTTTTTTGTGTTCCCAAATCCACCACAATACCAAAAGTTACTATAAAAGGAATAATTTCCTATATAACTTCCTCATTGTCTAGAGTTGTGAACATAACTTTCAGAACATTTCTTACCTTCTATATCATAACTTAATTTAGCCTCAATCTATATATTATCCCTTGTAATATTTTTCTTCAATTCAGATCTCTTCCCAACAATATCGAAATCAGATGTAGTAATATCATTTGTATTTGACTCTAAAATTTTCGAAACATCGGAATTTTCAACTTGGTAAATTTTGAAAACATACATGATTTTATAAACATTATTCTTCTTAGTAACATCATCAATATTATATTCACTCATTAGAGGTAATATTTTTTTATATTTCACAGCTACACACTTTCAAAAAAAATTCCCAACTTTATAGATAGAGTTATTGAAACTTGTAACACCCTAGTCATCTTTAGATATTTTTTTTGAACATGTTACAATACTTATTATATTTATTATATATTCACTTCAATATTTTCATTACAATTTTTTCTCTTTCAAGATTTTTCTTCAATCAATGAATATTTTCCAGCAACATAGCTTTCTGTTCAAGAAAATATTCTTTATTTTTTTATGTTTGACTTTACTTTTTCAACTTCTTGATTTCTCTTTAAAGTATCTCAATATTTATAAGACCTTATTTAAACTCTCTTTTAAGATAAAATTATAACTAATTCCAATCATCTTTATACCTACTACTTTTAAAATTTCTATCATAAACTGTTTCAATAAATGTTTCCTCATGAACCACTTTAGTGTCTTTTTCAGCATCAACTTCACTTCCCTCATCTTCAACATATTTAAACAAAACATGTCTCCTTTTAGTTTTTTAGAAATTTTTATCTTTTACATTGGAATATAATTTTTCAACACATTTCTTCCATGAACTAATTGTCCCGCTAACGTCTTCATCGCTATTTTATTCATTATTTTTTCAAGTGTAGTTCACAAAACATTTCCCCACAACTTCACATTCAAAACATTTTAGAGGTAACTTCCCTTTGTACTTTCTTGTACCAATTTTATCATTTTTAGAAAATTAGAAAAATAATTCATCAATATTCTTACTAACCAAATATTTTTTTTTGGAATCAAAATCTTCTTGTTCTTCAAAAACATTCTTGAATTTCTTTTTCGTGGAAGCTTTGAAGGAAATTTCTCAATCAACTTGGGAAATTTCTTGACCAAATTTTCATTTTCTTTCCAAAATATTATCCCATATCATTTAATATGTAATTATAATAATATTAATATCATCCAAAGATAGAGGTTTAATATATCTATCTTCCAAAGAAAAAAACCTTGGCATTAAACTTATCCAGAAGAATTACTAAGATATTTTCAACAATAGTTGAATCTTTTAGATTCTCACCAATCTATCTTATGGTGTTAACATTATGATTCACCCATGTAAAAATGTTACCAATAGTTTCAAACTCACCAATTTTGAGATCATCATACTTCAACCACTATATTTGTAACATTTATTTCTTCACATTTTTACTGCCTTCATATGTATTCTTGAACATATCCAAGATACCTTTAGTAGTTACAACTACCTTCACATTCTAGAACTCACTTTTAGAAATGTATAAAATTGAATAATTCTAAGCTCTTCCATAGTTCTCTAGGTTTTTCTTATCCATAAATATAAGTGGAATATTTTTGACAAGATAAGGAAATGAATATCCAAAATCTTTTAAAACATTATAACTCAAAGACATAATATATAGAAACATTTCATCTTTTTAGATATGAAAGTTCATTTAATAAAAAATTATAACCCCCTTATTGTCCAAAAAATTCAAATTCTGTATCACAACTTCCCTTCAAAAACATCAGAAAAGATTAAATGAAGGGGGGTTCTCTATGATGTTAATTGAAAAGGACTAATCATGGTCAATATAATCACTAAGATGAGGAGGGGGTAAACTAATGATATTTTTTCTTTAATGTTATCTTTGTTATATAGAAACATTCTCCTATTGTTAATGATATATAGATTTTCAAAAAACTAAACATTCAAACATCCATAGGAACATAACTATTTACAATATTCACAACTCAACAATATTATCTTTTCCTTATAATGGTTTGAAAATAATCTAATGCGACACAATACACTAAATATTAATCCTTTTCTGTTGATGAAACATGTAAGAAATAACCTTCTATTTTTGTAGCATTATGATCAATAAAACAGTTCATTTTATCCTTCTATCATGAATGATGTAAATAAGTTTTAGTAATAAGTTCAAAAACATCACAATTTGGTTCCAAACATTAAATATGATACTTAAACAACTTCTAGGTTTTTAATTATTTAACAAAAAATAATTCATCATCTTATTACCCAATAGCAGGTAAGAACAATTTCTCTAGACATTATACAAAAACTATGTCTGATCACTCACTCTGATTCTTTGATATGATTCTTCATTCTGGAAAAAATTTGGAATATATAGTCCATTAACAAGTCTGAATCACTTCTTTCTTTTCTCAGAATAGTAAGTTTAATTTCTCAACTTATTCCTAAAAACCTGACCATAACTTCTTCTGAATACTTCTTTTGTCCAGGAATTTTTCTCATTAAAATTGCATCCAAAAACCTTTCTATACCGATTAAAAACTCCAGTACTCTCTCTCCATCCCACACTTGAATAATTTCAAAGTACGTTTTACTTTGACCATTATTTATAGGTGACTCATAAGTGAAAAAGTTTTGGAAAATAATTTTATTTTCCAAATCACACTAATTATAGAATTCTAAATTTCAAATTCATTTCAACTTATTTTTGACAAATTCTTAACACTTATAAAATCTATTGAATTCTTCTCAAATCTTCTCTAAACTTCCCACAACTTTATCCTTATTTGAATTAACAAAACTTTCTTTGGTCCAATACAATTTTTCATTTTGATACTATTTTTCACTTTAATTTTCTTGATTCGATTGAGAAAATTTAATATAGAAAAATTCCATTTTGAATGATTTAAACAAAAAAGAATTAACCATAAAAATTATAGTAAATTTTTTTGACATCAACTGCTTTACTCCGGCATTTTCACCCCTATAGATCTACTCAATCACTTTGGAAGTATGATTTTACTAATCATGTTGAACAATGTGTTCATTTATTTTTTCAAAAACATCATAAAAACTTATAAATAATCATGAATCCTTCAATAATAGTCCAGTAGAAACTTCAACATGTTCTACACATTCACTCACTTTATTTATTTGATCAAAAAATCTTTATACCAATGATACTTCATCCAATAAAGTCCATCATCCTATAACCTATTGGAATCAGTATGTGTATGATGAATCGATCCTTATTTCTCATCTTATGGATCAATATCATGTATTTTATGATGAATACTAACCCAATAAAAATAGTTTATAAATTTTTTTCCTAACCGACTAAAATATAAAACACTGTGAGAACCCACTCTGATTCTTCATGTATCATGAAAATGGTCCACTACATTATTGTATATTATTAGATTGATTAGTATCTGAAACCCAATTAATTCGTTAGTGCCAAAAACATCTCTACTTCATCGTATCCAAAAATGTTTTTTCATCTGATACAACTTTGATAAACGAGTGTTATTTCCCTGATAGAAATCAATATCTAATACTATATCGGTGTCTTCTCCTAGTTTATGGATCTGTGTCACATATTTTATAATGTACTAGTATCAATAATGACTTATTTCTATATAAAAATAGTAAATAATGGTTTATTTTATGAATTAGTTTATCTAATAGATATGCATGTTTGATGGATTGGTTATTCTGATGGATTATTCATTTAGTATTTATGTTACACTTCTCACTTTGGAAAATTCAAAATCTCCGTCCTCAAGAAACTTCAGTATCTGATTCACCTCACAATAATGATCTTTGATCATAAGACTTAAATAGTGTATTCTCTTTTATTCCTTTCTTATATCATGAATTATTCATGATTTTTAAAATATTGAGTTCATCATTTCATCATCTAACTAAATATATTGAACAAATTTTATCCCCTTTCTTTTACAAAGCTTGGATCACAAGTTTTGAGATAACTTATGATGTTAAAAACCTTTTTCATATTAAATAATAATCATATTTAGTATAAAACATCTCAAGACACATTTTTTATCTGATACAACTTCTCACTCTATTCTAAAAACATCATTCTAAACAAAATCTGATCATGAAAATCAAACTATACTAGAAAACATCTTATGAATAGAAAACTAAAATTGATGGAATTTCTTAATAACTTTGTATCTAAACGTCTTATACTAATACTACTATATCTGGTCACCATACTTAATAATTATGGTGAATTATTGTAATTATAATGAAATAAAAAACAAGCAAAAAACACTTCTTCCAACAACCATTCATCGTCTAAAAAATAACTTTTATTCAACTTGGTTCCAACAAATGATTTTCTACATAGATTTTCTATCTACATTGTGTAGATTTTAAATGATGTTGAATTATTTTTAAATTCTTTTTCATCTCTGGGATATGATTAGATCCCATCATCTTCCACTCTCAAAATTTATCCCAGCATGTTAGTGTCTAATTACTCATCCCATAAAGATCCTTATATGGTTCTATTTCAATGCTAGAATATAAATTATTGTTATATGAGAAATCCACTAAGGTAAATTTATGGTCCCAAAATCATTGAAAATCTATTGTACATGATATCATCATATCCTCCTTATTTTAAATGGTCCTTCCAGAGTGAACATCTGTGTGATAGTGATAATCAGTGTTGAATCATATTTCTGTATCCAATGCTTATTGGGGGTTTATCTAAAACCACAAGTTAAACCTCTTATCTCAATAAAATATAATAGATAATGGAAATTCATGAAAAATTACCACTTCCCTAATGCATATCTTAGTTATTTTGTTAATATATAACTCTTCCTTAATATTTATGAAGTTTTTCTTCTTCGTAAGATGATCAACTACCATCCAGATGGAATTATATCCTTTAGTTGTCCTAGGTAGTACTTTAAAGAAACAAATTGTTATTTTTTCTCAGTTCTATACCATTATGGGTAATGATTGCATTATGCCCTTGGAATTTTTTTATTCACACTTTACATGTTGGCATACCAAGAATCATTAAGAAAACAGTACAATATCCCTATTTATGTTATCTAACTAGAATTTTTTCTTCAAATATATAAAAAGCATAGTTAGTCTTATATTAATATAGAAGGATGAGATAGGTGAATTATAAAGAAGTTCCCTCTTTAGTTCCAGGATTGATAGGACACATATCTAGGATCCAAACTATATGAATCCTTCTTCAGAAAAGTTGAACTCAAGAATATTTTCTACCTTCTTATTTAGTAACTAATTATCTTTCTAGGACTCCTTGATCATCTCAAGAAGAGATAATTGAGTATTTATTTGAGAAAGTTAGGATGAAGATCATTTTATAATTCCTATGTCCATCCATTGTATGTATAATAATATTGAATCCCTTATAATACTTATTATGGATAGGGTTATGGGATCCTTTCTACTGAGATCATCTAAAACTTTTCTTAATTTCCTAGGATGGTAATTGATTGGACAATCATAATCCTTGATCAACTCTAACCACCTTGATTAGTTCATATTAACCTAATTTAGTGTAAATATATACTTAAGGATTTTATGATCTATATATATGTCACACTTTTCTCCATAGAGATATTGCCGCCTAATATTCAATGTGAAGATCACATATTCCAATTATATATCATGGTCTGGGATGTTTTTCACATGGATCTTTAATTTTAAAGAGGCATAAGCTATAACTTTTTCATCTCACATGAGTACACAACCCAATCCATTTTTGGATGCATCACTATAGATCAAAAATCATTCTCTAATGGTGGGTATTGTAAGAATAGATACAGTAATTACCCTCTTATTCATCTCTTTAATGAATTATTTACATCCATCCTTGTAGAAATACTTAACTCCTTCTAATTTATATTGTTTATTGGGTTTGAAAACCATAATAAGTTTCTTAAAAATTATGATAGTAACTAGATAATCTTAGGAACCTAAAGATTTACATCATGTATGTTTTTCTAGGACATCCTTTGATTGCCTATCCGTTTGGATGACCCATTGATATCCCTTTCTTGGTGATAAAATTCCCAAAGAAATTTACTTTCTCCAAATAAAAATCAAATTTATTGTACTTTCCATATAACCCTCTCTTCTGCATAGTATTCAATATAATATTTAAAAACATTTCATGCTCCTCATTTCTTTTATAGTAGATAAGAATATCATCTATTAATACTACCATAAATTTTTAAATTTAATCTTTAAATACTCTATTAATTCAGTCCATAAATATTTTTGGATAATTAGTTAGCCAAAATGGAATAACTATGAAGTTGTAGTGCATGTACCTTGTAAAAAAATTAATCTTGGGGATATCCTCCTTCTTCAACTTTACTTGTTAATATCTTGACTAAATATCAACCTTGGATAAGTATTGGGATCTATGTTGCAGAGCGAAAAAGTACCCAATCCATGGAAGAGGATACATTTTCTTTATTTTGATATTATTAAGATCACAATAATCAAATTAAAGGTTCATTTACCCATCCTCTTCTTGAAAAAAATGAATGGTGCACCCCATGCGGAAGCACTAGGGTATATAAACCCTTTATCCAAATTATTCTATAATTGTTACTTTAGCTCATAAAATTCAACATTGTAAATTTGATATGGATTCATCGATATCAGAAAAAATCTAGGTATGATATTGATTGATAACTTAACGTCACTGATGGGAGAAAGACTATGAAATTCTATAGGAAATACATCATCAAATTAACTTATAATGGGTATTTCTTCAAGAATGATATTTTATTTAGTCTTGATTATTTCGGTAAGATAAGCCTTTATGTGAGAAAATAATATCCATGTTTGAGATGTCTTTACCAAATAATATTCATCCTTATCCTTGCATTGGAATATAATTAGAGGGTGATTTTTGATACGAAGGCTGATTTCTTTCTCTCATCAATTTTTATTTCATTTATATAATCAAATCCAATACATTCCAATAATAGCTCTAAATTCCACTAAGGGGGGTATGGAAATGTTTTCGGGTATATTCAACTAAAAAATTTGGTAGGGGATATGTAGTATACTTGGGATGCAACAACTGACCCATTTTCCATCTTCACAGATAACTCGACTTTCATGTTTTAAGGTGGTGTTTGAATAGTTCAATTAAACTTTCATGATATGAAATAATGCATAAAACTATAATCAAATAATGAATTCTGTATCTATGAATGAATAATTAGAGTGCCTTTCAGTATTTCATTTTTAGCATCCACCTCAAAATTTATGATGGAATACGTTTACCCTTTCTCTTAAGGACTTTTAGGGAATTTTCGTCACTTTTTAATGATGACACTTATCTATAGACATTGATTTTCATAGTTTCCTTATTCCATGAATTTGAAAATCATGACTATGGGATGAAGGATTAATAGATAATTAATTTATTCCATCACATTATTGTTTTTCTCCTATCTGTAATCACTAGGTTGGTGTTGTTCCTTCCCATGACTCAATCATTTCCTTTTCACTTCAAGAAATTATCAGGATGTTTCTTCCCAGAATTTTGAAAAGTGAGATATTGGAGTTTCTTTCCACCATTATATTTTTCCATCGCACCACTAAAATTAAACTCCATTTTCCAATTATAAACATTAGATTCACTAATCTTTATTGTGAAGGGTGCAATAGGTAATGTTCTCATAGATGTTGAAGTCCTGAATGTATAAGGATTTTCATAGACTAATCTTTATCCCACCTAATAAGCGGTCATCTTTACATTTAGGGGTAATAAAAATGTTAATGGTATATTATGAAAGTATGATGAAGTTTTCCTTATACTCCCTGATAGATCCTTCATCCTTTTTATTTATGTTAATGAAATCCCTCTCTATTTTAAGTAGGATATTGTGAGGAAAATATTTTTTTGAAAAACATTTTATATAATTCCTTCCACTTGATATCTTTGATATCTTCCTCAAGCTTGGTATTATTTATTAATGTCCATCATTTATTAAATTATACCTCTATACCATAAACATCAAGCATGAACTTCCCTTACTCACATCATTAAAGGATAGAAAATACATTTTCATTGGAGTTAACTCAATACTCTATGATTAAGGGGTTGGGATATCCCTTTAAAATTTATGGATTTTGTTCTATAAAAGCCTCAATTAAAAAAATATTTCTTAGGGGGGTTTGTATGTTCCACCTAATTCACATTTTGGTTTAATACATGAGTTAACTAATAAATTATTGTCACAAATTTCATGGTTCCTACTCCCATTTGGTTGGGCATCTCATTTATCTAGTCATCACATTTCCCTCACATTTATTCCAGCATGGTTTTTCTAATTTCAATATATTAACTAAAAAAAGGTAAAATTTGGTATTATTACTTTAAAACTATTAAATATATAGAATGGATACTATGATAAATTAAGATATAACTCATAACTGAAATATAGTATTTAAGCTATGAGTTTATAGGTTTCAATCTATGTTATCTATTGTTTATTTCCTAACAAATAAATCATATAGGAATTTTTATTCCCATAATATTTTTTTCTAATTAGATTATCAATTTAACAAATTATAACCAAAATGAGTTTCAAAAAAAGTTTGTATCAAGGAACATTTTCATCCTTCAGGTGATGATTGAGTCTATCTCAATTCACCCTTTTCGTGGTTATTACACCTAGGTTCCTCTGGGACAAAGATATATCCACTTGTAGTATCTAAACATGGATGTATTTTCTTAGAAACCACCTACTCTATAATTTAAAAAAAATTACGTATTTTTTCCTATGTTTAGTATTATACATATGGATTTTACTATATCTTTCTAATCCTAATCCCATAAATAGCTAGACTTTCCTCTGATACCATCTATGAAAACCCATATCTTTAATACATATTATTTCCTGATTTATTACATAAAGGTACACGTTATACAATTATAGAAGATTGTGAAGTCCAATATCTTTGGGAAAATAGGTACATAGGATTACAACTTGAAATAGAAATACAATGACATTATTGAAAACCTCTTTGACATGCTCTTAAAATACCATCATTCTTCTAAAACTGCATTGGATAACCAAAAGATATACATAAGAAAGGGATCATATATAAATCCCAATAATGTAATAATCAAAGAATATCATGAGGTAAAGTTTTAAAAGTGATACAAGATGCACATCAAGGTAACAAAATATGAGTGAGAATCATAATCTTGAATAATGTGGCATAATATAACACGATTTGATAAAGGCAACATAGGAATGGTGAAACAACATAAAACCTAACATCATAAACATAATTCAAGGATAATCACCAAGAAAATATAACATAGGTTGATAGGATAACAACCCATGAACTATATATGGAATATCATGAGATAAAAACATTACCCAATTCATTGTAGGGATATATAATTCTGGTTCCACCCATCACTTTCATATTATGTGCATGTATAAGTGTTCCACATAGATCACACAACACAAGGATGTATTAAATCACTTCAAATACCACAATTAATGAGTTTTATATACATACATGGAATTACCCAATAAATTAATAATGTGAATGTTTTGGGAAATGACTTTGAGTGTAAATTGGTATAATAATTCATTATACAAATGTCTACCTTGGAAAATTGATGGATAATTTCAACTGCATCACAGGCGTACAAAAAGATTCATGGAAGGATTAAATGAAATTGAAAGGGGTCTCTCATCAATTATAAATAATTTGGATTATAATAGGATTTTATAATAATATATCCAAACTTAAATAATTTTAAATGAAAAGGAATGACATAAAGAGGGTTCTTGAATAAAGAGGAGAAGGAGAGGATCCCTTACCTTGATAGGAAACTTCTAAAATCATGGGAGGAGTTTCTTAAGAGCTTAGGGGAACCTTTGGGGAATATAGAGTGATAAAGGAATAGTAATGTAATTCTAAAAGGGTTTTTAGTAATGAATAATCATAGTTTGAGTTCGTTTATATATAAAAAGATAGGAGACTTATTTATTAACTTCCAAACATATGTTCTGGGATCTATATGATAAATAATCAAAACCAAAAACAATCCCAAGGATTTTTTCACATGGATTCTATGAAAGAGTAGTGGTTTTAATTATTTTATAAGTACATGAACTTAAAACATTAAAATAATCCCCTTGGTTATGTGTAAGTGAGTCATGTTTATAAAGAATTTATTTTAAAACATTAAAATACAATATATGTTTTGGTGGATTCATTAAGGGTTTATAAAATTAATAAAATAACTTAAAAAAATATTTTAAATTAAAAAAAACATTATTTGAGGATACTCTATATTGTATTTATTTCCTCATTTTTTGGATTTTATGATGTCATTATACACATTGTATTATTATATCATGCTTAATTTTCACCCAAAACTTCAATTACATTAGAAAATTTTGAAAATATTAGCATTGGATAATTTTTATGTGATTATTTCAAAAATAATATTTATTTTTTCAATATAATTATCTATATATGAGAATTTACACATTTAAATAAAAAATCCCCATTTATTTAAAAATATTATTATTTTAATAATCATGGTTTTTTAACCCATATAAAAATTAATTTTGACTTCATAAAATTTTATTATCATTTATTTTTAATAAAAACTATTCAGTAAAAATATTTCATTAAAATATATTTCATTTCAAAAGTTCTTGAATTCATCAAAAAGTGTTTCTTTGTTGAAACTATATATTTCCTAAAAATAAAATTTGTGTTTCATCATATCAAATTCTAATTTTTATCAAACTCTTTATTTAATTAATTAATAAGTAGTTGTGACGTCCCGACCCGGGTTCCACTAAACGGTTCCCCAAACCGGTTGGCCACATAACCTCAAGCATGCCTCCTCGTATTCTGGAGGGTTCCAACTAGCAGTGAGTGTTTGGTAAGTCAGTATTGGGGAGATTTTACCCTCTTTTATCAGAATAAAACACCAACAGAAGTAAAAAAAACAATAAACTAGTGTGAAAGTGTATAAATAACCAAAACAATACCATGTCATATTATATTCAAAACAAGATAATACAATACTCAACTAAAAGGTAAAACATCCTAGAAAATGAGAATGTCAAGTGTCTACAATGAAACTAAAAGTAAAGACAAAAAGGCTCCCAAGAGGGTCCCAAACAATGTCTAGTTCCCTCTCTCATACTCCAATCCCAAACATCAACCTATCCCAGGGCCTTTCCCTTATCCTGTCCTGCAACAAAAAAGTCTACTCAGGTACCGATCATGCATCCCAAATAGGGTGTGAGTACAACTCAATAGTCCACCACAAACAATGTCTAAAACAACTCCTATCAAAAGACAATATATGTAGTTTTATGAAACAATAAATACCATGAAAAATTAAAAAATTATCACATTGTCATTTAATATTTCATCATCACATTATTCCCCATTTCAATTCATGTTGTCAATTTGAATAATCATTCATTATTATCATTCATTTTGTGCTACACATAATGTCAAGCACCCCAAATCTCATTCATTGTATATCTCAATGACTACCACCTCATATCTCATTTGGTGTTGGTCATCATGCCTAGAACCCCATAATCTCAGGATTTGATAACTATTGGGGAGGAACTCTGTGTCCAAGTCCCAACTTCTAATCGGTCTAGAACGCCATTTCTAGCACCACAAAAATCTCATCCATTTAATCATTCTTTAATTCACAAGAATTGGCCACATCATTCCATTACTAATCCAATGAATAGTTAAATATTTCAAAGGCCATTAGTTAACTTAACAATTAACTAACCACATAACCCATTAATTAATTCATCAATTAATTAATCAATAAACACAATTATCATTCCATAATTAATTATCCATATCAAATCTCAACTTGTCATAATTATTTCTCATAATTAATTATCTTTGATCAATATCATGGCATATGATTAATTCTCACAGTTAATTATCTTACATAGCCAAACATAATTTCATAATTAATTTCCCCAAATTAATTATCTTGAAACAATAAATTCAATATCAAAATTATAATATCTCAACCCATAAACAATATCTAAAACAAAAATCTATTTGGATAAACCCCCTTCGTTTGTTCGATGATTAAAATATTAATTGATCACCAATGCAATCACAAGTCAATTCCACTTTCCTAATTACTCCAATTTTAGAAATCAATTATCAAGGGAAGCTAGAAAATCCATAAACTCACATTCACATATCAAATCCATGACTATAGGAGTTTGATTTTGAACACCTACCTCGATTTATGGATGGATGTTATCCCAACGGAAATCCCTTAAATTTGAGCGGCACAACGCTGTCGATCAAGCTCCAGATTCAAATACCTAACCAAAATTAACATAAAAGGCATCATGATCTTGTAAATATAGATCTAGTTCCACTATCCTAAATCTAGATATCAAATTATAGGTTTAGATCCATGTAAAAAGTAGATATATTCTGAGAAAGGATCAAGGGAAGATAGAGGAATGACCAGGAGAAACAACTAGATGAAATCCACTTACTGGGAAGAGAGCGGATCTTCAATATGGGCTTATGATCACTAAGAATGATTTTCAAATCACCTTTGAATCCCTCTGGTAGGATTTCGAATCACCAATAATTTTTCAAACCCGATCCAAGGTCGAAATATGGGAGTCTTGGGGGTTTGGGTAGTCCTAAAAATAGATTTTCAGATATTTAATCTTGCGCACATAGTTTCCTAAGAAGAGGCGCGCAGTTAGGGAAAATCATGTGACAACCATGTATACCTCTCTGTCTAGGTTTTTATGTTTTTAATGGTTTAGTCTCAAGGTTTTCCAAACTTTGTGTAAACCAAATGAACCTCTCTTTCTAAGTTTTCAGGGTTGGAACGGTTTAGTCGCATGGTTTTTCAAACTACCCGCAAACCGTACATAGCCCATTTTCTATTATTTTTTATTAAAAATTCACCCAAACACACCCCAAGACACTAATCCAAATAAAAGGTACTTAAAAACCATAAACAAATACATAAAAATTCACCTAAGATGACTCAATAAAAGGTTGGGATCTTACAATCTCTCCACCTTATAACAGCTCATCCTCGAGCTTCACTCCTAAACCTCTCAAAGATTCAAGGCCCAAAATATTAGTTCATTGATCCCTCGTGTCTTATTCCCATTCCCAAGATTCATATTTAACACTTCCATGTTTACATAACACATGAACTAACAGCATGGTCTTTCCCCATAACACTTTTTCATTGCGACCCATCACACGTATTAGATGATCCTCTAAGGACACATCTATCTCAAGGTCAACCAATTCCACATAAATCACATGAGAAGGGTTGGGGTGATACGGACGTAGTTATGACACATGGAAAACATCATTCATGGAGATGAATTTCTATGGAAGGTCTAATCAGTACACCACATGCCTGATTCTCTCCAGCACCTCAAACGGTCCAACAAACCTAGTCGTCAACTTGCCCTCCCTCTATATCCTGTGGTGACCCAATCTTGGTGACACCCAAATAAATACATGATCACCCAATGTAAACTCTAGGGGTCATCTTCATCTATCTGAATATGACTTCTTCCTACTTTGAGTTGTATCCATACGTTTTCTAATCAACTGCACCTGCTTCGATGTCTCCTGAATTAGACTCGGTCCCAACAGCTCTGACTCACCCACCTCTAACCAACATAATAGTGATCTCCAAGGTCTACCATAATGTTCCTCATATGGTTCCATATGTATAGTTACCTAATAACTATAGTCATAAGTGAACTCCACTAAATATATGTGCTTCTCTGAAGAACCACCAAAGTCAAGCACACATGCTGGAATTGTATCCTCTAACACCTATATGGTACGCTCTGATTACCCATCTGTCTATGGGTGTAAGTCCATACATAACAAAACCTCTGTACCAAGTTCCTTTTGTAATCCCTTCCAATATCATGAAGTAATGCGTGAATTGTGATTTGAAACTATAGTCTGTGGAACCCCATGAAAATGAAATATCTCTCGTACATATAGTTCTCCCAATTGTTATGTTGTAAATGTTTCCCTGATAAGCAAGAAATGTGATACCTTCCTTAGTCAATCGATAATGAACCAAATAGTATCATTCTTCATAATATTCCCTGTAAGTCTTATAACAAAATCCATAGTCACATCATCCCACTTCCATTCTGAAATAGGTAACTGCTGCAATAGGCCTCCAGGTCATTGATGCTCTATCTTCACCAGATGACTAGTGAAACAACTTTTTATGAACCCTACTATCTCTTTTCTCATGCATGGACACCAAAACTATCGTCGTAGGTCACAGTACATTTTTTTCACCCCAGGATGTACCTCCCACTTTGAGGCATGAAATTCTCGCATGAGTTCCTCTCACATACTTGTAGGCATAATAATCCTATTTTTCAAAAATATGGCCTCATCCTCATCTATTATCCAGTCTAAATGTGTCTCCCCACCTTCAAGTATTTTCCTTAAGGATAAACACTATGAATCCTCATACTGCTTTTCCCTGATCCATCTCAAGAGTGTAGACTCTACTGCTTTAGAAACCATACCCATCCTCTCCAGACTCTCCTGAACCACCACATGCATTTCTGCTAGCAAAGTAATTATCTTCCACTCTACACTTGACTCATAAACCAACTGAGTCTGAGATTTCCTGCTCAAGGCATCATCCACACTATTCCCCTTTCTAAGTGTATATGACAGTTCAAAATCAATGTACTACATATACTCTACCCATATTTGATGTTGAAGATTCAAATTGTACTTTGAAATTATATACTTAAATATTTTGTGATCTGTAAAAACTATAAAATATTCTCCAAAAAGATATTATCTCCAACACTTAAGATCATAAACCACTACTGCCAACTTGAGGTCATGCATAGGGTAATAATTTTATTCATGTGTCCTTAACTACCGAGACTTGTAAGAAAACAACTTGATACCCTTACATCAACCTAGCTCTGAGTCTGATCCCAGAAGCATCACAATACACCATGCACTCCTCACCTGACTTAGGTAAGATCAAAATTTGTGTTAATGTCATGTTCTTCTTAAACTCCCAAAAATAATTGTCACATACTTTGGTCCAATAAAACTTTATCCCTTTCTTTGTCAAATATGAAAGCGGTGCTTCCAATCAGGAAAATTTCTGGATGAACCTCTTTTAATAACCAGTTAATCCCAAAAAGCATCAGATATCAAAAAACTTCTTGGTCTTGTCCCATGAAATCACCTCCTAGACATTTTTTGGGTCCACTACCACACATTCTTCTGAGATTATATTCCCAAAAAAGTGTACCATGTCAACCCAAAACAGAAATTTAGATAGATTGGAATATAGCCAATGCTCTCTTAGTGTACCAAGGATGCTGCTAAGATGTTGGGAATGATCATCATGAGTCTGAGTGTACACCAAGATGTCATCCACAAACTGATATATGTGCATATGAATGAACTTTTTCATCAGGGATATAAATACTACTTGTGAATTTGTCATCCCAAATGGAATTACAACAAACTCCTAAAATCCATACCTGCTTCTAAAAGCAATTCGTGGTATATCAGAGGTCCGAAATATCACCTGATGATACCCTTGTCTCATATCGATCTTTGAGAATATACAGGCCCACTTTAGCACATAAAACATATCATCGATACACATAAGAAGATATCAGTTCTTCATGGTCATTTTATTCATCTTTCAGTAATCGACACACAAGGATAAACTCCTGTAGGCCTTCTTTGCAAAAAATACAGGTGATCCCAAATGATACATACTTGGAAGGATAAACCCTTTATCCTAAAAATCTTCCAACTATGTTTTGAGCACTTGATTCTCAGTCGAAACCATTCTGTAAGTTGGAATAGATACCGACACTACCCCTTACATGAGCTCAATAGATAATTCCACATCTCTCTCAGGTGGAAATCCAGAAAGGTCTTCAGGAAAGAAATCCTGAAACATTTATACTACTAGTGTAAGGACTTCTTTCCTATCACTCCCATCATCAAACAAAATACTAGAAACTTGGGATGTGAGCTCTCCCAGTTTTTAAGTAATTATCCCATTTCAGCCTGCATGGATATCCCATTCTCCATAGTGAACATACCGGTCACCCTTAAAAGATAAAAAGGTCACACTCATGCAATAAAAATCTATGTGGGCTCGATATGTGACTAGCCAGTCTATACCCATAACCAGACCAAATCCTGTTATATCAAGGACATAGATATCCCAAAGAAAATGATACTCTTCGATATATAGGGAACATTCCTTTCATAAACATATATCCCTAGACCATGTTCCCAATGGTGTATTTATATTCATCACCCCTCTTATAGACTACACCTCTAGGATCAAAACATTAACAGGATTTGCAGATATAAAGGAATGGGAGGCACTAGTATCAAACAAGGTAGTAGCAAAATAGAAGAAACTAGAATTGCACCTCTCACTATCGATGTACCAGCCTCTCTCTCCACAAGTGTAGGTTGCACTGCTTGTAACTGTCCTACCCCTCTTCCATGTGGTGTTATCTGACTGCCTTCAGTAACACCACTTTGATGATATGGGTTCTTATACCCTAAATCACCATTTCCACTACCTCTACTACCCCTCCCGTAGGGTTCCAGCTACCAATACTATATGGTATAGAAGACCCCCTTCCCACACACTGACTCAGAGAATCTTCTCCCTCAGCACCAGCCTACTGCTATTTCCTGTAGAACTTCTATAAGTGCCCCATCTGTCCACAAAACCATCAAACCACTGGTGGTCGAGGATAATGTGTACGATAGTGTCCCTACCTACCGCATTGGTGGAAAATCATATGAGTAAGATCCATAGAAATTATTCATTCAAGTTTTCCACCTTACTTTCCACTGACCTAACTAATGTTCTCGTAACGTCGCTTCCTATTCTCGGAAGTCACACTCCCAGATCATCTAGTGACAGCTACCTGTTTTGTATTGGAATCCTCCTTCATGTTACCCTCTGAAATGAGATCTTGATTAACCACTTCTTAAAGTTTCTTCTACCTAATGATATTTACCTAGTACATAATTTCACACCTAAATCTGTCCTGGAATTATTTTGTTGAAGAAGCCACATATTCTTCCAAAGTTTGAGCAAAATGTTGTAAATATGAGAAACATTAAGCATAATTCATTATAGACCTACTTCCTTGGGTAATATTCATAAACTCTAAAGCCTTATCTTGTCTCAACATATCTGGATAGAAGTACTCCAAGATTATCTCTAGAAATTCCTTCCATAAAATATCATCAGTCTATCCAGATCGTACCTGAAAGTCCAACTAGCATTTCGATGAACCCTATAGCATATAAGCATCCATCTTGACCCTCCTCCCAACTGGAGTCTCCAAATAGTCAAGTATCATCTCTATGGATTCAATCCATGATTTATCTCCCTCAGCTCCACCCTCTCTAGTAAAAGTAGCTAGGTGTTGCAACTGAAACGCCCTTGTCAACTCAAACATGATTTTTAGAACCCGCCCTGGGTCTCTATCCATGAATTTCATGAAATGAGCAAAGTTCCCTAAGAACAATTCCCCTTATTCCCCATCTTTCAACAATGGTACCTCAAGTCCCCTTTCTGGAAGCTTGTTCCATTCCATACCTCTCAGTATCTCCCTCAATAAGCATTGTGGAGGCATATCTCTACAAATCCAAACACACTTCTTAGGTCTCATAATGCAACCTTAAATCATTAGAGGTGTGAGGAGAAGAGGTTATGAGGGGTTGTATTTATATTGGATTATAGGGTAGTTTTCTGATTATATAATTCATTATTTTATTAGTTTTTTCAAGAAAATAAATAGTGTTGATTCTTGAGACTAAATACAATAATGATATAATGTGAATTTGAACCAATTATTCTTACATCATCCATGTCTCAGTGAATAGTTTATTTAGATTATAGTGTATGTATATCGTAAATTATCATGTTTTACTCTTCACCAAAAAATCCAGTATTTCAGAAAAATCCCAAATATTTACCCTAACAATTTTTTGATATGTATAATTATAAAATGACCTTAATTTTATTAAATTATGTAATGCCCTGAACCCAGTTACCCAGAGTTGGTTCATTATTCTAATTCATTGGAATGATTATAAGGAATCAAGTCCTGAAGGACCAATCAGTTTAGCAGTCTTGGAAAATAGATTACTTACATGAATGTTACATTACACTTTCTAACAAACAACTGATCATAAATAATCCTTTGAGAATGTCACTGTTCCCTTAGCTTAACCCTGCATATCAATCATAAAACACTTCTTGGGATCCTAGGATAATAAAACATAAGACATGGGTGAACTCAGATGCTCAGTAAGGGTAAATAATTTAGTGGAAGTTATAAAATTTTAAGGCAAGATGTGTAATAAAAACCACAGCCTTTTAAACATAAAATTAAATATAATATGGAAAAAATATATCAAAACATTCCATATAAACATTCACATGGATATTCTATTAGTCAAATAATCACATATAATAACAACTTTCATGATGATGGAATGCATAATACCAAACATCGTAACCACATAGTCAAAGCCTCATGCCAAGACTACTAATAATAGTTTTGGCCAAGGCCTTGTGACAAGACACTAGTTTGTCTCGTGAGACCTACCGATGCATCGAGGAACTATAGAGGGTTCCACCAATCACTACTAAGTACAATGTATCCTTCATATGAAAATGTTGAAACATAACATAAACATTCGTATTAAAACAAGCATACGAAATGTGAATACTTTAACCATAAACCATGAATGGTATAAAAATAGCACATCCATAGTCAAACATATCACAACTCATACAAGACAATATGGAATATTTTATTCTAATAAATCAACCCCAATCAAGAATAATATCTATCAAAGGATGTTTATATTGTTGAAAATGATTAGTAAAACTCTTTCAGAGAAATATCCCATTTTGTGAAATCATTTAAAAGTCACGCATTTATAAAGGAAGTTATTTAAAAGATATTTTTGAATAAAAGGGTCCATTACCACTTTGAAACTTTTTTAAATGAGTTAAAATTTAAAAAAATTGTCCATATAAATAAATCCTTAAAATCATTTTTAAAACATGGACATTAATTAAAATGATTTAGAAAAATAAATCTTTAAAACATTTAAAATGATGATCTTGCTAAAGAGTCCCTTCCAAAAAACCTTAAAATATACATTTTGAAAACATTTTTATGAAACATATACATGGATGATAAAAATTTCCCAGTAAATACTTACACATAGACAATATTAGATAATAATGAGATTGAGGAATTAACCCTTACCATGTAATTTCTTTTAGTCGAGCGTATGTTTAGCCTCTTTTATAATGACCATAGTGTGTTATTAAATTATACCAGAACCATATTAATATTTATGATATCATATATTATTCATTTATGACTTTATACTACCAATTTAATAATAATCTCCATGTTAAAGTAATATTTTAGGTAATAATCGCTTTCTTTATCGTACATGTTTTAACTTGTTATTCTTGATCGTATCACTTAGATCATGATTTAAATTCTACCAGAATATAAAAATGATTTATATATAATATATATTCATAATATATATATTTATAATAGATATATTTGTAAAATGGAAACACCATTTATGGAGACGGTAGGTCGTACGTACGCATAAACATTATTTCTGTTTTCATATCGTATTGAATAAAAGTAAGTAAATGAGATATATGTAAATATATATATATATATATCCAGTAGAATTATTATGTCACATTTTACAAACTTTTTAATTATATTTATTTTTATAATCATCATTGAATGGTGAGAATGGAAATGAATCTCATCACGCCGTGGAGACTGTAAGTCATACGTACGCACGAGCAATGATATCATTTTGTTAATGATAAAATGTTATGGAATTGGATGTTATATTAATTATACAGAAACATTAACATGATGTATTTATTATTTACATCAATTATACTCATTATTATACCCATCTAAATAATGAAGTGTCGAATAACAAACTACACCACAATGTGGAGATGGTAAGCCGTACATACGCACGTATGGTGACTTTTTCATTCATAGGATGGATAGAAAAATGAATATGGTTGTAGCATATTTATAATAACATCTCCTTATGTTGAAGGTACTGGAGTTATTATTTTAGTATGGAAACAATAAATAAATAGGAAGTGGAAGAAGAAAATAACTTTGAAAGAGGTGATAAAATAATTACCTCTTCTTAAGATACTTCCTTTTGATTTGAACAAAAGGGCTCCTTAGGGTGGCTTTATGATCAAAGTAATGCCTATAGGTTGAATTTAGGGTAGTTGGGAGGATATTATAGTAGGTTTTGGCCGAGCCAAATGGTTTGGAGATGTTATTTTGAGAGAAGGGGAAGTACCCTTTTATAAGAGATGTGAGGGTCATTTATAAAAAAGTTTGAAATATTAATTTATTATACAATTATATTCTATTTATAATGGCTCAAAAAGGATTTATTTAGAGGATAAGGTTGATCTGGTTCGAAAAACTCTCAACCAATAGGATTTAGATATGTTTAGAGCACCATATTAACCTTATATTTTAGATTTAACTCTTAGTTAAATAGTTTAACTTTTACCATGTATTATTTTATTATTATAATAAATGGTTAATAATCTTACTATAGAAAGAAAATTGAACACCAAATGGTTATTTAATGACATATCTATCATTATATTAGTCATTTGGTCGACCCTTCTATTTTTAAGAATATTATATCATTTAATAATATAGTATTTGTTTTAAAAGCTTATTTATGTCAATTTTGAAACTATTTACTATTTAGTTTTTTCAAAAGTAAAAAAAATCTATATTACATCAAAAAAATAAATTAAATCAATACTAAAATTTCATATTAACCTATAAAATTTGTTTAATGCATCAAATTTCGCAATTTACATTTATTTGGATATTTATAATATCAATTATTTTAATATTTCATTAATAAGGTAATTACTACATCATCAATGTTTCATAATAAAATTTAATTATTTAATGAATAAAAATTATAAATAAAATACTATTATGTAGGAAATATTTTTATATTTCTAATTAATATTTATAGTCGAATTTATCTTATGTATAATCCCATATTAGAAATGTTTTAGTTATAAACATTTGAATTTTACTCTTTTAACTCTTCTATAAATAAAATAATAATAAATTTCCTAATCAAATAAAAGTAGATAAGAGTGGATAATATTATATTCCCAAGGTTTATTTAGGTCTAAATACACTTATTAAATATAATTAATACATTTTTTAGGATAATTATAATATCATTTTTACCTTTAATTACTCTATTTACTTTTAACCGTGGTAAATAAAATTCAAAATTTATTATTCAATAAAAATTATTTAAATCCTATTGAACCAAATTTTACTTATTAATGTCAACCATGTCTCTCATATTTTTTAAATTCAATACATAGAAGTGGTAAAATTATGTTTCATGAAAATCTGTTAATGTGCCTAGATGGTGGTTAAAAGATGTTAAAAATGGTCAATAAACTTTTATACATATAATATTATTATAAAATGACTCAAACTAAATAAATTTGACTAATATGTGTATTATTTATCTATTTTGGCTTTAAGATATTTTTTTATTTTAAAATAATTATTTAAATTAAAATTTCAGTTTTTATCTAAAACATAGTGTTTTTCATTATTCATCAAAAATTGAATGTTTTCAGAAAAATAAAAAAAATTTACCCAAATATAATTTTCATATTCCAAAATTCAAAAATTATGTCTATCTTAAAAAATTGAAAATATAAAAGTAGAATTAATTAATTTAAAATTAATTCCCATTGTCAAAATCAGAAAGTGGATTTTTAAGAAGTAAAAACTATCAAAATATTGACTTGTGTTTATGTCCAATTTAAATGTTAAATATCTTAAAATTGCATAAATTATATTAAATGATAAAAATATAATCTGATTATAATTTAAAACTACTAAAATTAATAATTTAACAATTTAAATTATTTCAATTAACAGAGTTTTTTTCAATTAAAATTTTGTATTTTTTTATTATTCATCAAAATATGAAAGTTATCAGAAAAGTACCAAAAATTTGTCCATACTAAATTATTATATCCCAATTATAAATAAATATTTTATTTAATATAATTTAATATATAAAAGTGTCGAATATTAGATTTAAAAATGGTCCTCCATTAAAAGGTGGTAAAATTGCATTTTTTGAAAAAAAACTTCTTTTATGTGAAAAATTGGATTTGTTCTTATATTATGTCTAAGAAACACATAATATGGATGTTAAAATTATATAGAGTATATAAAATTCAAAATTTAGTTAATAATATTCATAAAGGCTTTTTTAACAGCTAGTTTGGTAAGTCGTGGTGCGCTCGAACTCGGTGTTGCGCGTAGCGCAAGATATTGAATTACTTTAAAGAGATAACATACTATGAAATCTTGGTGGGTTAAATTCTAACCTCCTTCAATAAATTGATTTCTCACAATTTTAAATTGTTATTCAAAAATAAAATGTTAAAAATATTAAATACCTTTGTGGAAAACCCAAATCATAAATTGGGTTAATAAAATTTAGTCTTATTAAGAGGGAAAGGGAAATTAAAAATTCACCAACAAATTAGAATTTTGAATAGGATAACATTGGTGTAAATTATAATTAGAGGAAAAATGTAAATATTTATAGGGATTGATTGATGTCATCAATCACAAACAAGTGAATGGAAAATTGAGGGCCTCAGAACCATAAATATATGATGATTTAGAATATCCTCAGTTCAACAAAACATAAGGTATTAGTATAACACATTTTTGGTGTTAAGATCCTTTCCCTAAAGTTTAAAAATTAATTTCTTCATATAATAAGACAAAAAATACTTGACAAGTAGAGTTCCATACTTTAACTAATTCCTACCACAAACTCATCTTTCACTCCAAAAGATGATAGAACTCAAAAATATTCTATTTATCCTAATTGTATAGGGTTCCAAAAAATGAATTTATAATTCATCTGTTAGGACATTTAAAAAACTACATTATAAAAACCAGGACACCACTTAGGCCAGTGGTAGTTGATTCACCCTTGTCGCCCTTCGGTTGTAGGTTCAAGTCTCACAACTTTTCCAGACGTGACAATTTATCGCCTCACCTTCGGGTTGTATTTTTTATAAAAAATCCAAAAATAATTTTATTAAATGTTTTAACCATAAACCACAGAATCCAATGTCCAACTTAATCCATTAAAATATTTAGACTTATCCAAAATACTTGTGTCCAAACTCATAGTCCAAAAAATTATAAGGATGATCAACATAACATAATGAAGATCTCTTTCTACCACATAATAACATGTGAGTACCATCATCATGTATTCTATTAAAACATGGTAACACCCTGAATTACTATAAAACCATATTGATTACATTAATGCTCTCATATTCCTTATATAATACTAGATATATTCCCTATATACAAAAATTTTGAATACTCCAACAATGATTGAATAAACAATCCATTAATCAGATCCAAGGTAGTCAAGAATATCTGATATAATTTATGCAAATCAACCATCTCTTATTCCAAAATCACTACCTCGGTATGAGCACCATATTAAGGTTTATAATTCCTTCGACCATGAATTTTTCAAAAAAAAAATTAACTTGCTGTTGAGTCACTCTTCTTAGTACCATATAATCTCAAATCCTAAATTAAAGTGTACTGCAGTGCAATCCTTATTTATTTTCATAATTAATTTAACCAGTACATCATTGATACAACACTCAAATTAAGTAATTCATTAATTAAAATATAAGAACACTAATTATTCCTTTTCATCTACGGTAGTATCATAACATGATTTTTACCCAATCACATCATTTGGGGTATACTATGATGATTGGGACATTAATTCCCTTAGTTTCCCAATTCCTTGCAGATGAAGCATTGTACATTTGAAAACTTTTTCTTACCCTTACAATCATGTACTTGGTATCCTTTTTCTCGACACTTATAACAAACTCATATTCCCTTCAATAATTTACCAAGGTGAATCTTTCCACAGTTATCGCATATGGGAAAATAATTTTTTCCCTTCTTCCCGTTATCCATCTTTCTCTATACCATCCTTTTCTTCTCTAGCTTCCCTTCAAAGCCATAGGAATCAGAGAATTATTTACTTATCTTATTAACACATGAAACTATTTATTCATATGATGAGAATACATGGGAGAATATTTCCCATATAAATGATGGCTTAAGAATATGAAAGATACGATCCATATTACTCTTTGGATCATGTGTATTGCCGGAGTTATCATTAATTCTACTGGGCACCATTTCTGAACAATGGCATACACTATGTTAGTTTATGAATCTCAATGCATAACTCTAAACTTTTATAACATGTAATGTAAATTGAAATTTTTTTGCATATAATTTATAATCATAAAAAATAATTGAGAAAATATTTACTCATAAATCCTTTATAATGGCTTGTAAGGGAAATGTGAATTATACTAAGCATATCCCCTAGGAGTGTTGTAACTAAGAGTGTAGAAAGTCCCATTGTCGTGTAACAGGATACCCCAGGTCAAGCCCAAAACACCTTGTCGTAGTTTTCACTCCTAGGTACATCTGTACCAGAGCCACCTCTACCTGCTTGTATCCAGACAGGGATGCAATTCTTGGAAAACTCACATAATTTCTATATTACTAAAATTCTAGGAAGTTATTCTATAATAATCCCCAAAGTTTATCTTAGGGTAATGTTCTCTAATCATATTTTTTCGAAATCTAGTTTCCTAGGTTTGTACTAAACTTCATATGATACTAACTATAATTCCCCGACCCCAATTACCCATATTCGGTGCATAATTTTAATAAATTGGCATGATTACAAGGAATCAAGTCCCGAAGGACCGATCGGTTTAGCAGTCTTGGAAAATAGATTACATACATGAACATTACATTACACTTTCTAACAAAAAAACACATCATAAATATTCCTTTGAGAACGCCATTTTTTCCTTATCTTAACCCCGTATACCAATCATAAAACACTTCTTGGGATCCTGGGAAAATAAAACATAAGAAAGGGGTGAGCTCAGATGCTCAGTAAGGGTAAATAATTTTTCGGAAGCTATAAAATTTTAAAAAAGATGTGTAATAAAAACAATAGCCTTTTAAATAGAAACACGAACATAATATGGAAAAAATAAATCAAACATTACTATATAAACATGCACATGGATATTATACTAGTCGAATAATCACATATAATAACTAATTTCATAATGAGGGAATTCATAATGCCGGACATCATAACCACATTGTCGAGGCATCGTTCCAACACTACAAATAAATTTTTTTCCAAGGCCTTGTACCAAGACTCTAGTTTGTCTCATCAGACCTACCAATGCATTGAGGAGCTATAGTAGGCTCCACTCGTCACTTACTAAGTTCAATGCATTCCTCATGTGAAAATGTTGAAACATAACATAAACATTCGTATTAAAACTAGCATATGAAATGTCAATAATTTAACCAAAAAACATGAATGGTATAAAAATAGCACATCCACAGTCAAACATATTATATCTCATTCTATACAATATGAAAAAATTTATTATAATAAATCAATCTCAATCCAGAATAATATCCAGTAAAGTATGTTGACATAATTTAAAATGATTAGTAAAACTCTTTAAGAGAAATATATCTTTTTTGTGAAATCATTTAAAAGTCATGCATTTATAAAGGAAGTCATTTAAAAGAGATTTTTGAATCAAAGTGTCACATACCACTTTGAAACTATTTTAAAGGAATTAACATTTTAATACTATCATGTTCATATAAATAAATCCCTAAAATCATTTTTAAAACATGGAAATTAATTAAAAAGATTTTGAAAAATAAATCATTAAAACAATTAAAATGATGATATTTCTAATGATTACCTTCCAAAAAACCATAAAATATTCATTTTGAAAACATTTTTATGAAACATGGACATTGATGATAAAAATTTCCCAGTGAATACTTACACATAAACAATCTCATATAATAATCATATTGAAGAATTACCCCTGACATTGTACTTTCTTTTAGTCGAGGGTATGTTTAGCCTCCTATATAATGACCATAGTATGTTATTAAATTATAACAGAACCATATTAGTATTTATGATATCATATATGATTTTTTATGACATTATACTACCCATTTAATAATAATTTCCATGTTAAAGTTACATTTTGGGTAATAATCGCTTTCCTTATCGTACGTGTTTTAACTTGTTATTCTTGATCGTATCACTTAAATATTGATTTTAAAACTAAAAAAATAAAAAAAATGATTTATATATCATATATATTAAGAATATAAATATTTATAATAGATAGATTTATGAAATGGAAACACCCTTTATAGAGATGGTAGGTCGTACGTACGCATAAACGTTGTTTCTATTTTCATATCCTATTGAATAGAAGTAAGTGAATGAGATATATGTAAATACATACATATATATATATCCAGTAGAATTATTTTGTCATATATTACATAATAGTTAATTATATTTATTTTTATAATCATCGTTGAATGGTGAACGTGGATATGAATCTCATCGCGTCGTGGAGATGGTAAGCCGTACGTACGCACGAACAACGATATCATTTTCTAAATGATAAAATGGTATATAATTGGATGGTATATTAATTATACAGAAACATTAACATGTTATATTTATTATTTAAATCAATTATACTCATTATTATACCCATCCAAATAATGATGTTTTGAATAACAAACCACACCACGACGTGGAGATGGTAAGCTATATGTACGAACGTATGGTGACTTTTTCATTCATAGGGTGGATAGAATAAATAATATGGATGAACAAAATTTATAATAACATATCAGTATGTATAATTTACTGGATTTATTATTTTATTATGGAAAAAACAAAGAAATAGGAAGTGGAAGTTAAAAATAACTTTATAAGAGGTGATAAAATAATTACCTCTTCTTCAGATACTTCCTTTTGATTTGAACAAAAGGACTCATTAGGTTGTATTTCTAATCAATGTAAGGCCTCTAGATTAAATTTAGGGTATTTGGAAGGATATTTGAGCAGATTTTGGAGGAGACAAATGGATTTGGTGGTGTGATTTTGAGAGAAAAGAAAATATCCTTTTATAAGAGAGGTGAGAGTCAATTTAGGAAAATATTGAAATGTTAATTTATTATACAGTCATATTCGGTTTATAATGGCTCCAAAAGGATTTATTTCTAGGATTAGGTGGTTATAGGTAGAAAACCTCTCAACCAATATATTTTAGATAGGTTCAGGAAACCATATTAACATTATCTTTTAGATTTTAACTCTTAGTTAAATAGTTTAACTTTTACCATGTATTCTTCTATTATTATAATAAATGGTTAATAAACTCAATATAAAAAGTCAAAAGAACCCAAAATGGTTCATTAATGACATATATATAATTATATGAGTCCTTTCTCTGAACCATAGATTTTTAGGAATATTATATCATATAATAATATAGTGTTTGTTTTAAAAACTCATTTATGTCAATTTTGACACTGTTTAGTATTTGGTTTTTGTGAAAGTCAAAAAAACATTATTATTTCAAATAAATATTAAATCAATCCTAACATGTCATATTAACCTATAAAATTATTTTAATGCATCAAAAGTCTCAATTTACATTTATTTTGATATTTATAATATCAAATATTTTAATCTTTCATTTATAAGGTAATTACTGCATCATCATCGTGTCGTAATTAAATTTAATTACATAATTTCTGAAAATTATAAATAAAATACCATTATGTAGAAAATATTTTCATATTTCTAATGAATATTTATATTCTAATTTATCTTATGTACATCCCTATATTAAAAATGTTTTAGTTATAAAATTTGAATTTAACACTTTTAACTCTTCTTTAAAAAATAATAATAAATATCCTAATATAATAAAAGTTGATAAAATAGGATCATATTTTATTCCTAAGGTTTATTTAGGTATAAATAAACTTATCTAATATAATTATGACATGTGGTATGGTAATTATAATATCATTTTTACCTTTAATTACCCTATATACTTTTAATCATGGTAAATAAAAGTCAAAAGTTACTACTCACAAAATACTAATTTCAAAATATTGAACCTCATTTTACTTACTTATGTCAAATATGTCTCTAGGATTTTTTAAATTCAATTCATAGAAGTGTTAAAATCAGGTTTTATAAAAATTTTCAAATTTTCAAATGTGCCTAGAAGGTGGGTAAATGACGTTAAAAATGATCAATAAACTTTTATATGTCTAATCTTATTATAAAATGACTCCAATAAATTAAATTGGGCTAATAGATTTATTGTGTGTCTATTTTTTCTTTAAGATAAATTTTAATTAAAAATAATTATTTAAATGAAAATGTCGGTTTTTATCAATAACGTAGTGTTTTTCACTATTCATAAAAAATTGAATGTTTTCAGAAAAATACCAATAATTAACCCAAAGATAATTTTGATATTAAAAATTCAAAAATAATTTATATTCAACAAAATTAAAAACATTTAAGTTTCATTAATTAATTTAAAATTAATTCCCATTTTCAAAACTAGAAAGCCTATTTTTTAGATATAAAAACTATCAAAATATTGACGTGTGTTTATGTCCAATTTAAATGAGAAATTTCATAAAATGACTTAAATTATATTAAATTATAAAAATATAATTTAATTATAATTTAAAACCACTCAAATGAATAATTTAACACTTTAAATTATTTCAATTAAAAATTTTGTTTTCAATAAAAATTTAGTATTTTTTTATTATTCATGAAAATATGAAAATTATTAAAAAAGTACCAAAAATTTATCCAAACTAAATTTTTATGTCCCAATTCTAAAGAAGAAATTAATTTCAGTAAATTTAATATATAAAAGTGTCAAATATTAGATTTAAAAATGGTTCTCCATTAAAAGGTGGTAAAATTTCTTTTTTTTGAAAACTACTTCTATTATCTGAAAAAATTAATTTGTTTTTAAATTATGTCTAAGAAACACATAATATGGATGTTAAAATTATATATAGTATATAAAATTCAAAATGCAATTAATATTATTCATAACAACTTTTTGAACGGCTAGTTTGGTAATTCGTGGTGCGCTCGAACTCAATGTTGCGTGAAGCTCAATCTATTGAATTACTTTAAAGAGATAACCAACTATGAAATCCTGGGGTGTTACAAATTAATTTTCAAAATATTGGAAATATAATTTTTAATTAAAATGATTATTTATATGGAAAATACAGATTTTAAAAATATAACTGATTTGATAACACTTTGAAAATTTTACTTAAAGTCTCATAAAATTGTCTTAAAATAATAATACATAAAAATATTAATTTATGAAAACATTTTATTAAAATAAATTTTATTTTAAATTATTAAATTAATCATAAAATTGTAATAAAATATTTGTGACTTACAAAAACACCAGCACTTAATTAATAATTTTTAAAATATTTACATACTTATACTATGATATAATTATATCATATTTTCAATATAAGATCAATAAATTTTATTTAACTTTCATTAGTGTGGTTACTATTCAATTTTCCAGTTTACTATTCATAAGGGCCGCATTACTATTCCAAATGTCAATTTACTATTTCATTAATATAGGTTCCTTAACTTCTATAAATATTTCCTATTTTATTAATTATTCATTTATAATTTTTTAATTATGGTCCATAATTGATTATATGTTATTATGACATTATGATAATAAAGGCCAAATTCTATTGATAAAAGTTTGGGTCGTTACATTTTTTCCCCTTTTGAAATTTCATCCTTGAAATTTATTTTTACATAAAAAGGTGAGGGTAATCCTCCTTAATCACCACCTATGGTTCCCAAGTTTCTTCTAATACTTAGAGTTCCTCCACAACACTTTGACAAGATGGGTTTTCTTATTACATTGAACCTAATCTCTCTTATAAATAATCTTTACTAGATTCTCCTTACAAGAGAGATCACGTTCCAGCTGTACCACCATTTAGTTAATTACATGTGAGGGATCTACTATGTACTTTCTAATGAGTGATACGTGGAACACATCATGTACTTAAGCCATATTCGGTGGAAGTGCAAGTTGATAGGCTAAGGATCCTAGGAAATAAAGGATCTTAAAGGGGCCAATGTATCTTATTCTTAGCTTCCATTTATTTCCAAATCGTATGACTCTCTTCCATGGTGATATTCTAAGGAAGACTTTATCTCTAATTTCAAACTCCATTTCGCTTTGATGGTTGTAATCATTTCTATTTTGTCAACTCTAAGGAGATTTGATATGATGCTGGTTAGCTTGAACCTTATCTATCATTTCTTGTACAATATCTGGTCCATGTAACTTCCTTCTACAAACTTCATCCCAACAGTTCGGAGTCCTACATTGCTTTCCATATAGAGCTTCATATAGAACCATCTGAATACTTGGGTAGAAGATATTATGGTATGATAACTCAACCAATGGGATATGTTCATCCCATCTACCTTTGAATTCAAAATAATAGCCTCTTAGAATATCTTAAAGGTTCTAAATAGTCCTTTCAGATTGGCCTTTAGTTTGGGTTTGATAGGCCATGCTGAAATTTAATTCTGTATTCAAATCATATTGAGAACTCCTCTAGAATTTAGATTTGAACTTGGGATCACGATCAGAGACAATAGAGAGTGGAAATCTAGACAGTCTCACCACATACTTCACAAAAATCATGGAAATAGTTCAAGATAGATATCTTCCCTAATGGAGATAAAGTGGGAAGCCTTGGTGAGTCAGTCCACCACAAACCATATCACATTTTTTCATTTTTATGTCTTCAGGAAACCCGTGACAAAGTCCATAGTGACATTCTCCCATTTCTACATGCCTATAGGCAATTGATTCATCATCCCTTGGGACATATTTCACTTGTATTTAACTTTTTAACATATCAATAACCTTGAGATATACTCTACAATCTCCTTCTTTATGTTGTCCTACCATAGGTGTTCTCAGATATCACAATACATATTGGTACTCCAAGGATGGATAGAGAAATTTGAGATATGTGCATTTTCCAATATCTCATTCTTTATCCCACATTATGAAGGCATATAGAGCCTTGTTCTAAATCAAATCACACCATCCTCATCGATACAGAACTCTTGTAGCTTCCCTTTCTTTACCGCATTCACCTCCTTTTGTAACTCTAGATCATCCCTTTATGACTCCTTAATCATCTCTTGGTTAGATGGTTGGAAAATAATTTTGCAAAGGAAGGATTTATTCCTTGTTGTTATGATTTCTAAATCCATCCTTTTCATATCCATGAAGATAGGGTCTTTCTCAATCCGTAACATGGATAGTGTAACAGGTTCTTTTTTTCAAAGAGCATCATCTACCATGTTTTCCTTTGTAGGATGAAAATGAATAGAGAAATCGTAGTATTTTATTATCTCTAATCATCTCCTTCGACGCATTTTGAACTCCTTTTTTGTTAATATATACTTTTGGATCTTTTGATCAGTATATATGTCACACTTCTCACTATAGAGGTAGTGTCGCCAAATGTTTAAGTCAAAAATCACATCTGATAGCTCCAGATCATGTGTCAGGTAGTTATTCTCATAGAGATTCAGTTTCTGTGAGGGGTAGGCTATCAAATTATCATTCATCTTGAGTATAAAACCGAATATATTCTTGGAGGAAACACTGTATATCACAAATCATTCACCACATTTATTTCATGTGAGTACAAGTGTAGTTATCAGCCTCTTATTTAGCTTCTTGATTCTTTCCTCGCATTCATCCATCCAGACATACTTTGCCCCTTTCCTAGTAAACTTAGTTATCAGGCTTGAAAATCATGATAAATTTCTCATAAAACATTGTTGGTACCCTTCTTATCCAAGAAAACTACTGATTTTTGTGACACTAGAGGGTATGGGTTATTCCTCAATTTCCATTGTTTTTTAAGGGTCCATGAAAAATCCCTCACTTGTGATCACATGTCCCAAGAATATTACTTGTTGTATCCAAAAGTCACACTTTCTAAAATTGGAATACAACTTCTCCATCCTTAATATCGCCAACACAAGCCTTATATATTCTTCATGTCCCTCCTTACTCTTTGAGTAGATGACAATATCATCGATAAACACTACTAAAAATTTGTTGAGGTAATCTCTACATAAACTATTCATCAAATTCATGAATATTGCAGAGGAATTAGTAAATCTAAATGGAATCACTAGAAAATCATAGCTCTTATACCTTATATGGAAGGCAGTCTTCTTAAAATCTTCCTTATTCACCTTTAGCTGATGATATACAGAACAATGATCTACCTTTAAGAAGTACTAATCTCCTTGCAATTTATCTAATAAGTCATTAATAATTAGAATAGGATACTTGTTCTTTATGGTGATCTTGATGATTTCCCAATAATCGATACATAGCCACATTGATATACTCTTATTCTTGATAAAGAGCACCAGCACCCCCCCAAGGTGATGCATTTGGGTGTATGAACCCTTTTTCCAAATTCACTTTTAGCTCCTTCTTTAACTCCTCTCGTTCGATAGGATCAATCCTATAGGGACACTATGTTATAGGAGTATCTCTATGTGTGAGTTCTATTGAGAAATCTACCTCACAATCTGGGGGGAGTATGAGTAACTCTTTGGGAAATACATCATTGTATTCCCTCATTGTGGTAACTTCCCATAGGTTGATAACTTCCTTCGACTCAACCATTTTGAGTGAGGTATGATCCTTCATATGGAATCAACACCCACATTGTTGAAGTATTTTCCAATAGACATTCATGATCCTCCTTGCATTTGTAGAAGAGAATGGGATGGTTTGGAATATGAAAAGATATTTTCTTTTACCAAAAATCTATATGTGCTCTATATAAAGAGAGAAAAAATATCCATGGTATAGCATTGAATTCCACTAAGGGAAGTATTTGAGATTCACTGGAAAAATCTTCCCACATACTCTAATAGGAGAAGAGTCCATCATATAGGTTTTAATAATTTCACAACTATGTTCTCTTATGTATATCTATACTTCATGGTTCTAGGGATTCGATTTCATAAATCTAGAAAACGTGTAAGATATAATAGAATTCATAGAACTAAAATCAAATAAGACTTTTTCCATTCATGAGTGAATTGGTAGTGTACCTTGTACAAATACATTTTCTTACTCTAATTATATAGTAGTGATGGAATAATCCGTTCCTTTATCCTTTGGCTTTGTTGGTTATGATGTGAATTACCCTCAAGGACCCAAGGTTTAGTGCACTATATTTTATTTTTCCCTTGATCCCTACCATTGTAGCATTGGAACATGGGTGCGGCTCTCCTTTTATCCACCACATTTTCCTGATTCCTCGTCTATTTTTGAAATTCATGATCTTGGTTTCCTTCTCTCCCACACTTTATGCATTTCCCCATCTATTTGAGGTAGTTCCCATGATGCTTCTTCCCACATTTTTGAAATGTGGGTGGTTGATATTTCTTTCCACCTTTCTCATTAAATCATCTGGATTAAAAATATATCTTTAATTTCTTATCACCATATCCATGGGAATGTTCTCCAAACTCCATCTCCACTTTGAGATCACATCCAACAAATTCTTCATATCTCTCAAAGTCTCTAATTGTAATATCCTTTCAAAAGTGTTGTTTTAAACCACTAAATAATCTATCAATTTTTATATCATTATTGATAATAAAACCTGAAGTGTACCATGAAAGAATTGTGTAATTTTCTTCATATTTCATGAAAGATTCTCCTTCATTTTTCTTTAACTATATAAATTCTATATCCATATTAATTTGAAGATTTAGAGGGAAATACTTGTTAAGAAACATTATCATAATGTCTTCCAGCTCCATCTCTTCAATTTCATCCTTCAGCATGGTGTAATTAATCAATTCCCAACATTGATCAGCCTCTCTATCTAGAAGATAAACAGCAAGGTTCACATTATCCATATCAAAATATTTAAGAATAGAATATATATTCTCCATAAATTTTACCCACTATTATACAAAAAGTAGATCAAAATATCAACTAATCATTGGTGGTCATTGCCATAAAAAAACATGATAGCTAGTTGTTCCCTCTTAGGTGATGGTGGGTATTCCACATTATTCAGGTAATTTATTATAACCTAAGATATCTAGGTTATAATCACTATGAAATTTTGAAATCCACCTCCAAAATCATTGGGGATGTTTTTTAGGAAATCATTGTATTGTTCCTCACACGGTTTGTTGGCCTGATTTCTCTTAGTTCCCACCATTTTCAAAAATAAAATTTTTAAAACAAAACATAAGTCTACAAGTCATGAATAAAAATTTATTCCTTTCTGAAATTAAATCTAAAGGAATTTCTTATATGATACTATGTTTGGAAAATATTCTTTTGTTATTACATATACATAGTCTCAGACTAAGGGTTTTTATTAAGGTTCTCTAATCCTAATTCCCAAATTAACTAAACTATCCTATGATACCAACTATAGAGACCCCGCTTTTTCTAACATATCTTATTACATAATTTCAAAGACAAAAACATAAATTAATTACACAAATAGGATAAAATGGTTTATTGTCTTGGGTAAATTAGGACCATATATAAAATAAAACATAATCATTTATTTAATTCCTTCTTGTCTAGATTCTTATTGGCCCTAGAATTCTCCATATGCCATGAAGTCATAAGAGGATATATATCGAAAAAAAGGGTGATCTTAAAGCCCATTAATATGATAGATATGAACATGAAAAAATATAACATTGGGTGAGAATAATCATTATCATAATTACATATGTATAGGATCATAATAATGAGAGTAAGCATTAAGAAAAGGCATGAAATGTGGAAATGCAAAAAAATGAAACATCATGTCTTAGTGGTCAATTACCACACATAGTTTTGAACACATATAGCTTCACTTTCATGAATATTTCACTTATATCATGAGATATGTCACATTTACCATTGAATTGGAGTTCTATATAATTCTTGGCGCACCTGTCACATCATAACATTTACATTATGCTATATAATTATGGGCGCACCCATCAAATCATAACATTTACAATATCATGCATGCCAGATAAGAAATATATCAATAATAAACATTAAATAACCCATATAAAAGAATAAGTTTCATTCCATAGTCATAAATTCATAAAATTTGGGTTTCCAAATGAAATTGGGAATAAAATACTTGAATAAACAACCTTGAGTGAACAAGAAACAATCTCGAGAAGTAAATTGAGTGTTTTTGGAAAGAAGAGTTTTTTTTTTTGGAAAACATTGTGTATGTCATAAACTCAAGTAGAAAAATTTATATCCCATAAAAGGAAATATAATTATGAATAAATTATAATTGAATAATATACATACTGAAAATGGGGTGAAATAGGTAAAACCAAAAGAAAGATTATTGGGTTCGAGAATTCCCCTTACCATGGTTCTGAATGCTTCTTTCACATTAATATCAGTCATAATCACATTATATTTATCAATTATCAAATAAATTTCCTTTAATACATGAATTTTATTCATTTTGGTTTTATTAATTTCATTAATGGGCTTTTAAATAAGTTATAGAGGTTAATTTCATCATTTTAGAGTATTCATTTTCATGGTTTTCATGATCAGTTCACTTGTATACATGAATGGAAGTTTTTTTAAAATGTGGATAAATATAAAGAATTTATATTATATGTTCAAAATGATATTAAAAAATTTTTAATGGTAATATAATTAATTTTTTATATGGTATGAGGATGAATCATTAAATTAAATTAATAATGATAATTTTGGGTTAATTTCGGTGGTTTTTTATCACAAAGAACTTGTTTTGTTTTATCATTTAGAATTATGTATATAAGTCAGTTACAGAACATAAAAAAGGTTCTAGAATAAACTTTAAAATATTTTTCAACCATTATAATGGTTCTATTAACATCTTTGGAGGCGTTAAAGTAAAATAAAGGTGTATCACCTATGATATTGATAAAGTGACACATCACAGGGGAAAATTTCTTTTTAGAATAAAAGAGAGGGAGAGAGGGGGAGGATTTTAATGATTTATCTTCCATTAACATGAAAAAATACTTGTATATCAATCATACTGGAGTTATCATGCCATTTGGAAAATATAAGTTTTGGATAATAGAAGAAATGAAATGAAATTGAAAATAAATTAAAAGAGAAAAGAAGTGGATTTTACCTCTTGAATGTATCCTCCTTGAGAACGTCCTTAGGTCAAAGGTTTTGGTATGTTTATGAGACAAATAGATCTTGTACATGATATTTTGGATAGGAAAGAGTATTGGGTATAATTTCTTTAAGGATCAAAGCATGAGAGGTGTGAAGAGAAGAGGATGTGAAGGGTGTTATTTGTAGTGGAGGAGTGGGGTGTTTTCTCATTATTTAATTCATTAGTTTATTATTTTTCTCAAGACAAGAAATAGTGTTGATTATTAAGACTAAATAAATTTTTTAGATCATGTGATTTTGAACCAATGGTACTTACATCAGAAATAACTCAATAAATAGTGTATTTAGTTTATAACGTATATATACTGTAACTTACCGTATTTTGATATTCACCAAAACTTTAAGTATTTAAGAAAAATCCAAAAACATAACCCTAAAAATTTATTGATTTTTAGAATTAAAAAAGTAACTCCATTTTATGAAAATAATTTTATAAATATGAATAATTTAATTTTAACTTGGAAAATACTAATTTCAAAATTATAACTGATTTTATAACACATCGAAAAAATTACTTAAGGTCTCATTAAATTTTTTTAAATCCTAAAACCTAAAAATATTAATTAATGAATACATTTTATGAAAATACATTTTAATTTAAATTATTAAATTAATTATAAAATTGTGATTAAATATTTATGTGTTACAAAAACACCAACACTTAATTAATATTTTTGAAAATATTTATTTATTTATACTATGATATAATTATATTATATTTTCATTTATAAGATCACTAAATTTTATTTATACTTTTATTGGTAAGGTTACTATTTAATTTTCCGCTTTACAATTCATAAGGGTCACATTTCTATTCCTAAGTTCAAGTTACTATTTTATTAGAATAGGTTTCTTAACTACTATAAATACTTCTTATTTCATTAATTATTCATTAAAAATGTTTTTTAGGGTACATAAGTGATTAAATGTGATTATGAAATTACGATAAGAAGGGATAAATTCTATTAATAAAATTTTGGGTCATTACATTAAACCTCATGTAATTTTTTATTTTCTATACTTAATTCATGGCACATCTAGATGGGTTCATCAGATACATTCTTCATTAATTATAAATTGATCTCATAAATGAGAGTAAGAAAAAAGGATGTGGAATAAGTGATTATAATGATAGATATATAATGATTTAAACTTGAAAATAAATTTAACTTTTAAATTCTTATTTTTCAACATCAAATAAATAACTATAGAGATGAATGTAACCTCTTTAATATCACATGATGGTTTTAGGCACAATGAAAGTGATTACAGGGGATAATCCTGAATCAAGAATTGTAATATTTTATGGATCATTCACATATTATAAAATATGTAAGCATCCTTACCAATGACATTTTTCCAAATAACATTGACAAATAATGTCATCTAAACCAATAAGAGAACTTTCCATGTAAAATTTATAATTAATTTAAAAAGATTTGAATAAATAATACCTTGGAATTTAGATATTTATTCGATAAAGGTACTGGTCATTCAAAACACTTTTTGTTTAACCATAAATACATATGTAGGATCCATGTATAGAATCTCTCTTGTAGTGATCCACACATGCTCTATTGACCTCGAAACTACTCTGATAGAATTTCAAGTGCAAGAATATAGGATTGATCATCTTCTGGTGTTCACATTGATCATTGTGATGATTCGTTATAGATTAAATAATTTTCCTTACACTATTATTCTTGTGATTATGGGGGTGGGAATAGAATCTCTAGATCATTATTTCTGTCTTTAGAGAGAGCTCTAGATTTTTTTGGGCACACCATTTATCAAATTTTATCAACCTCTACAAAATAGACATAATAATCTATTTATAAATATGTGGTTAGGGAAAAATATTATTTAATTTCAGAATGACCATTAATTAATATAAACAAATTTTTATTTCCTCATTCCATTTAATAATTTTATTATAGTTATTATTTTTCTCATAGTGTTTATTAACTAGTGTAATGATAAATATTAATTTACTAGCCTGAAAATTAATATTTATTAGCAGACACAATCTTTGTCTACTAGATTACCACTGGTATTTGTAAATAAATAATATATATCAATGTACTTACTAATTAAGTATGAAGATTTAAGAAATAAATAAATACTAAATAATATTATTATTCAATCTTGAGAATAATATTTATTACAATAATTAAATTCAAATAGAATTTAATTGAGATCAATAGAAACAGTTATTGTGTAACCCTCTAGGATTCTTTCTCATTGAAATTAGGTGTACATGAATGAAGTCTAAGATTACTATATAGAAACATTTCAAGGAACCTAAGGCAAAGAATTTAATGTTGCAATTTCTACAACCACATACAAGAACTAATTGTGTAATATAATTCATTCATCACGATATCTCATCAGGAAGCTTTCACACCCATGACATCAATCTATATGATTGATACTTCTTTATTTTTTTATCTGAAATAATATATCTATTACACCATATCCAGGGAATTTAATGAAAAAATTCTATTTCAATCAAAGTTTCCAGATATCAACGTTAATGTATAAGAAAGGGACAAATCCTTCCTTGACTTATTCCTTAAAAACATGTTATTCACGACAGACCAAATGCACCTAACTTCCCCATGAACTATTTTCATAATGGTTTATGAAAATTCATATAAGTGAACAAATAATGACATATATTAATAATAATATTAATATAAATTCGAATAACCATTAAACATTATTGAATATAGAAATATCCAATAACACGTAAACATGTGGAATTCATACTATAGCTCTATTATAACAATCTCTCATCTTGATGATTAAAAAGTGAAAACATCATACAAATAAGTCTTTTATTCTTATGAGTATTTTCATTTAATAGTCAGCATACTATGTGTCTCATCATATAATTTTATCTAATGTATAATAAGGTTTAATAATATGCTCATGAAATTTCAAGGTTCTCATCATAGTGGGTAACTTCCATAAAAGTTTAATGTGACAGATAATTGGGGACATTATTACATTAAAGTAATATAGAACTGTTACCAAAATATAATAATATATTTAAATTAATATTCACTTCTTAAAAAATAAATTTAATCTAAAGAATAAACAATTTTCTATAGAACACTAACTCCAACAACAATGTATTAAGTGTGAAATAAATTTGTGTGTCTTTATTCAGATACATTTTTTTCATACATTTTTCATGAAAACCATGATTTTTTATGATGAAATGTTATTTAATTTATAATATTTTTAATTATCTTAATTTTTAATAGAAAATGAAATTATTTAAGTATTTTAATGGAATTTATGGGATATGGTGATTCATTAATCAAATGTTCTTTGTTTTACTCTCCATATATATTTAGTACAAATAATTTGGCTTTCTTAGGTCAATTTTATTTAAAATGCTATTTTTTGTATTGTTTCAGGTTTTGGAATGAAAATTTCTATATTCCATAATTTTTTAATTTTTTTTAATGAACATTTTATATATATTATTCTTTGAGGTTCTAAAATTTGTTGAATAATTTATAATTTTTTTAAGTCTTTGTACAATAATTTAAGGCCTTTACAGTCATTTTGTAAGACAAAGAAAAAATATTGTAAGACTTTTCCAAGAAGAGTTCATCATGATTTCATCCAATTTAACAAGACATTATTTCTATTTATTAATAATTATGTTCAAGCGTGCAATAATTTATCCCACCATTTTCTAAAGTTCACTTGGTTCCACAATGTCAACTTTAAAGTTGATTAAACTTAGAATTCCAAATACTGAAAAAAAAACTTCCCATAATTGATTTCGATCTTTATTGAATATAAAGACGTAGAGTTATTATAGTACTAGTTATCAAAGGTTGATTAATCACTATTTAACTTTTACTAAACTAATACTAGTATACTTTATGAATTTAGTATATAAATAGTTGTTAAAAATAGGAGATCATAGAATTTACATGTATCGAATTAGATTGGGATGGATATTTATAGACAAGTTAAATAAAATGTTATAATTAGTGTTGTTAATTAAAACTAATATGTTAAATTCAAAAGTTGAAGCTCTATCTCTGTGGTTGGAGTGATGGGAATAATGGTTGATCCAGATATTGAGTTGCAATAGGTGAAGATGAGTCGATCTTGATGAAGAATGAAGGAGGGCTGAGTTTTTTCATTCAAGGGATCAATATACTAGAGTAAGATACTATTTTAGGGGGTGAGTTTAGGTTAACTGGTCTGAATTTGGGATCTAGGAATCTAGGATCAATTGATAGGGTGGCTGCATGAGTCTTTGAACTGAACCCAAAATCAATGAATCAAATCTGTTAAAGATATGATATCCAGTGGAAAGAATATAAAGGATTGTGATCCCTAGTTGATTTTTTGTGGAAGTATCATAATAATAAAGAAAAAAGAGTTTGATTTATCTTGGATGATATGGTTTTGAGGTTGTGGATTGATGAACATGTGATACTCATCAATTTTCCTATGAGAAACCAAATGATGAATACAATACAACTGATTAACTAGTGGAAGTTGAGAACCTGGTATGAGGACAAGTTTAATGTATAGGTAGGTTGATCTTATTACCCTATTTAGAGTATTTATCATTTTCATGTGGGCCAATTAAATCAAATGATAGGTTAATGATGAAAATGGTTGAATGCATCTTGAGATAGAGGCTAAATACCTCATTATTTAAAGATAAAATGATTTATTTTAGTTTGTATTATTATTTTAAACTATTTCATCATTGTAGGTTTCATTATAAGGTATTCAATAGGTTTTAATTCATTAGTATTTAAATAATAATTATGAGGGATTAATGATCAATATTGCATATTGTGTTGACTAAAGCTAAGAAAGGATCCAACACACTTTGATATTTGGTTTCATGTTGATGTAGATATAAGTTATAGAAATTAAATGTATGTGAATTTGGTAGAATCTATTGAAATGTTTTTCTAAGGCTACAGGGGAATTAGTAGAAGGTCAAATGATATTATCACGTATAGACCCGCTTAGCCTGTGGACTTTAAAAATTTAGGTGGAGAACTTAAGTAGGTGAATTTAGGGAAACACGTGTGGAACTTCCAATAAGACATAGGAAATATTTTTGGTATTTTGATTGGTCTCAAACTTCCAAAGAAGAGGGGAGGTGATTCAAGGGAACACGGCCTGAGCATACTTAGGGATAGAAACTCAAAATAAAAGTAGTGAGAGATGGAGGTGCAATCTCAATAGGGAAGACTCTCAAAATCTTTCATATTTTCATTCTTATTTATTTCTAAAATGTTTTTTCATGTTGTCATACTCCACTTGAAATCATGACTAGAAATTAAATTCATTGAGGGGTTTATGATTGTTATAGTATATTAATAATTTTTTTTCTTTTTTATATATTTCATAAAAAAATAATTCTATTTATCCATTTATATTTTCATTAAATTTTTGATTGTGTTATATGTAGTGGAAGATGAAATTCAATTTTAAGGCTATTTGAATTAATTTATCACTATAAAATAGAAAAAAAATTTAGAAACATTTTTTAGAATGAATGAACATTCATAAATGATTGATATTTTTTGAATGACACTTCAATCATTTCATTTCTCATATCCATATAAAAAATATTCTTGATAAATATTGAGTTTTTTTATTATTGTAGTTATAATTATCAATATAGATTATAATGAATTTTAGTGATATAGTTTTCATGTTCTATTGAAAAAAATATATTGAACATTTGTTCCAATAATATACATCAATTATACTCCCACATAATTATCTTTGGAATGTTTCCTACTCTGGAATTTTAGTCCCAAACCATTTCTCTAACACTATGCACCTGATTCTTCACTCATATTCAGTTATTCACTTTTAATTTTTTACACACTTTTATCTCACACTATCATTTTTCTATTGTATTCTATTATTTTTTATAAATAATTTCTTAATATCACTCACCCTCCTTCCCTTGGGTTCAACCCTTCATATGATAACATAGGAGTAATAAATAACATTTTGGGGGTTATGATGAATTTGGTCATGAGTCGTCAGACCAATGTGGTGTAGCCTTGTTATTGTTGAAGAAAAGATTCAATGCAACTCTAGTATATATATTAACTCATCCAGGTGAATTATTTGAGGTTTATTTTGATTCATTATTATCCATCATTGCTTTTTTTCTCATACACAATCATTGTGTAGTGGAATATGTTTCAATATAGTCATCTCGTCATGAGAAGAACTGTCATGCCGATGATTTAGAATTGTTTTTTATTGTTCATGCATTAAATTGTTTGAGACATTGCCTATATGGATAACAATTCGTTGTGTTCATGGACAACAAAAATCTAAAAACATGTCTTTTCACTATGATATTTAAATATAAGGTGTTTCAACTAGGTTGAATATATTAAATCTTTTGATTTTTGATATTTAGTATTCTATTGGGATAGTGAATAAATTTTTCAATTCCCTTAATAAAAAGTTATAACCTCGAGGAAAATGCAGAGTGGTGGTTGATGTCACTATAAATTGAACACAACATAGATGTGGTGGTGGATTAATATAGGACATATTTATACCACATTGATCTTACATCATTTATTATAGAGTGATCCAGGGATTCCAAAATCCATGACCAAGATTATATCATTATTTTAGAGAAAATTGATTGTGGGAATATCTTTAATAGATAGTTACAAGATATTTTAACTTTCTGTTATTTCCATGGATGGATAGTAATCATTGGTTGTATACGAAATGAAGTTTCCAAGTATACACTAAAACTTTCTCAATAATATTTTATGACAGATCTATATCATAGTATTTGATATCCATATGGTTCATATTATTGGCTACAGTGAGGTTGTATCATTAGAAAAATAATATGTTTTTATCTTATTACATAATAGGATAAAGATATGTGATATTCAGTTCATGTTATTTTCCATATATTTCAAATATTTTTCCCTTTCAATGAATAATTGGTATGATTCATTTATGTAATGAACAACATATATATTATTTATGAAACATTAAATAATCGTAAACTTAAATAGGTATACATTTTTGAGTAATGTTTGTTAGCTACCTAGAATTTGATGTTAACTCTTGACTCTCTTCATTAAATTAAGAGAGGATATATAAAGTATGGAAATAATCATGTTGAGTGAAGATCTATCTTTCGTAAAATTCAAATATATCCTCAGCCTGATTCTCTATTTTTTATTCAAAGAAGAAGTTGATCATACATATTTGGAGTTCACAGTATCTTCTCATATCTAATATGATTCAAGTTGTTGGTGTACTACCTTTGGAGGAAAAAATTCACTAGCAATCATTTAGTTTTCTCCCTCAAACTTACTCCATTAGGATGCAGCTTTCTAGATATGAGGTATAATTTTTTAGTTTTTTTCATCCTTTTTTTGATTTGATAATGAAAAACCAAGAATTAAAATTGATTTCATCCAATATTATAAAAATTATATGTTCCTAAAAAATATATCAATGGTATTAGATCCATGTTCCTCTTTGAATCAATATGTTTTTCAATTTATTTCATGAAGAACATGTATATCATATGTTTTTTATAGATATATTGTAATATATGTTATGGCCTATCCATTTTTCTGTAGGATTAATCTATGTCACCTTATGATATACGATATCATAATATGTGACTCACTTTTTAACATAGTCATAAGGTACGTAACGACCTAATGTTTTATCAAGGAAATTCCCTTATAATAATTATGGCTCATAGTGTAATCATATAAGATTACATATAAAACACAATTCAAACCTTATAAATGAGTAATGAGAAAAATAAAAGGTATCCTTTTAAGTTAAGGAATAGATACTAATGAAATAGTAATTTCAACTTTGAAATTGTAATGTGGCCCTTATGAATAGAAAACTGGCCAATGTAATGGTAACCTCCCCAATTAAATCATAAATAAAAATTATTCACCTTATGAGTGACAATATGGTATAATTATATCATTGTGTAAGTAAATAAATATTTTAAAAATTATTGATTAAGTGTTGGTATTTTTGTAAGTCATGTATATTTAATTAAAATTTTCGGATTAATTTAATAAATTAACAGAAATTTTATTTTCCTAAAATGAATTCCTATATTATTAATTTTATTACTTATGATTATAAGATAATTTTAAGAGACCTTAGTTAATTTTTTATGTGTTAGAAAATCAATTTAATTTTAAATTTTTATTTTTTAATTTAATATTGAATTTAATTAAAAATTACATTTCTCATATTCATAAAACTATTTTTTATAAATGAAGTTAATTTTAGGATTCTACATGATGAAAAATGGATAATGTGAATTCTTGGGATTTTTCTTAAAATACGTGAATTTTGTGAATAGTAAAATAAGATAATTTACGATAAATAGTAAATAAATTAATTAATTCATCAAGATTGAGTCATGGAAGATGTAAATGGAAATTGATTTGAACTGAAATTATATTTATACTATTTTTTTTCACAATAACCAATACTATTATTATTCTTGAGAACAAATATTAAACTAATGATTAGAATAATAGTAAACTCATCCCCTCCTCCACTATAAATACCACCCCTATTTACCTCCTCTCCTCACACCTCTCAAGCCTTTAACCAAGACTAAATTAAGCTATAATATCTCTATAATACCCTCTAACACATCTAAGAGATCTTGGTCTCATCAAAATTTCAGAACCTCTCCCCAAAATAGGCTCTCAAGAAACGTATATTCAGGAGGTAAATTTCACTTTTCATTTCTTTTATTTTCTTTCAATTTCCTTTCTTTCTTTTTCTTTCCATGCCTTATTTCATCCAATTGTTATGATAACTATAATAACTTACATGTAATGTAAATTTTTTATGATTGAATAATAGTTCATTATCATCTCTCATTTCCGATCCTTTTATAATAGAAATGAAAACACCATCCGAGATGTGTTAATTTATCACATTCATGGACGAAAGGTTTTCAATATATGTTACCATTTTCAATTCTGGTCATGAAACCATTTTATGGTTGAACCAGACTATAATAGGTTTATTATATCATATTTAAGGTTCTAGTATATTTTTTTTACATATGATATTAATTTATAAATAAAAAGGTCTTCATTGTGATTAAAAACTTCCAATTAACCAAAATGATTATCATTAAAGTTTTATATAATGATCCATCTTCAATCCAAATAAACAAATGAATTTTATAACCATGTAATCATCTATATTTTCGATAATGACATATAAATCCAATTCTATACAACCATCCTCATCGTATATGTATATCCTTACATGTATATAATTAAACTAATTATGAAAACCACAGAAACAAATGCTCCCAAATAATGAAATTGAACCTATTAACGCATCAAAAAGGTCATGATTGAACTTAATAAGGTTATACTAAATAAATTACATGAATAAGAGGTTCTGGAAATATTAATTAATTTATGTAAATCTGTTATCCAGGACATTAAGATCAAGTGACAGACACCATCAGACTTAAGGTAAGGGTTTCAACCCGAACCCCCATTATTCCTTTGGGTTGTTATATCTTTATTTTTTACCCAAATGAAGTCATTTATTATTTTTATAAACTTATTATAAATTATTTTTATATAATCCAACATTATTTATCATTATCCATTCATCATTCTCTTTCAGGGATATACATGTTTTTAAATGATTCCCTCTTCAATTCTTCCGGATAAGAATGCTTGTTTTAAGGGAACATCCCAAATTCTTACCCATTTTCAGGTACACTATACAATCTGTTATTAAGAAATTGTTATTTTTATAAAACCAATATTTTAATAATGAAAAATTTCTTGGTTCACTTCTGGTTTTATATAAAATATTATTCTCATTTATGTTTAAAATGACTTTTGATATTTTTCTTTAACCGCACTAAAATGTTTTAATTCTAATGTTTCTTAAGTACTCATTTTATATGTTATTACTTCAAGTTGGCATAATTTTTCAGAATACATGTTTATTTAACCCTATTATTTTCCATTCAAGATCTTATTCCTTTCCTTTGTGGACATTTTTATAATACTCCCATTTATTATTCTTTTTGACTTTATTTTGATACCTAATTCTTACCGTGGATAACCCTTATGTTTATGTATGATTTATTATGTATGATTCTATATGTGGAAACCATATTCATGAACATGTTATGATGGGTTCACCCAGAGAGCATTCCATTACATTGGGTAAATTTGATTCTCAAGATACATTATGTGCAACAATCTTGTCGGTTAGCCTTGACTCTTGCTACCATGTGCAACGGTCCTGGTGGTTAACCTTAACTTGTGCTCCTCTATGTGTAATGAGTATTCACCAATTCTAAATTCATGTTTTCTATTTCTTCCACACTACTATGAATACATTTTTATATGATCCCATATTCATATGTTATTATTCCATATGTTCCATGTCTTTTATATCATTATATCATGCCTTCTAACCCATGTGCTAAGTATTTATTCATATGTTTATTCACTTACTTGTATTTTTAGCTCATCCATTTGTTCATGTTATCGTCAGGATATCCTCTGAAGATGTATGATCATAATAGAAGTTAGGATCTCTTTATGAATATTAAATAATTAAATGTTTTATTTAGTCCCATGTTTTTTAGTTTTATATACCTAGTCTTCCAAGACACTAGACATTATTATCCTTGGATGGTAATGTGATATTTTTTATGCTCAAAATCATGTAATGATATGTGAAAAAGGATAAGGTTGATATAGCTGGTATTAGAGGATTGTTTAGTTATTTATTTTATTTAGGAATAGAGAAATTTAGTAAGAACCTTAGGGATAAGACTAAGTATAAGAAAACGTCCCTAAATTTTTGTATGTATAGATAAGTTGTTTATATAGAAAGTAAATACTTGTATGGATATGACCAAGTAGATGTGGTTCTGGAACAAATGTATCTAGGGGTAAAACATAAAAATGTCATTTTGAGCTAAACTTTAACAGGAACTGGTTCACAACAATGGGCCTTGCTGCACTCATGGTTTGACACTCTTATGGGATATGCTTTTTTAATTTCATAAGCTTCTTAAAACCATTATTAAGGGAATAAAAAAGATCTCATACGAATATATGTTAAGAAATAGATCAAAGATAACCTATATTTAAACCTAGGTAATCGCAAGTAAGGATATACTTTTCCTTTACAAGCCTATATTTTATGTTAAATGCTTCCTTTTATGCTTATTAGTAATTTCTTCAAGCCACCTAATTGAACTTTATTTTATTATTTAATGTTTGGAAATAGAAGAACATGTTTTAATAATCAATGTGATAGGAAATGTGACTATTTCCCAAATGATATTCTTGATATGATGGTAATGGGTGCTGAAAACAGTATTACAGTACTTTCTAAGCTAGATCAGATAATGAATAATAAATTGAATCATGTGGAACGCCCTCCTCCTCTAAAGAAAAAATCAAGTTGTCATAGAATCCTTCATACGACAATGGATCTCCATGTTTAGTGTATCTTCTTATCCCATCTTCATAGAAAAATGGATTAACTCCATTGGAAATATATTCTTTGTCCTCCGGTGCTCAAAAGAAGGGAAATTAATGCTAGAGATCTGTCATTTTAATGAAAACATTTATCAGTGGTAGACAGTGATCAGGAATATGATGTCCTAGGATGAAATATATTCCATGTATTGGGAGGAATTCAAGAAAAAGATTTTCAAGAAATAATCTCCCTGAACTCTCCATCCCTAGATGGAAATAATGTTCTACAAACTTAAGAAGAAGGAATATAAGCCTATAGATGTGTATAAAGAAACTTCACAAGGATTTCAAGATACACCTCCATCATTATCATGAACATTGAAAGCAAGGTGGATTTCTTATTTAGTGGACTAAAGAAAATTCTATGAAAAGTGTTGGTGATTAGAGACTTCGACCGTTATGAAGAGATTGTCTATTATGCACTCAATGGTTGAAATAGAGATCGGAGACTCTAAATTGTCACATGGGACTAGTAAAAAAATTGGAAAATGAAGTCTAATATGGGTGGTCTGGTATAAAAATCCCATGATGGAAAGAAGATAAAACACCCCACATGTCAAAAATTTTGGAAGAAACATCTTGGGAACTATCTAAAGGGAACCAATAATTGCTTAAAATGTGGAGGAATTAGACATCTGCCTAAAAAATACCAATGGGATATGAAGAATCCCACTAATGTGGAAGAGTAAAGGAAGTTCTATAACAATTCTTAGCCAATAGTATAGTGTTTTAACTATATGGAACATGGAAATTATGTTAAAAATTTCCCTAATCCAAGGGTTGTCAGAGGAAATCAACAATAACCTCTAAAGAAACAAGGAAGGGATTATGATATCACCACAGTAAAGGTGGAGATGGACAACGATGTGGTGATAGAGAAGCTAGTTATTCATTCAATAATACTAACTGAAAATTATTTTTTTTTAAGAAAAAAACTTTTATGGGAAAAGTGAAAAACCAAAGGGTCCGGCAATACATCCAAACATCCCCAAACAAAAACAAGAAAAAACAGGATACCTCATTCAAGAAATAGCATCAACCACCATCCCCATGCAGGACACTCGGCGATCCCATGCAAGCATGGTCCCTCCCGATGTTGCCATCCCTCCAAAACAGCCATGTCCCAAATGGCCTACAAAGATGATGATAGAGAAACCTAGCCCAACGAATAAATCCTGCGACGAACCAACAAAAACACACAAACCGCAGACAGAGGAAAAACCACCAAACACTTGACAACAACAGGATAAACAAACCCAATTAGTCCGGAGGTGAAGCCTCATAGGAAAATGAAAAATTACCAAAGCATAATCTGATCCTGTTAGTGTTTTCCTCTCTATACAGATTCCAATTCATTAACCATACCTTAGCATCAGGGTCTTCCCCAATGATGTCTTCAAATCGATCCGCCATTTTGTCCCATGTTCGGATATATTCTACTTTGCTGATTTTTCGATTGTTGAAGCCTCTCATTAGGATCAAATCCTGTTTTTTAATCCACCTAGACTGATCTCTATTGACCTCCACTTTGATAGGTCCTCCCATCATATCGGCCTCTTCCTGAGGGATGTTGACATAGAGAAATTCTTCTACCATATCCTCTTCAGAGAAGATGATAGGTTATTTTATGCTCTTTCCCATTTTAGAACCACTGCACATTCCATTATTGTTCACCTTGGCCAAAACCTGGGGGTCCTCCTGCATGACAACCTTGGAAGATGATGTTTCCTTCTCACCTAGCTTAGATTTTTTACCTGAATGTGTTTCCATCGGCTTTGGTAAAAATGATTAGTCCTTGCGTTCTCTCCCTTTATTCTTCTTAGGTAACTTCCCCTCCTCCTGGACCTTGTCAACTCCCAAACCCCCCTCAGTCTTCCCATCCCCTTCAACCTGGGCAGACTCAATGGTGTCCAAACAATCAAAGGAGTTGAATGTCTCAACACCATCCTGGGTCCAGCACTTCCCTGTTGGTGTCTTGGTGCCTCCTGAAGAAGCAAAACCTTTATCATTTCTAGGTGACCGATATGTCTCCTCATAAGGACCAGAACCAGGAGCCATGAGAATTCCCTCCTAAGTTTCCACATTAACACTTTCCATCTCAGAATGGTTACCATTTAAACCAGACTCAATGTCAATACCCGCAGCATAGCACTGAGAATACAGTTCCAATTGTTGTTTCATACCATTAAGATCTCTGATCAACCTGTTGAATACATCCTTGACCCTGAATTCAAGTGAGGTAGGAGCTGGATTTGAAGACTCTTCAATTTGGGTACTGTGATTAGGCATTGGGACATCTTGTTTCGCAGGTGAAGCCAAATTTCCATCAAGCATACTCATACCATTGTCAATAGGGGATGCAGCTGCATCCTCCATCTGTAATGAAATACTAGGTCCAATGGGTTCCACGATACCCGATGTTTGAAACTCTGGTGGGTAAATTCTGCTATCAGCCAAGTTTGAAGAATTCTGAAACAGTTTACGACAGCCTTGGTGAAGATGACCCAGTCGACAACAGGAAGTGCAGTAGTCATACCAGTTCTCAAAAGTCACTGGTTGGTGGCACCAAATCTTGTTTTCCACCTCGATCCATACTTATTCAACAGGAGGTTTGGATACGTCGACTTCCACACAGATTCGGGGTGCTATCGGATGGCACAGATTCCTCGATCACTCATCAAAAGCCAAAAACCGTCCAACCAAATTACCTAAAAATTGCAGAATAGAGGGGTTTTGGAAGGGAAGGGGTAGACCCGGAAAGCTCACCCAGATATCCGCATATGGTGAATCCCTCTTCCAATGAAATTCATAGCTCCAATGAAGGAGAAAGAAACGTATACCCCGTAGGAACGAAGGCCTTTAGACCAAAACGTAGTAAGATCGTTATCATTGGAAAACCGCAGAGAGAAGTGACGAGAGTCCAGGAGCCCGACGACGATGCGATCCTGAAGGGGTAGATATTCATTGGAGAAGCGAGCGAAGATGTCCAGGGAAGGGCGCTGACGACCAAATCGGGCTATTAGAGATAACCCGTGGGGATTAGAAGCCTCGGAAAACTCTTTTAGGTAGAGTGGAAGTGATGGAGCCCCTCGGTGAAGGGATCAGACTTTAGGGCAAAGAGTAATCCGGGGGGAGTCTGGTAGGATGGATGGATCAGAGAACGGTGAGGAGGATGCCGGGTCTACCTGGTGTTGCCGGAGAAAGGCAGGCGTGGCGGCCATCGCCGCTGCCTGAACGGGCGAGCTGCTTACTCCTCAGAGCTCCCTCTCCTCCTTTTGGGTTCCCGAGCCGTCTCCCGATCAACTTTCTATCACATTCAATAATACAGAACATACTATTTGATTCTTGCACAACGAATTCTTTCATATCATAGAAGGTTAGTAGAACTATTAAAACACCACCTTGGAATTTGAGATTGTGTTATCTTTAGGAACATAAAATGGGGAAATTATTGCATCCAAATTATATAACTCGTTTTTAGTTAACATTTTTGGATTGAACATCCCCAAAAATCTTTTCATACTTCCTCTGGATGATTTTTATGCTATTTTTGGCATGGATTGCAAATCTTTACACAAATCCATCATTAACTATAGGGAAATGGAGATCACTCTTTTCATACCAAAGTATCCTCCAATATTGTACATGTGTAATGAGGAAGATGAATCTCTTTCAGAATCATTATCTCAAGTGTGGGTAATGTTTTCTTTTGACGAATCAGATCTTACAGAAATGATTTAGATAAAGGAGATGATAATTCTCGAAGATATTCCCATTGTGAGGGATTACACTGGTGTATACCCTAAAGAATTGTTAAGTCTTCCTCCTGATCAAGTGGTTGAGTTCTCAATTGTACTTATTCTTTTATCCCTACCTATATCAAAGAAACCTTTTATAATGTCCACTATTGAGTTGGAAGAGCTGAAGAAGTAGTTACACGAGGATTTGGAGAAGGATTTTATACACTCGAGTGCTTCACCATGGGGTGAGTCGGTCCTATTAATCAAAAAGAAGGATGGATAAATGTTCCTATGAAATGATTATTGTGGGATAAATAAAATCATGATAAATAACAAGTATCCCCTACCTCATATAGATGAATTGTTTGATCAAGTTTGTGGGGCCAGTTATTTCTCTAAGCTGGACCTTCGGTCAGGATATCACCAATTAAAGGTGATGAAAGAATATATTCCTAGGACTACCATTAAACAAGTTATAGACACTTTGAGTTCATATTTATTCCCTTAAAACTCACTAATTCTCTACAAATATTCATGGATTTAATGAATATAGTCTTTAGATATTACCTTGACAAATTTGTGGCAGTCTTTATCGATGATACTCTAATATACTCGAAGGGAAAGGAGGAACACGAGGAGCATTTGAATACTGTGTTTATGACTTTACAAAGGGATAAAATATATGAAAACTATAGTAAATTTGAGTATTATATGGAGTAAGTATAATTCTTGGGGCATGTTATCACCAGAAAAGGGGTATCAATAGACCCTTCCAAGACAAAGTCAATTGAAGAGTGGGCAAGGACAACATCTATAATGGATATATGTAGCTTCCTTGGTCTAAAAGGGTATTACCAATGATTTTTGAAGAACATTTCATGATTTTAAGACCCAATAAAAAAGATGAACTGGAAATGGGTGATGTTTTTATGGATTCAAGAATGTGAGGAAAGCTTTAAGGATGAGGCTTATCACTACCCCAGTACTCAAAATCCTGATAAGTGGATAACTCTTTGTGGAGTATAGTGATTCTTTAAAAAAGGTCTTAGGTTGTGTTATTATGCAAAATGATAAATTGATAGCCTAATTCTCAACGTATATGAAAATCCATGAGAAAACCTATCACACGCATGATCTGGAATTGGTGGTTGTGATCTTTGCATTGAAAATATAGAGGCATTATCTGCATGGGGAGAAGTGTGGGATATATACTGATCACAGAAATATAAAATATATATTAACACAAAATTAGCTTAATATTAACCAGTGAATATGGTTATATCTCATCAAGTATTATGACTACTCAATTTACTATCAATCCTGTAAAGAAAATAAGGTTTCTAATGTTCTGTGTAGAAAGGATCCTACATATTTATCAATGATTAGAATTGAAAGGATTAATCGTATTATATTTGTAGACGATGTAAATGGTAATCATTAAGGTAGGAACGTCATCAATCCTTTATCAAATTATTTCTCAACCATACCTAATGGAGAAAATAAAGGATTCTAAAATAAATTATGTGGAAATTCATAAAAGAGTAGAAGCTATCAAAAATAGCAATTCATCGGATTTCAAGATTGAAAGGATGGAATTGTATGATTCTGGTCATGATTATTTGTACCATCTGATCTAGTGATAAATAATCAGATTCTAAATGACACACATAGCTCTACCTTCTCTATTCACCCAGGGAGCACAAAGATATATTGAGATCTCTGAGAGAATTATTAGTGGGATAATATGAAGAAGGATACTGCTGAGTATACATCAAAGTGATCAGTATTTCAGTAAGTGAAGTTTGAAAGGATAAATTCTAAGGGGATGATGAAACCACTACCCATACCAACATGGAAGTGGGAGAACATCACTATAGACTTTGTCATTGGACTTCCAAGGACAACAAGAGAAAACAACGCTATATGGGTCATTGTAGATATTCTTAAAAATATATCTCACTTTATCAAATTTTGGGAGGACATCTCATTGGATCAACTAGAAAAGATATAAATCAAATAGGTGGTAAGGCTTCATGGAGTAACACTATCGATTATATTTGATAGAGATACAAGATTCACCTCAATGTTCTAGGGGAGTCTCCAATATGCTCTATTCACTAAGATGAACTTTAGTACGACCTATCATCTTCAAACTGATGGCCAATCTAAGTGAACTATTCAGACATTGTAAGATATGTTGAGAGCATGTTCTATGTAATTCAAAGTAGGATGAGACCAAAATCTTCCACTTTTCAAACTCTCTTACAATAATAGTTTTCACTCCAACATCTGAATGGCTCCATATGGAGCCTTTATGGGATAATGTGAGAACATCAACGTGTTTGGTTGAAATCAGAAAAAATAATCTATTAGCACTCAAAATGGTTGATGAAATGGTGGATAAGATGAAAACCATTTAACAGGACATCATGGTAGCCCAAAGTCGACAAAATAGGTATATAGGAAATCTTCTATGAGACCTTGAGTTCAAAGTTAGACACATGGTATTCCTCCTCATATCTCTCTATAAGAAGGTAATGAGGTTCAGGAAGAAAGGAAAGATAAGCCCCATATACATCAACCCCTTCATGATTCTTGATCATGTCAGAGTTGTGGACTATTGAATAGAACTACCACCTACCATATCTAAAGTACATGATGTCTTCCTTGTATCCCTCTTAAGGAAGTACATAATAGATCCTTTCCATGTACTGTCATTAGAGGTGGTAAAATTGGAAAATGATATTTCTTACGAGGAGAATCCAGTAAAGATCATTGATCGTAGAGATAATGTTTTACATAACAATACTACACACCTAGAAAAATTACTATTTTGTAACAATTAGTACGAAGAGGAAACATGGGAACTATAGGAATCAATGAAATAAATATACCTGCACCTATTTACAGATTATAATGTAAAACAAAATTTTGAGGGAAAAATTTCATAAGGGCAGAAGAATGTAATGACTTGATGTTTTATTAATGAAATACCCTAATTATAATTATGTATTATACTATAATAACATAAGAAAACATATAGAACACAATAGAAACCTTATAAATAAATAATGAGTGAAATAAAATTTATCTCTTGAAGTTAAGGAACATATACCAGTGAAATAGTAACTTGACCATTGGAATAGTAATGTGACCCTTATGAATAGTAAACTGAAAAATGTAATAGTATTTGAACCAATGAAATTATAAATAAAATTTATCCATCTTATAAGTGAAAATATGGTATAATTATATCATGTATAAGTAAATAAATATTTTGAAAATTATTAATTAAATGTGGGTATTTTTGTAAGTCATGTATATTTAATTACAATTTTGTGATTAATTTAATAATTGAAAAGAAAATTTATTTTCATAAAAAGAGTTAATAAATTATTATTTTGATAACTTATGATTATAAGATAACTTTAACAGAACATAATTAATTATTCAATGTGTTTGAAAAGAAATTTTAATTTTAAAATTTGTATCTTTCAAGTAAATTATGATTTTAACTAAAAATTAAATTTCCCATATTTAAAAAATTATTTTTGAAAAATGGAGTTAATTTTTGGATTCTAAACCTAAAAAAATGTATAGGGTGAATTTTTGTGATTTTTCTAAAATACTTGAATTTTGTGAATAGTAAAATAAGATAATTAATGATAAATGGTAAATAAATGAATTTCTATGTCATTATTGAGTCATGGATAATGTAAATTGTCATTGGTTTGAACTCACATGTTATATTTTCTTTTGTTTCCAAAATAATCATGACTATTAATATTCTTGAGCAAAAATATTAAACTAATGATTAGAATAATGGGAAACCCCTCCTCTCCTCCTCTATAAATACCACCCATCTTACCTCATCTCCTCACACCTCTAAAGCCTTGTTCCTCGTCCAAATTATGTTCAAATATCTCCCTAATCCCATATTCCACGTCTAAGATCTCTTGGTCTCATAAAAAGTCCAAAACATCTCTCCTAAAGAGGTTCTCAAGGAAGATATATTCAAGAGGGAAATTCCACTTTTCATTTCTTTTATTTTCTTTCAAGTTCCATTATTTATTTTTCTTTCCTCACATCATTTAATCAAAATTTTATGATAACTCTGGTACCTTAAATTTACTTTAATTTTTTTATTATAATGGAATAATTTATCATCATCTCTTCTTTCACCACCTTTTATACTAGAAATGAAAACATCATTGGAGATGTGTTAGTTTATCACATTCAAGGACGAAAATATTTAAATTTTAATTACCATATTCAATTATGGTAATGAAACCATTTTAATGGTTGAACCATACTATAATATATTTATTATACCTTATTTAAGTTTATAGAATCTTTTTTACACATTGTATTATTTTATAAAAAAATATGTGTTCGTTGTGATTGAAACCCACTAATTAACCAAAATGGTGATCATTAAAGTTTTATATAATGATTCATATTCAATCTAAATGACAAAATGAATTTTATAATCATATAATCATTTTTATGTTCAATAATAACATATAACCCCAATTATTTATAATTATTCTCATCTTAAACATGTATCCTTACTTTTATATAAGTAAACCAATCATGAAACCAAGGAAACAAACGCTCCCAAACAACCAAATTGAACCTCTTAACCCATCAAAAAGGTGATGAATAATCTTAATAAAGTTATACTAAATAAATTAAATGAAAAATAGATTTTATAAATATTAATTAATTAATTTAATCTTGGTATCCATGTTATTAAGATCAAGTGAAGGACACCATCGGACTTAATGTAAGGGATTCTACCTGAAACCCTATTATTCCTTCGGGTTGTTCTATCTTTATTTTTAACCAAATAAAGTTATCTATTATTTTTATGCACATATTATAAATGTTTTTTTAATTCTCTAAACTTATGTATCTAGATTAATTCATCATTATCTTTTGTGTATATACATGTTTTTAAATGATTCCCTCCTCAATTCTTCCTGATAAGCAAGCCCGTTTTAAAGGAACTTCATGAATTCTTACCCATTTTCAAGTACACTATATAATCCATTTTAATCCATAATTATTTTTATAAAACCATTCTTTTTATTATTTAAACCTTATTGGTACACTTTTGGTTTTATATAAAATATTACTCCCTTTTATGTTTAAAATTTATTTTGATATTTTCCTCCGCACTAAAATGTTTTAATTATAATGTTTCTTAATTACTCTTTTTATATGTTATTACTTCATGTTGACATAACTTTTCAGGATATATGACTGATCCACCCTATTATTGTCCATGCATGATATAATTCCTTTCCTTTGTGTACAATTTTATTATGCTCCCATTTTTTGATTCATGACATGATTATGATACCCATTTCTTACTATGGATAACCATTATGTATATGTATGATAGATTATTTATGATTCTATATGTGGAAAGAATATTCCTAAAAATGTTATGATGGGTGTTCCTAGATAGATCTCTAATTAATCGGGTAAATTTGAGTCTCATGTTACATTTTGTGCAATGGTCTTGGCAGTTAGCCTTGAATCGTGTTATCATGTGCAATGGTCTTGGTGGTTAACCTTGAATTGTGCTCCTCTATATGCAATGAGCCTTGAATCATGCTGAAGTCATGTTTTATGTTACTTACACACTACTATGACTCCATTATTATATGATCCCATTTTTTTATGTTATTATTCCATATGTTCCATTCCTTTTTATATCATTATGTCATGCCTTCTAACCCATGTGCGAAAGATTTATTCTTATGTTTATTCCATTATTGGGATTTTTATCTCATCCATTTGTTCGTGTTATCCTTACAATATCCTATGAGGATTTATGATCACAATGAATTTTATGATCTTTTTATGAAGATTAAATAATGAAATGTTTTATTTAGTCTGTTATTTTTCAGTTTTTTGTACCTGATCTTCGAAGACACTAGACTTTACGATCATTGGATTGAAATGTAATGTTTTATTATGCTCAAATCCATGTAATGGTATATGTAAAAGTATGCAGTAACTATAATGTATGGTTTGATGAATTATGAAATATGATTCATTGAAATCCATGTGCTTTATGCTATGTTGAGAGCTATGATATGTTAAATCATCATCTTCAGCTTATATCCTAGTTTTTGTAAAAAAATCATCAAGTTGTAATGGTGATATAGTATATATCCTCAATTATGAGTAGAATCGAATGATAAGAATATATCATATGTTGTTATTAAATCCTATATTATGATAGATAATCCCCTATATGTGTCATAAAAAATGATATGGGCTTAATAATAATAAAAAAATATTTTTTGTAACTTTTACGATGGTTTATAAAATGGTTATAATTGATAAGTGTTAGGAATTATAAATGCAATATTTTTATGCTTAAATTGAAGATAAATTTTTTATATTAATATCACATTTTTGGAAAAAAAAATTTTAATTGATTTATTTATTCCTTATAAATATTCATGTGTATAAAATGTTTATATTATGCGAATAGTATGTATTCTTAAATTTATGTGATAAAATTATTCTTATAAAATTATTATATTATTCTCGGTATGATAACAGAAGATTCAGTTTTCATTTACTTTAACTTCGATTTGTTATGAATTTGTTAGCATACATTTTTATGTTGAATATAGATTATACATATTAGGTGTTATAGGTATATTGGAATTTGAAATATATATTTAGTGAAGTATCTTTATCTAAAGGGACTTTGTTTTAGACTTCTCTTTAGCCTAGAGGTTTATGACTTGTATGAAAACTTGGGGGTAGGCTCTTTGTGTCTCCAATCATACTCTTATAGGGATAGTTAATTTAATATAATTATAAACCATTACATGACAATATTTTCATGTATGTTATGGATGGGATGGTTTGGGATATGTGTAAATATGTTTGGATCCTGTTTTTGGATGAGTAACACAAGTTACGAGTTGGGTAAATATTTACACATTAATATGTTTTAAAAATATTAATTTTGTGGATAGAATTGGGATTCCAAAAACCTAATCTTTAGAAACATTCATATATAAAGTAATAAATCATGAGTTAGTAAAGATTTCATGTCATGTAATAATTATTGATTTAATATGCATGTGATTGGTATTAAATTTGTGATTCATCAAAAGAAACCCCATAAAATACTGTGTTTGGGAATCCTTTCAAATAAAACACATTTTAAGGAATCAATCATTTAATAGGTATGGCCATTACAAAGCTTGGTTCTCATCCATTATCTAGATTAAGGCATGTTAGATATGGGTAACCCTAATATGATTAAGCGCCCATATTTAATTATAAGGTTGGGGTTACACTTATCTGGGAAACCCTAAAAGGATCAAAATACCTAATGAATATCATTGAGAATATATTCATATGACGGATTCAAATAAAGGTTTCTCCACTGAATTATGCAATATTCATATGTGATATAGTTGGTGTGCTGTCCTACCTAAATAAAAAGTGGTGAGAAAAACACCAAATAAGAGTCATTACTTAGAGAAACATTTACATTCTCTTCTAAAGATAATCATGTATGGGTTAATCATATTAATTTGGGTACATTCCTTAAACTTTAAGGATAAAAAGAAAAAAAAACATGATACTCACACTTAGATATGTCTTTGGTGTAGATTATGGTATATATCATGATTATAATTTCGAATTATTGTATAGGTATGATATTTAATATAACTATATATTGGTATATGAGGATGAGATTTTTTCTCAAATAGAATCATTATGATCATTTCTATGTGAATGTTATTGAAATAAATTTCTCCAACTCTAAATCATGATTATTATATATCAAGTTTGCATCACCTATTTGTTTTTATAAACATAGACTTAAATATATGATATAATTGAATTAACATTAGACATATTTACATATTTTAAATGGGTAAAGATTTGTTAAATTGGAGGTTGTAACATATGGTTGATGTCTTCTTAGTGGATAATTTTTTCAATTATAAAACTTTTATTATGTTCCTTCCACATACATAAATTTGAATTATGTATCATGTTTGGACAAGAAGAGATTTTTATAAATTATTAAGAACGTGTTTTTTTCTATATATATATATGAATAAAATATTCTATTAAATTTGAAATATGGGTAATAGTTTATATATTTTGGACACACATAATCCAATATATAACATTTCAAATTAGAAGTTAAAGTTTGATTCAAACACCGCTTATATTTTCCATTATCCCCTAAGACGTATAAATGATAAATTCTTTAAAAGACTCCAAAAATATGTATTATTGATTTAGTTAGTTTATAAATAATTTATCACATGTGAATCTACAATATTAGGTAAAAATACTAAATAACCTTTTATTAGAAAATATAAAAGGGTTATTATACTATTGGATCTAATGCATACAGATTTATGTAGACAAATGAGTACTTAATAAATTGGTGGTTCTAGGTAATTTGTAACCTCTAATGATGAATTTAATCTCTATGGTTATTTTTTAAAATTAGACACTATATTTAAACATTGAAACTTTCCAATATTTTCAAAATGAATTACAGAACAACTTGTTATAATTATAAAAAATAAGATCTGATTGAGGTGGTTAATACTTAATCTAGGAATTCACCAATCATCTGAGAGTCTATGGAATTGTTTCAAAACTCACTCCTCCCTAAACATGATATAGTAATTTTATATCTAATAGGATTAATCATATCTTGTTGGACATGTTTTGATAAATGTTTTTTCATTGTTACCTTCCTATATCATTTTAGGGATATTCTTTAGAAACAAATGATATCTAATTCAACCATGTTCTATATAAATAAATCATAAATACACTATGTGATATATGGAAAAGAAATATATCAATTTTTATTTTATAAATATTTGGTGTTGTGAAACATATGTGATATGTTTATACTCTAATAAACTTATCCCTAATTCATATCAATTCCTATTTTTTATCCCAAAGAAAAAAATGAATATTATTTATATATCCCTACTAAACATAAATTGTTTCAAGGAAAAACTAGTATATTCATTGAGAAATAATATATTTTTCAAGAAGTTAGTGGGAGGAATGTTAAACATATATAACTTCAATATCAAAAAACAAAAAGTGTTCATGAGAACTAAGTTGAGTGTGTTCCACAAAGAGTTGTGAAGGAAAAACTGACTCTGGTCACACAAGAACCATAAAGGTCTGGTAGGATTTATTAAGAACCTAAGATATATGGATATCTTGTGTAAAATAAAGATAAATTAATTTTCAATGATAATGAACTAAATAAATTTTTGGAGGCCATTTATATTTATAATTATGAAAAATGGTTAAATTCTATGAAATTTTATTTGGACTTTATATACACTAACCATGTTTGGAACTTTGTAGATGCACCAAAATGGGTGAGACCCATAGGATGCAAGTGTATATTAGGAGAAAAAATTGATATTCATGGAAGAGTGTAAAATTATAATGATCACTTTGTGTAAAATGGTTAAAATAATTCATGGTATACACTTTAAATAAATATTTTATCTAGTTGTGATGATAAATCCATTCTAATATTACTAGATATAGCTACTCATTATGATTATGAGATATATCTTATGGAATTATAAACCTATTTCATTATTGGTAAATTAATTAAGGAAATGTATATGATACATCTAAAGGTTTTGAAGTGAAAAATGATTTTAAAAAGTATTTCAATTTTTAACAGTCTATTGGTGGATTGAAGCATGCTTCTTGATGATGGAACATTTCAGGTGATAATGAAATCAAAGAGTTTGGTTTCATCAATAATGTAAATGATACTTATATATATATGAAAATTAGTGTGATTGTTGTTGTATTTCTGATATTTTATTTGAAGGATAAAAAAAACTATCGAAAATAAGGTCTCGACTTTACATTAAATAAAGGTATGGTTGGGAAAATTCTTGTTCATGAAAGACTAGAGAAAAAGCCAACATACTTGGAATGAATATCAATAGAGAAATGTCAAAGTGGGTTTTTACATTGATTCAAACACATATATTGGTAAATTTGAATATCTTGATATTATATACATGATATATTGGATGTAATTGTTATAAAATGTATCATGGTTTTATAATAAATTCAGTATCAATTTATCATTAATTCATGCATGTTTTATTTATATGACATGAATAAATGAATGATAATAACCCATCATAATATGATAGTGAGATACCCCTAATTGAAAATCATAATAAAATATTATGGATTATAATGATATATTGTGATTATCATGAGTAAAATATTATATGTGATACAAAGATATATAAATATACATATAGTAAAACTAATCTACTCATGAGATAATAAGATGATAGTTATTATTTATATTAAATCTCTAAAGTGTATCACATGGGATGTCATACAGTCATTTATATACTTAGGGGTGTATTTTACTAATTAATACCCATTAAATTAGTTTGAAAAGATACCTATCATGAAAAAATTAATACTTATATACCTATCTTATGCAATACTTAATTCTTAGAAAATCATGGGGGTTGAGTATGTTGTATATTATCTCTCTGGTTAGAAATTAATGGAGATTGGATTTTTACACTTGTATTACAAGAAAATTCATGTGGGACTTTGATTAGGTTAGACTATGTAAATGAATGGTTATTCTTAGATGAATGAAATGTGATGTGCTCAGATACTTGGATGAATTACATGTGATGTGTTTATTCAAATTATTCAGTATATTTTATAGAATCTTGAATGTATGATTTTGCCTATGTGAAATAGAAATGTTCCAAGTCTAGTGGTCACTCAATGTAATATAAAAAAGGATAATATAAGAATATATATGATGTATATGATAAATATTATTGAGGAAATGATCATATGAAGATATGTGTGTGGTTAATTAAGATCAACCAGATGCAATTGTACCTTGAGAATCACTGATGTTTTTCTAGAGACCTATCTTTGATTACATATAAGAATTTATATTTTTTTCAATGATCCAAAAACACATATAGTCACATAATTAGGCCTCAAAAAAATTAATAAATTTTACAAAAAGTATTTGTTCCAAAATGAAGAGAGTTTAATGAACCATATCTAATGTTTTTTGGATATATTTGCAAGTAATTGTGAATATTTCCATAAATCCCTTATTGATTTTATTTCAATTTTTGATTGTTAGAAATGAATTAAAAATAGAAAAAATTTATTTTATGATTGATCGATATCATTAGCCTTGATATGAATGTAATGTATATTGTAGGTTGTAATTAGAATTTATCATTAATAGCATGATATGTTTTTATCTTATTATATCATAGTCCAAAGATATGTGATTTTGGGTGCATGGATTCCACCACATTGTCCAAATAGTTAACTTTATTTATGAATCATCAAGATGATTCATTTTTGTAATGAAGAAAATTTGTATAATATTTGAAATGTTAAATGATCATAAAAATCAAAGAGAATACACTTTTTAGTAATGTTTGTCTTCTACCAATCATTGGTAATAGATGCTCGGATCACATCATTAAATTAAGAGAGACTAAATAAAGGAAGGGGATCCTCTTATTTGGTGCATGATTGTCTTAATTAAAATTTAAAAATCTATTTATCATGGTTCACTGTTTTTTCTTCATAGAATAAGGTTCTAGAACACCTTTGGAGTTCATGGGATTCTCTTATAGCTTCAAGAATTATAGTGAATTGTTTACTCATAAAACCCATATAAAGTGATGAGAGGGTATCATGAATCTATTTATATTTTATATCCTATAATCAAGAAAATGCATCGTGATGTTAATTTCTTGTTCTTGTGGCCTGTCATGAAAAATGATATTATCGGGTTTGTTTCCAGATTCTTTACTAGTAAATAGATAAAAGTAGATTATTAAATCCCTATAAGTGTTCTTCATCTAATTTCTTTAAAAGTTTGTGAATGGTATTGTATCATTATAGACTTTTGACTTATATATTGAGATATTATATAGGTTGAGATATGGTTTGGGTGATCTTGGATTATCTTATTATGATTTTTCACTTTCAATATGTTAAGGAATCCTCTTTTATTTATGATCTTAGGAAGTTATAAATCAGAGAGGTCATAAATATTCACGGTTTCCCTCCTAGTATTGTATTTGGAAAGGATCTAAGGATGGTGTCTTTGTTTTCCCAAGGGTTACTAGGGGAGTTAAGAATTCATAGAAAATTGAGTACTACATTCCATCCTCAAAAATATGGCTAGTACAAATGAACAATTCATATCCTTGAAGATATACTTTAGGACTATATTCTTTACTTTAGAGGATTTTGGTTGGATTATCATCCACTAGTTAAATTATTCTATAATAATAGTTACTTTCTATCTATTAAAATAGCTTAATTCAAATCCATTTATTGAAAACCTTATCAATATCCTCTTTGTTGGACCATAATTGGAGAATTCTAAATGATGGGGCCTATTATTGTATATGATATGAAAAAATATGTGAAATTAATTCAAAATAATTTCATGACATCTCAACATTGAAGAAACAAAATCTTATGTTGATTATTGAATGTGACCCTTGTAATTTAAATTTTTTAATCATTCCTTTCTTTAGGTTTCATCAAGTTTGTGTCATATATGGATAGATAATTAGGGTAAATGAATCTCATATTTTCATACCTTTATAAATATTTAAATGGGTTAGAGAAATATAATAACAATTTTCCATACCTCAAAAATTTATCACCATGCATAATACCATCCATGTTTCTCAATTAAAGATGTTTCTTCCTAATCTTTATCATGTGAGTCTATATGATGATATTGAGATTTAATTTGATGAATAATTTATAGAACAACTTGTTTTTATAACTTTCCCAATAGAAAAAATGTTTTGAAAAAATATTATTCATCTAATTCAAGTTAGATGGAGATATAGAATGATCCAAGATGAAACCTGGGAAAGGTAACATGAAATTAAGGGACAATGGATAGAATTTTTTCCCCTAAAAATTTGGATGAATCTTCTCGAAGATAAGAATCATGATGAAGAGCAGGTTGTAAGGACCCTAACCTCTATAGGTTATTAATCTTGTTTATTTATAGACAATTAATCCCATTTATAAGTATATTTTGAAGTGATAATGAGTTATTGGAGTTTTAAGGTAAGTGGAAAGAATAAATTTTGGTGACCAAGTACTCAGATAGAATTGAGGACTTGGTATAAAAACAGTATGCACACAGTTGTTGTCCTCATAGTGTAATTATTATTAATGATAAAAACCACTTTAATATGTTTCTAACCTATATCAATTTGTTTCTATTCTATTTCTTGTGCTTCTTTAATTAATAATTTTTGAAAGTAAATCGACCTTAAGTTGTCTAAAAAATGGGTTCAAAGGGATTTACACAAAGTATATTGTAGTGTATAACACCTACTACCTAGTCCAGTGCTATTTTATATCTAGAGGACAAAACTCCCAAAATCTAGAAGTCCCACCATCGAACTAGTTGACTTCCATTCGCCAATAGGCAAAAACAAATAGAATAGGAGTGTTTTAGTAAACCTAGTGTATACGTAGTGGTGGATACCAGGTATCTCTGGAATGAAGGAAAGCCATATGAGGAAGACTTTATTATAGTAAATAAATCTTTCACCCAACTCTTTAATGACCGATAATGACTTGAATACTTCATTGATTTTCTCAATATCATTGAAGGCTCTAAAAGGACTATAATGGAGGCATGTCTATTTATCTAATCATAATATTCATCAAGTGAAATTCTATTCAATATTAAACTAATAATTTCTAATAAAAGAGCCTCAATGCTTTATCCTTACATCCTTTCCTTAAGAAGATCAATGATAATATCATATGTTGGAACTATTATCATCAAAGGGAACCGTCTAAAGGCATCGTATTCATCAACTTCCTTCATGTTCCATCCACTTTATTGGACATGTTATTTATTTTGTACAATTTCTTTTTATTCTTCTTGATACTTTGTTCTTTATTGTGTAACCCCTCATCTCTATCTCTCCAAATTGAAATATCTCACTCTCTATCTTTATCCTATTATCTTCTATTGATAGTTGAGATTACATTATAATGGGGTTTTTACTAAGATAAACCATCTATTCTCTCCCTCATTATCATAATTTAATTATTTATTCTTTATTTGGATTCTTTTTTGGTTCTTGGTTCCTATTAAATCCAAGGGTTCTTGGTTTCTTTCAGTCTCTATTTAAAATCATATGACTTATTTAGTTCATGCTTCACATTAAAGCAAGGGATTTATTTTCCCTCTCAAGCCTTATTAAGTGGAGGATATGTATAGGAACCTTTGTATGATATTTTTAAACTCTATTATAAATTTGGGACAATTCTATTTACCTCTAGATTTTAATTTCCACTATTCATTACTTTGATATTCTCACATTCTTATTTTATATATTTGTATCACTTATATCTTTGTTTTATTTATCACTTTAGTTTTTTAAAAGGAAATTAATCCCACCCCCTCTTTCTATTTTTTTCTTTCTCCAACATAATAATTGGTATCAAATGTTTTCTTTTAATTTATTTCAAAATCACATTCTTAAAAATTCATTCCTCAAAGATTTTTTTTGTTTTAATTTAAAAATAATATTTTTAAAAAAGAAATTAATTTCCAAAACATATATAATATTAAATTTTTTATTTCAAAATAGAATATTCTTATTCTACAAAATCTCTTTTATATGGTGGTTCCAATTCCCCATTTTGGAAAAATAAAATTTCTACTTTTCTTGATAGTGTTAGTATCCCATTTGTTAAATGGTAATGCATGAGTATATTACAACTAAAGAATCTAAATAAAAATAGTAACTTAAAGATGTTAATAAATATGAACTTAATAATAGAGTTATGAATTCCTTATATTTCAGTTTAGATCAACATTAATTATATAGAGTTTCTACTTTCAAAACTGCTAATAATATCTAGAAATTATTAAATATAACAAACAAAGAAACCAATAATATAAAAGAAACTAGATTTTATATGTATCTTCTTGATTTTGAATGTTTATACTTTCATGAAAATTAATCTATTACTAGAATTATTAATTTATTCAATAACATTTTAAATTATAGAAAATAACATAGTGATGAATTATCCATAGAAACGCCCATGAAGAAAATTATATGGGTTTTACCAAGGGCATGGGATCCCAAAGTCCTATATATCCCAGAATATAAAAACATAAAAATATGGTGGTTCAATAATGCATTGAATGCATAATGATATATGAGATAATGATGAAATATCAATCATTAAAAGAAGTATTGGAAGCTAAGGAAACCATGATGAACATAGGATTTAATGAAATCCAAGATGATGATTCTTTTATACTTGACAAAAATGAAGAATTAGATATTGAAAAAATATTCAAAATTGTGTAAAAAATTATAAAGATAAAGAAATCATCTTGATGTTCCAAAAATAATGACTGAATTAAAGTTTTGTAGGTGACATGATACAAATGAAAAAAAAGGGGATATTACACAATATTTTCCAATATATAAAAAAAATTAAGAGATATGAATAAAGGTATGAAATCTATAAAAGTATTTTCTTGGAGTAATTAATCCTCATAATGTGATAAGAGTCCCAAATTACTCATGGAACGTCTCAAAGAAAGTAACAAGGTTAGTCCTCTAATGTATTATTCTCTATCTAATTCACATTATGCTTCTTTTTACTCTTCTTGTTATTCCTTAAAAACCCGAACCTATAAGGATATATAAAATAATTATCATAAAAATAAAGAGGTTACATAAAAATATATTCATATTTTGAAAATAATAATGGGAATTACAAACAAGTTTTAAATTAAATTGATCATTTTATAAAATAAAAATATTATATGATTCTAAAATTAAAAAATCAACCCAATGTTGAGGTTTTAAAAACTGCAATCAAGGATCAAAAAAATATCTTCCAAAATACATCCAAGGTGAAAAAAATATTAATATGAACCTTTTTCCTCTATATGTTAATAAAAATAATTTTGGTCTTGTTTTTTCAAATAATAATGTAACTTCTTCAGAGACCACTAATTTACGAAAGGTGTTTCTTGAATTAGGTTTTAAAATTATTTTCATAAATATTGGAATCTTAAATATGAATGTGATTATAAATTTTAAAAGTATGGAAGTCCTAATTCAATCATTATTTCATAGAATATTCTTGAATATAAAAGAACGTTTGGTACCAAAATCCTTGTTTTCCAATGTTTGTGGTCCTAAATTTGTTCCAATGCTAAAATAATCTTACGATAACATTATTGTAACATCAAGGTTACCAAAAAGAAAAAAACAATATCTTATATGGATTCACAAACAGACCATATTGATCTATCATTTGGTTTCCATAAAATAAAATATTATCCAACTCAAAGTGATATTTTAAAAAGAAAAATTCATGGAGTTGATATCTAAAATAAAATATAGGAATTTTTTTGTTTCTATATTCTCTATTTTTTTCTTTTGGGGGGATTTTTTTTAGGATATTTTGTTTTTCCCCACCCTCTTATCAAATAATTTTATCAAATTAAATCATATATTATAGAATGTAATATATTTAAGATCTCTTCTTAAAATCATGTTTTAAAATTCTATCACTTGGAATTTTTTTCTTAATACATCGAATATCATTATACTTATTTCAAAAATCAACCTTTTCTAGAATTTATATTTCTTAAAAGTATTTTTTATTCCTTGATTTTTATTTTTTTCTTGAGAATGATTTTAATTTTTAATATCTATATGGATTCTTGAGCTTAATTATTAGTATATTTATCAAGAATCATGATAGTTTTTATATATTTGTGATTTAATATATGTTAATTTTCTTAAGGGGTGTCAGTTATTGTTATGCATGTTATGAAAAATATTTTTTTGAAAATATATTTTATATCTATTGTATTATCATTATTCTCTAACCCTCATGTTTTGTAAGTTCCCTTTTGATAACCTCAATGGGGGAGAAGTTTCTTATATGTGTAGAAGATAGCATATTTTTGGTTTCAAATGGTGTTTTTTCAAGGGGGAGAAATTTTTTTCAAGGTTTCATAAATGGGGAGACTTTGTTTCATGAAATGTTTGTGACTCATTCCTTTTTATCTTTCCCCTATTACTTATCTTGATTTGTATATCAATTGTTTTTTATCATAAAAATGTAGGAGATTGTTCTACCAAATAGTGTAACTGTTTTTAATGATCACAAACACTTTAATATGTGTCCAAGGGATTTTTATTTGTTTCCAGTATTTTTATTGTGTTTATTTTATATTATACTGTCAATAAAATAATTCACACTTATATTGGATTCAAAAATGGGTATAAAGGTATTTTCTCAAATCATGTTGTAGTAGGCTGGACCAGCTATCCAATGCAGTGCAACCCGCTAAATGGAGGCATGAGGAAAATCCTCCCAAACTCCATATAGCTTCCCAACCAAACAGTGGAAGAATAAATAATGGGGGTGTTCTAGGAATCCCACTGACTACCCGGTGACGGCTACTAGGTATCTAGTTTCATCAAGGCGTACCATAAAATAAAGCTTTAATTAGGGTTAATAAATATTTTTCTTATATTTTTTGTGCTCCGGATTGACCTAAAGTATTTTGAATGTTCCTAACATCCTTGTAGGCTATAAAAGGAGGAAAATAGAGGCATGGATCTACATCAAATTGTAGTACATTTCTATTGAAACACTATTTGATCGTAAATAGTTCCATCATCATCAATGATATTAAAATTTCAATACCTATATCATTTCCCAAAGAAGATAAAAGAGAACATAATCCATGAAAATTTTGATTATCAAAGGGTTCTACTAAAAGTATAGGTATTCATCAACTTCCTTCAGGAATCATCTACTTTATTTTTTATATTAATTATTTTATATCCTTTATATTTATTCTTCTTGATCCTTTATTTTTTATATTATAACTCCTTGGATCCCCCTCTCCCAATTGAAATATCCCCCTCTCTCACCTTATATATCTTTTTATATTAGTCATATTTGAACCAGCATTGCAATGGGTTTTCCAAAAAGGAAAACCATTTATTTTCTCCTTCCTTATAATAATTGTTTTCTTATTTATCCATCCAAAAGAAATGGATTATTGTTTTTTAGGTTCCCATTAATATAAATGGTTTCGGGTTCTTTATTTCATCGTTCAAAATTAATATACTTTTATGTTCTTGGTTCTCATTAAAATCATGGGGTTTTATACCCTCTCAATCCTTCTTGGGGGAAGGAAAAATAGGGGAACCTTTTTTTAGTTTATCTATCTTTTTTATTGAAGTTTTCCTTTTCTATTTAATTTTAACATTTTAATTACCTCTATTTTTACATTTATATTATCACATTGTTATTTTCTATCATCACAACTTTTATATATTTGTTTAATTTATCTATTTAATTTTTTAAAAATGAAATTCACCCATATTTCTATTTTACCCATTATCTAACCCAACATTGGTGGCATCATAGTGGATGAAAATCCACTATCAGTACCCCTGGTTTCCAATAGAACTAGATAGAGTACGCAATGGCATCGTAGGTTGTTTTTTATAAAAAAATTATAAATTGGTCTTTTTACCATAAAAATAAATATGTAAAATTATTTTTCCAATGGTTTTATAATTGTTTCATCCTTATGGTCATCCCTGTGGATCTCTCATTCTCCTCACTATCATTTGGAGAAAATATAACTTTGATGATTAGTTAAAGCTACCCTGATTGGTCATAGAAGCATATATATAGTGAGAAAATGTAGTGTCCTTACTCTAATATAATGTTCCTCAGATTTTATTTATATAATTATTAAAAATCTAATGTTTTTATTTTTTCAGATAATCTATTAGATTAGGTGATAGTTTTTCATCATCCTCTTAACTTCAAAGGGACCTCCTATATTTATTTTGGTAGGTGAACCCCCTTTCCCTCTCATACTCATAGAGTGTTATCTAAAAAAGTGGTTTGGGCCTGAGTGATCCAATTTTCAATGAAGTATTTATATATAATAAAAAAAATTAGATTATTTCTAAAAATAAATGAATTATTTAACATAATTAGTTTATATTTTCTATGTTAATGTGACACACATATTAATCATATTCCATATATTATGTTAATATTTTTTTGACATTATTTCTAATTTTTTCAACTCTAATGATGTAACGCCCTAACCCTAGTTACCCAGAGTCAGTGCATTATTACATAACATTGGCATGATCACAAAAGATCAAGTCCTGAAAGTCCTATTAGTTTAGTAGTCTTGGAAACATAAGATATATTCACAAGTCTTATATTACATCATAAAGTAAAAAAAACTACAAAAACATATTCTCTTCATATCCCCTCATACTATCCCTTCAGGACATTCATAAATTACTTCTCCACACCTTGGGAAAAATAAAACAATGAAAGTGGTGAGCTCAGATTCTCAGTAAGGATAACAATATATCGAAAACTTTCATAAATAAGCATAAACATTTAAGGCAATTTATAACTAAAACAAAATCCTTTTAAACTTAAACTTCAACATAGTATGGGAAAGATAAAATGAAATAATTCCATTTACTTATTCACATGGATATTTTACTAGTCGAATAACCAAATGCAATATCAATAACCACTTTCATAATGATGGAATGCATAATGTAAGACTATCATAACCACATATTCAAGGCCTCGTGCCAAGACTACAAATAATATTTTGTCAGGGCCTTGTTCCAAGACACTAGTTTGTCTCATGAGACCTACTGATGCATCTAGGAGCTATAGCGGGCTCCACCTGTCACTTACTAAGTCCAATGCATTCCTCATATTAAAATTTTGAAACATAACATAAACATTTATATTAAAACTAGCATAAGAAATGTCAATACTTTAACCACAAACCATGAATGGTATAAAAATAACACATCCACAGTCAAACATAACTCATTATATACAATATGAAAGATTTTATTATATCATATTAACCTCAATCGATAATAATTAAGGATATTGACATAGATTAAAATAATCATCAAACTATTGAGAGAAATATCCCCCTTTTTCTTGAAAACATTTAAAAGTCACAGTATTTGTCAAGAATCCATTTAAAATATATTTTTGAATCAAAGTGTCCCATACCACTTTGAAACTTTTAAAAATAATTTTAATTTGAAAACTTTAATGTCCATATAAATAAATTCTTAAAACCATTTTTATAACATGGACATTAATGAGAAATATTTAGAATAATAAATCTTTAAAACATTATAAAATGATATTTTAGTTAGAGTTCCTAACCAAAAGAGAGACACTTGAATAAAAATATTTGAGGTAATAAAAACTTTGAAATATCCTGAGAATAAAATTATTAATGATATACTTTGTAAAATTACATTATATGCACCATATAAAAGTGATTTGGTGTATAACAACAAAGGAGTCTCAATGGAATGTAAATTGATATGAAATATCTCATAAAGGTCGTATCCTTAGGTTAAGGATAAATCAACGACATAATTATGTGTGAAAAATATAAATACACTCAATAGGATTGGATATTAAGTGTAAAACAGTCAAAGGACCTTCACATATATTCTTGTAAAAACAACACCAATGAATTGGATGTTTAACTCAACAAATGGCGATTGAGTAAAAATTACTCATATCAAGTTCATATCGATGACTTGAGAATTTATAAATGGAGTGATTATGGGTATAAAAATTATATCCACATAAATGGGAGTGGAAATTATTACATAAGAAAATTAATAGTGATTCCATACATAATCATGGAGTAAAATAATCAATGAAGTATGCGTAAAGTCGAATGTGTTGAAATTGATATTTCAAATTACCTTATTGATTTGATAACTTAAAAAACATACACCCATGAAATAAGGATCACTCAATGATGATGTAAATATCCATGAATTAAAGTATATTAAACAATGAATACAAACATTGGTAGTACACATGCCACATGCAATAAATAAGTGGTGAACAGTGGAAATCTTACGGAATTAAAAGTGAGATAAGAAACCCCTTACATTGTACTTTTTCCTTGGTCGAGGGTAGGTTATCCTCCTGTATAATGGTGAAATAATTTTTATTTAATTATAAAATAATCATATACATTAATATTATTTCATATATGATCTTTTAACATTGCTTTGTTAATAATATCTTAGTATTATCGCTGTTTCGGGTGTTAACTTACTCGTTTTCTTTTATATGTTTTGTTACATAAGATGTGTTTTTTATGTATAGGTTGTATTTTATTAATATACATAATTATATCAAGTCCCTAAACATTATTTTTAATCATAAAATGATAATTAGAATTGTATGGATACGATGGGAAATGAATCGCATCGCGTCCGTGGAGACGGTAGTTCGTACGTACGCATGAACGACAATATCATTATTTTGATATTAAAATCATATATAATTGGATGTTATATCATATATACAGAATAATTATCATGTTATACTTATTATTTACATGAATTACACATCATTTTTATACCCATACAAATAATAATGTATGGAATAACAATTACACAACGACGTGGAGACAGTAGGTCGTACGTATGCATGTATGGTGACATGTCATTCCAAGGATGGATAGAATACAGAATATGGTAGTACCATATTTATAATAATATCACAGTATATAAAAGATACTGGAGTTATAATTTTATAATGTAAATAAAAAATAAATAATAAGTTGAAGAAGAAAGGAACTTGAAACAGGGTTGTGAAAACATTACCACTTCTTCGGATTCTTCCTTTTGATTTGACCAAAAGGGCTCTTTAGGATGGATTTATGATAAAACTAAGGCCTCTATGTTGAAGTTAGGGAAGTTGAGAGAATATTTGGGTAGGTTTTTGCTGATCCAAAATTCCTTGAAGGTGTAAATTAGAGAGAAGGGGGTACCCTTTTATAAGAGTGGTGAGGGGCACCTTTGGAAAAGCTAGAAATATTATTATATAATAAATCCATATTCAGTTTATAATGGCTCCAAAGTAGATTATTTAAAGTTTAAAGTCAGTATGGGACGAAATCCTTTCAACCAATAGATTTTATACAGGTTTGGGTCACTATATTAACCTTATCATTTATATTTAACTCTTAGTTAAATAGTTTGACATTTACCATTTCTCTTTGTATTTTTATATTATATAGTTAATAAACTTACTATATACCTCCAAGCAACCCCCAAGTGGTCCATTAATGATACACCTATCATTATATAAGTCTTTTGGCCGAACCTTATATTTTTTAGAATAAAATATCAATTAATAATATAATATATTTTTTAGAAACTCTTTTATGTCAATTTTGACACTATTGGATATTTTGTTTTTTATAATTTCATAACAGCTTTATTACATTGAAAAAAATTTATATAACAAATCCTAATATGTAATATTAACCTATAAAATTATTGGGATTCATAAAAAGTCTCAAATTACATTTATTTGGATATTTATAATATCATTTATTTTAATATTTCATTAACTAGTTAATTACCACATCACCATTGTGTCATAAATAAATTAAATTATTTAATGTCTAAAAATTATAAATAAAATACCATTATGTAGTAAATATTTTAGATTTATAATTAATATCTATAATAGAATTTATCTTATGTATAACCCTATATTAAAAAAATTGGTTATTAAACTGTGATTTTATCTCTTTTACCTGCAAATCACTTTTTTTGGATTTTTAAAAAGCTGGTTTGAGGGTTATCCGGTTCCCGATACAGCCGCACCCAAAACCATCATTCAAAATTCAAATTCAACAAAATTGCCTCAAACTTCACCCCATGGACAGCTCATCGCCTCGTAACTCGTACCCCCGTCACGTCGAAGCTCGAACCAGTCATCAGAGCCCCGCAATCATCACGCCGGTCACCGGCGAGACCATCGGAAAATCGTCGTCGGAACCTCCTTCGCAGCACCATCCGACCACCGTCATCACAAACTTACAAAAATCACAGGAGCCCGAAACAAGCACTCCTCATCGATGTCAACAAACCGGGCCGAACAACGTCGACGCACAACCGAGAAGGACCCAGAGCACTCCGGAGAGTATGCTGGTGAAGACCGGTCTTACACCTGTAGATCCGACCATCAGTGCCGCCAAACGTCACCGCCGGAGCAAATCCAGCAAGGCCAATCATCGGGAAGCGTTCACCGGGGAGAAAAAACCAAGTAACCAACAAAGATCACACATACCAAAATCAAGAAGCAAACCTACAAACCCAACGAGTTAAAAACCTCCAATACTCAGAACCGGAGGAAGCAGGGATCCTCTACAAGAAGAGGAAACCCATCGCCGCCGTCCTTTGCGACCTCGAGGTCCATCGCAAAACCATCCGCCAAACCCGGGAGCAGGGCCAAGACCTCATACGAATGGATCTGGAATTTCCGTCTCGGACCGACACCACGCCGCCAACGAAACCCTAAACAGAGAAAGGAATCGAGAGAGGCTATGGAGAGCGGGAGAGACGATGAGAACCCTGAACCCACTGGATTTTAGGAACCGCCAGACTCTCCGAGAAAACGGAAGGCCGCCACGAAACCCTAGGGAAGGAGGCGGCGACGGGGAGAGCGCCTGAAGCCGATGTGCCCCTTACGGGCCCATCAATCATGATTTTATCTCTTTTAACTCTTCTTTGAACTAAATAATAATAAATATCCTAATCTAATCCAAGTGGACCTAAATGATAATATTTTATTCCTGAGGTTGTTTTTGGTCTATATAATCTTGTCCAATAGAATTAGAACATGTGTTAGGGTAATATTAATATCATTTTTAGCCTTAATTACCCTATTTACTTTTAACCGTGGTAAATAAAAGTAAAAAGTTACTATTTACCAAAAATTATTTTCATCTCATTGAACCAAATTTTACTCCTTGATATTAACCATGTCTCTAGGATTTTCAAAATTCCACTCACAGAAGCGGTAAAATTATGTTTTATGTGAATTTCCAAATTCTCCTAGGAGGTGGGTAAAATACGGTGAAAAGTTCAATAAAATTTTTATATATCTAAAATTATTCTAAACTAACTCCGATGAATTACATTGAACATATATAGGTATTATTTACCCATTTTGAACTTAATTTAATTTCAATAAAATAAATAATTATTTCAATAAAAATTCGTTATAAAACTATAACTGACTGTTTTTTCACTATTCATCAAAAATTGAATGTTTTGAGAAAAAATCCAAAAATTTAACCTAAGATAATTTAGATATTATGAATCCAAAAATGAAGTCCATTTTGAAAGATAAAATTTATAAAATTTCAAAAAGTGGGTATTACTTTTCATAACGGCTAGTTTGATTGGTTAAGGTGTGTGTTAGAACTCGAAGTTGTGTACAACATGTGCTACTGTATTATTCAAAGAGAAGCATACCATGGAAGCTTGGGGTGTTACATTCTCACCTCCTTCAAATAATTTCATCCTTGAAATTTTTAAAATTGGTCTTGAGAGTATAATGGAAAGTCCCACATCGGAAAAAGATTCAATAAAACTATCACCTTAAAAGAAAGAAAGATGAGTACAAAGGTCACCCAAGATAACACATACTAGGATTACATGTAGGAAAACATTGGATATGGAAGATAAATTAAGTGTCAAGTTCTGATGGAGAGGGATAGAAAACATAATAAGGATAAATTTAACAATAAGAAAGCCACAAACTTGTTATGGGACAAACGGTCATTAGTTTTCTAGTAGGAAAAGTATACGGGCAACATTTTTTTAAGTTACATTACATAAATATGAGTAATTAATTTATGATATTGACTAAGAAAATAAAGATAAATACTTAATTTTTAAGTAGAGTTTCATTCTTTAACAAATTTACACCACTAACTCATTTTTTTTTAAACGATGATTACTCAAGAAGACTTGGTCACACTGGAAGAGCTAGAATAAACTTCTATAGAATCACATAATCCCTGAAGGATAAACTATATATTTACCTTGTCTTTAGAGATTAATAAAAACAAAAAATGGATAGTAAAAGATCTAATAATCCCCCAAAAGGTTCCTTTTGATAAAGAACCACTAATATTAATTTCTAAAATTAAACCAACAATACCCCAAAGTTAAATATATATCATTCAATAAACAATTGTCCTTAAAATCCTTCAATATAATCCAAACTAATATCGAAACCCAAAACTTAGAATAATTTGGTTATGTAGTCTTCCATGTTAAATTGTATCTCTAAATGACATCAACTAATCTTAAAGTCACATACTTAAAAGTAATTAACCTAATCACATGATTTCTATTATAGGTTAATAATTTCCATAAATAACCCAAATCACTATAAATCCACAATAAAAACGTAGATAAAAATCCACCATTATTCCTCAAATGAAATCCCATAGTATTCTAGTTTCCTTGGGCATATAGTGTTCCCAACAAATCAATCATCTTCCAAAATAACATTTATCACTTAATCACCAAATCATTTTCTTATACTAATGGTATTCATTTGATAAGACATAAGAACCCAAATCAACTTATTACTGATCAATAAAATAATTTAACTAAAAATAATTAGTCCCACTAACTAGGGACTTAATGTAGTCCAGTGGTAGGCGATAAATCCCAAAAAAACTTTGGTTTTGGGTTTTATTCCCATCGCTTTGTCCGACACGACGGGTTGTTAAACGGTCTGTGTGTTGTCCTTTTTCAAAAACTATATTTTATAACATTACCAAAATGAGATAAATTCCTCAAAATAACCATAACATAATTTTAACCAGAAATGTTATCTCATACCTTGCATTTTGATCCCAAAATATAATAACTTGTAATTTTCTCAAACCCAATTATCATATAAAACCAAATAGTTATTTATAACTATATCCACAAGTGAAAAGATAAGTCTTCCTCAAATATCATTCTCACATGGAAAACTATGAGGTTACAAATATAAGAGAAAATTATTCCAAAGTAATCCCGTCAACAAGGAGCACTAATACTTTTAAAAATTTCTCCAACCATTTATTTCTACATAGCTTCTTCTTTGACCAAGAAAATATCTTATAGAATAGTGCATTCACTCAGGTAATGGACAGGTCCCCTCAATTTATGGAAAATGAATGTAAATGGATTCTTGGGACCATTTTTATTTTCATCCATAGTACTCTTCATTTTTCTTCGGTAATTATTCACTTTATGTCTTTAATTCCCTCATGTAAAGTATTTATTTGATCCATTGAGACACTTTCCTGGCTGTCTCCTTCCACATTTCCTATATGATTGAAATTGAGGTTTCTTGTCTCCATGGTCTCCACTGCTAGATCTCTTATCATTCATCACCTTTCACTTTTTTGTTGATTCCGGGAGTTGGCAAATATATATGTTGTTGATCATATTTTTGGAAAACTGATTTGGAATGAACACGATTTCTTTTGCGCCTATCAACTTTTCATTTTGTTGGTCATTTCCACCCATGTTTCCACCATGTAAATCATTCTCAAAGTTACTATGACTTCCTTGGAATCCAGCCATTGACTAAAACCAGAAAACATTGTGTGTGTAAAAGTAGTCATAAAATCATTTAGAGAATATCATGACACCATATTCTTAATTTGAAACACCTTAGGATTAACCAAGGTCATTTATTCTCATCTTATATTAAAATAATTCAAATCGGTTTGTAAAGAAAATGTAAATTATCCTAAGCTTATCCCCTGGGAGTGTCGTAACCAAGAGTGCAGCAAGGCCCGTTGTCATGCACCAGTTCTTGTTCGAGTCTAGCTCAAAGCGGTGTTTTCGGGTTTTACCCCTAGGTACATCTGTGTCAGAGCCACCTCTAACTTCTTGTATCTAGATAGCGATGTATTTCTTGGAAAAATCACAAAATCTCTACAATACCAAAATTCTAGGAAGTTATTCTATACTAATCCCCAAAGTCCATCTTAGGTCTATGTGCCCTAATCAGAGTTTATCTAAATCTAGTTTCCAAGGTTTGTACTATACTTCCTCTGATACCAACTATAATGCCCTGACCCCAATTACCCAGAGTCGGTGCATTGTTACATAACATTGTCATTATCACAAAAGATCAAGTCTCGAAAGACCGATTAGTTTAGCTTTCTTGGAAACACTATATATATTCATAAGTCTTACATTACATAATAAATTAAGAAAAACTACAACAACATCTTGTCTTCATATACCCTCACACCATCCCTCTAGTTCATTCATAAATTACTTCTTCACACCTTGGGAAAAATAGAAAATTGAAAGGGGTGAGCTCAGATGCTCAGTAAGGATAACAATGTAGAGGAAACTTTCATAAATAAGAATAAACATTTAAGGAAATGTATAACTAGAAAAATCCTTTTAAACTTAAACTTCAGCATAATATGGAAAAGATAAAATCAAATAATGTCATTTACTTATTCACATGGATATTCTACTAGTCGAATAACCACATGCAGTATCAATAACCACGCTCATAATGATGGAATGCATAATGCCTGACTATCATAACCACATAGTCAAGGCCTCGTGCCAAGACTACAAATAAGATTTAGTCAAGGTCTTGTGATAAGACACTGGTTTGTCTCCTGAGACATACCGATGCATCGAGGAGCTATAGCGGGATCCTCCTGTCGCTTACTAAGTCCAATGCATTCCTCATATTAAAATTTTTAAACATAACATAAACATTCGTATTAAAACTAGAATACAAAATTTCAATACTTTAACCACAAACCATGAATGGTATAAAAATAGAACATTCACAGTCAAACATAACTCATTTGATACAATATGGAAGATTTTATTGTATCAGATTAACCTCAATCGAGAATAATGAAGGATATTGACATAGATTAAAATAATCATCAATCTATTCACAGAAATATCCCCATTTTTCTTGAAAACATTTAAAAGTCACACTGTTTGTCAAGAATCCATTTAAAATAGAATTTTGAATCAAATTTTCCCATACCACTTTGAAACTTTTAAAATAAAATTTGATTTGAAAACTTTAATGTCCATATAAAAAAATCTTTAAAACCATTTTTAAAACATGGACATTAATGAGAAAGATTTATAATAATAAATATTTAAAACATTTTAAAATGATATTTTAGTTAGAGTTCCTAACCAAAAGAGAGACACTTGAATAAAAATAATTGAGGTAATAAAAAATTTGTAATATCATGAGAATAAATGGATTCATGATATACTATGTCAAAGTACATTATATACACCATATAAAAGTGATTTGGTGTATAACAACAAAGGAGTCTCAATGGAATGTAAATTGAGATGAAATATCTCATAAAGGTTGTATACTTATGTTAAGGATAAATAAACTACATAATTATGTGTGACAAATATAAATACACTCAATATTATTGGATATTCAGTGTAAAAAAATCAAAGGACATTCACACATATTCTTGTAAAAACAACACCAATGAATTGTATGTTTAACTCAACAAATGGAGATTGAGTAAAAATTACTCTTCTCAAGTTCATACCGATGACTTCAGAATTTATCAATGGAGTGATTATCTGTATCAAAATTATGTCCACATAAAGGGGAGTGGAAATTATGATATAATCAAATGAATAGTGATTCCACACATAATCTTGGAGTAAAATAATCAATGAAGTATGCGTAAAGTCGAATGAGTGGAAATATAAATTTCAAATTAGCTTATTGATTTGGTAACTTACAAAACATACACCCATGAAAGAAGGATCATACAATTATGATTTAAATATCCATGAATTAAATTATATTACACAATAAATACAAGCATGGGTAGTACACACACCATATGCAATAAATAAGTGGGGAACAATGGAAATCTCACAGAATTAAAAGTGAGATAAGAAACACCTTACATTGTACTTTTTACTTGGTAGAGGGTAGGTTAGCCTTATGTATAATTTTGAAATAATTGTTATTGAATTATAAAAGAATCATATACATTAATATGATATCATATATTATCTTTTAACATTTATTTGTTAATAATATCTTAGTATTATTGTCGTTTCGGGTGTTAGCTTACTCGTTTTCTTTTATATGTTTTATAACATAAGTCATGTTTGTTATAGATAGGTTGTATCTTATTCATATACAGAATTATATCAAGTCCTTAAACATTATTTTTACTCATAAAATTAGAATTAGACTTGTATGGATACGATGGGGAATGAATCTCATCGCGTTTGGGGAGACGGTTGTCCGTACGTACGCACGAGCGATAATATCATTATCTTGATATTAAAATAATATATAATTGGATGGTATATCATATATACAGAATAATTATCATGTTATACTTATTATTTACATGAATTACACATTATTTTTATACCAATATAAATAATAATGTATTGAATAACAATTACACCATGACGTGGAGACGGTAGGTCGTACGTACGCACGTATGGTGACATGTCATTAAAAGGATGGATAGAATACTGAATATGGTTGTATAATATTTATAATAATATCACAGTATATAAAATATAATGGAGTTATTATTTTATAATTTAAATAAAAAATAAAGAAGAAGTTGAAGAAGAAAGGAACTTGAAAGATGGTTGTGAGAACATTACCTCTTCTTCGGGTTCTTCCTTTTTATTTGGTCAAAAGGGATCCTTAGGTTGGCTCTCTGATCAAACTAAGGCCTATAGGTTGAATTTAGGTAAGTTGAGAGAATATTTGGGTAGGTTTTGGCCGAACCAAAATGCTATGAAGGTGTAAATTAGAGAGAAGGGGGAGTACACTTTTATAAGAGGGGTGAGGGGCACCTTTGGAAAAGCTAGAAATATTATTTTATAATAAATTCATATTCGGTTTCTAATGGCTCCAAAGTGTATTATTTAAAGGTTAAGGTGGGGGTGGGTCTAAATCCTTTCAACCAATAGATTTTAGATAGGTTTGGGTCACTATATTAACTTTATCAATTTATATTTAACTCTTAGTTAAATAGTTTTTCATTTACAATGTCTCTTTGTATTTGTATATTATATAGTTAATAAACTTACTATATACCTCCAAGTGACCCCCAAGTGGTACATTAATGATACAAATATCATTATATAAGTCTTTTGGCCGAACCTTAGATTTTTAGGAATACAATATCAATTAATAATATAATATTTGTTTTAAAAACTCTTTTATGTCAATTTTGACACTATTGGGTATTTTGTTTTTGATAAGTTCATAACAACATTATTACTTAAAAAATAAATTATATAACCAATAATAATATGTCATATTAACCTATAAAATTAGTTGAATTCATAAAAATTCTCAAATTAAATTTATTTTGATATTTATAATATCAATTATTTTAATATTTCATAAATTAGGTAATTACTGCATCACCATTGTTTCATAAATAAATTAAATTATTTAATGTCTAAAATTTATAAATAAAATACCATTATGTAGTAAATAATTTTATATTTCTAATTAATATTTATAATCTATATTATCTTATGTATAACCCTATATTAAAAACGTTTTAGTTATTTAACATTGATTTTATCTCTTTTAACACTTCTTTGAATTAAATAATAATAAATGACCTAATCTAATCTAGGTGGACAAAAATGATAATATTTTATTCCTAAGGTTTTTTTTGGTCGAGATACACTTGTCCAATAGAATTAGGACTTGTGTTAGGGTAATATTAATTTCATTTTAACCCTTAATTACCCTATTTACTTTTAACCGTGGTAAATAAAAGTAAAAAGTCACTATTTACCAAAAATTATTTTCATCTCATTGAACCACATTTTACTCCTTGATATTAACCGTGTTTCTCGGATTTTAGAAATTTCACTCACAGAAGCGGTAAAATTATGTTTTATGTGAATTTCCAAATTCTCCTCTGAGGTGGGTAAAAGATGGTGAAAAGTTCAATAAAATTTTTATATATCTAAAATTATTCTAAACTAAATCGAATGAATTACATTGAAATTATATAGGTATTATGTATCTATTTTTACCTTAATTAAATTTAAATAAAATAAATAAATATTTAAATAAAAATTCAGTTTTAAACTATAACTCGGTGTTTTTTACTATTCATCAAAAATTGAATGTTTTTAAAAAATACAAAAAATTTACCCTAAGATAATTTTGATATTCCAAATCCAAAAATGAAGTCCATTTTGAAAGATAAAATTTATAAAATTTCCAAAAGTGGATATTACTATTCATAATGGCTAGTTTTGTTGATTATGGTGTGTGTTAGAACTCGAAGTTGCATATAACACACGCTACTATATTATTCAAAGAGAAGTGTACCGTGGAAGCTTGGGGTGTTACAAATGTGATATAAAATAGGTTTATTCATCTTGTGTGTTTTTTACCACTATTTTTTATAGCAAATTTCACATTTTTACCACATGCATTATTTTCTAAGCATGTCATATGGCATTTCATTTGATTAGTAAATTGTATTAGTAATATTAAAATATATATGTATATATATATATATTATGGTTTTTGAGATTGATTCAGCAAACATCTGTTGATGAAAAGGTGGGTGGTATGGGATGGGTTTGCAATACCCTGACAAAGTATACCCCTTACACTTCTCTCAAAGGGATGGGATACAGGATTTCTCTAACCTAGTGTACATTATTCCCTTTCTTATGATGAGACGGGTATTCAATTTGAATCAATTGTGTATGTTCATATCAGATTTAGAGTATAATCACAAATAAGATAAGTTGGGTTTGGACCATCCCAGTATTGTGTGTTACATGTAATAACTTATATCAATATTGATTAACCAATTTATTTGATGGTAACTTTGTTTAGTTAATTCCCATATCCTTTAAATATTGAATCACAAAGCTTAGTATATGATAGTTGGTTAAGATTTAAGTTAGAGACCACCTATTAGGTAGTTTAATACCCAAATATTTTATAAATCCCTATAAAATGTGTGCATATGCTTTTGCATGTGATCCTATAAAGGGTAAATTTTTAATACACGGGAGCTAGTTTAACTTGGTGTATGGGGTCTAGATAGAGCAATTTGGATCTTTTTATGGTTGAGAAAAGTGGATGCATAGTGGTTGTTCATTGGAGTTCCCATAGAAGTTCCATGTATGGGGATTTCATTATTTTCCTATTATATCACATTTATCTTCCTTTATATTTATAGAATTTTTTTCACTCTTATAATATTATTTGATATTAATATGACATTGAGGTATGTTTTTTCATGTTCATGTCATCTCATGATCACTATTATTGTTATATTATTCACATACTTCCATTTTTAAACTCGTTATACACCTATTATACCAAAATGTTTAAGAATTTCATGAAAATATGTGTTGGAACCACATATATTTTATTATATTTTTCATAACGGAAAAATTATCTCTCACACACTTTTCATTCAATCCTGAATGTTTACAACAACCACTGGAAATTGGGAGGTGCACCTGAGCAATTATGACTACTGTATTTGGGTATGGTAAGGGTTTTAGGTTCGTTGTCATTACAACCAAAAGCATGAGTTTTGTGTCCACCTAAACATTTATATTATTATAATGAGATAAAATAATTCAAATCTCATATACAATCACATTCATTTCAAGTAATGGTGTTTATTTGAATGATGATTCTTAATATTTTCTCATTGGGTGTTAGGTGTTCTCCATGATCTTGAGGGGACATAGAAGGGACACTTAAATCAGATATTGAAGAATTGTTGAATTTTAATGATGATTATAACCAATTATTTATTAAAAATAATCTCTCTTACAAATTTATGGGTAATGAATTTTTTAATATAATTTTAATATTTGAAATATGAAATAAGTTGAAAAGGAGATAATGTTTCTGTGAAATCATAATATATAATTAATCATAATTAAATAAAAATTAAAATAGGATATTTCTTTTAATTTTATTTATAAAATTTTCTCATGGTAGAAATGTATCATTCCCTAAAATAAATTTTGAAAAATATTTATAAAAAGTAAATACATTTTAATTCAAAAATCGTTGTGAGTTTTGAAACCAAATTACCAAAACAAATCAACCATTCCCTGATAACACGGTGATATTTTAGTAAAATCATAAAAAGTACAAATGGGAAAAAAAATCTGCGATTTAATTGAAGATATCTTTGATAAAAAAAATTAATGAATGAAGAAAAATAAAATTAAGAATAAAAATATACCGTTTTTCACAAAATTTACAAATTCTAATCTTTCATTTTCAAAACATTAAAATTGAAATTCCATTTTAAGAGAACACATACAAGAAAAAAATTATACCTTATAATATAAACAATTTTATCCAATGATAGCTTGTGATTTAAATATGTTATGAAATGATTAAATAAAATGGAGAGGGAATAAGTAGAACGATTGTAAGGATTTCACCACTTGAAGATATTATATTAGTTAGATGATCATAGTGACCATCATTTAATCAGTGCAATAACATTCCAAACAATAAATGGATGGCTAATAAAGAATAATCTTATATAGAAACTCTAACACACTTCAATATCATATTTATTTATAATAGATTTATATGTAATTTTTTTAATATTTTTGTTTCTATTATTATTACTAATTAATTATTATTAAATACATTTAATATTTTAGATGTTTTTAAAATAAAATTTAAAAAATTATTTATGATAAATATTAAATGTTATCCTTATTTTTTGATTTATTATTAGTAAATAATTAATTATAATTTGATAATATTGTTTAATATTAATAATTTAGTATGTTTAGGTGTTATAAATATATAAAGAAATATAAATTCACACAATTATACACATAAATAAAAATCAAACAAGTAACCACTAAATTTCTAGTTAAGGCCCATACCAACTAAACTATGAAAAAAATTCATTAATATTAAATAATGAGTCTCATACTGAAAATTTATTAATTACATTTAAATATTCTATCAATATGAAATATTGAAATATAACTAAATTTAAATCTTCTAAAATAAAATATTGTATCAATATAAAATAGTCTCTCATTAAAAAATTAAATAATATAACTATTTTGATTTTGAAAAATAATTAATTGAGTCACATATTGAAATTTTTTAAAATATTTTAAAATATATTTTATTATAAAATCATGATTCAAATGGATTTTAAATAATGTTAATTTAAATAGTTATAATAAATTTGTCTAAAAAATTAATTATTTATGTAATAAATTATAGAGTGATAAATTATGGCCTGTGAATATTAATATATTCTTTAAAACTAATAGAATAAATTTTTTTGTGAAATTAATGTACTAAATTTTCGTCCATAATATTAATTAATTATTTCATTATAATCAATCACTCATGAATTAACTCACTTTTTTATGGAACTATTTATAATAAAATCATTTCACTTTATGTATATAAGGATAAACACACCATATAACCCCACATGTAGAGTAAAAAAAGAATTTCATTTTTTCATTCCTCATTTTATGTGATGTTTTTAATTACTGGAGATAAGTAATAGTTTTTATCCCTTTAAATAAATTGATAGATTCTTGTATTAATATGATTAATTTTGTTGAATTTTTTATCAAATTCATATATACCTATTTTGAGTCAATCATTTCCACTTTAACATATTTTGATAATTACAAAATTAGTTTTGGGGAGATTATTGATTGGTTTATTATATAAATTTATATATTTAACTAAAATGAAAATATATCATTTATTATTATAAAATCCTTGGTTTATTAATTCTAACATGAGTATCATAAATATATTTTTTTATAATTATATGATTATAATTTATCATGAATTAAATTAGTTTATCCTATATTTCTTCATTATTTGATGAATGGTGAAACAACATGAAACCATGTGATAGTACAAAGCAATTTGAAATCTATAAATTCTATTTTGAATTGAATGATAGGAAAATAAAAAAGAATCATTCCATAATAAATATCATTTCATATTTATATTTAAACTATATTAAATAGTAAACTAAAAATGCTTGTTTTAAAGAAATTTCGTATTCAGAGATATCATGATAGAAGGTTTTTCATATTTCAAATTATAAATTTAAAAATGGCCAAACCTCAATCACAAAAATGTATAACTATTAATAAAGTCTTAAAAATATTTTTTAAATAACCATGGGGATTAGTTCGGCATAGTTGAATCTATACTACTTTTTTTTATTGAGTGATAAAAGCAATAAGAAATCGTATGTTAAAACACCCACATTTAATAGTTCATGGCAATTTTAATAAAGTTAAGTTTGTCCAAAATTTTAAAAAATGTATTACTAATGACTAAAATACCTTAATAAATGTTATGGATAACTACTAGTTGAATAAAATACTTTATAAAATAACTACATGTCAAGGTTCTTGTTCGTGGTCATAAATACAATTTTTTTACATTGTTGTTTTTACCTTATGTAATTTAATTGTTTTATTTTGGTTTTAATTTTCATAATTGCATGGATTTTTTAATATGAACAAGGTGAACATGATTTTTTTAATGATTATTGAGACTCATTTCCAAGAATAGTTGTTTTGAAATTTTAGGTTTCACATCATTATAATTTATTTTAAATATGATTCTTTGGGAAATTGTGAACTCAATGACTATGATGAATTAATTTTTTATCTTTAAATTATTTCATAGATAATGAACTCTATAAATAGAGTAAGACTAAACCGGTGAAAAATATTTTATTCTTGAGATATATAATCTTTATAATTTTACATCCTTGAATATTATAGCTACTACAAATTACATGGCTTAACTTCATCAGTAAATAATTCACTACTCTCATAATCAAAGAAACATCATTATTATGAACTTCATGTCTTAATAATTGTTCTATTTTATTACTAATTTTCATTATTTTCTATGTACTAAGTTTTGTTTTATGGTTTTTCTATCAAAATAATGGTCTCAGGGTTGAGTTATACCACCCCCCCAAAAAATATATGTTCAGGTTTTTCATAATAGGAAACAATAATGGGGATTTTAGTTATTACTTATTCTTGATCAAGGAAAGTTTGGTTATTCCCCTAATTTAAAAGGAATTAAGTTATGTTGTTCCTCTAGAGGTTAAAAAATAAATTATTAAGTTAATCCTCTAGGTATTAATAATTAATTTTTAAATAGTTTTTTTCCTCATCTAAGGTTAGAGATTCTATTTTATTGGGTATCATTTCTATATATATTTGGTATAAGTGAAGAGTATACATATGATAAATTTAATATTAAATACTCTAAAAATATATTATGGATATCTCTAATTTGTTTTTAATTTATATTCATATTTAACTATAATAAATCTTTATGTTTTTTTTAATCATTTCAAATAACCCCCAATCCCTCTTGACCATTCTAACATTCTCATATTGGGTCTAAAACATTTGTATCAAGGTTTTCCCTAGATTTTCTATATAAATATTTATTTATACTCATCAATTATTGGCTTTACTTCTAGTAGTAAAAGATCTTTTTGAGATAGCAGGAAAGAGTTCAAATGAAGGCTACATTCCTCAAATATATCCTTTATTTGATGAAACAGATAATGGATACTGATAGTCATTCATGTAAACTTCTCTTAATCATCTAAGAATTCCTATTTGGACCATCACAATCAAGCTTTATAAAGTACCAAAAGTTGATACTAATTTATTGACTAGTAATGATGCGATTACATTTTTTTAACTACAAGGTAATTTATATTTTATATTGTTCTATTAATAATAAAAATTATATCCACATTTATATATAAAACACTACACATGAGATTTGGAAAATATTTCAAGTTACTCATATTTAGTTAGATACGCTAATAATAACTACTCTCAACCTATTAAAGGTAGAATATTGTGAATTTAAAATGAGAGAAGAAGAATATTTTAATTAAATATTTCATATATTTTCTTGTATATTAAATTATAATATTTTTTTCAGATAAAATATATGTAAATTAAGTTTGGTTTAAAGAGTTTAAATAGATTTACCTCAAAAATGGAATTCTAAAAAATCTATAGTTATTTAAAGTAAAAAAATAAAAATAATATTCATTAGATGAACTTATTTAATCTTTACTTTCATATGAATTAGAATTAAAAAATATAGCTAATATAGAAAATAAAAATTGGGAAGGAGTTTCATTTAAATCGAAAATTACTGTTAATAATTTCTCCCTAAATTCTGAGTTACAAAGAAGTTAAATATATCAAGTTGTCTTGGTTTCCCATGGAATAAGGATGAATTTTTACTCAATGAGATATAAAAGGGATTACCCTCAAAATGAAGATAAATGAAGAATAAAAGGTAATATAATGTTTAATAATGGTTTTAATATTATTTTTTATTAATATAGAAGGATTGGACACATTAAACCTAAATTCCATCAGCTCAAGAATGGAAATAATGATTAAAAATATTATAAAAAAACTAAAATCTATAAAAATCAAATAGAGCTTTATGGAGGAATCTAATTTGAGAAAAGAATTTGAATCTAAAAAGGATGTAACAGATGTAAGTTTTATGTCCTCATCAAAAAATGTAAGTAAATATGATTTTTATCCTTCTTTTAAATTTTCTTTTGAGAAATAAATAAATATAAAATTTATTATGAAATTTAAGAGATTAAATCTTAATATATAACAAATTTATTATGAAAAAATTACTTAAAAGATGACATGAGGGAGTTTTTAAAAAAGATGAATGTTTAAGGAAATATATCTCAAACTAAATAATTTGTCTAGAATTGATATATAATCCAATAGATATAAAATCTACACATGGAAAAATTTAGAAACTTATTAATGAAAATATAAAATTGATAAATAATAATTCATTTTCAATTGATAAATTATGTGTGTATTTTTAAATTATTTAAAATAAAAAATATTCAACTTAAAGAATATCTTTTTGAATGGGATATAACTCATGAAATTAAGTTCATTTATGTTTTAGAATAAAATGAAAAAATGATAAATGAAATTGATAGTTTTAAAATTAATATATCAATATTTTTTCATGTAATGGAAAATTGTGATAGAATGGAGAGGATAAATAAAATAAATAAAATTAAGACTACATTGTCATGAAAATCAATTACCAAAAGTGTATATAAATTTATTTTTTAAATATTCAAGTTGAAACATCTTAAGTGTAACATATTTTTGATATGGGATGAAAGGTCATTATTAAAGAGAATGTTAACATAGATTCCCTCAATATCTTAAAAATAGAAAATATTTTATTTAGAAATTTTTATCTCCAAGATTAACTAAGAGTGAATTTTATAAATCATTATGGGTTCCCAATAATTCATTTATAAATCCCATTAAACCATTATTTTAATGGGTAATTTTGTGTTCTTTAATCTGTTTTCATATAAAATGTGAATATAAAGTGTCAAAAAGGATATATGGTACCGAGATAGAAGATGTTCATGAAAGATGAATGGTGAAATCCCTGTGTTTTATCTTTTAATAATGAAGTAAAATTAAAATGTGTTCGAGATGTTCAAATATCAGTTTTTGTAATCAATTAAAAATATTTATATGTTGAATATTTAAAACATAATTTAATAAATATTTCTAAATTATGATATGATGGAATGCATTTAAATTTTCAAAATAATAAGTGTATAGTTTTAAATGATGAATCAATTATATTTTATTCAAATATAAAAGATAATATTTATTCAATATATTTTTCTGTGTTATCTAAACAAAATACTAAATTTTTAAATGATATAAAAACTATTAATAATTTGTGTCATATAAGATTAAGTCATGCTAATTTTATTTTTCTATAAATTTTTTTTAAGAACCAAAAAATATTGTGTAGTTACTCAAAAATAAGGAGTAAAACACCTATGTTTTTTACTCATGTATGAAAGATAAATATCAGAAAATATCTTCAAAAGCAATTAAATTATTGTGTACAATGAGGCCTTTTAAACTTATTAATTTCTATCTTTTTTTACATATTAAAATTACTAGTTTAAGTGGTAAAAAATATATTTTATTTATTTAAAAATATTTCAGTATATATACATGGGTTTATTTTCTTGTACTTAAATCTGTAACTTTAACTATTTTTATTAATTATTATAAAATAGTTTTAAAAAAATACATGATTATATACATTATAATTGATAGATGTGTAGAATTAATAAATCTAAAATTTCATTTTTTTGTGATGAAAATGGATGACTTCATAATTTAACATCTACTAGGATACTATAAAAAATGGTTTTGTGAAAAATAAAAAATATAAAACTTCATGAAATGACTTGAACCGTGTTGAAAAAATAAAATTTAATAAAGTTATTTAATTTTATACAATAAATTATTCATTTTATATTTAAAATATAATTATTGTGAGACCTATACTGAAGAATTTCTCTATAAACTTTATAGGGAATGAAACTTGAAATTGGTTATTTTAGAGTCTTTAGTTATAATGTTTTTATTCTTAATAAGAAGGATGACTTGGATATATTCGATTCAAAATCAATTGAAGGTATATTTTTAGATTATTAAAATATATGAAAGGATTATAGGGTTTAAAATAAAAAACCTTAGTTTTTGAATAATATTTTCATGTTATTTTTTATTAAAGTGATTTAAAATAGAAGAATGTTGGTTTAGATCAAGTTGTTGAGAATTTTAGAGACTTTAAATTTAGAGAATATGAACATAGTGAGACTGATGTTTCTATTCAAGGAGATCATGAACACATTCCCTTTAAACCTAATCCTAAGAGTTTGAAAACTCCAAAAGATCATCCAATAGATAATATAATTAAAAATGTTTAATCAAATGCTAAAACTAGGAAATTTACGATTAACATTTGTGATTAAATTATTTTATTTTTAATTTTGATCCTAGGGATGTTTTGAGGATTTATATTATTCTAATTGGATCTTGGATATGAAATATTAGTTCAATAAATTCCCTATAAATAATGTATATAATTTAGTTTTTTCGCCTAATTATTCTAATATTATTGGAAATAAATCAAAATTTTGAAACAATCCTGATAAATTACATTAAATTATTAAAATTAAATATAAATTATTTTCTCAAGGTTATTATGAAGAAGAATGTATTAATTTTGAAGAATATTTTTCACCTGTATCTAGGTTATATTAATTAATAATATTATAATCTAATGTATTCTTTTATGGTTTTAACTTATTTCAAATGGATGTTAAATTTTATTTTCTATGTAATTGTATTTATGATGTTTTATGTGTTTAAAAAATACCAAATTTGAGAATTAAAAGATTATAAATCATGTTTTAAAACTTTCTAGGGCTTTATATATACTAAAAAATATATCTAGATCTGGGTATGAAATATTAATAATTTAAAAAATATCAGAATGGAAAATTTGATTATACATTGTTTATTATGAATAATTGTAATGATATTTTGAGAATTCAAATTTATATAGATGATATTATTTTTATATCTTTACAAAATAATTTATACAAATAATTTTTGGATTTTATAAAAATTGAATTCAGTATGTGTGTAATGGGTGAATATATATTCTTTCTTAGTCACTAAATTTTTTAAATAAATGATAGAATATCTGACAATTAATTTAGTTATGGTAATTAGATGGTTGAAAGATTCTATTTATATTCAAATAATAGTCTAAATAAACCAATGAGAACTACATGTAAATTAGATTTAGATAAATCTCTATAATATATTGATATTAATACATTTTAGGGTATGATTGATAGTTTATTATATTTAACTTCTTCAAGTAATGGTTTTATGGTTTCTTTTTTCATATGTACTATATTTCAAAGTGATCCTAAATAAATCCATATAAATATTATTAAAAGGGTTATATAATATGTTATAGGGTATTTGAATCTTAGATTATTGTATAATGTTAAAACATTATTTGAAATTATTATCTATTCTAATTATAATTTTAGTGGATTTGATACAGAGAGAAAATTAACATCAAGATGTGTCATTTACTTCATAAATTTTTAGTATCTTGGGTTTCAATAAAACAAACTTTTTATTCACTTTATACTAATAAATTTGAATATATTGTGGTTGCATCATTTTGTAAAAACTCATTATAGATTAAGAAAACATTATTTTATTTTATTTTTAATATTAAATTATTTATCATCTATTATGATAATAATTTTTCTATTTTTATTCCTATAAACCAACAACATCATTCTATATCTAAACATATTTATGTTAGTTATCATTTTATTTGGGATCATGATCGATTAGTTCAAAAAAATTAGTGTATATTCCAACTAATGGTTAATTGGATGATAGTTTTACCAAACCTTTGGATTTGTATAAGTTTGATAAAATAATGTTTGAACTTGTCCTTATAAAAGTATGAAATAAATCATTTTTTAACCTTCTTGAATCTGTTTTTAAAAATGAGAATTAAAAATCTATTTTATTATATGATTTATTATAATCAATATTCATTATTAATTTTATACCATTAAAATCATAATGCATTTCTATGGATCCTTACTTTTTCCAAAATATATTTCACATTCACTTTCCAATGATCAAATTATAGAAAATTATGATAGTTTGGAAATGTGTTTTTATATTGGTGATTTATAAGAAAGGAAAAGAAGCTAGAATTAAGTAGCTGATTTTCATAAACCATTAATATTTTAATTTCATTTTTGAGAATTGATATTATAAAGTAATAGTTTAAGGAGATATTAAACAAATTTTTGATGAAAAATTTATAAGATTTGGTTTATTTTTCAGTAATGACAAATTAACTTAGAGGGAATATAACACTATTTTAAATGTAGAAATAAGATGATTCAATATATTCAACTATAAAGATAAAAAAAATTATTAAAACTTAGTCTTTTTGATAATTTAAAAATGGGGAAGAATTTTTTAAATTGTAATTTGTTTTTTAATTATCAAAAAGGGAGATATTTTCGAGTGTCTCTTTTCGAGATTAACATTTTTTTATAAGTATAAACCTATTTTTTGGGAGATTGTTTGGTCTTTTATTATTTAACTTTATCTATATTTCTACGTTATAAATATATTGTTTTTATGATTATAAAATCATTTTTTATTCACTCTAAGATGAGTGTTACAAATGAATTTTATTTTATAATTGGATAATTATAATTTCCCATAACTTAAATAAGTTCATACTATCTTGTTTAATTATTTGATTATTTTTTTTATATTTCTTTTATTTTGTTAATTATTATTACATTCTATTTTTTTATATTTGGAGAATATTGAGAGTCTTACAATTATTTTAAAGTCATATAGTTTTTTTAAATTCATATGGTTTTTTTTTGAAGTAATTTTATAATTTTCAATCCATATAAAATTCAATTCAAAGTCTTATAAAAACGAAAAATGTTAAAACAAAATAGAGAGACAACTTGAATCCATGATGTAGTAATAGGAATTTTAAATGTTAAAATGTCGTTTTGTATTAAATAACAAGAAAATTGAAATCTTTATGCCATAGTGGATAGAATTTTAGGTTTATATTTTTCCTATATGAAATGGGAAACTCAAAATGGGAGTTTCAAATGTAGAACATATCATAATGGATGGTTTTTTATCTCTCAAATTATAAATGTCAAAATAGATCAACATTAGTTACCATGACATAGAACTAGTTACCTTGGATCAAAAGACATTTTTGAAAGCACCATGGGTGGAAATTTAGAATAGTAAAATTATTGGTACATAATTTTTTATTCGGTCTAAAAATCTATAGTAAATAACTTGATAAAACAACATCAACGAAGATTTCATGTTGTTTTTTAATAGTAAGGTTTTTATTGAATTGTGAAAATTTGATTATTAAATCCCGACATGTTGTGTTAAATTTAATGGTTGAATTTTAGTTGAGTAAAATGGATTGTGGGAGAACTCTACACCATGGTTATCAGTCATGGTCTAAGATACTATTCTTTACTCTCTCTATGACACTTATTTTATTTAATTTTTTTATTTAGTTTTAATTTTTATAATTACATGGATTTTTTAATATGATCATATCATGTGTGATTTTTTATTTCTGTAGTGGATTGAGACTCGTTTCAAAGAAGTGCAATTTTTGAATTTCAAACATCTCTCTATGCAAATTTATTTTCAAGATACTTCTTTAGGAAATGGTGAATGCAGCATCTTTGAAGAATTTCATTTACATATTGGAATTATTTCATTTCTAAGGAACTGTATAAATAGAATAAAATTTAACTAGTTTAAAATAGTTCATACTTGAGATATATAATCTTTACACGTTCACATAATTGAATATTACAAGTACTACAAATCACTTTGACGAACTTCATCATGAAATACTCCACAACTCTTGAAATCAATGACACATGAGAATTATAAAATTCAAGTGTTACTCTTAGTTCTATTGTGTTACTTTTTTTATTATTTTATATGTACTTTCCCTTTGTTTTATGTTTTTTCTTTCAAAATCAATACATTAGTGTCAGGTTATACCACCCCAAAAAAAGGTATGTGTACTTTTTTCCAAATCTATAAAATGAAAGGTTATTTTGGTTGTCCATTGTTCCAGATAAAGAAAAGGTTGGTTCTTCCTCAACTTCAAAAGGAAGCTAGTTAGGTTTTACTCTAGTGGTTAAATGGAAGATTATGGGTTGATCCTCTAGGGATTAAAATTTAATTTGTAAATTTTTCTGAATACCCATAAAAAATTCAGATATTCTATTTTAGTTGGTGTCATTTCTCTGTATTTGAGATAAGTGAAGAGAAAAAGTATGATCAATTTTACCTAAGATAATATTAAAATATTTTATGAAGATACCTAATTTATTTCCACTACATATTAATTTTTAACTCTAGTAATACTTTGAAATTTTCTAAATTGGCTAATTCACCCCCTCTTGGCCATTATGCCATTCTCAAATTGGGACCAAACAACCATCTTCATGTAATAAAATTGCATGCAATCTAAATTGAATAAAGGCGTTTTGTATTTTTTTGGTTTGAAGATGATTAATTCTTAATTTTTTATCAAATTATTATTTTTTTCATCTTTATATATTATTTATAGAATACGATATTGTTTAACTTCAATTATATTATACTTGATAATTTTAATTAGCTTTATGAATCTATTAAATTTAAAAAAAATACCCATAGTCAATTTTATATTTTTTATATTCATGATATCATTATTTACTATATATGATACATGATTTGGGATAATATAAATGTATTTAGTTTTTAGTTATACTATAAGGAGTTTTTTTATATTCATTGTGAAACTCAACAATTAAAGGGTGAAATTTATAAAACATAAAAGGGGAGAATTTTTCTTCATCTAGTATAGATAGACATTGGTTAAGAAATTTCGAAATAAAAACCACCTATAATTAAAAATGATAAAATAATTAATGATATAACTTTATTAGAACATTGGTATCGGTTAAACCGCTATAATACAATGTTAATAAAAACTAAATGTCAGACAACTAATGTTGTTCTAACATATAATATTTGATTTATGTTTTGATGATATCAAAAACCAATAATGTGTTAATGATTATTTTAGTTATGTTTTTTCATTCGATTTTATCTTTATTTAAGTTAATTATATTGCAATTACACAATTTTGGAAATGTTTATAAAATTTTCCTAGGTCTGGAAAATTGGATAAGTGAGGAAATTAGTTACCTTGATATTTGGATTTGTTAAACAATCAGATGTGTCAATTAGATATATAAATTAATCACCTATGTGAATAATATATATTTTAGAATCAACTATGTGAAAATCACTAATATCAGTCAATCACCTATAATAGAAAATAGATACTTCTATAAAATAGCTGGGTGAATCAACTACGTGGAGTATTTGGCTATGTAAATTTGACTCCTGGTAAATTTTCCTACATGGTTCCAATAATTTATCTGATTTATGGATATGACAAATTTTGATAGGTGAGAAATAATTCTATATGATTTTACTATATAATTTGGTTGTGTGAAAAATTGGTTATATAGATCTGTTCGGCTAACTAATTTTATATCTGCAGAATTTTTCTATATAGCTCTCCAGAATCAACTACATCGCTCTAAAACCTTCATATATTTTACCATTGGAGTAAATTAAGTGTAATTTATTTATAATCTCTATGAATTAAATATTTTATTACCTATTTATAGGAAAATTTATTTCAATATGGTTATAAGTACCAAGAGAAGAAAGTAGTAAATAATAAAATGTTTCTCATTACTACTGTCGTGTTATTTTCAAAAAAAAGAATTATTGAATTTAATTTTGACACCTGATTTTATGTGATATCATGCTCTAAAATAATAAATATATATAATAGAGTATTAGAATAAGATAAAATAGAGAAGTAACATAAACAAGAACATCACTTGCACTCTCATCTCTCTCTATCAAATCATTTTGTGTTGCTTTACTATGATACACTGAAGAAGAAGAAGTATAAGTTTCTACAAATTATATATTAAATATTTCTCTTAATATGTTTTATAAGACTCTCCTTAAGATAAATTTTACTATTATTTTCTCTCCTTGATAACTAATCTCTTCTATTATTTATATCTTATAACCATTTGTTTCATTTGTAAACTCTCATTATTCTATCTCATGTTTAGAAGTGATATCTCTTTATACTAAGTTATAAAGGTTTATGTTAAAAGAGCCGGAAAAATATTTATATTTTAAAACCTTTAAGAATACAAAAAAAATATCCATATTTCATACCAAGTGATATCTTCTTTAACTAGGTCGGGAGTCCCTATGAAAAGGACTGGTGCTAGTAAAAGTCTTTTAATTCTCAGAGTTGACAGTTGGTGGAGTGGAATAAGGGATTTATGTTCCCCAAACCACTATAAATATCTTGTGTTCTATGTTTTTATTTTTTATTTTATTTCCATTAAATTACTAATTTAATAAAATATCAAAAATTATCATACCTCAAAAAGGGTGGTTTTAATGAAAATAAAATTCTAAGAACTCAATTTACCCCCTTCTTTGAGTCTTAGAGAAGTAGTTTTCTGACCAAAACTTTCTTTAAAATGTATTGAATTTTGAGTTATCATATCAAAAATTTTGATTTCTTATTGATCATATAGAAATGTATATTATGGATGACAATTGAAAATTTATGTATATGTTAATAGTTCCCTACTTCAATTGTGAAAATTATAGATTTTTTAAGGAATATATGATTGTCTACTTGAAGAAACATGGTCTAATGGTTTACCTAAAAGATGTTCATCATTTTCTCTTTTCTAAAGAGATATAGAGAAGTGGGTTTCCGCTAATAAAGGTGAATATGATCATAACTAATGTGAATGATTTAAAAATGAAAAATATCATTAAAATTATTATATTGTACGAGGATGAAATGTAATCCAAAGATAATGAGAATAAATTTCTCAAAAATGAAATTTCTTCCTTGAAATTATCTATATCAAAAGATGAAAAGAAGAGAAAATTAATACAAATTACTAAGTAATCTTATTAAAATACCACAAATAGTCTTACTTCAAAGAGTGAGCTTACTCATTTTTCAAGGAAGTTATATAAGTTTTATAATAAAAGAAGTTGTTTCAAAAAAAGCTATAATATGTTCAATAAATATGATGGAAATTATAAATAATCAAGATGTTAGGGGTTTAAAGATCTTGGGAATATCAAACTATATTTTCAAAATCAATAAGACCAAAATAAAATTTATAAATAGTACGAGTGGAATCTAGAATACTATAGGAAAAAAGAGAGAAATGAAGGCCACATAGAGTGCTTCTGAGGATTCTAGTGTTAATAGTTATTTTTAATGGGAACTAGAGATCTCCAATAAAAAGGATAACATTATCTTTATAAGACACTTTGATGAGGTAAACTCATTTTATTCTTATGATCATGAATCTGATTTTAAAAATTAATATTTATCTTTTGAATAATTAAATGAATAATTTACCAAGAGGAAAACAAAACATAAAATCCTAAAAAAGAAAAATAAATCCCTAAAGAATTATTATAATGTTTTTTTATGAAAAAAGAAACTAAGAATTTAATTTTAGATCTAAAAGTTAAGCTAAAAATTTATGTTTTATATTTTGTTAAACATGGAAACAAAATTAAAAGATTAAAAAAGAAGTCCAGGACATAATTATGTTTTAATTATTTACAAAAAGGGTAAAAATTACTTAACTTTAACCTAAGGTAATTAAAAAAAAAATCAAATCCTAATTTAAAAAAATAACTAAACCATCATTTGATACCAACTATGTCATCTCACCTTTTTATTACATAAACATTTCATTACATTATACAAAATAAGGGATCTTTTAAAGTTTAGTTTCTTGGAAAAAGGTACATAATACATGAAAACATAAAAAAAAATTAATACACATGAAAGGATTCATAATAGGTTCATCCAAAGTATATTAAATAAATATTATAACCTAGGGACATAAGTTAAAGGTAAGGGTGAGAACAAGCCCCAGTAATGGAAAACAAGGGAAACTATTTACTTGTGATCTTATGGAATATCCATGAAAACATGAGGACATACATAAAGGAATGAGAAATATGCACATAATAATAATAAGAACAAGAATAATAACTGGTAATTGTGGCTATAACATTTAATTGAGTCATTCATAAGCATATTACCAAGTTTTATCCTGGTGGTATCATAAACATTTTCATGGTTATTCACTAAGGTATCGTAAAACATGTCATCTCTAGAGATTAAATTCTTTACCCAATGCATTTTATCACTATAAAGGATCACCTTTCATATATATTAATTAATTTCAGCCACATATACCATCACAAAACATTTTTAAATTAACATGTGGGGAATAAAAGAAACGAGTTTCATATAAAAATCATGTTTTTTTAAAAAGAGTGCTTAAGGACGAGATCTTTATGTCATTATTAACCCAAGAAAATGAAGTTTGGTTTAATGTATGATAATATGAGAATAAAAAATATAATTTTTATATCTAGTTGAATACCCCGAGAAAAGAAAGATTCTTGGGTATTCATAAAATAAAATAAGATAATTTCATGATAAAAAGAGAAATATTTTGAGAAAAAAATTCAATAGCATAACAAGTATGAAATATGGTTTCAAAAAAGAATAAAAAGAGAGGGTAAAAGGGTATACAATTCATAAAAGACTCTAAATATATTAAAATTATAAAATAAAATTGATATAATAACATAGTATGGAAGTTTCAAAGACATTCCACATAGAAAGTGAACATGAAAGGAAAAGAGAAGTTGACATTTCCCTTACCTTGAAGAGTAACTCATAAAACTTGAGGATTAGGACCTCAGGGGCTTGAAGACATCTTGGGAGGACTCCTTGGAAATTAAAACTATCAGATATTTTTAGATTATGAATTAGGAAATAAATCTAATGGAAAATTGGGTGGGTATTTATAGCAAAAAATGAGGGTTTTTTATTAATTTCATTAGACACCAAGGTAGTGGTAAATTCAAAACCATGGGCTTTTCCTTAGTATTTATCCATGGTATTGGACACTTGTGACACATATTATGTTGTTTTAATCCAATATATTTCACCACAATTTTATATTACATCATTACATCATTATTATATCATTAAACAAACCAAAAACTCATAAATATATTTTTACTATTCATCTAAAAACAAAATTATTTTTAAAAATTATTATAAATTCACCCTAACCTAATTTGGATGTAATGAATCCAAAATGATGCTTATTTTATCATAATAATTATCTAAATATGAATAATTTATCTTTTAAATATAAAAATCCTTATTTATTAAAAATAATAGCTGATAAAAAATGCATAATAAAATGCATGGTGAAATTTATGAAACTTAAAAAATTATTTTATCATTTAAATTTAAATAATAATTTTTTAATAATACATTTACATTGAAATAAACATTAATAATAATACCGTTTTTATTATAGTAATTTTAGCTTTTTCAAAAAGTACATTTTCTGCATGAAAAAACAATTTACCAAATTTGTCATATTCTTAAGAAAAACTAAAGTCAAAAGGGAAATGACAGAAAAACAATTTTATTTATAAAAAAGTATTATATATTAAGTAACTAATTACTTAACATTTAACCCCTTATAACACCTATATATGACCAAATTATAAGGTGCACTATGGTGATATATTCTTGGGGTGGCTCGGATAATATCACTCGAGTGGTAATTCCCAATAACTTGAACTTATCTCGTAGCTGATTTCATTCAAGCTTAACATGTTAAATATCGGCTCAGGCTTGGTCAAGAGTGAAACTAAGTGATTCTACCACCCTCCAAAGTACTGAAAAATGGTCTTTGTATGGCATAAATCTACTGGATGATACCATCGACACTTATTTCTTCATTAGTTTTCCATTTTTATTTCTACTTATAAACAATAATAATAACATTAAAATTATTATTAAGAGTATATTTTACAATGGTCATAATTTTCAAACTGTTATATAACATTAGAATCCTAATGGGAACATTTAAAAATATAGTTACATCATTATTAGATAGATATAGTTTTGTTAGGTATAATATATTATCACACACATTTTTAGGGAAAAAATATAATTCAAAAAATTTGGTTTGTCGCATTGTCTCGCACCATTTACATCTCTGAGATCCACCTATCCCTTTGAAATCCTCTATAATATACTTCCTTATTTTATATGAATACAACTATATGAGACACATATTTTATTCAACATCCAACTAGTGGATAAAGACTCTTTGCATTCAATGAAAAATATACTTGAAGTAGAAGTGTCACCTTTCTTCTTCTTTTCATCCTTGAAATTATTCTTCCAGTGGCCTTTATTTCCACATAAAAATTAGAAATGCTCATGTTCATTACCCTTTATTTTTATCTTTGTATTTTTGGAAGGATAGTGAATTTGTTTATTTGGCTTCGGTTTTTCCTTACACCCTTTAGCCTTTCCCTTCCTCCTATTGTCCACTATAAAAACTGAAGAACAACTATTCGTTTTATCCTTATCATCTTGGTGAACTAAAATCAATAGATTTGGGACAGATATTTTCATGTTATTCATGTGGAAATTAAAAATAAATTTCAAGAATCGTGGTGGTAAAAAGGAAAGAATGAGATCAGTTACTTGCTCTTGGATCAATTTAAACCCAAGGTATTCAACTCTCTCAATGTACTTGATCATCTTGAGTACATGAGGTCCTTTTTTATTCCCTTATTCTAGGTTGCACATATAAATTGATCTTGATATCTCATATATTTATTTTCATTATATCTTCTAATATAGATATTGTATATGAGTCAATATCTTGTAGAATCTTCATCCCCATGTATCTTCTGAAGTTGGATGGACATTAATGACAAATTTCTACAGTATAAAATCTAGTACATCATCTATATGAATCTTATATTTTTATTTATCCTCTTTGATTTCTCCCTGATGGGGATCAATTGGAAGTGAGGACTCTAGCACATCAATCTTACTCTCTTGTTGTATCACTTTGTGCAAGTGCCTATTCCACTCCTAGAAGTTATGGTTGGTCATGTTATTTTATTTATCCATAATTGATCGTATTTATAGTGTATCTATTGTGGTGATTTCGATTTTGTCTATAAATGTAAACTAACCAGTTATTAATTTATCTTGATTACTATTTAGAAATTTCTAATTGATTAAATCATTAAATTTCCCCCATTATTTTACCAAATCCTAGTAATCCTCACTACAAGATTCATAATACTCTGATACTTGATTATTCTAGTGTAAAGTATCCTTGAAACCTATCCCAATATTCCATGATACTGATATTCGACTACATAAAGAGTTTCAAGGTTGGAACTGGGATGGAGAAGCGCATTAACTCATGGTTCCTTGAATTGTTGAGTGAAGTAACACCTTCTTAGAGTTATAATGTAAAGACCCAGAAAATGCAAGGAAAAATTTTTCTTAATTTCTTTGGGATTTTACAAGAACTTAGTTTCTAACGGCGCCTGATTCTGAGGCCCGGTGTGCCCGAAATCATTTTCTGAAGTTTAGCACGGGTACGTTCAGTGAACGAACGAGCGGGTTTTTCTAACTTTTGAACTGGTGCTCGGAATCGAAATCTCAGGGCACTGATGAAACCGTCGTGCCGGTAATTTCTTAGGAACACCTATTCTGTAGGTGTGTTAGCTCAGGGGAAGTTTTTTTTAATTTGAAGATTAAATGTGAAGTGAATAAAATTGTGGGACAAATTTATTCTTATATCTAAATTGGTTTAAATCTACATGGTAAGTTGGGGTGGGACCCACAAGTTTCTAACTACTCATGTTAGGATATTTGTGAGGTGGGGCCCACACGAACCCCAACCATTCACATTCCTATAACTCCCATAAACTCCCTTGGTTTTAAGGTGACAACTTTCACGTAATTAAATGTGACTCTTCACATGCTCTCCTTCATAAATTCTTGTTAACTCACATATTGAATTAATTGGTAACCTCCTCTTAATTTGTGTAACTTCTCCTCTTTACTCTCTGGATCTTAATTATTTTAAGCCAACACACACCTTAATTAATGTATTGAGTCTCCTCAATTAATTAATTAAGTGTTTGAGTTTTGAATTTCAAATGGAATGTGTTAACAAAATAATTGGGGAGACATTATTTTATTTTTGGGACACACTTGGTGTTGGAGAATTTGGAGAGAGTTCTTGTGAGAAGAAGAAAAATAAGAGAATTCCTCTTCATTGAAGAACGACGCCTTCTCAACGAAGAATGACGCTTCATAGAAAAGAATGTCGACTCCACAAAGAGCGGCGAGATACCCCTTTCTTCCTTCTCTATGACAAGAGGGGAGGCGTCACATCTTTGGGTACACTTTGGCGATGATGTCACCTTCCGAATTCAACGAACGACGCTACCTCTCCGCAGATCCATCGAGGTATCACACCACGAGGTAGGGGTTAATTTCTTGTTCGTGAATATTTTCCTTATCGTTCATCGTATTATTCTTCCGCTGCCTGTTATCATTATAATGGGGGGATGTCGGACCGCACGAACACGGCCTACTCTCCTCCCCCTTTGATGTTGTGTTTTTTTGTGGCATGAACAAAGGCGTGCGGTGTAATGGAACTGCACAAAAACAAGAAGAATGTGGCAAAGAAGCGCGGCGTCGTCGCATCGTGCCGTTGAGGTCGAACGGAACCGCGGCCGAAGTCGGGGCCGCAGAGGCAATTCAAAGACTCCGAAGTTTGATTATTGGTGTGCGTATCGACGGGCGACGACAAAACGGGCTGTAGAGGCGTTTTTAAGACTTCACAGTGAAGGGAAGGTCCTGGGAGGACTGATGGCGAAGACGGCAGGAAAAACGGACCACCGGAGCGCGTCCGATGGTCCGCGGAAGACCCTATAGGGGCGTCAGGCCGGCACGACGGCCGGAGGCGGCGGGTGGGACCGGCCGGCCGCCGGAGGTGGTGAGCGGCACCGGCCGGCCGCCGAGATGTGGCGGTTCCCGGTGCACCTCCAAGAGGAACCGCCGCGGCTGAAGCCGCGGCGGCTGGCAGCCGGATCCTACGGTCGCGCGGCATCCGAAGGAGGAGGACGCCGCAGGCGCGCCACGTCTGTGGGGAAAGAAAGGGGGAACGGTTCCCCCCTGCTCGGCCGTTGGCCGAGCCCGCGCACCCCCCACCCCCGGCCAGGTCGGGGCGGGTCGCGCGGACCGGGCTGGGCGGACCCGAGGGGGTTGGGCCGGGTTGGAACGGGCCCAGACCCCCCGTTTTCGGATCACTTCTGGTCTTTTTCCCATGACTTTGGGTACGGACCTACGATCGCCGCACCGTCAGTTTCGTAGAAATCCTTGGATTGAGACGGTCGTTTTGGTATATTACACTCAAGGTTTCGGAGAACTTGGGGTACGGCCTGGTTGGTTCGAACCCGAAACCAACCGGGCCCTCAGAGCGGAAACACATATAACTTGAGCTCCGGACATCTGATTGACGTGCCGTCGACTTTTTTGTAGTCCTCTTGATGAGACAGAACTTTTGGAATACTTCACCTGAGGTTTGGACGCAGTTTGATAGTGGCCGGGTTGGATTGAACCCTAAATCCAACCGGGCCCCTAGAATGGAAAGTTGATAACTTTTAGACCGGACGTTCGTTTGACGAACCGTCAGCAGCGTTGGTGATCACGTTGAGAAACGGTCCCTATGAGTATACCCTATGAGATTTCGGGATACAGTTGAGATGTGGCCGGGTTGGTTCGCACACAAAACCAACCGGGCCCCTGGGACGAAAAGGCTAATAACTCACAGACGGGGCATTCGATTGTCGCGCCATCTGTTGCGTTGAGACCTATATGACAAGGCGGTCCTTTGAGATACTTATTCATAGGAATTTGTGATACTTTGAGTATCAAACTGTAGATCGTGGATCGGACCCTCCCGGAGACGAGCGTACAAAGTACAGAGACCGTGTAGCCGGCTGAGACCTGACGACTGCTTGACCGACTCAACTTGGAGTGAGTCGACTAGCCCAGTGGACGGAGCACTAATATGTTTGGGTGTAGACCCACGACGGACGGAGCGCCTGGTAACAGGTAGGAGACCCACGGTACGCAACAGGAGGAGTACCTCTGCAGGCTATTGGGGGGGTGCACTAATGTGTTTGGGTGACAGACCCTGGCGGGAAGCACTACTGTGTTTTGGTGGCTGGCCCGCGGTACTCGATAGGAGGAGTACCTCAGCAGTCTTAGGTTAGTGAGTAGTACCTCGGAATCATGACAGGATCATTGTACATGACAGAGACGGATCTCTTCAGTAGTTAAGGTTTCGATAATGAAAATCCTAGTTTGAGCTGAGTCTATGACCTATGTGTTTACCTCATGATTGAGATGGGTCACTTGATAACTTAGGTATATGTATGGGCATATATCTAAGTAGTGTTTATTCGTTGATTTTATAACCTTTTTGTTTCCTCATGACTGAGATGGGTTACTTGATAATTTATGTATATGTATGGGCTTATACCTAAGTAAGGGTTATCTGTTGAGATCCTTATTTGTGGTTATCCTTGTTGGATATAATGAGACCTTGAGGGTCTCGGGGTCCCTACTGAGTATCGTATACACACCCCTACACGGGCTATGCCCGCACCTCATTGTGTTGGTTGCAGACGACGGGCAGCGCTGACTGAGGCCGAGTGTTTGAGGACTGGACGGTACCCGGAGGTGGACCTCATGACGAGTCAGTATCTGGAGGTGGACTTCATGACGAGACGATACTTCGTGGAGGTTGATGGGAGAGAACGTTGTGGAGGATATATGTACCTACCCTTCAAGTAGGATCCGAGGTGGACGACCTTGGAGTTGATTCTATTCTTCCAGTTGCTTTCCTTTTCTGTTGTACTTTCGTTCATTTATAGTTGTACCTTCAGTTGGGTTTGTATTCTGGCCAATTTACTTTTCATCACTTTATTTTGTACTTAGTGTATTACGTCTTCTTGTACTCTATGGTGTTTTGTTTACTTTTTATAAAGGCAATGCCTTCCCAGTTATTGGGATTTACTCCTTTGGTTCTAGTCGCCAGCCCCTGGCCTATGGAAGACAGGTTTGGGGTAGTCATAGCACAGGCTCCAAGGACGGGTCGTGAAAAATTGGTATCAGAGGGGTCGGTTCTACCACAGAACTTATAACTCTGATATTTTCTTTCTGTGAAGCAATAGTGTTAAGGGTACCGAGTGTGGCTTTCAGTTTAGGGAGTCCAGTGTTGGTGTGGGTGGCCGATGCATCCATACACCAGGACCCTGAAAACTGATTTCCGACTTTGTGCATGAAAACACTGATTGCGTGTGTGTTTCCAAAGGTTTTCCCTTAAAACAGATCAAACCATGTCAAATCACCAGGTATAAATCATTTGATCATGTCACATATGTTTCTTTCAGGATGCCTTTCCACGGATGACCAGCTAGAGCCTAGAGGGATTTACGTACTGACAGCCTTCCGAGCGACGAGGCTTCGGTACAGGGCCCTCTTTCCGTTGAGACACCGTCGGAGGCACCAGCGGGTACTACCATACGTTGGGCCACCGATGCTTCTATCCCCAGCAGTAAGAGATGCACGCCGCTTGAGCACACTGCACGAGTTCCAGCTCCAGAGTCCACCCAGGTTCCAGGGAGAGACGGACCCACAGGCGGCTGAGGATTGGCTAGAGGCTGTGGTGAGATTTTTTAGGATAGTGGGTACTCTAGCATACTTCATGGTGATCTTTGCGGCCAGCCTCTTTCAGGCAGTATCTGAGAGATGGTGGAGCCTCTTGTTCCAATTTTGTGACGGGATGACCTTCACCTGGGGAGACTTCGAGACCTTCTTTAAGGTGGAGTTTATACCAGTGACTCTACACCCCGTGCGTGTTCAAGAGCCGCTTCCTTTTCCACAGGATTTTCAATCAGTAGCCGAGTCATCTGTAGGCAGTAGACATATGATGTAGGGGACCAAGGGGACCAGACCAGCAGATGGGTGATCTCGGGTTTTAGGATCGGTAGTGTGGGGTACCCGGGGTGGAGTCAGATCCAGGCATGCCAGAAACAGATAGTGTTTCTCCTATGGAAGGAAGGGTCACATGGCACGTGACTGTCCGACTCCCTGCACTTTTGATCTGCATGCATTGGAGGAGCCACCAAGACAGAAGCAGCGGCGAGTGCTTGAGCGACAGCCGAGCGGTGGACAAGGCATTAGAGCTCCGGAAGTAGGTGTACAGGAGTGGAACTAGTGGATTTCATTTGTCCCTTGAAATTATAGTTCCGTGTTGCTATTGTTGTTTTGTGTCTTTGTACTTGAGCTGCAGTAATAAAAGACACTTTCTCTTGTGACGTTTGCTTCCTCTCTTTTTATGTACTAAGAGGTTCCAGTTAAAACTGTTGAATTGACCCTCACTTTTTATATTCTTACTGGAGATGACCCAGTGACCACACACTGATGCCAACAGTGTGACTCAACCCTTGGAGGAGAGAGTAACGTTTGGATCTCTTGGTAGTAGTTTCGAGGCCTTACGATGTCATCGTTGTCATGCATTAGTACCATTCATGACAGGATTGACTGTATTAGGAAAAGAACGTGGTTCATCCAGGGGATGAGACCGGATTTATATTTTCGGAAAATAAGAAATATTAGCAGCTCTTGTGGGACCATAGATAGTCCAGGCCACAACGGAGAAGGTACATATCATCCAGGAGAGGATGAAGACTGCACAGAGCAGGCATAAATCATATGTTGATAGGAGACAGGACCATTGGAATTTGAGGATGGCAACCATGTTTTCTTATGGGTCTCACCTCGACGTGGTCTATGGAGATGTCACTGAGGCGGCAAGTAATCTCTGAGATTCAGCGGACCTTTCAGGTCCTCAGTAGGGTAGGCGAGGTGGCTTACTGTTTGACCCATCCACCTCAGTTGCACCAGGTGCACGACGACTTCCACGTATCTCAACTGAGGAGATACGTGCTTGACCCGACGCATATGATCGACCATGGGGAGCTAGACATTGACGATGGGGTGACTTTTGCGGGGTTCCAGTAGAGGTTGAGGATCGATAGGATCGGGTCCTACGAGGATGGTCAATTCCTCTTGTGTGCTTTCGTTGGCAGAGCGAGAACCTCCAGGAGAGCACATGGGAGTGGAAGGCTCAGATGCGTGATTAGTACCACTTTTGTATCCCTAGTTTGTGATAAAGCTTTACGGGGACGTAAATACCTTAGGTGGGAGTAATTTAAAGACCTTGAAATTTCAAGAAAAATTTTTTATTAATTTATTTGGGATTTTATAAGAACGCGGTTGCTGACGGCGCCTAATTCCCAGGCCCGGTGAGCCTGGAATCATTTTCTGAAGTTTAGCTCGGGTACATTCAGTGAACGAACGAGCGGGTTTTTCTAACTTTTGAACCGGTGCTCGGAATCAAAATCTGAGGGCACCGATGAAACCACAGCACCGGTAATTTCTTAGGAACACCTATTCCGTAGGTGTGTTAGCTCGAGGGAAGTTTTTTTTAATTTGAAGATTAAATGTGAAGTGAATAAAATTGTGGGATAATTTTATTCTTATATCTAAAGTGGTTTAAATCTACATGGGAAGTTGGGGTGGTACCCACAAGTTTCTAACTACTCATGTTAGGATATTTGTGAGGTGGGGCCCACACAATCCCCAACCATTCACATTCTTATAACTCTCATAAACTCCCTTAGTTTTAAGGTGACAACTTTCCCTTAATTAAATGTGACTCTTCACATCCTCTCCTTAATAAATTATTGTTAACTCACCTCTTGAATTAATTGGTAACCTCCTCTTAATTTGTGTAACTTCTCCTCTTCACTCTCTCCCTCTTAATTCTTTTAAGCCAACACACACCTTAATTAATGTATTGAGTCTCCTCAATTAATTAATTAAGTGTTTGAGTTTTGAATTTCAAATGGAATGTGTTAATAAAATAATTGGTGAGCCATTATTTTATTTTTGGGACACACTTTGTGTTGGAGAATTTGGAGAGGGTTCTTGTGAGAAGAAGAAGAAGAAGAGAATTCCTCTTTGTTGAAGAACGACGCCTTCTCAACGAAGAACGACGCTTCATAGCAAAGAACACTGACTCCATAAAGAGCGGCGACGTACCCCTTTCTTCCTTCTCTACGACAAGAGGGGTGGTGTCACATATTTGGCTACACATTGGCAATGATGTCACCTTCTGACGTCAACGAAGGACACTACCTCTCCACAGATCCATCGAGGGATCACACCACGAGGTAGGGGTTAATTTCTTGTTCTTGAATATTTTTCTTGCCGTTCATCGTATTATTCTTGCGGCGCCTGTTATCATCATAACGGGAGGAGGTCGGACCGCACGAACACGGCCGACTCTCCTCCCCCTTTGATGTTGTGTTTGTCGTGGAATGAACAAAGGAGCGCGGTGCAATGGAACCATGTGGAAACAAGAAGAATGCGGCGAAGAAGCGTGGCGTCGTCGCGCCGCGCCGTTGAGGCCGAACGAAACCGTGACCGGAGTCGGGGCCACACAGGCGATTCAAAGACTCCGCAGTTTGATTATTGGTGTGCGGATCGACGGGCGATGATGAAACGGGCCGCAGAGGAATTTTGAAGACTTCGCAGTGAAGGGAAGGTCTCGGGAGGACCACTGGAGAAGACGGCAGGCAAAACGGACCACCGGAGCGCGTCCGGTGGTCCACGGAAGACCCTGCCGCCGCCGGTGGCCGGAGGCGGCAGCCGGCCGCAAGGATGCGGCGGAGCATAGAGCGCCACCAGGAGGAACCGCCACTACTAAACCCACGGCGGCAGGCGGCCAAATCCCGCGGTCGCGCGGTATCCGGAGGAGGAGAACACGGCAGGCGCGCCGCGTCCGTGGGGTGAGAAAGGGGGGAACGGTTCAACCCTGCTCAGCCGCTGGCCGAGCCAGCGCACCCCCCCCCCCCCCGGCCGGGCCGGGCCGGGTCAAGCGGATCGGGCCGCGTCGTGCCCTGCTGGGTCCGACCTGGACCCGGGTCAGGTCGACCCGGTTCGGCCCGGGGGGGTTGGGCCGGGTCGGACCGGGCCCAGACCTCCCATTTTTATATCACTTCCGGTCTTTTGCCCATATCTTGGGCTAAGGAACTCCGATCGACGCACCGTCAGTTGCGTAGAAATCATTGGATTGAGACTGTCGTTTCATTATATTACACTCAAGGTTTTGGAGAAATTGGGGTACAGACGGGTTGGTTCGAACCCGAAACTAACCGGGCCCATGGAGCGGAAACGCTTATAACATGAGCTCCAGACGTCCGATTGACGTTCTTTCAACTTTGTTGGATTCCTCTTGATGAGAAGGAACTTTTTTCATACTTCTCTTGAGGTTTGGACGTAGTTGGATAGTGGCCAGGTTGGATTGAACCTGAAATACAATCGAGCCACTGGAATGGAAAAGCTGATAACTTTCAGACCGGATGCCCGTTTGACGAACCGTCAGCGGTGTTGGTGATCACGTTGAAAAATGGTCCCTATGAGTATACCCTATGATTGTTCAGGGTACAGTTGAGATACGTCCGGGTTGGTTCGCACACGAAACCAACCGGGCCCCTGGGACGAAAAGGTTAATAACTCACAGACCGGGCATCCGATTGGTGCGACGTCTATTGCGTTGAGACCCCTATGATGAGGAGGTACTTTGAGATACTTATTCGTGGGACTTTGTGATACTTGGAGTATCGACCTGTAGCTCATGGAGCGGACCCTCCCGAAGACGAGCGTATGGAGTAAGGAGACCGTGTATCCGGCTGAGACCTGACGACTGCTTGACTGAATCGACTTGGAGTGAGTCGACTAGCCCAGTGGACAGAGCACTAATGTGTTTGGGTGCAGACCCACGGCGGACGGAGTGCCTGGTAGCAGGCAGCAGACCCGCGGTACTCGACAGGAGGAGTACCTCTACAGGCTATTAGGGGGGTGCACTACTGTGTTTGGGTAACAGACCCCGGTGGGAAGCACTACTGTGTTTGGGTGGCTAGCCTGTAGTACTCGATAGGAGGAGTACCTCAACATTCTTAGGTTAGTGAGCAGTACCTCAGAGTCGTGACAGGATCACTGTACTTGACAGGGATGGATCTCTTCAGCAGTTATGGTTTCGATAATGAAAATCCTGGTTTGAGCTAAGCTATGACCTATTTTTTTACCTCATGATTGAGATGGGTCACTTGATAACTTAGGTATATGTATGGGAATATATCTAAGTAGTGGTTATCCATTTATTTCATATCCTTTGTGTTTCCTCATGATTGAGATGGGTTACTCGATAACTTAGGTATAAGTATGGGCTTATACCTAAGTAAGGGTTATCTTTTGAGATCCTTCTTTGTGGTTATACTTTATGGATATAGTGAGACCTTGAGGGTCTCAGGGTCCCTAATGAGTATCGTATACTCACCCCTACATGGGCTATGCCCGCACCTCGTTGTGTTGGTTGTAGACGACGGGCAGCGCGGACAGAGGCCGAGTGTTCGAGGACTGGACGGTACCTGGAGGTGGACCTCACGACGAGTCAGTATCCGGAGGTGGAATTCATGACGAGACGATACTCGGAGGAGGTTGACGGGAAAGAGCGTTGTGTAGGCTATCTATACCTACCCTTCAGGTAGGATCCGAGGTAGACGACCTAGGATCTACTTCTATTCTTCCAGCTGCTTGCCTTTTCTGTTGTACTTTCGTTCAGTTGTAGCTGTACTTTCAGTTGGGTCTGTATTCTGGCCCATTTACTTTTCAGAACTTTATTTTGTACTTAGTGTATTACTTCTTCTTCTACTCTGTGGTGTTTTGTTTACTTTTTATAAAACCAATGTCTTCCCAGTTATCAGGATTTATTCCTTTGGTGCTAGTTGCCATCCCCTGGCCTATGGAAGGCGGGTTTGGGGTAGTCACAACATGGGCCCTGAGGACGGGTCGTGAAATATAACCCTGATTCCCTCAACACTTTTATCCTAATGAGAAATAGTTCTAGCTATTGATACTTATTTTATACAATAATTAGTTAAAACAACCCATCACTCTCTTAATACCTCCCTGATAGTATGAGGAAAGCTCAATAAGGGCTGACAAACACCTCGTATACCTAGTTTTGTTCAAATTTAGTTGATGAAATGTATTATTTTTTTATATTTCATTAATATATTTTATTATTACATGATTACTGAATTAATTTTCTACTTGATATTTTTTTATTATGCGATTGTTCTCACAACTAAACATTCTTTAATAGAAAACATCCATCATGTATTAATCTGTTTTAATCAAAGAATTATTTGTTTGTTATTTTATGTGTCCCCGTAAACATGTATATTCAAAAAATAATAGTCAATGAATAAATTAAATAAACTAATCAATTAATATTGAGAATTTAGTATTAGTTGATCCATTAGTACTCAATGGATCAACTGTGACACTGGGGGAATGATATTTGATCCAGGTTTCACTTGTATCGCAAATCACACCCAGGTCTAATATTTCTACATCTCATTTAGGATACTACCTCATCTTGGAATGATCCTTATATTATAGTGTCATCATCATAACACATAAATACTTATACATAGGAAAGGGGGCCTCTAGAAGTGAAAAATACATACATAATAATTATTATTATGTATGTGCACAACCTTATAAATATTAAATGAATAATGATGATGTGCATACTGTCAAAAAAATAACTATTAAAATCATAGAACGCAATTGTAATAATTAATTACATAATAATAAACCAATACATACATTGGATGGTCAATAATCAATGCATGATAAAAAATAAATTACAATAAATTCAAGTAGAGGGAAATTAAATGAGTTAAATAAATAATTTTAATTCATGTAATTTATTTTGTTCGGTCCTGCAAATAATTTAATTTTATTCCAAATTTAAATTAATTTTTTAAAATTAAATTTATAATTTTTAAATCAAAAAATGAATTTACTTTTTTAGATATTTTAAATTTTTTTGGGCCCTATAACCTTCACAGGACCATTTTTCATCAGGAAGAACCCATCCATGCCTATTCTAGGTTGGGTTTTTTAGTCAGTTTAAACCTACCTAGAACCATTTTTTATCGGGCAAAACCTGACTAGACCCATTTTGGGTTGTGCATAACCCATCCAGGCCCATTGTGAGTCAGGAAGAACCTATCCAGCCGCATTATAGGTCAGGAAGTACCCACCTAGACCTATTAAAGGTCGGTGTGAACTCACACTGTCTCATTCTAGGTCAGGCCCAACCTGTTCGAGGAATTTTTAAATTGGGAAGGACCCACCCAACCCTATATCGGGTCTAGAAGACCAAGATTTACCACATGTCAGCCAATTTATAGGAGGGCCGCATAGGGTCGATCGTGGTAGGGCAAGTCACCGATGTACGGATCATGGTAAAAAGGGAAATTTTAGATGGGTAGAGGGAGGTCGATTAAGGGATGTGGTATTAGTGCTAGGGTGGTTGACTGTTATGGCGGTGGTATCTCGAGAGGTTGACCACAATGATAGCAACATCAAAAACCATAGGCAACCAAGAGACGACACGGAGAGTAACATCAGTGGGAAGAGGTTAGAAGATAGCATTGTGGAAAGGAGGTGTCCCTTAGGGAATATACTGGGGATAGGTTGTGGGTGCAACTATGGGTATCTAGGAGATGGTGCGGCAGCTACTGTACGAGGTTTTATCAGCGGTGGAGTAGCATAACTGCTACATTATCAAATTTAAAAAAAATGGTTTTTTTATTTTTCTAACTTTTTAAAGAATATTCCCCCACACTCCCTATTTATTTAATGTTTTTCTAAAGTTTATTTATATGTTTTATTCCTCAACAATGGACCCGCTTTCACACTAGCATTAAGCCTTTTCCCATTTTTTATTTCAAAAATTTAAACATATTACCATGAGTGGGCATTTGAAAAACAATTATCCATAAATTGAACGAACGACCAGAATTAGTTTGGCCACTGAAATCCTTCCATAATCTAGATGAAAATAGGAGGATTTCTAAATATGGCCACTGCAGACACCCAGGCATATAATTATTGTTCTTCAAAAAAATGTAGTCGTGATTTGGTTCAAAATAAATTTTCAAATATTCATAACTTAACTTCCCAAAATTGAACAAGTGTGTGGTATTTTTCATTTCGAGAGAAAAAAATACCTTTACTTTAATTTAAAGAAAATTTAATTTTTCCTGACTTATAAAATTCACACGATAGCTATGATACCAATTATGGTTACTAGGGTGTGTAGTTGAAGTATATGGGTCATGGATTTAAAATTTTATGCACTAGATCAACATAAATCCATCGTCTCCAACAATCTGGGCCCTGGTTAGGTTATGAGGATCTCTCATGAATTAATTTAATCACAAAAATAAATCAAATAATTACCTTATTTGGATTGATGATACATTTTAAAACATCCCATAACTAGTGACTATTTCTTAATGGATCCAATATTGAATTCCTCTAAATCATACACACATGATTTAAGAGTACACAAGAATTATAATCTTTGAAATTTGGGTTCTATCATGGAGGTTTAAAGAAGGCTTTATCTCCTTGACAATCCCCACAATCGTGTTCCTTCGATTAAAGATGTATATCTTTGATCGAACACTTGGACCAAGGCATTCTCTCTCTAGGATGCAGGAAGGAGGATATAGGAGCTCTCAACTTCGTGTGGATGAATATTCCCATTGAAATTAGCACCATATATCTTATATAGTAGAGGTTAATCACCAAAAATGGGTTCCTTAGACACCATATAAATAACACCACTAAATAATCTATAAATGACATGTTATAACCAACTATTTCATAAGAATCTTTTATATTTTATACCAAATAATTTTAATATATAATAAGTATATTGCATGATAAAAAAGATTCATTAGCTCGACTAAAAATTCCCCAAAATATCTGACGAACCTTGAATATTAAAAAAATATTCATTCGTATAATATTTATCATGTATTCTATTAATAACTTGTGGATACTTTAATTAATTTGAACTATAATTATTCTATACTTGGATAATAATGAATTTAAATATTTTTGGGTATTCATTTATACTTGGACATCCTTGTACCCCAATGGTGGGTCCCGCCATGTATTCCTACCCCAGATTTTCATACATGAATATTACATGTTTTTGGAAGAATTTTCATTACATTACATTAATACATGTCCATGTTCCATGATATTTTAATGTCTTTGGAAACTTTAAATAGAAGATTCTGGTCTTGTTAATGATCTTTAATTTTTTCCACAAAGATCTTCCCTTTTAGTACCCCTACTTCAAACCTTTCTTTATAACATGTGGAAATGAAACAAAAGAAATGGTGACCTAAAATGATCAATAATGGTAAACATAAGAGATATATTAGAATAACATGAACGTAGGGGTAAGAGACCATGATCATGAAATTTTAAAATCACACCCTACGTATCAAAGATCATAATCATGCATCATGGAATAAATATTGACAGTTTATAAGACATGAATCATAAGATAATAAAAGAACATGAGAAATGATAGTATAACAATGGAATAAGACATGGAATTTGTGGAATAAAAATAAGTTTAGAAAATAATATTTTAATGAATCAAACCAAGACATTCATAGCATGTTATTCTTGGTCAAATCACTTGTGTACCTACTTCAAGATGGGGATAACCTCATGTATACCTACTAGTTTCGGGCTCAAGATGACCTCCAATTTACTCTCTTGTTGCAGGCATAAGATGACCTCTTTTGTACACTCTTGTTTTAGAATTTGGATGAACTCTCATTTACCCTCTTGTTGTGGGATTGGGTTGACCACCTGTGTACCATTTGAGCTTATAGAACATTTATTATTACCCAATGTATTGGAGAGAGATATAGGTCCCACCCATCACATAATGAAAACCATACATACCTGATCCAAAAGATTGTAAAACATTCATAATGTCATAACCTATGAACTGAAATGTGTTTCATAAACATTTAATCATAACATAGCCTGTGGAAAAGAGACAGGTTTCATAATCATATAATAACATGTATCTCAAAGAAGTAAAATTAAGAAAAAAAATTCATACTGATTTGGTAACTTTTGAACTATAAAACCCATGAAACTTAGATCATAAAATGGATATATAAATAACCATAGATTTAATGGTAGGTTTAATTCAATATATTCATGAGTATTATATACACCACATAAAATAAATGTGTGGTAAATATGGAATAAGTCTCATATAAATAAAAGTGAGACTATAAATCCTCATACCTTAAGTCTTGAAATACTTCATACACATTAATACCTCATGTATAATAAATATAAGTTTATTATAAATATATAATAGAACTATATTTAAAAATATAATACCATATATGATTTACTTATGACTTTCTATTACCTGTTTAATAACAATTCCATGTTAAAGTTATGTTTTGGGTAATAACCGCTTTGTTTATCATATATGTTTTGATTTTTTATTCTTGGTCCTCTTACTTAGGTCATGATTTCATCATCTCCAGAATGGTAACCATGATATAAATATCATATATATTCAATATATATTTATTTATAAATTATATAAAAGATATAAATAAGATATAAAATACATTGTTCATGGAAATTGTAGGTCGTGTGTACTGATGAACATTGTTTCCATTTTATTGATGTATTAAAAGGAAGAAATAAATGTAAATGATATATATATATATTATAATTAAAGTATAATTAATATTTAATATATATCATGTATGTCTTTTAAACTCATCCTTAATTCATTCCATGTAAAGCATGAATGAATCATATCACTTTGAGGAGGCGGTAGTCTACATGTCCACAAAAGATGTTATCATATTACCACAAAATGGTAAGCATGAAGGTATGTGTGATATAACAGTTCAAAAATCATAAAATCATCATAAAAATAATATATATAAACTATAAACTACAAATTCATCATTATTATAAACCTTGACAGGTGGTAATGGAAGACCAAACGACATCAGTTCGTGATGTGATAGTCCTCTGTACACACGAACGGTGATTTAATATCTCATTTGATGTCAATGTGTGAATTTTTAAGTAGTAACCTTAACATAACAATATATAATTATATTTAAGATACTAATTTTATTATATAAACATGATATAAAAATAATTTAATATGTTTAAGAAGTAAATAAAACAAAATAATTTTTTGATGAACATTACCTCTTCTTTAGGTATCTTCTTTTGGTTTTCACCAAAGGAATTCCTTGGATGTATTTATTTCAAAAATAAGTCTTATAAGATGAAGTTATAGATGTGGGTAGGATATTTTTAATGGTTTTGGATGAACCAAATATTTTTTGGAGTGTGAAGAAAAGAGAAGAAGAGGTTCCCTTTTATAAGAGAGGGGAGGGGCAATATTAAAATTTCTCAAAATAATAAATTAAAATAAATTAATTTTCTATTAAAAAAGGCTCCAAACAGATTTATTTCAAATATTGGATGATTATGGGTATAAAACCATTCTTCAAATGAAAACTAGACAATTTTAACTATTTTTTTAATCCTTACCTTTTTGTTTTAACCCTTATTTAACCTCTTTTATTCATACCATGACATCATGGATTTTTACTCTTTGAGGGATAATATTATTACAATAAAATTAATAAAGAACCATCAAGTGATAATGGATGAAATTTAAGGAAAAATATTTTGGGAGCATTTAATATTTTAATGATTTTTATATAATTTAATAACAAATTATTTACTTTAAAATATCATTAATGTCAATTTTAACACTATTCATTGCATTGAATTTTAAAAAATATAAATACAACATGATACCTTGAGAAAAAATATTTTAATAAATCCATAACATGTCAAGTCTATATATAAAATTAGTTTATGTAATTAATTATATCAAATTATAATTATTTTAATATTTTCAATATGATTTATTTGATATTTCAATTAGTAAAATAATTACTACATCACAGTTGTGAAAGCATTTAAAATAATTATTTATTCACTAAAATTTAAAAATAAATTTCAATGATGAAGATAAATATTTTATATTTCTAAATACTATTTATGGTTGAATATATATTCTGTATGACCGCATAATAAAAATGTTATACTTATTAAAAACATTAGTGTGACAGGTTTTACTTTTCTTAAAGTAAAAAATTATAAGGGGATTAAGGTCATCCAAGTGGCTCCAAGATGTCATAAATTTAGCCCAACTGTGGTAATAAAATTACTAAGTTTAATATTCATATTATCCAAAAATAAAAATGGGAATATTTAATAAATTTGAAAGTTATGATTACAAATATGGAATACATTTTTTAAAATTAAAAATATATAAATAGATAAAATTAATTTAAAATTAATCCCATAGACGAGGTGAGAAAGTGGATCTTTAAAGTGTAAAATGATCAAAAGATTGAAATATTTTTATATGAATATTTAATATGAAATATATTTTAATGAAATAAAATGGATTAATATTTTTTTAATTGATCTAATATAACTTTAATTCTAATTTGAAATATAATTAAACATTATATATCATTTATATGAAAACAAAGTTTTCAATTAAAATTCATTATTTTTTACTATTCATCAAAAAATGAATCTTCTTAGAAAAGTAAAAAAAAATTAACTCTAAACAAAATTTTATATTCCAATTTCAAAAAAATACTTTTATTTTTTCAAAAAAAAATTATAAAAGTTCCAAAATATAGTTTTAAAACAAGTCTGTCATTAAAAGATGACAAAACTGTCTTTTAGAAACATACAGGTTTGTATGCTTAAAAAATGTTTTTTTTCTTGTTTTATGCCTATAAAACTTATTGGTTGAACTTAAAAACATTTAATTTATTTTAAAACATATTAATTTTATTAATTTTATTCACTAATAGTGAATAATATAATTTAATACTATAAAATTATTTTAGGTGAAAAAATATTTTTTCATAAAAAACACATCCTTTATTTTCAATTGGTTTTTATCCTCATTTATAATTAATTATTTACAAAAAAAATAATTTTATAAATATGTGTTATCTAAATTTTCATAATTTATTTAATCATATTCATTTCTTCCATTTCAATAGTTAGGTGATAATTATCACATTATAAATTTATAGTATATTGTTGTTCGGTAAAACTCGATCTTACATGTAACACATGCTATAAAAGGAAATAGATTTTTTGTATAACACAAGACAAATATAGTGTTGTGTGTATCAAAATTAAAACTATATATTTCATGTATCATAATATTAATAGGGTGGTGTGGACAAAGTATGGTTGAATTTGTGTATCATTCAATGCAATCCATCAGAAAAATTAATTTATTTGAAAATAATTTATAAAAACTCAGGTTGGACACCATGTAATAAACTCGTATTCCGAAAAACATGGAATAAATTCAAATAAACTAATTGTCTGACCCTCTAGGTTATTATCTCTATATAATTTAATATTATTCATAGACCAAAATTTGAATCTAGAAACTCATCAAGGCCCCTATGGAGATGAGTAAAACTCATATCAACAAGAACATTTCCTTTGAACACATGATGTGTGATATAATTCCTTTTTCATAAGATATCTCATAAAGTAGGATTCACAATTTGTGTCCTCATCCATTCTTTCTTTATTATTCATTGACCTAAATATATGGACTTACCTTCTTTGACCATGGCCATGGATTTAGTGAAGATACTACCATCTTGATCAACTATGAGAGAGATATGACTTCCTTTTAGAAGATAAAAATTAAATCTTGATAATCCAATCAATTTCATTAAACCAATGATAGACCCAACACACGCTACCTTACAATGACCTAAATTTTCTATTTTTGGACTTTCATTAAAGTATCCAATCAAATAGTATACAGTGATAATAATCTCAAGTTAAGAATCCATTACACGTGTTCAAAGATAGGAACTAACAATGAAACATAAAACATGTGATGTTCTTATTATAGGCTCATTTCTGGGGATATAATATACTCAGTATCACATCTACTCGAGATCACCGAGTGGAACCTCCTGAAAAGGAGTCACAATGATTACAAGCCCCCAACACCTGATAGTTAAAAAACATATGTATCCTATCACCATGATATATTTTGGTCGTGGTACATAACTTTAAGATTTTTTTCATGGTATATGTATGTGATAATTAAATCCTAGGAACTACTATATCCTTTTTATATGACAATTAATATAATAACATTACCATAAATATAGTTATCGTAGAAGTATAAACAAAATTATGGTAAGTAAAACACATGTATATATCAAATTGTATATATATAACGGTAATAAAAGTACATACATGATTTGGTTGTAGGGATGCCACTTACAAAAAAGGATATTAATTCAAGATCATATACCAAATACTCTTTATTTTATTAATTTTGAAACAAAATTTCTCTTGGAGTTGTTAATGTTTTTTTTCATAGTCATGGTTGAGAAACTTTTGATACTATTGAAAAGTTTTTTGGAATTTTTATCAGTTTCATTTAATTTATCTAGAGATATTTTGAAGTGTTTATGTGCTTGTATTAAAAGAATCTATAATTCTTGTGGGAGGTATATTTTTTCAAAGAACTTTCCCATAAAAATCATTTTCTATTAGGATAATTTGTTCCCATAAGAATCAATGAGTATATAAGGATTATTTTTGTGTACTTTAAGGATGATCCTATAAGTATAAATTAGCCTATAAGGGTCATTTAAGTATAGATATTGTAACCATTAAGTAGTTATAATCATAACCATTATATAGATGAATAGGAATATAAGCATGAAAGGCTATATAGGAATGATCACATGTAAGAATAATCTAATCATCATAATAATGATAATTTTAAATATCATTTTTTATGGAAGAATATATCCCCCTATATAATAATAATTATATATTAATAAGAATCAAATCTTGTAGTACTATTTATGAGACTACAGGATAAAAACTCAAATATTCATGAATTTCACTATTCTAGATAAACCAATCTTAATAATACTTTATATAATCCTCAAAGGTTAAAATAACACATTTAAAAAATAATTCAATTTGTTTCATGAATGATTTAAAAATGGATTATCAAATATTATATCTATTTAAATATTCAGGCTGTTTTTTCTAAGATATTGTTATAGGATTTGAATCTGAGTCCACTGAAGAATATTTACCATAAAATCATTTTAGTATTTTAGTTTGATGATGTATTACTGGTTTATAGTTCAAATAATAACTTGTATCTAATTTTTATGTGATTCGATTTGTTTTTTTAGTGTGGATATTAAACCTATAGATCATTCAATTTTTATAGCACAAATAAGTTCCTCACACCACAAGTAGGTTGATGATGATGTTATCTAAATCTAATTTATTCAAATGAAAAATGAAAATAACAATTGGTATTTCATATTTTTAATGTTTTTGTTTGTGAATTTTTCTTTTATGGTGATTAGAGATATAAAAATTCTCAAATTATTTTTTTCATGCATATAAAAGAGAACAAGGGTAGTAGTGGAAATGTGATGTAGACATGCAGTTAGTTAATGGTGATAATATTTCAAGGTTATAAGAAAAAGGAATGAGTTAAATGATTCTATTTATTGAATACTAAATAAGGCTGAATTGATAATTATATTTCCTAAATAATTATAATTTTGGTAATTTCTATGTTTCCCAAAATATTGGGAATATTAAGAGTGAGAAGTTACATAACTAGTTATTTTCTAGGTATCAATGAGTAGAGATATATAAAGAGATCCAGAAACCCAGTTTTCAGAATAAATAATCTACATTAGTTTAATCTCAAGAATTTAGTTAATCACATATGAGTTTTCGAATCAATAAGTATATTTATATAAGATATGGTATAGTTTAAGAAAGTTTTTATTGAATATTATGGAGCCTCATGGAGGAACAACATTAAATATTGTTTCTATAGCAATTGAACTTTCAAATAGATCATTATCATTCTTGTTCGATTAAAATGTATATATATTGTGAATCTACAAAGCCTATTGCGACTCTATAAAGGGATAACATGATTTTATTCTAGAACATACAATCATAAATCACTTTTGGTAATAGTGAAAAATCCATGGTTGAGGATAGTAAACAACCATTGATATAATTAATCCTTTTGAAAAGGATCCAATCCTTTTAGAAATCCTTTTCTCAGTTCTCTTACTTTTTCTGCATGTGTGAGTGAGGTTGGGAATTCTAATTTGAGTATATTAAACATTAAAAAGTTATGTAGGTTGCTTTAAAGTGAAAAAGGAATTCTTAAAACTGATCTCATTTTATACATCCCCCCTTCTCAATGGAGTAACCTGATCCTAAGAACTTCAAATGGCATCATAGTCAAGTTCCCTTTATGTAATCCATTAAAAAACTTATGATGGAATTTTTTTTTAATAGTTGGGGAGTGTCTAAATTTTATGTAATGAAAAATCATAGTTGGAAGAATATGTTGTTCCCATATCATTAATAAATAGATTATAATTTAAATATATTTTATTTATTGTTTTCCCACATATTGAGGGGAATTATCCATTCAAATTTTAAAAAAAATATAGAGAGGTTGATAGTATGGAATAAAATATTATTCTAATGTATTTTTTAGAAAATTTCTAAATAAAAGTAATGATACTTCAATCATCTAATGAAATCAAGGAAAAGAAATAATGCATCTATGAAAAAATTGAATGTTAAGGAGGAAAAATTATGTATTTGGAAAATTTTATTTCAATACATCAATATAGACAATTAAGAGAACATTGTTGATTATTTTACTAGGTAAAATTAAATTTTAAGAATTATTTGATGATTTGAGGAAAATATTGAATATTATAAAATTTTCTAAAATCCTATGGGAAATTTTATAGACATTTTTTATCATAATTTATCATCTCTTGATGTTAGGGAAGAACTATCACTTCATTAACTGTATAATATTATTTTAGATTATGAGATGATAAAACTTGCAGACTTTAAGAAGAAGGTTAAAGATTAAAGGGACTTTGAGGTCATGAGATATTAGAAACTCAAAGAAAATGTTGATAATAAAAATTTATCTAAATATAAAAAATATAATTATGATGGATACTATCAGATAATCATTAATTATATTTCAAATATTTTAAACAATTGAATGTAAAATAATAAATGAAATTTTTTACTTAAATTCTACAAATATAATGGAATTGTAAAGTTTTCTATTAAATGTACTAAAAATAAGGGTTCTGATTTTGAGTCTAAAGATGATAAAAAACTCATGGAAATAAATTAGATAACATATCAAAAGGATCATCCAAAAATATAAAAATATATAATATATTTTCCTCATAAAAGATAAGTACTTTGGTGATCAAAGTCGATGAATCAGATCACTCATCTAGTAGTGAATCTATTAATAAATTTACCAATTTTCGGGCTCATGTTGAAAAATGATTTTACATCTCAAGTAGTGAAGAATATGATTCATAAAAAAATAATTTTGAATCCATATTAAAGGATAAACTTTAATACTATATTGAGATAAAAAAATATTGGGCTCAAGAAACATAATAAATAACTATAAAAGGAAAATAAAATGTTTATAGAAGATAAGACATAGTTTTAATAGAATAAAGAAACCCTTTTGATGTAATCAAAAAAATTAAGATAAAGGTTGATATGTATGAGAATTTTATAAAATATATTAAAGATAGATTTACTTTGAAAGAAGAAGAATTATCCAAGATATACTCTATTCATATTGAGATTGGGGGTGAACTGAAGAAGTTAAAGGAGAATTTCAAAAATTCTATTGAATTCTAGGTTGAATCCTCTAAGTCAACTAAGAAAATTTGTATAAAATTTCAAGATAAATATATACTTAATGAATCTACATATATTTATATTTTCACTTAAAATATAGGTTCAACTAAAATTTATTCATGTATAGAGCAAAATATTGGGGAGAAAAATTCACTTATTTTAGGAGAAAAAATGAATAATTCAAAAATCCCTATGAATCAAATATATATGAGAATACATACATAATGTATTAACCAAGAACCAAAATATGGAAAACATTTCTGGAAAAAAAATATATAATCCTACAAGATTAAAATTCCAAGTCTAGTGTAAGTGTTATCAAGTGTTAGGGAACAATTACTACACATGATTATATAATATGTCACTACCTAGAATTAAGTATGAAGTCCATAGGATTCATTGATAGGAGGGAATCATTGGTTCTCATAGAATACAAGTTTTGAAGAAAAATATTTAGAATTTCCCAACTCAAAACAGATTTTAATGACTTCCAAAAGTGTGTGGTATGTGTGAGAAATAGGATAATAGTGAGTTAAAGTTAATGAAAATATTTCTTGTATAAGATTCATGGACTAATAAAGGAAACGGTATTTAGAATCCCAAGGAAGAAAAAGCATGTATAACAAAAATTACATTTATGGCTAGTAAAATAACTAAGTTGTGCATTCTTTATAGTCATTTATCTTTCCAAATGATATGTGATGTGAATATTCTGAAAAATATTTATTAAAATGGAGGATGTAAGCCACCTTTGTTAATGATTGTTCTTTAAAAATTCTAAGGATTTGACCTATTGAAATCAAGGCTCAAAATCTGAAATTGAATAATGTTTTGTATGTGGAAGATCTGCATTACAATATTTTCAGTATTAGTCATCTCTAGGTTTATTTTCATGAGGTTGTTTTCAAAACTTAATCATATACCACTAAAATAGTAAATTATATAAGGATCATTACCCAAGGAAAAAATGATGAATGGTAATTTATTTTTAATTGGTGGTCCATCCAATTTCTTTTATTGGGTTGAAAAATATGAGAGTATGATATGAAATAGGAGGCTCGGTCGTCTTGTATAAATAATCCTAAGAAAAAATTAAAAATATAATGTTGTAAGATATCTCTCCAATATAAAATTAGAAGAAAAAAATATTATGTATAACATTTCAAAAATGGAAGATAACTCATAAATCTCAGAAGAAGGTTTCCATTCTTTCTATCAGACTATTTGAGCTTATACACAATATTTTATGTGGTCCCATGAGAAAAAATTATAAAATATGTGATTTATATTTCATCACATTAATTAATTATTACACTCTAATTAAAAGCTTCTTATTCATAAATCAATGCTCAAAATCCATTTATATTTTTGAAATTTTCAAGAGACAAGTTAAAAAAGAGTTGAGACCTTTCATCAAGAAATTGGGATCAGATAATGACTAGGAATATGTATGTTATGCATTTGAAAAAAATATTGCCTATAAATTAATCAATAATCAATTTATCACAACATATTCTCCCGAAAAATAGTTTTATAGAGAGTGATAATATAAATATCGTTATGATGATCTAAACATTACTAGCTAAAAATCATATCACAAAATATTTTTTGGGTAGAAACCCTGTATACCACGGACCACATTCAGAACTAATTACATTTGATACATAATAAAACATTCAACCATTTTGAGATTTTTTACAATAATAAACTAATTTTAAAGAAATTATATGTTTTTTGAAACCAATTATTTAAAAATATTAATAATGGAAATCTAGGAAAGTTTGAAGAGAAAGTAGATTATGATGTTTTAATGAGTTATTTATCTCATAGTGGTGGCTATAAATTTTAAAAAAATAATCCAAAATAATATTTTTTTCAATTATCAGATGTTAAAATCATTGAATATATATATATGTGTATTAGGTGTTTTTTGAGGCTTAAAGTATGGAAATGGAAGTTTTTAGCAAGCAGAATGTTGACAGAAAAATTTTAGAAGAAGTATAATTTGAGAAGAATATTATTGATATTGATTATAATAATATTTTTTATTATGATACTTCTATAAACCAAGGTTTTATACATAAAAGGGTGAAAATCATGTTGATGTTGATAATATAATATACATCCAAAAAATACCAACCTAAACTAGAAGAAGGCTGAGAATTTATAACAAAAAGATCTTATATCATAGGTAAAACTAAGAACTATGTCTAATGATATATTTCATGAAAGGTGAGTAGAATATATGAATTATGAGATAAATAAATTGATAAAAACTCCATTCAATATAATGTCTTAAGGAAAAGGTATAAAAATATATTTGGTATCAATTGTATATTTAGAAAAAAAATGAATGAGAAAGGTCAAGTGAGTAGAAATAAGTCTAGGTTGGTATGTAAGGGATATTATTAAATATAAGACATAGATTTTAAATAAAAAAATTCATTAATATAAATTATTTAAACAATCAAGAGGTTTTTTATATGTATTGTACACAAGTATTATAAATTCTATCAAATGGATATAAAATCAACATTTTTGAATGGTGAGATTAAAGACGAAGTGTTTATTGAGCAACCAGAGGGTTTCATTTTATATTTAGATGGAATTATGGTGTGTAAAAGAATAAAAGTACAGCATGGATTGAAAAATGATCTTATAACACGGTACTCCATTCTTGATAGTTGTCTAAGGAAAATGGGTTTTTTAAAATTTAATGTTAAAAATAATTTTTATTTAAAGGATCTTTCAATAGGTATACTAATTTTCATAGAGTATGTTGATGATATAATTTTTTCTAGTGAAAATTTGTATCATTATGAGGAGTTTTTAGAGCAGATGAAAAGGTACTCAAAGATGTATTTTTTTAGGAATTTATATTCTTTTTTGGATTATAGGTTGATCTGAAATTAGATTATATATTTTTATCCCCATAAAGATATGTTAGAGGGTTATTGAAAAAGCATGGAATAAAATAATAAAGAAAAGTTTCAACTCCATTTTCCATTGAAATAAAATAGTATAAGGATGAGAACAGATATAATTCTTATTAAAAAAAATTAGAAGATTCATTATAATATTATTGTATTTGATAGCCTCAATACCAAGCATAGCCTAAGAAGTGAACCATTGTGAAATATTTCAAAGTAACCCAAGGGAGTCACGCATACTTTCAAAAAATAGTGTTCTAATATTTTTGAATCTCATAGTGATCTATGGACAGTCATATATATTTAGTAAAGATTTAAACTTTCTTAGATTCACAAATATAAGTTGGGTAGGTGATAATATAGATAGGATATCCACATAAGGTGTTAATTGTTTTATTATTGAGGATTGTGTGATCTGGTACAGTAAAAAGAAAAATCTAGTGACACTTATCAGAATAAAAAGAGTGATATATCTATTACTAATGAATGTAAAAACTTTTCTTGGTGAATTTATAGTTAGTATATTTTAGAGTTGAGTCTTAGAGGCCATTAGATATATTGTGTGAAAATAAGAGTAAAAAAAATCTATAAAAGGAACCTATAAAACATTTTATATCAAAACACATAGACATTAAGTATCATTTCATTAAGAAAGGGTGTCTAATTGAGATATCAAGAAAGAATATATTTCTATAGAGAATCAAATTTCAAATATCTTCATAAAATATATGAAAATATATAGTTTCTTTTAGTTAAGGTAGATACTTCATGTTTATTCCCTTAATAGTTAAATAACTATGGAAGACACACCCCCTCAAGGATTTGGATTGTGTTGACAAAGGGGGGAAATTAGTAACAAGATTCTTTATAAAAGGGGGATATAATCCTTAATAGGATGGGGAATTTTCACTACCTTATGAATCTAAACTTTTGGATAATTTATAATGGGGGATATGTTTTAAAGTGATGGATTTATTTGAAAATAAGTGATAAATCTAAGATATAGTTATTGAAATAGAGGGTACGTTCATTAAAGTAACTTGGGAAAAATTTCTTATCACTGAGAGATGGAACTATCACTAGAAGATTAAATTATCTAGTATTGTTGTGTAAGATATTTATAGTTAGTGAGTGGGTATGATTTAATTATTTTCATATGATTTGATGGAGTTCTAAATTGAAATAATTTTAATTAAAATAGTTTATTAGGGTTTCCAAAAACCCAAATGTTGGGATATAAGTGCTCTTAGTGTTCTTTATGGATTTTATTTGTCAAAAATCCTGATTTATAATCATTGGGTCATGTTGAGATGTTTTTTGTAATGTTTTTGTGTTCAATTTAATTGATCTGGAGATATTTTTATGTTTTTTGAGATTTTTTTAAGAGAATATTGAATTATATTAGGAAATAAATTTGGAGAAAGTAATTTCCCATAAGAATCAATCTTTATAAGGATCATTTGTGGTCATAAGAATCATTGAATTCATTAGGATTATTTTCATGTCATATAAGGATGATCTCATATGAATAAATGAGCATGTAAGTTTTATATGAGTCTATATCTTGTAATCATGAAGAAATGATAAGAACTATTATTGTACAGACGAGAAAGCTTATAATCATGAAGGGTCAAAAAAACATGATAACCTGTAAGCATCATCCATACATCATAATCAAGATCTATGTAAAAATAATCCAATGTATAAACATTAATAAAACTATTTAAGAATAATTATATTTCTATAAGAATTATCACTTAGAGTATATTTGAGGTGTCTCTGGACTAAAAATTTAAATGTTCCCAAATCTGAATTTTATGAAGAAACTAAACTTTGTGATGCTTGAGTTGATCTTATAAGGTTAAAACAACACATTTTAGATATGATTCAAACAATTCCATTAAATTTTTAAAAATTAATGATCAATTTTTATATTTATTTAAACTCGTTTTTAAGATATATTTTAGTGGGATTCAATTTAAAGTTTACATAAGAAGAATTACCAAAAAAATCATTCTAGTATTTTAGTGTGTTTATTCCTTACTCATTTATAATTCCCATAATCACTTGCATATGATTTTGAAGTTATTAAAGATTTTTTTAGTATGTATATTCAAGCTATTGAACTTTCAACTATTATATAACAAATAAGTTCATCATTCCACAAGTAGGTTGATGATGATATTAACTGAAGAAATTCAGTTGAATACAGAAGAAAAGTATTATGAGAATTTATTGAATTTGAAAAAAAAATGTTTTTGAATTATTATTTTATAGTGATAAAATATATTTAAAATTCTTAAATATGTTTTTTTATGTATCTGAAAAAGAATAAGGGTATAAGTGGAACCGTGTTGTAGATATGAATTTAATTAAAGGTGAAAATATTTCAATTTCACGGTGTACAATTTTGAGACTAAATAAATAAGGAAAGGAAAATTGTTGGTATAATTCTATTATGAAATAACTCGAGAAGTGTGCGCTAGAAATTTTATTTCCTAAATTATTTAAAATATAGGAATTTTTTAATATCCTAAAATATGATTATTAGTCCAAGGGAGTATCTAAATTACTAGTTAATGAGCTTAGTATTAGTGAATATACTGAATTTGAGAGATCTTGAAGGTCGAATCCATCATCTACATCAATTTGAGCTCAAGCATTCAGTGAATGACATCTAATTTTAAGAATCAAGAAGAAAATATATGTTAGATATTTCCTAATTTTATCTTGTTTTTCTTGATTATTTTAGAATATTGTGGAAGAATATTATCATATTTAGTAAATGTAGCAACTAAAACTTCTAAAGTGATTTTTCCCATTCTAGTTTTATGACATTGTATCTATGGTGTGAAGATACATAATCTTGTATGACTATGGAGTGGGATATTGAAATTTTATTCTTATACATGTAATCAAAATTCATTTATACATATAATAAAAAACCCATGTTGGGGATATTAATCAACCATGGCAAGGAGTATTCCTTCTAAAAAGGAGTTGAACCTTGTAGAAATAGTTATGATAATTTTTATGGTTTTTTATACATATATGAGCAAGGTTGAGAATTAATATTTGATTTAATTGAACAATAATAGGTTGTATAGGTCGGTGAAAAGAAATTTTTATAACAAATCACTACTAATTCATCCCCCATTTCGCAGTAGACAAACCTAATACTAGGCACTTCAAAAACATATGTGGATTGAATTAAGTGGGAAATATTAAATCAAATAAAGGTTCTAATATAAGTTCAACTATATTTGAAATTAAATAAATATATTTCCATGATATGGATTTATATTTCCATAAATTCTTCATTTCATTCATTGATAACTATTCATGATATGTTTATCTCTATTTAATTCAAAATAAAAATACAACTTTTGATGCCTTTAAAGTTTCTAAGGATGAAGTAGATAAATAATTTTGTAAAATAAATATTTTCATGACATTATATTATGGTGTAGAATATTATAGTATATACACTATGGATGGATAATTACCTACTCTTTTTTAAGGTTTCTCCAAGAAAATGGAATAGTTACTAAATACACAATGACAGGTTCACCAAACCAAAATGGTGTTGTTGAAAGAGGAAAAATAACTTTAATAGTCATGGTGTGAATAATGCCTAGTAACTCTAAATTACCTAATTTCTTATTTACTAAGTCACTTAAAATGGATTCAAAAATATTGTATCTAATTATAATAAATGTTTTTTATAAACATATTTTGATTTTTTATGGGTTTGTGTCATGACCCCCTCCCTCCAATGATGCCCCACAAGAGCTAGAAATGATGGAAGATAGATAATGACCCCTAATTCCCACCTCCAGTAGGCCTCGGGGTGGTGACCAGCATCAAAGATATATAAATCTCACAAAATGGGTGTCATTTCTCTCTTTAAAGAAATAAGATCAAGAGATAAGATGGTCAATCCCAAAACAACTCCATGTACTATATATATAAAAGAAAACCCAAATCCATCCCACATACATGTTTAAAAAACTACTATAAATATAATGAAAACTCTAAATTAAATACCAAAAACAAGTCTAAGCAATAACATGACAATTATCCCAAAATCCAGGCTAGTAAGGTCTAGCATGGCCCACAAAATCCTTCTAGAAAACTGAAAATGGTTTTATATACATATGGTGAGAATAAAATTATACTCAGTAAGAAGACTAAAGTCTCACATGCACAAGTGATAGAAGCATACTAATGATCCCGTGATAAAATAAGAGAACCTGACAGCACAAAAGAAGGTATACTAGCCATCCTAACCTCACCAAGGCACACTCACCAAGTAAGGAAAGTCAATTAAAGTAATATAGTAATAACATCAATGATTGGGTACCCTACACCACTTTCCCACTGATTACCTACTATGACACCCTAACAGAAAACATCATGGTGCTCCCACCTCTTCCAAAAGTACCATGACCCAAGCCACCCACACACACCTAGGCCTCACATCTAGTCCCATAACCTAGGAAAATGATGCTCATAACATCCCTCCCACACACACCTAGGCATCACAACCACATCCCTTCGTAGAAACTTGGGCCACATACCACATCATATCCTGAGAAAACCAGGTAAATCACAACACATCACGTCCCGAAGACACCTAGGAAAACAAAAGTCACCCACAAAAACTTGGGCCCCACAAAGTGCAACCTGCCCAAAAAATCTTAGGTCATCACCACCTGGAAGAGGGAGTAGGGAAGAGAAATTTTCCAACCATCCATCCTCCCACTGGAATGTTTTGTAAAGACACCCTCCCCCATGATGATGGGTTGTTCGGAATATAGTGCTCAACTAGGGTGGGGTGTGTATAGAAATCACAAGAAAAATTCATATATATATATATATATATATGATACCAAGAACTCAGGGCCAACCTATGGGTTTTCGAACAACAACCAACTCACAAATACCGCCTTTGCTGCTACCTCTAAATGTACAACCACACCACTAGACACAAACTCAAATCATACCCCCAACCAATTTCTTTAAAAAATTCCCATCCCTTATTAACAATTCATTTATTCATACCATTACTACTTGGGAAACTAATAGGAAAAAAACTAACAAGACACACACAAAAATTCACACAAATGAAGAAGAACCATGGTAAACTAACTTTCTTCACATTTCCTCAATATTTAACACCCATTCATAACATAAAATACATCGATCCTGAGAAACAGGGTGAAGATTTCGGCATGATACTCATGGAGAAACTCTAGATTAATTACCCATAACAAACATTATCATCATCATTCTTCAAAGTCATTTCTCCCAATCCATCCTTTCAATGGATAAAATTCCCAAATCACAGCCACACCCAGAAACACATCTCATCTAACACACCTATCACAACAACTCACGGAAGCCCTACTCCGTAACCACACTACACCCACCACATCTAGAAACACAAAATAACACAACCTGATCACGTCCCCATTGCACGACACTACCCATCCATTCCACAATTAATCAATATCTCAACCTGAGATCCCATTACACTATCTGAACCACCCCACAACACATAACGGTGCTTACAACCATACCACCACACAAACCAAAAAATATATTCTTGTTTAACAAGTTATATGTTCTTTAATTCCACTTGTTAACTTTCCAAGTTATCACAGAAACATTTTGATCCTGGGGAATCCACTTATTAGGTGAGTGTATGTGGTTAGCCGATTTCAAAACAATTGTTCTACCAAAAACCAAACATCATACATTCTAGAATCATTACTCTTTGTGAAAACAAAGACCTCCAACAGCCCTGATTTTTAGTAGGCATGTCACCCATGCAATTCACAACGTTTATAAAAATATAAATAAAATTATATAATCATTCGTCACATTCCCCATCCCCTCATGTTGATCTTAAACAAATTCAATTATCTTTATCAATTTGGTATTTTTTATCCTCACAAAGGATACATTCATAAACCCACCCCACATTATAAAAAAATAAAATAGAGACAAATGGATCCCTGATTTGAAGGAGAAATAATCTTCAATTACTTATTATTCCAAAGTAGTGGGTGTACATGCACCACGAAGAGTCTCTTGGGAAAACACGGTCCAAAGGATACAGCATAGTCGCATGACTCCTCTGGGAAGAAATTTTTAGGGAATATTGCAACAAGACAAAGGGAAGTTCACAAGGAAGAGAAGATATCATCCATAGAAAGGTCAAATACTAAATCAATGGGAGAAATATTTTTTAAAATCCGTCAAAGGTAGATCTTGACCAAGACCATGCGGTTTGGAATTCAAAAGAATCCTCATGTTTTTAGAAGATAGATATGGTTCAGAACAGCTCCAAAAAGACCATTAAATAAGTTTTTAAACTCATTTTAAATCAAAGAGAATGTTAAAGGGGTGAAACTAGAAAAACTGGAGAAATCTAGAATTTTGACAAATTGTTTTAAATGACTCACTGTTAGGTGAGTTACCGATGTGAGTCACTGGTGCGAGCTATCGATGCGAGTCGCCATTCATACTCACTAGTTTAGTCTCACCATTGGAAGAGATACTCGTGAAACCCAATGTTCTGAGCTATTGGTGTGAGTCACCATTATGAATCACCATTGTGAGTAACCATCATGAGTCACCATCATGAGTCACCAGTGCAAGCTGTCATTATGAGTCACCAATGTGAGTCACTGGTGCGAGCTACCCTCACAAGTCATCAGTCATGACTCACTGTTGAGACCTAACGTCGAGACCTATTAGTGTGAGTCACTATTTTGACTCACCGTTGTAACCTACCATTAGGAAACTGGAAAAATTGCAGTGTTGGAATAAGTCACATTGACCTCCTAGAACACCTCAAACACCAAATTTTTACAAAGTAATGGACTGAGGAGGTCCATGACCTTACATCAGTTGCCTATAAAAATATTCTCACCCTAAAGACTTCAAAACCAAACACATAAGGAAAAGAGGGGTCTGAAAAACCATCCCATGAGATAACTCTCAAGGACCTTGATACACTTGAAACACTACTAACAACTAAACAAATCAAAGTTCAATGATAAATCACCCCATGTTTTTCAAAAGATGGGGTGGAAACTTATACATCCAATAAGACATCCTCTGACATCTGATAACCCAAAAAACCATAAGACACACCATACAACCACACTATCCGAACACGAAAACCAAAGAATTTTGTTTTCCATGTCATGATATTATTCGATCTGGGCAGCACCGACTCACCCGCATAGGTTTAATCACATCACAATTAGTGGGTATTGATTTTGAATTGGGTCCTCCCCTATTCATGTATCAGGACTTTATCACAAATTACAAAACACGGAAACACATCATCTCATAACAAATAAGGTCCAAACATTACATGACAAAGAAAAATATAAAAGGGAAGACTCAAAACAACTGTGGGTACTCGGAATGAATCTTCACCTATCATTCCCAAGTAATCTCCGTTAAGCCACCATGCCTCTACAACACATGAAAAAAATGAATGGTCAATCCATGTAGCACCTTCTCCCGATGATCTGGGATCTCTATTCGTCGCTCTATGTAAGTCGTTTTGTCTTGGATATCCAACTATCCCCAATTAAAGACATGGGAGTCATCATGAAGATACCGAAGAAGTTAAGATACGTGGAATACATCATGGATCCTCTCTATCTATTGTGGAAACACCAACTGGTATGAAACTTTGCTAACTCATACCAAGACTACGAAGGGTCTAACGAACTTGGGAGAAATATTACTCTCTATTCCAAACCTCTAATTCCCACATCTAGGGGAAACCTTTTGGAATATGTGGTCTCCATCCTTAAACTCCAAGGTCCTCCTCTTACTATCATAAAATAACTTATGTCATCCATGTGTAGCATTCATCCTCTCATCAACAAGCTGAACCTTCTCAGTTGTTCCATCTAACAAATCCGGACCTAGAACAGTTGTCTCTCCAACCACTTTCAAACACAATGGATAATGACATGGTCTTCCATACAAAGCTTTAAACTAATACATGTAAATGGAAGATTGATAGCTATTATTGTAAGAAAAATATACTAAGGGAAAGTTTTGTACCCAATATCTGTGAAATTCTAACATGTATGCTCAAAACATATCTTCCAGCATCTGGATAGTTCTCTTTGTCTTCCCATCTGTTTGAGGGTGGAAAGCAGTGCTGAGGTTTAATTGAGTGCCAAAATCTTATTGAAATCCCCTCTAGTATCATGAGGTAAAATGTGTTTCCTGATCTGAGACATTGTATCTTGTAACTCGATGAATCCACACTACCTCATCCACATACCTCTTTGCCAAGTCATCCAATATGCATGACTCCTTGATCACTAAGAAGTGGGTCAATTTCTTCATCTGATTCACTACTAACCAGATAGCATGGTAGACTACCTGAGCCCTAGGTAACCCTATGAAAAAATCTATCAATATGTCATCCCACTTCCACTTGGGGGCATCTAACGGTTGAAACAAACCACTAGGAACACAATGTTCATCCTTCACCTACTAGAACACTAAGCACTTTTCCACAAACTCTGCCACTTCATATTTCATCTCAGGCCTCCAAAACTGAATACTCAAGAAATGATACATCATAGAAACTTCTAGTTTTACTTATAAAGATGAGATATGAAACTTATAGAGGACTACCTCATGCACCACCACAAGAACAAATAGCCTTCCATGGAATAGCATCTTATTTTGACCATTTGTCGACCATCCCTCCAAAAAATCACCATGGTCAACATGTTCATGCATAACCTCTACCTATAAGTCTCCCCATAGAGAATCATACACCTACTTAATTAGAAAATATTGCACCATCATATGAAATAAATAAACTTTACCACTGTCCACCCTTATACCAAGTGCAAGGATACCTACTCCTCCTTCACTTTCCAAGTGTTTGCATATTCTCAAAAATCCTCCTTCTACGACAATCTACTCAAGGCATAGGCCAAAAAATTCCCCTTTCTTAATGTTTATGAGATCTCAAAATCATAAACCTGAAGAAACTCTGTCCACCTATATTGTCTCAAGTTCAGATCTCACTAGGAAAAGATATAACTCAAACTCCTGTGATCTTTAAAGACCACAAAGTGCTCCCCAATGAGGTAATATATCCATAAATTCAGTGAAAATAGGACCGCTACTATCTATGGATCATGGGTGGAATAGTTATTCTCAGGGGGATGTAACTTCCTAGATCCATAATATATCACTGCCCGTTTCTTCATCAACACATATCTCAAGCCCATATTGGAAGCATCAAAAAACACCTCAACCATCAACCCTTCCTCTAGAAACTAGAGCACAGGAGAACTAACCAACTTCCACTTCAGATAGTCAAACGTTGTATAGAACTAGTCTCTCTACAAAAAATCCTTGTCTTTACTAGTCAAAGCAACGAAAAGAGCTAAAACTCAAGAGAAGTTGGGTACAAACCACTATTAATGGATTGAGAGGCCAAGAAAACTATGAAATTCTACCACATTCTTGGGTGGTTCCCGAGAAACAACTACTTCAACCTTTTATGGGTCAACTCCCACACCATGATGAGACACCACATGCCTAAGGAAGTGAACCTATCACATATAGAATGTAAAATTGGACAACTTTTGGTAGAGATGGTGGCATCAAAGAACCTATAAGGCAGTTCTGATATTCATAGCATGCTCCTCCTTTGACTTTGAGTAGATCAATATTTCATTGATGAATACGATGAAGAAACGGTCTAAGAAATCATGAAAGATGGAGTTCATAAGCCTCATGAACACGTTTGGTGTGTTCGTAACACCTAATAACATGAATATGAACTCGAAGTGTCCATATATGCATCTAAAGGTAGTGTTCATGATATCTCCCTATTTCACCCTCAATTGGTGATATCCAGGGTATAGATCAATCATAGAAATACAAATTTCCCCTCTTAGTTGGTCAAAGATATCATCTATCCTCAAAAGTGGGTAACGGTTCTTGACCATCACCTGATTCAACATCTGATAGTCTATGAACAACCTCATACTACTATCCACCTTCTTTACCAATAACACTGGACCACCCCACAGTGACACATTGGGTGGGATAAATCACTTCTTTATTAGATCATCGATTATAATTCTCAACTCCTGAAACCTAGAAGGTTACATCAAATAAGGAGTCATCGAAATTGTAGAATCACATACCTAAAAATATATCCCGAACTCAACATCACGTTGAGAGGGTATAGTCATAACCTCCTTGGGGAAAACATATAGGAACTACCCAAAAACTTTGGGAACCTCCTCTGTACTAATATCTGTTGATTCCACTGACAACTTAGCCAACAAGGAAAGAAGAGTCTTTATATTCCAACTACCCACCTGACAGCTCTGCTCACCAACAAAAACCATGTTCCTTCCATCCATGTATGAAAAAACTACTCTTCTCAAGAATTAGTCAATAATGGAATTCATATAATACAACTAGTTGATGCTGAGAATGACATCGTATGGCTGCATCTTTTGCAAGAAAAGATCCCCACTGAACTGATGTGGCCCCATCATCAGTCTACATCCTCATAACACATAAAAAAAGTTGGTATGGCCTCCGATTAAAGTACTCAACACCAAGGTAATGGGAAGGCTCTCTACATCTTGTCCCATTTAAAGGGATATGTTTGGTGAAACAAAATAGTTTGGAGATCCTAAATCAAAAAAAAACACATGAAATGGTACTAAATAAGCTGATTGTACCTCTAACAATCCTTGTTCCTACCGTAACTATGTCCTATGCTACGTGAAATTGACCATGCCCATCTCCCCTTCCCCTCTACTAATGACTAAATCCATGACCATGACTAGGGAAAGAACCCTGAGGAACACCCTATGGTTAGCCTCTAACTACTCCATCTCACCTCGGTGGAGCATGGACCTAATGTCCCTGCTACTGAAACTACCTAATTTCCAACTGATGCTAAGGATGGCGTTTAACATGTCCACCTCCACTGTACTAAGCTCAATAATCCACTGGGAACTAACTCTGAAGATGGCCTTTGACCACACATAATAAAAACCTTGTCCCCAAGACCATAGAAAGGTAACGGGAACCACTAGAACCATAAGTTCAGAAGGGAATCTACTGGGGTTAACTCCCTGTTGGTAGAAACCCTGAAAACCCTAGTACTTGAGACCTACTGTTAGTAACCTTTCCCTTTAAAGAACTCTTTTGAATCCCCTCTCATAGTAGAACTCCTCATGAATTCATCCAATAAATCACCTCTACCTTCTTTTGGAACTCTATGTATGTCAGCAATGTAAAGGGGGTAACCACGTACTAGATAAAAGGATGATGTGCCTCCTCTGTGCATCTTACATGAGACTCCTCGTTCGGAAAGAGATCTGTGGAAAATTAAGTAGATCCTTGAACTTAATCCCCAACTCATGCACTGACATACTCCCCTGCTGGAGGGAGAGTAAATCCTACCTCTTCTCAGCCTTCATGGTCGATGAAAGGAATAGTGCTCAGAACTCCTTGAAATCAACCCACAAAACATCAGTCTCCTTCCTCTACCCGAGGAACAATGTCCATCACTAATTCACATCTCCACACATTTAGATCACTACCAAAAAAACACAGTAATCTGTTGGAGCTCGGATTAAACTGAAGGTGATCCCAACCTCCTCAATCCGGCTCTCCATATCAATGTTTGAAACACAACCCTCATACTTTTCCATGGACTACCACTATAAATAATATATCATTATTTTCCACTAGTAATCCTCCTCCATAAGATCAACCCTTCAGCTATCAACCTAATCGGCCTTTTATGCCTCAATTACCCAAGGCACACATGGATGATGACTGGTTTCCATAGCTGAAAAGGTAAACAAGAAATCCCAAAGACTATATAGTATGAAATTTTATTAAAATTCACTTTAACTTGTTTAACTCATTATTCATTTAAATTTTCCAAAAAACATTTTAAAACATGAACACAAGTCATTATGATTTGTGTACCTTTACTAGGGTCTCTACCCTAAAAATAGTGTAGCCTCACTTGGTCATTCAGTAGGCTCAAATTCCTTGCATTGGATCATGAGGGGCCCTAAAATCAAATGTCCTAGTCGACCTTCCCTAGCCTATGTCACGTGCCAAGGTCACCTAACTCTATTTTCCTTCCAACCCATGCAGTCTTCATTGTGCCTAACTCCAAACTCTATCCTATCTCTCAACTATCATCTCTAATACCATTCTATCGTGACCCACTCCATCCAAAGATTCCCCTTATGAGGTAGAAATTATGGAAGAGAGATAATGACCCCCAAGTTCAGCCTCCAGTAATCCTCGGGGTGGCAACCAACACCAAGGGTATATAAATCTCACAAAATGGAAGGCATATCCTTTATTTAGGAAATAAGATCGGGATATAAGATGGTTTATACCAAAAATATTCCAAGTAATATATATAAAAAATAAACCCAAAATCCATCCCACATGCCAGTTTAAAATAAAATTGATACAAATACAATGAAAACTCCAAAGTAAATTCCAAAAAAGGCTAAGAAAAGATAAAGAAATGGTCTCATAGTCTAAGCTAGTTAGGTCCAGTGAAGTCCATGAAATCTTACTGGAATCTTGAAAACAGTTTTATATATGTAGGGTGAGCATACAAATATACTTGGTAGGAAAACCAAATTCTCCTTTGAAAAAGTGACAGAAGCATACTAATTCTCCCGTGAGAAAATAGCATAACCCGAAAACACCTAACAAGGTATAATATACACCCCAACCACACCAAGGGACACTCACCTAGTAACACAAGTCAAGTCAAGTAATATAGTATAAACATCGATGATAGGGTACCCCTCACCACTTTCCCACTTATTATCCACTATCACACCCTTACAGAAAACGTCATGGTGCTCACACCTCTTCCGAAAGTACCACGTCACAACCCGACCACACACACTTAGGCATCACAACAAGTCCTATCAGTTGGGAAAACGAAGATCATCACATCCCACCCACACACACATAGTCATCACAACCAAATCCTTCCCATAGATACATGGTCCACATACCACATCATATCTCAAAAAAACCTAGGAAAGAACAAAACATCTCATCCCAAAGAGAGCTGAGAAAATCCAACTCGACCATACACACCTAGGCCCCATAAACCACAACATACCCGAAGAATCTTAGGATATATCCACCTGGAAGAGGGAGTAGGAAAGAGTGGGTGGTCATCCATCCATCCTCCCACATTGATGTTTGGAAAAGGCACCCTCCCTCTATGATGATAGGTTTTTTCGGCACATAGTGCTTAACTAGGGTGGGGTACATATATATTTCACAAGGAAAATAAAAGTATATATATGTGTGTGATACAAAACACTCAAACCCAAACTATGGATTTTCAACCAACAATTAACTCAGAAATACCACCTTTTCTACTACTTATATATGCACAACCACACAACCAACCACAAACTCAAATCATACCCACAGCCAATTTCTTTTACCAATTATCATCTTTTATTAACAATTAATTTATTCATCCCACAATTACTCGTTAAACTAACATGCACAATGCTAATAATCCATAGGAAAAAAGTAACATATAGGAAGAAGAATCAGGTTAAATTAACTCACTTCATATTTTTTTCTCTATTTAACACTCCTTCATAATATAACAAACATCGATCCCTAGACACTAGGTGAAGATTTCTTCATGATACTCTTAGAGAAACTCTGAAATAAGTTCCCATACCAACCATTATCATAATCATTCTTTAAATTCATTCCTCCCAATCAATCCCCTCAACAGAGAAAACACCCAACTCATAGCCACACCGAGAAACATATCTCATCGCAACTACTTCAAACATATCACAACCATTCTCAGTGGTCCTATTGCGTCGCCAAACCACACCCATCACATCCAACAACACAACATAGCACAACCCTATTGCATCTCTGCTGCACAACATTTTCCATATGTTCCACAATCAATCAATCTCTCATCCCGATATATCATTACACCTTTCGAACCACCACACAATTTATAACAGTGATTAAAAACATACAACCACACAAACCAAAATAAACATATTTATATTTAACAATTCATATGTTTTTTAATTCCACTTGTTAACTTCAGGGGTTATCATAGAAATAGTTTTATCATGGGGCATCCATTTATTAGCCGAGTGTATGTGGTTAACAGATTTCATAACAATTGTTTAATAGAAAACAAAACAGCATGCATTTTCAAATTATTACTTGGTGAGAAAACAAATACCTCCAATGGCCTTGATTTTCATTAGGCATATTTCCCATACAATTCACTACATTGATCAAAATATCAATAAAAAAATTTAATCATTCATCACTTTCCCCAGCCCCACATGTTGATCTAAAACAAATTCAATTATTTTTATCAATTTAGTATTCTTCCATCCTTACAAAGGAGATATTCATACACCCACCCCACATGATACTGGTGTGACCCATCATTCCAAGATACCGGTGCGAGTCACCATTGTGACTCACCATCGTGAGAAACCGTCGTGAGTCCCCATTGCAAGTCACTATCATTATTAATTGATGAAAGATACTATTGTGGTTCACTGGTGCGAGTCACATTTGTGAACTACTGTCATGATTCATCGGTCATAACTCATCATTGTGACCTACCATCAAGGCCTACTGGTGCGAGTCATCATTCTGGCTCACTGGCGCAACCTACCGTTTAAAAAATGGAAAAACTAAAAAGTGTGTAAATAAGTCACCTGAACCTCCCAAAACACATAAAACACCCGATTTCAAAAAATTAATAGACTGGGGAGGTCTATTCCATTGCATTTTGAAACCAAGTTTGCAACATGTTCATGTTTGGGGATGTCCTTTAAAAGTTCAATTTTATAACCCATAATAAAATAAGTTACATCCAGGGACCATTACTAGTTACTTCATTGGATATGTTGAAAGTTTTAATGGATAGAATTTTTATTATCCATCACTGTTCACTTGAATTGTGGAATTAGGAATTGAAAAATTTCATGAAATGACCTGATTAGTGGGAGCATTCTAATGAAAAAAAATTATAACGACCATTCAAAATCTGAACCCTCTACTTCATGTGAAAATTTGATAATTTCTCATAACACACCTCATTTATCAAGTTGTTTTATGAAAAATATAACTTTACATACTAATAATAATCATCTTATGGATCAAATGGTTTAAAAATGTAAAAAACATGAACAACCATCTGAACAATAATTTTATCTAGGAATTAACGGTGAAACTTAAAAAGATACAAAATAATGATAAATCTTGTAATTTCTAGTGATTATATAGTGTATCTACAAGAATATGACTAAAATAATAGTGATAATAATGATCCCAAAACATTTTCACAAGGTGTGAGTTTTAAATAGTAAAAATTTTAGTACAATTCCATGATTGGAGAGATGAATTCTATGAAGAGTAATTAAGTATTAACCTTTTTGAATTGCCTATTAGTGAAAAACCAATTTGATGTAAATGGTCTTTCAAAACCCCAAAAAAAATTAATTTTCCAATATTAAGATATATGGGGAACAACTATTTTCTATATGGATCACTTAAAATAAAGGGATCAATTATACAATTGTATTTTCTTGAGTGTCCAAAAAGGATGACTTACACATTTGCTTGCCATTATTATCTCATTTTAACTTTTAATCACAAAAAATGGATATGAAAACTTCATTTATGAATAGTAATCTAGAAGACGTGGTATATATGAAACAACTAAAAGGATTTACCTCTATTAATGGTGAGTATTTAGTATGGAATATTGAACTCTCAATATATGGTTTAAATTAGGCACCTTAACAGTGGTATTTATGGTTTTATGACGTAATTACTTCATTTAGTTTCAAAAAAACATTATAGATCAATGTATATACTAGATGGTTAGTTGGAGTAAAATATTTTGTCTTGTTTTTTATATAGATAAAATTTTACTTGGGACTATTGATAAGGATTTTCTATATGAGGTGAAATAGTTTCTCTCAAAAATAATTGACATAAAAGATATGGGTGATGCATCTTATTTAATTGGAATAAATATTTTTATACGGATTTTATGATTAATTTTAGTATTATCACAAGAAAACAATATTAAAAATGTTTTATAGATATTTCATATGAAATAATATGTTCCAAGTATATAAATTATTGTTATGGGTGATAATTTTAATTTTAACAAATTCCCTAAATATGATTTGGAAAAAACAAATAAAATTCATCTTGTAAGCATTTGATATTGGAATTTAATGTATGATGATGTTTGTACAAGGCCTAAAATTTTATTTTATGTGGAATTTTTTTTTTGATATCAGAGTATTCTAGTTTTATACCATGAGAACATTGTGAAGAACATATTGAGATAACATAAGAAGACAGAAGAATAAATTAATATGTTTTAACTACATGTTGTTGGTAGTTTGTTTCTTGTTTTAAATCCACTTCTCATAGTGTATGTATAAGGAGACTTATTCCATGTCATAAAGTTATAGAGTCTATTTTTAGTTCATTGATTATACACTTTAAAATTATGCTTTTTTATTTAAGGATAACTGTAATAAAATTCGTAGAAGTAAACCCATTGACATTAAGTACTTATCCAAAATAGAATGTGTAAAACATAAGAAAGAGGTCACTCATTATATCATCATCAAACAAATTATTGCAGATCCTTTTATAAAATGAATTCTTCCATTTGAATTCAAGTATCATGTAATATATATGGTATTAATTATTGATTTATAAAAAAAATTATAAACTATTTTTTATTGTAAAACACTATTCATATTTTTCACATTTAATATATGTGTGTGAATTCATTGTTTGATAAATATTTTGCGGATATTGAATAAACTATGTTGTTAAGGTTAATAAATATGGTAATTTAAGAGACATTATACATTGTGATTCAAGGAAGTTAACAATCACTTATTTATATGTTATACCATAAGGATTCATTAATTATGTTTCTTGCTAAAAAGTGAGTTTGAATTCATATATACACATTAATTGGATTGAACTAAATGGGTAAATATAATAAATTCTTCCAGAAAATTAATTATAGATGTAATAATTATGTCCCAATAATTTTTTATTCATAAAAATTTATATATTACATAAATTATATATAATAAATTATGGTCTACTAAATTATTTTATTAAATATTTTTCTATAATATTAATTAATTATTTGATTGAAATAAATCACCTATACATTAACTCTATTTTTTTATAGAGAGAGTTCAGGTACGTTCTTGATGGAAGAACTCTCTAAAAATGTTAAGCATCTCCACATTGTGAATATAGGATAAAATACATTATCAAATCCCCCATTCATAGTATAGAAGGCATTCAGTTTTTTCCATTATTCAGTTATTATGATTTTTTGTAATTGATGTGGGAATATAAAAATTTCTCTCTCATTAAACAAATTGGAAGCTTCTTTTAATAATTTTACTAATTTTTTTTATAATAGTTTATTAAAAAATAATATTAAACAAAATATCAATTAAGTATTATTTAAAATTTGGATATATATATATATATATACATATAATAAATAAATTAAAATAAATTGATAATAACAATTGTTATTAGAAGTTAATATTGAGAATTTTATATTAATTATGTTATATAATATTTCTTTTAAAAAAATTAAATACCATTTTTTATCATTGGATGACAATAAGACAAGACAATCACATATCATGAAAATATTGTCTAGCCCTCTAAGCGAGCAATATATCCAATGCTCACCCCACCCCATCACTTTGAGAAACTTATATATTTACCTCATGATCTATGGGGAATCAAGGGTTATCGGTGCACTGAAGAAGAAGTTCAATAATTTATTATAATCCAAATAAAATGATATTTTTTGAAAACACCAATTTGAAACTATCACTCACATATTATTATAACAAAACAATTAATTTATTAAAAAAATGACAAAAAAATTATATAAGTGTAAGATTCAATTAATTCATAAAAATTACTAATTATTATAATAATGATTTGATTTGATCAATAATATGATAAATAATGATAATATAATGCTTAAAAATAGTAAAAAATAATAGCATAAATATAATAGTCAAATAATTCATATGAGAAGTGTAGATATAATATTATTAGTGTAAAAATTCATAACATGTGACTTGGAATTTGAGAAATTTATAATGATAAGTGTGAAGTATATATTTTATATTTTAATATAAATTAAAAACAAAACAAAAATATGTTTTCTATAAAATCTCAAAAAAAATATTTTTTTTAATATGTATATCACTTTTAAATCTATTGATAAAAATGTATTTTTATTATTATAAGTCTCCAAGAGATTATACAATGAAATATTATCCCATTTAAAAAAATATTTCGAGAAATAAAATGTGCTCCATATGGAAAACAAGTTCTCTAAAATTTTTCCCCATTATTCATGAGAAAATTTAACTGTAGACCATAATTTTCATCCCTAGTCTTAGCTATTAAAATGATTCAGAGTATATTGTAGGTGGATCTAACTTTGTTTAATAATATTTAATGAAAATTACTCATAATGTTTATTAAATATAATAATTTTTAATAGTTATTTTAATAATAAAATTCAATTTTATATGAAAGTAATGAGTCTACAATAGGGTATTCCATTGCATGTGATTTCAATCTAGTTAAATCAATGTTGATGGATTTATTAACACTCATATAAATTTAAATAAAATATTTTATTGGATTGAATGATTTCCTAATTTTTTTATTAGTTCAATGTTATTTTTAAAGGTGAAATGGTTTTTTCAACCTCTTCGATATTTTATATTTGAAAATGGATTATGTTGTTCGGTTTAAAATATCATGTTTACCCTATGGTAGTTGGTTGCGTAATTTTTAGAAGATGTCATATTAGTGTGTAGTAGTAATAAACCATTATATAAATAAATAATTTATTTATTTATAAACATAAATCCAAATTTTTCCCATATAAAATAATTTTATAAGAATTTAAGGGGAATTTGGGTTTATGGGAAAGGAATATTACATAGTGTGAGCAGTCTTTGGAGATCATGATTTTATCGCTAAAGGGTCACTAGAATTCCAAAATTGAGTATGATTCCTTGATATCACACCCTTTATTATGCTCAAAATTCTATCTACATGTTTTATGATTAAATATTTTTCAATATATTTATGAAATTTTGGTATATTGGTCCCCACATGATGATGAATCCACCACCCTTAAATTCATCAAAATCCAATGAACGGATTTCTAGTAATTCTAGATATATTTTTTTTGAGATGAAATTAGAAAATTGTTTCTAAATTTTTTATTTTTTGACTCACCAAGTGTATGATACAAGGATTGAAATATATTGAGGATACAAATCCACTAAATTTGTAATCACACCAATAAAAGTGAGATATTATGATAAATCATAGAGATAATTTTTTAATTACTCACTTTTTCTCTTAAATTAGGTGCACCTAGAGACTGAATCTTGAGAAAAAAAGGTCATACTAAGAATCAATGGGTCGAAATAAGTCATGGTATGTAATTTGGGAATCATCAGAGATTATTATATATATAGTCACACTATAGCCTGAATTGTTCAGCAGCATCACCAGTGAGGGACGGGCATATATGCGGTCGAGATGTGTGAGTAGTTCAATCGAATATGGAATATTCATGGATTCTATATATAACTCTATATGGGGTAGACATAATAATATTTCCCGTAGGAACATGATTCATATAATCAAATGATCTAACCACATCAATAGGGTTACATAGCCCAAAATACCCCTATAATACAGTGTGACCATGTTTATTTTTTCCATATAATCGAGTGATCAAACAAATTCTAGCTTCACACGACATCATGAAATGAGATCATAGTATGGGTGTGGTGTCACTATTTCATCAATCTGATGTTTTGGTTAAGTGAAAACTACAAGATATGAATGGAAGTAAAACAAAAATTTGATTTCAACAAGAACAAAGTTATAAAAGACCCCTCCCACACCTCCCTTTATTTCTCTCCCATATAGATATCAAGGCTCTTTAAAATAATGAAGAGATAACTTGGCTCGGAATGATGATGAAGGAATCTCACAATTGATTCCTTATATAGGAATGGTGGGAGGTGTCAAGTTTGAAACAACTCCCACCCATCCCCCACCAAACATTAGACAAAAATAATGTTGGCCACCAGAAACTTTGAAAAATATCATGGATGCAAAAAAGAACATGGTCTACACATGTAGAATGTGCAGTAGCCAAAATGGATGTCCTCCATGGTGGGTGTGGTTGGTGCACCACCCAACAAACAAGTAATCTAGATAATACCATTATCCATTCTCCCCCTATGGCTACAATCCATTGGAGAATTTTTAAAGGTCTAGATTCCCCCCATAAACCACCTATGTTAACATATTTGTCGGGTTCTCCTTTGTGTGGATCTTCACAAGTCGCAGTAGATGCTGATCTATCACTTTGCATATCCAATGATAGTGAATGTCAGTGTGATTTTTTTGGGAATGGTAAATGGAGTTCTTACTCAATTCCAAAGCACTTTGACTATCCCAATTAACTTGTTACTTCTTCTGGATGAATCCAAGCTCCTACATAAAACACTTTTTCCACAACATCACCTTTCCATCTTTCGATGCAACAATGTACTCTGCTTTTTTTGTGCATAAAGAAATTTACTTCTACAACCTTTACTTCCATGATATAGATTCTCTTGAAAAATTATATATGTATCCTAATGTAGACTTCCTTCTATCAGGAACTTCATCCATATTTGATTCTATATAGCCCTCTAAGAGAGGTTCAGTTCCTCCATAGCACAAACATATATCTGAATTACCTTTTAGATACCTCATAATCCCCTTGACTTCATCCCAATTGTTTTTTCCAGGATTTTATATAAATCTACTCACAATCACCAATGCATGGAAATTTTCAGGTCATGCACTCACCATAGTGTACATAAAGTTTCCAACTACCATGGATTATGGTATCATCTCCATTGCCTTCATTTCTTCCTTGGATGATGGACATGAACTCTTTCTCAAATTAAAATTGATGGAAAGATGAATGGTCATTTGTTTGGGTTTGTCCATTTTGAAATGTTTCAGAACACATTCAACATACTTCTCCTTCAATAAACATAACAACCACCTCTTCTTGTCACGAATGATCTGCATCCCCAAAATCTATTGAGATGCTTCCAAGTCCTACGTATCAAATGACTTGGAAAACCTCCTTATTCAATTGGACAATCTTTGTTGTATACTTCCCAATGATCAAAATTTCATTAACATAATGTAAAAGAGAAATAAAGTTACCATCCTAAAATATTTGGATGTAGACACACCAATCCACATGTGTCCACTTGTATCCATGACTCACCATGAATGAATCAAACTTCTTATACCACTATGTGGGATCCTGTTTTAGTCCATACAAGCTATTATTCAATTTAAATATGATCTTTTCTTGTCCAAAAATCTTGAAACCTTCAATATGATTTATATATATCTCCTTGGAGAGGTCACCCGGAAGAAAATATTTCATCACACCAATCTTTTCAAGCTCCAAGTCCAATCTAGATACCAATCTGAAAATGACTTGGATTGAATACATTTTTACTAAATTTGAAGAGATCTCATCAAAGTAAACTCCTTTCTTCTGAATGAATCCATTAAAAACTAACAGAGCTTTGTGCTTGACCTCTATTTTACTACCATACTTCTTTATCCCAAATACCCATTTGTTCGTTAGTTCCTTCTTACCTTTGGGTAGTTCCACCAAATCATACGTTATTTTCTTCATCAAATACTCCATCTCATCCTCCATTGAAAGCAGCCACTTGATTTTATCAGGATGAGACACTAATTGCTGGTATCCTTCTGTCTCCCCCATATTAGTCATCAAAACACACTCTGACTCCAAATATTTTTTTGATGGAATCTTTCCACGTGAAAACCTTCAAACCTATGAAATGTAACGTTTAGGAGGCACAACATCACCTAGCTCTTGTGATGGTTCTATAACTTATTGCGGAGATGATTGAGTCTCTCCCTATTCAATATCCTCCTCCAATTACTCCTAGTTCACTATTGATGTGTCTTATTTCACCTCCTTCTCTTCATTGATAGGTGGTACTAGTGTAGTTGATGGATCATGAATTGATTCCTCAACACTTTCCTTTCGAGACATTATAGTATTTTGAATGTCCTCAATCATCTAGTTCTCTTAGAATACAATATCTCTACTTCTAATAACCTTCCTCTCCTTCGGGTTACAAAACTTGTATCCGAACTTATCATCTCTATAGATGATGAATATTCAAGGAGTAGATCTCCCTTATAGATTTTTCTGAGCTCCTTGGATACATGTGAAAATATAGAACATCCGAATACTCATAAATGATAGTAAGAGGGATATTTATCATACCATTTCCTCTGTTTAATTTCAAAATTTTGCAAGACCGATGGTGATCTATTGATGAGGTAGCATGATACATGAACAACCTCTCCCCAGAATGGCTTAGGTAGCCTATAAAAACTCATCATGGTTCTAACCTTCTTCGTGATGGTTCTGTTCATACTTTATGAAAATCTATTGTGATGTGGGATTCATGGGATCGTCCTCTCATGTCGAATTCCCTAAATCCAACAATAGGCATAAAATTCTCTAAATACATACTCTTCTACATTGCCTAAATGAAGACACTTCATCTTTCTTCCAATTTCACACTCCAACATGGCATGGAACATCTTGAAGTAGTCTATTACTTGGTCCTTCATACTCAATAATAACACCCACACTTTTCAAGATTCATCATCAATAAATGAAAGAAAATATTTTTTACCTCCCAATGAATCCACCTCCATGGGTCTACATACATCTAGGTTCATGATATCCAACAACTCTGATTTCCTTGACCAAGCAGTATTGAATGACACTATATGCCGCTTCCCATACAAGAAATATTTTCAAGGATCAAGTGATGCATCCTTGTTAATACTGAGATACTTCTTCTTCTTCAGAGTAGATAACCATCTTTTACTCATGTGGTCGAATATCCTATGCCACATATTGAATGACTTCACTCCTTCCACTGTTTTGAGGCTGTCTAGAAATATCTTCACATGAATTTTGTAAAAAGTATAGAATATGTGTCCTTGGGAAATGATGATGGCTCCTTTTGTCTTCCTACATGATTCATTGCTGAAGATTTTTTCATAGCCTTGTAGATCAAAGGTTATACCTGATAACTAGTTGTTTAGAATGTTTGGAACACGCTGAAAATACTTTGGGGTGATTGTGTATCCAACATTATTCTTGACTTGGATATCACCCATGAAAACAATAATCGCTGAACTGGTATTTCCCATCTTGATAGCACTGAATTCACTAGCTTCATATAAGTTAAGAAAAACTCACAATGCAAAGTGATTTGGTATGATTTTGCAGCATAGACCATGCATTATATGTATTGTCCTAATGTATGAAACCATGTCTCTTCTTTGTCTTTGGATTAAATAACAACTACTTCGGTGACACTCACATGAGATTCTCTATTTATTTTGTGCTTGTTAATACTTGGAACCTTTTCTTGTAGCAACTTTCAGTAATTATTTTTCATGTTTCCCTCTATTCCATAGATTTTTTATATTGACCTCTATCCATCTATAGGTCCTCCTCTATTCTTTATTCGACATCAATTTCCTACCCCTTGAATTCCTCCTTATTGTCTCCCTCACTTCTTCAGGAATAGATCTTGCATCTAGTTATAACTTGTGTCCTTAATTCAGGCCTCCTAATTGAACAATGCATCATTTACCATCACCATGGTATGTTTGCCTCTGAACTTTGAGTATCTAAGTAAGATAAAAAGTGTTCCCCCGCTATCGAGAAGTGTGCAGAGTAAGTGGTTTTCCTGATCTTCATCATTTAGAGTCTTACTGGAAGCCAACTACTAATTCATCAGGCGTTGGAACTCACTGGTGTGTTCATCTATAGAGCTTTTACTACGTAGTCTAAGATTTATAAATTTCTTCAACAAGAGGATCTTGTTTCAAATGGTCTTTGACTAGTACATATTTTCCAACTTCATCCAATGTTCGTATGCACTAGTGTATTGAGAAAAATGGTGGTAAACATTGTGATTAATCCATTAATGGATTTGAACAACTGTCTTCCTGTTCAGTTTTTACTACTCCGCTTCTTTGGTGGCATCAGGATTGACTCCCTCAATCTCAATGGAGTCAAAATAATCCTTACCATTGAAGAGATCTTACATTCAAGACTTTAAAATGGATTAATTATTAGAAGTCAACATGATCATCCCTCTCATGGATGGTCCCTCCTTTGAATTTTAATTTTTTAAATATTCAGTTCTGAATCTGGAAAAATAAATCACACTGTTATGTTTGAAATGGTCGAAAATTGTGGAATCAAATCCTGGATCATTAAAATCATACACTGATTGATCAAGATAGAATAAAAATAGTATCAACGTCCAAGATCATTCGATGATGTGGAGATGGTGTGGTGATTACATGGTGCGGATGTGAAACACCATAGCAGCTACTGGAATCTTGCGGGAAAAGTCCCCAATGGTGGAACAATACCTTCTTCTCCAGCAAGGGGGGTACTGTAGAACCTAATGTTTGACCAAACTTTGACCGATCCTATGAAACTCATTTTATATCTGTTTACGATGCAGTTTACACTATTAGAATAAGCTCACCACAAACTTTCATAATCTGCCTCCAAAATAGGATTCTAAGAAACATTAATTTTCCAGTCATCAAACAAAATCAAGTACACACCGTCGTTTCACCAGAAACCTAGCTCTGATACCACTGGTTGTGGTTCACTTTGAACTAAGAGAGATGAATGGAGGGAAACATGACTTTTATTTCAATAAGAACAAAGTTAAAAAAGACCCCTCCCACACCTACCTCTCTTTCCCTCACATAGGGATCTCAAGGCTCTTTAAAACAATAAAGATCTCACTTGTCTCAAACTAATGTTGAAGGGAAATACCCATGGATTCCTTATATAGGAATGGTGGGAGGTGTCAAGTTTGGCACAACTCCCACCCACCCCCCACAAAACATTGGAATTCAATAATGGTGGCCCCATATAACTTTGAAAAATATCATGACTGCCAAAAGAACATGGGTGAACATATAGAATGTGCAGCAACCCAAATAGAAGTCCTCCATAGTGGTTGTGGTTGGTGCACCACACACCAACCAAGGCAACTGGATAATATCTTTATCAGATGATCGAACAGTTACCTCACGATGGAGGGGTTTGATATGGGATTTCAACATGGATTGATTTGGTTCATCTCATCAAATGATCGAACAACTATAGTTAAACTCGGTGGAAGGATGGTCGGTACTACACATGGTGGTGCATAGGTGGCCATGTTGAACCTTACAATTGGTGGATTATTTCTATGGAATATAAAAGTACATTAAGGGTTCAAATTGAACCATTAAAGTTGGGTCAGACTTCTGATTTCTCCATGAACCCAATGTAACCTTGTTTTGGATATTTAGAGATCATCTAATGGAAAAATTAAATGATTAATGATTAAATTGGAATATATTATTATTATTATTAAATAATTATTATTTTTTATTTTTCAAAAGAGAGTGATAGAATGATGCATTACTATAGGTTTTCGACCACCATAATAACATTCCATATGGACTCTTAGGAAAGAAGATTTTGAGATCATGATTTCTTTATTTCTTAAAATTTAATAGAATTATTATTATTATTACTATTACACTACTATAAAACAGGGTTTTATCAGCGCTAAAAAAAATCCTTTATCAGCGCTAAAAAAGTGATGATAATCGTGGTGCTATTAAAAGGGGTCCCTTTTATCAAATATTAAAAAAATCACTGATAAAGGACCCTTTTATCAGTGCTAAAAAGTTCTCATAAAAGGGTTTTTTTTAAACGTTGATTAAAGTAAAAAATTAAAATAAATTAAAATAAATCTCTAAATTAGATGGTATAATCATCCCTATTAATAGCACTTAACCCCCCTTTCAACAGCACTATGATGCCCACATGTACACATACCCGCCACCCTTTTAACAGTGCTAGGTGCACCCCCTCCCCCCACCCTTTAATAGTGTTAGCCCCGCCTACCCCCACCCTTACACCCCTTATTCCACTTGGATTTGAACCTGAGACCTCTCCCTTGCATGCCTACACCTTTACTACTCTCTCATGTTGTTATGATCTCCATTTAATTATACATCTATTTATATATATATAGTTATATTTATTCATATTTTAATATAGATTTATATAAATATGTATAGTTATATTAATATATATATATATATATATATTCGTATATTTATTCATATATTTATATATATTTATAAGACTATTTTTAAATACATTTATAAATTATGTTTTTTTGTGAGTTATAAATAAATAAATAAATACATATATACAACATACATGAATTTGTATATATATTATATATATGTGTATCTATAAGTATAATTATACATATTTATACATTTATGTATATATACATATATTATATATTCATATGTATATTCATATGTTAGAATATATAAATAATATATTTTTGTTTGTTAATACAGACACACATTAATATATATATATATACACACGCAAAAACCCACATTATATAGGTATATAAATATTTATATATTTTTATTTTAAATAAAATGGATATCAGTGATTATTTATAAAAGACTTATATGTTGAGAAATATATTTTATAAGTATATATATTTAATTATTTATTTATAAAATTAAATTTTTATGTGTGAATATATAAAAAATATGTATATATTGTTATATATTTAATTATAAATAATAGTATATTGTGAAAAATGATAAAATTTTAAATCTATAATATCAATATGAATGTAATACCTAAGAATAAATTCAGTCCCCACTGAAAAAGGGGAAAAATACCCCCTTAAATAAGGAAATAATTCCATCTAGTGTTGAAAAAAATGGGTATCCCGACTAAAAACTCAATTTTGGGGGAATTATGGGATTTTTGACCTCTAAAAGCATGAAAAATATTCTTCCTCTATCATTAGTGTGTAGATATTATCACAGTAGTTGATTTGATATGTGGTACAGCTCAAATGGACAACTAGATCAAAAGTTATTGTCATTTGAAATTTGAGTTATGTTTTCAACTTATTAGAGATATTTTATTAATTTCTTAATTTTTTGTGTCTTTAAATTTCTATTAAATTATTATTAATTGATAATAATTATCAAATTATTAATTAATAATATTTTTAAAATATTTTATATGCCATTTTCCCTAAATATCTTATATATTATGTGTAAATATCTCTTTATACTTATCTAAAACATATTTAAAAAATATATATTATATTTATATCAATATAAATATATTTATATATTTATATGTTAATATATTATTTTTAATGGGTTTATTTAGATATACCTTTTATCAGCGCTAGTAAAAAACAGATAAAGACACTTGTATCAGCACTACTAAAAAGCATTGATTTATAGTGTTATTATTATTAAATGTTAATAATAATTGAAGAATAATTATTGAAGTTCAATATAGGATCTTTAAATTTGAACTTGTATGAGTTTTTTAAACCATAGGGGTGGTGATCGATATTTTTTGATGCCATAACGGATAAGATGCACAGTTCCTAGAAAAGGAGTGTCAGGGTTCAACCCACCAAGAATCGCCTGGGCTAAAGCACCCCAAAACTACACTCTAGATTTGGTGCTAAAAACAAATATTTTAATTAGTATCTTTGATACCAACCAAGAAAGTACAAAAACACTTACATCATCTTACATATTTTATCAGTATTTAAACATTACATCTCATAAATATACTCATATACCATAACCAAAAAAATTCGTGTATTTGGAGAATGGCTTCATGAACATATTATTAAACATTATTTATTCAATATACCCCATAAAAATCCGTACATAATACTTTATTTTACACATAATCCTTCATTTAATTACCTAGGAAAGTGGAACAAAAAGAAAGGAGTGGCCACAAATTATTAGAAAGAAAAAACTTATCAATGTGTCGTAAGTAATAGATAATAAGCATGAGTTAAATCATAAGAATGAGAGAAAATGTTATTAAAAGGATCATGGAACCATAATCATTTTCTATACATGGATGATAGAAGAACATATAACCTCAAAAGTTCATAAACATATCATTTCAAAAGAATATGAAAACGAGCGACAATAATAATTATCCATGGAGCATAAAATATAAATATAACATAAAAATATGTCATAAACATAGGAAAATTAAATCATAATATTGTGAACATATATTAAAAAAATCATTTCCTCACATGTGCTTGTAAACATAGATAACCATCAATCATGTCCTTACACAAGGTTTTGAACATAGATAAATAAAAATCATGTTTATACACATAGTTGGTAACCTAGATAAATAGAAATCATGTCCATACAAAAGGTTATGAACATAGATAAACACCAATCATGTCCACACACAATTTTTTTAACAAAACTAAATATAAATCATGTCCATGTACAAGGTTGTGAAAATAGATAAACAATAATCAAGTTCATGAAAAAGTTTGTGGTCATAACTAAATAACAATCATGTCATTCATAACATATTTATCTTATGATATATATAAAACTTTAACAAATGCATTGGAGGGATATATAGGAACCTACCTATCACATAATGATATACCTTACAAATGTGTGTCACATGAGATCAATCATATATCATATCCTGAAGAACCAATGGAAATAAATTGGGTTTCGTAATATTTCTAAATGGTATCCCATAAAATGACAATATGAGTTGGATTGATTGAGTATAAAAGATCAATCACCCAAAAGGAGTATTTCATAAGAGAAATTACATGGTGATTAATGGAATATATCTCTATAAAATATAGATATTTTGGAAATAAAGGGAAAAATTTGAAGAAAAAAACCATTAAATATTTCTTAGGAAACATTTATTAACATCATCATAAAAAGAGTTATGAGTCACTACCAAAAATCATTTAAGATAAGGTAACATGAAGAATGATTTTTAAATAGATCACTTTAAAATAAATCCCAATAATTGAACCCTAAAAAAAGTAAAGTTTAATTCAAAAAATGTGAAGTGGAATATAAAATAAAACTATGTAAAGTGAAATTGATTTTTTAATATTTTAAAATTACTTTATTTTTTATAATAATGGTTAGGTAATGTCTAGAAAGACAAGTCGCTTTTATTGAATAAAAAACAAAAATAATTAAAAAATTCGGAAGTAAGTCCTTTTAAAAAAAATCTATTTGTAGAGGGATAAATTCATTAGGTAAGACATTGATCCAATTTAGTTTGATAGTAGTGAAACCATTATTTAAAATCCCATCAGCTATAAAATTAGATTTATGATAAGTATGTGTGACAATATATTTCATGGTCCATAAAGTCTCCATGAATTTGATCAGTTTGGAACTTACCTTCCAAGAGAGTAGAATAGTACCATGTTTGGATTAATTATAAAATATTGGTCGGGTAACATTCCAACCACAGATTACACTAACCATGTTTCCTTGGAATGTTAACCATATTAATCATGATAAACATTTTAGAATCAAGTGATTCAGTGTCTTCACATAAACTGTAGAGGAATCTCATGACTTAACTTATAATGGAAGCTTTGAAGCCCGAAGATTTTGGATTACCTTTTGAATCTTCATTTGTATTTAATTTAATCCATCAAAGAATGGGAGGAATCTATATAACATCAAAAGTTCTAGAATGAGGTTAGAAATTAAATACCACTCCAAGATTTTTGAGAATCATAAAATCATGGATGGAGTTATTTCAATGGCCATTTTTAAGTGAATTGGAATTTTTAACTACACCCATAATATGGAAAATAGCTGATTGAATATTAATGGGAACATTATTATATATTAGCTAGTTGTTTCATGACCAGATGAAATTGATAACTTCTGCAGCAGCCACAAGCATCAATTTGAGAATCTATTATGTGAGAGGTACCTTAAAATAATCCATGAAGTGATCCTATATAGAGGCTTTCCAGGGAATCTACACTTTAAATAGTTCAAAAAAATATTACATAATATAGTGGTAGTCGCATAACTCAAGAATATATTATTTATATATTCCTTATATTTATTTGAAATAACAATCTTGGATCATAATGTAATGCCTAATGATTGAATACATGAGTCAACTAGAATCTTGGAGTGTGACATTCTCTACGAAAAGTTAAATCTTGAAGGACGTACCAGATTCCATATAGATTTCCAACCCATATGTTCTCATTCATGTGTATAGTTGTAAGATAATCGAGTTAGGATTTGAGTCTCCCATTTTCTTCTAGTTCCTAGATGATGATTTTATCACCATTTTAGAAATTATAATTAAATTATGTTTCTTTGGTTTTAGTAAGGAGCATGTCTAGGGAATTTTCAAGTTTCTTCTTAATTGAAGATATTGTGTCAATAAATTAATTAGTTTGATTTAATGAATCAACGAGGGGCGTACTTATCCATATATAAAATCAGAAATTGAGGGAAGAATTCATGTTAACCAACCAGTGGGAGTGAACTAAAATATTGGAAAATGATTCATTGGGGGTTGACCAAATCAAAGAATCCATGTTATTTAGATTTTAGGATTTAATCCTTCTTAAAATTTTGGATCACAAGATACCAAGAGACACTTATTTCTCACTGATAAGACTCCATATAAAATGCACTTGTAGATATTGATTAAAGTTTCAAAGGTTTTTAATTCCACATCCTCTATGATCAATGGGTTAATATCACTACTTCTAAGGGAAGTAAATATATTTCTTTGAATGATGATTAAAATCCAAATATAAAATTTTATGGATTTACTAATACTTTAAATGAATCAATAAACAAATTTTAAGAGAATGACATATTTCAAAATATATATTCTACCATCTATCTATAAAGTATTTCCTTTTCAATATTCCAACTAACTTCTGATCTAACATAAAATATGAGTGAAATGATAGGCATGAGTTTTTACTCAGAACATAGGTCCAAAAAGATAAATAAAATGAAAAAAAACTTCTATAGTTCCAATTTTCTTGATAATGATCACTTTTCTAGCTATAGGGATATTCATACTGAATTATAAGAAATATTTGTTCCATCTAATATCCTATAATAACACTTGTTCATAATGAAGAAGGGAATCCTTAATGTTTCCTATTTTTATCTTATCTCATTAAGTGAATAGGATAATATCATCCGCATAAAACAATTGAGTGGGAGAAACTAAGCTTACTTCAACTCTAAGGGGCTTTAACTTGTCATTATCCACCATGTTGAGTTACACCCTTCTTATATAGTCTTTAGAAATACAGATACAATTTCAAAGATAGGGACACCTTTTTTAACACCTCTAGAGTAAGTAATGTAAACCTCAGTAGAACCATTGATAAGAAATGAAATATGGGTTGGGATAAGGATAATTTTTATTCATTTAAAGTTTTATCAAAATCAAATTTTGAAAGAACATTACAAATAAAACCATAGTCTATCATATCAAATGATTTTTTAACATCAATTTTCAAAACAATGTTACCACCTCTAGTAGTTTTATAGAGAAGATTCAAACATTTAGAATCGGTGATTAGATAGTAATTTATGGTTCTTCATTTAATGAATCTAAACTGATCTGGGGAGATAATTTTGTTGGAATGTAGGAAATTATATTAACATTAAATTTTCCAAAAATATTTTATATCATTTTAATTATAACCACAAGATAAAAGAGATATATCTCATTCTCAATTTCCACTTTAGGAATATTAAAAAATAATTGAGCAATGATTACCTGAGTGAGTTGACAACATTTAAATGACTTATTGACAAGTCTATAAAAATCATGTTTAATGGTCTCTCAAAATTTTTGGAAGGAAAAGTTGGTAAATCTATTTGGGCCAGGGGAGATTCCCATGTTAAATAAAATTACAACATCATAGATCTCAAATCAATTAGAATAGTAGTGATCCTTATATTTTCCTTATGTTTTAAAGGAATAATAATATTATTATTTAAAAAATTAGATCTAGTGATAGGACCATAAATAGATTATTTTAAAATGAGAAAACATGAATAGAAATATATTTCCTTCTTTTAAATAAACTCTCATCACCATTAAGGATTGTTAAAGGCCAACAAACTTTCTTGGTTCTTTGAATATAGTTGAAAAATAAATAATTTATATCACCATTGTTAAGTCAGATCACTTCGAAAATTTCTCTCTAATTTCTTTAATCAATCTTCAAAAGGATTTTGAGTTCATGGGAAATAACATTTTTCTTCTCAATACTTGTGGTAAAGTCACTTCAGGTGTCATAATATGAATAGAGGATTCAATGTGCACAATATTTTTTCCAAGATCACTAAAAAAATTTATACTCCATTATTTTTTTCTTCTTCTTGAAAAAATTAATATTTATAATACAAATGAATAAATCATTCTTATAGTTTATAGAGCTCTAAGTATCCTAATATAGAATTTAAAATTCATGCTGAAATATCCAAGAATTTTTTAATATGAAGGGAAAAGTATGTTTTTTATCCCTTGTAACTAGATTAACCAAGATTGGATGGTGGTAAGAATTCATTCTTACAAGGTTGGTGAAATATATAGAGTCCCAAGAATAAAGGGAATATTCATTAACCAAATCTAAAATAATGTTTCTATACAAAATTGTATTAAATTGTGTTTTATAAAAAGTATACTTAGAACTCCTCAAATTCACTTCATAAAGGTCTATTATTTGAATGAAATCCTTGAATTGTTTGGTTGAATCAAATGAAATGACCACATCTATATTCTCATATGTGTTGATAATATAATTAAAGTCTCCAAGAAGATACTAGGGTTCATTGGTTAAACTACTCAAGAGTTTAATTATCTTCCATAACTCCCTTTAGTATTGATATCCATGGTATGAATAAATGAAGGGAAAAAGTTATTGTATTCCCATGAATTTGTAATTGAGAGTTATGATATGTTTGGTGGAATTGAAAATAGGCATCCCTTCCAGAAGTGTGTGAGATAGAAACTATATCCTTTTAATTTAAGTGGCTAACTGATTAGTATCAATCAGGCGAGGACCCATATTTTCAAAAGAGGTATCCCTTGTAGAAAAAAAAATATTTTTGGATCATAAAGTCAAAATGGTCTAGGATTATAATTCTTAATAAAGATCCTAAGGGAGATTTTTGTTTTAGGGTTTGCTAGACCCTAATAGTTCAATAAGAGAATATTAATTTATGTTTTCTCTTGGGGTTAGAACTTCCTTTTCCCTTTCCTCAAGAGTTATTTTTTATATATGATTTTCTAATTGGTACAAATTTTTCAGCATCATAATAAAGGGTTTAATCATTTTATTTTTTTGTAGAAATTGATATAGAATCATTATTGGAATGACCATCAACCTTTTATGGTGGAGTATTTTTAGCATCAATACAAGGCTCATTCACATTAGTCAATACCTTGGGTCAAACAATAGTATCTAATATTCTAAAAGAACATCTATTATCTTTATAAGTTTCATTCTGAGTTTCATATACATTACATTTCATAAAATTGGTAGTTTTGGTATCATACCAATTGCATTATTTAGATTCCTTTAAGGTTGAGTTGACTGTGACATTACAGTTTTCATCTATAGAAAATTATTCTTCTTAGGCTTTCATCATCCTCACTTATTCCATAATCAATTGTATATTACTAATTACCCTTCATAGAGGATTTTATCATTTCAGTAGGGGAATTCATATTATTGTACCTAGTATTATGGTGAATTTGTGGTTCTAGGATACTATCAAACACACTACCATTATTAGGAGAAATAATTACTTTATTTCTATCAGTTTGATGGTATGTGATAACCTTATTGTCACCAAAGATTCGGAAATTAATAAAATTTTAAAGATATATAACAAGATTTATAATGTCATGGGAAATGATATATTTCTCACTTCTGTCAGATGAAATGCTTCCCACAGCATCTATAGAGGGTATACGGCGTTTTTTTAGTTTCAGTGGTGGTATAGTGTGAAAGTTTTGTTTTTATCCTTCACCCACAAGAACTATCCTTGATTTCATGAAAATATATTTTGATTCACGAATGTTTTCTTATTTGAATTTAACTAATTTCTTATTATTTATCTACTTAATGTCTCTCCCTTTTTATAGAAATAGATTTCCATTTTTTATTACTATTAACGTCCTTATATGAATTATGTCCAGACACTAGTTTCAACTATTTTTGGATTACCCAATAATTTATAATTAAGTGTCCAAATATTCTATAGATATCAAAAAAAAAGAGGAATGTACTAATACTCCACTTTGGAATCAATTTTATATTCATTAGTAATGAAATTAATCGTATCTATAAGCTTTGATTCTAGATTAGCATCAACCAAAATCCTTAGATAAAATACCAGTTATCCATTGATAATATGAGGGTCTAGCTTCAAATGGAGACCTATGAAAGTATAAATATACTTGAGAATTTAGGGATTCCAAAGAACCCAGTTTAAACCATGAATCATAACCTATTTCTAAGATGTGGAGTTCCTTTAATTGAATTAATTGAAATTAAAATACCTTCATAAATTATCATAACTCTAGGTTTCAAATATAATTTTTCTGATTTTTCAAGATGAGTTGAAATAATTTTTTCTTCGAAGAATCATTTTAAAGAAACCTATTCAAATTGTAAGAAGCTTTCATTTTATTTTCCCCAAAAATGTGTGACCCTAGATTTAAGATCTTAATTTTCTGAGGTATTTTCACCCTTAAAGTATGTAATGTGCCTGAGAATGGAGAATTTTCACAAAAAAATCCTTTTTTGGAGAGGTTCGGGATTTAAGTCCAATAAAAAGTGGTTTTATTTAATTTAGGCCTAGGTTGATCATCCTTGGATGGACTAATTCCATGAATCACTTACATGAAGGATACTTCATTTATTTTTGAAAGAGAAGTTTTAAGTGGAACCCCTACAAGTTATAGGTTATCTAGAGTTTTTAATTTTTAATCTAGTGAGTTATGCACCACACCCTTGAAGGATTATTCCCAATCTGGATTAAATAATTCCATGATATAACAAGTAACCTAGAATATAAAATTTAATGTATCATATGATTTCATAGAATCATAATTTTTTTCTTATGTGAAAAACACCCACACCATTTCAAGTGAATCCATCCTCATTCCATCAATCAATACCATTATTAAACACCACATCATTAAAAGTGTAAAAAATATTCCCTTTTAAAAGAGGTAAAAATAAGTCTAAAAATCATAGTAAATAATACATTTTTGGGATTCCAAATATAAAAGGAGAACATTTAAAGAAATAATATAGATGTGGAAGAGAAATATCTATTTATAGTGTATGGGAATTATTCTTAAAAATGAAATATTTTTATGATGAAATAATTCAATCAAAGAATAATTATTTGGTGTGAAGTTATAAATTCCCAAAAAAATAAATATAAATACAATATAATATCATCATGGTATAATATAAATTAATAATGTAATATTATAGTCAAAGGAATATGATTATGAATCAATAAAATGATTTGATTCGTGAAAGAACTTTATAATTTGAGCAAATGAATCAAAAGACATTGAAATATTTATCATGAAATGAAACATCAAATATATTGAATAAAAATCATGATAAAATATTTGAAATAGGAATTATATAAACAATAAAAAATAGATTCATAATATGAAACATATATCAATGAAGTAAATTTGATATGTAAAATACATTATAGCTTTGGTAATAAATGATTCAAAAGAATTTAAAAGATAAAACATGAAATGGAATAATATATGCAATTAATAAAAAATAGAATCGGGATAAGATGTTCCAAATAGGTATCATATATTACATATAAACAAAAATAGGTGTATAATAAGAAATATGAATCAAAGAAATATGTTTTAAATGGAAAACCCATTTCCTTTTATCTTGACTTCCATGAAAGTGCTTTGACCTCTTCGAGGGGCTAATTCTTCCATTAGAGGGAATCATGGGAACAAAGGACTTAGGGGGACCTTATTGTAAATAGAGGCCTTAAAATGTGGAATTTTGATCTATGATAGGGAAAAAAGATAGGTATTTAAGAGGAATTCCAAGGATGTGTTTAGTTTTGAGTGGGTGGAGGAGAGCTCCTTTTATAGGTGAAAATGGGGGACATATCCTTTGAAACTTAAGTTATGTGAGGATTAAAGATGGAATCGCATGGGAGTTAGGTTATTTAGGTAAATAACAGTTATTTAGACATGTGAGTATAATATTGTAACCTAAAAAGGTCTTTTATAAGCTCTATGTGTCAGGATAATTTAACAAAATTTGATCCATTGAAGATTATTTTTTAACCCCCATTAACCAAGAATAAATATTTAACATGGTAATTATCTTTTTTACTGAAAATATAATATGGACCCTCTTACAAAATTTCAAAATGATGATTCTAAATTTTTCCTCTATTTAATAAAATTTAATTTTATTAATATGATAAAATTAACACTTAAATTAAAAATTAAGATATATAGAAAAAAACGTTTTCACTAAAAAATAACTTTTTAAATATCAATTTGTTATTGTTATTTTTTCTTATCAATTTACATATTAAATTAGTTTTAATATACTATATTAAATTCATTATTTAAAAGTGATTAATTCAATTCATTTAGATAAAAATACAAGTTTCTAAAAAATAATTCTTTGAAAACAGCTCTTTAACCTTTACCATTGTAATTAACTTTAACCTTGGTAACTTATTTTTATTCCTAAAATTGAAAATGGACTCATTAGATAATTTTTATATCCTGGTTCCAAATATGAAATCCATTTTATTTCATTAATTTTAAAATAAAAAATTCAAATGCATAAAAATAATTTTTAGATAATTGTATTTCTTAAGTATGAAATAAATTTATTCATATTTAATGCTAAGTGAATTATTCAGATAAAAAAATATTTGTTTATATAATTTATATATTTCAAATTATTTAATAGAAATCAATTTTTTTAGTAATATCAAATTTTAAAATTTATTTGAAAACCATAATTATTTGAAAAAATGACTCTTATCATTAAATTATGTTATTATTAATTCTTTAAAATTTATTGCTTGATTAACAGAAATTAAATTTTATAAAAAAAGTTTATTTTAAATAAAACCCTTATTATTTAATTAAATTAATTCATTAAAATTTAATTTTATGGAAATTTAAAATGTATAAATTACATGTAATGATGAAAATATTAATAATTATAGGATTATATCATCCCAAATTCTACTTAAAAATCACCTAAAAACCTATATGTATTACCTAATGGTAAAATAATAAATGGAATATGTTTCAGGTGGTGATTCAGTTAGTATATATCTTTTTGTGATTTCCATGAGATTAAACTTCTCCCATGGATGATTTTATTCAAACCTTACTTATTGGAGTTTGTCTTGGGCTTGGTCTAGGGAAATACCAAGTGATTATACCAAATTTACATGATTATAAAAATGATCCTGATAAGGAATACTTTAATTACCTGATTCTATTCCATTTACCATTATATATATATATATTTCACAATTTAGTTATATTTATTTAAACAAGCTAGTTCAATAGTTATATTATTGCAATCACATTTAATAATTCTAAATGACTATTTATTCTTATATCTAGTGATGATATAAATATCTATATAATCCCAATGTATACATAATCCCAATTAACATATTTTACCAATAAACATATATATAATTTTGAGAATTCATTATTATATATAGCCTTATATACATCACTAAAATCATCCATACTATATAATTCTCTCTCGACATATCTATTATTTACCTATTTTGTTTCCTTTCATCAATATTTTCTATTGGAGTTATGATCTTAATGGAAAACTAAGAGGATAAATATTTTATGTTCATTCTATTTTTATTTACTTATGGATTTATTCCAATTTTACTTTTCTTAAAAAAAAATCATGTTATATTTTAAAAATTTATTTGTCTGGAATTGGGATCCTTTTATATCAATAAAATGTATCACTATTTTTTAGTTAGGATTTATGTGTTAAACAAGCTACTCAACATAGTATTTATGTAAATAGAAATTAATACTATCCCCTCCTAAATAAATTATGTCCTCTAAATTTTAATTATCTCTCATTGATGAAAATAGTTGAGGCTATTCTTAACAAAGTCATGAATTGAGATATATCTTCTAATGATATATATACCTTAGGATTTTGAATAAGAATAAGAAACTCATATTTACCCCAACCATATCATCCAATAGTCCCCCATTATTGGGTATTAGAACCAATTTTATAAAATTTTCTTCTAAAGGGAGTTCATAATCTTCCTTAAATTGATATTTGATAATTTGATGATTCAGGATATGAAATGAGATTTCAAGATCCAAAAAAATGATATGAAATCTATGTAGAGAGGGATGATCCATTTCTAATATCACATCGAATTATACCAAGTGAATAATAACTAGATCCACCTACAGTATCTTTCCAAAAACATAATTTGGAGAAGATTTATATAACTTGGATTCAATAATTGTACCAACATATGTTTCCACTAATAATTCAATATCAAATATTTGAGTTGGTTAATCATAATTCTCAAAAAACATGCATGATATTAAATAATGTGAAGAAATATAATAAAATAATACATTTTTAGATCTAAAGTATAGAATAAGTGTACCTCTGGTCACTAAATTATCATGATCCAATTAATAGTTAAATATTGAATAGAATTTTCCTTGTTACCTTGGTTTTATAGGCTATTGATACATTTTATCCTCATTATCCTATAGATTAGGGAATTTATTTTCATAATGCGCAAACTACTTTTATTTGAAGGAAAAAAATGTATGGGTGCATTATTTTAGACCTTACTATCTTTCATTTTATCAATCATCCTCTTCATCTCTATTTGAAAATCATGATCTCGATGGTCAATTATTCCATAATTAAAAAATTCTATTTTTCCTTTTTAATAAGTTACTGGTTGATTCATCCCACATTTGTTTCACCTTGGAGGTTGTAATTTCTTTCCACTATGTGACTTATCATTTGATTTTTCAAAAAACTTCATATTTTTTTTCTTTAATCCAAAATAATGATATCCTATATTTTTTATTTATACTATAAGTGAACATTGAAAATTTTCTTTATATCTAACAATAAATATTATTTTTAATTCCTTTAAAATAATAGGTTTTAAGTGACTAATTAAATAATCAATGTTACTTTCAAGGTTAGTGATAAAACTAGAGGCATTATTTATGAGCCTCATAAATTTTTCTTTATAAGTACTAATGGATCCATCCATATTTTATTAAAATTTTAGTAATTATATCTCAATTTTTTTATGAAGTGTTCTGGGAAAATATTTTGTGATGAATATTTTTTTGAACTTATCTCAATCCATAGAGTCAAAATCTTCATTTTCCAATATACCCATTATGAGAGTCCACTATTGGTCATCCTCAGATTCCAAGTGAAAAAATGGTTAAAATGGCCTTCTCGTGATCTTAGAATTGGATAATAGAAAATATATTCTCTATTAAATTGATCCATTTCTTGGAAATTTATGGTTTAGAAGTCCCACTAAAGGACAGTGGACATTATTACATTAAATACTTGATAAAAACATTCTACTAATTTAGTGTGTCCAGATCTCAACATGGTTTATGATAATATTCATTTCTTGAGATAGTTGAGTGAGAAAAACTCTGAGATTTTTTTCTCTATAACCTATCTCATTTGGATACTCATTGAGGTAATCTATGTATTTTCCATTATAACAATTGTTAACTTGGTTCCTTCTAGATCCAGCCATTACTTTAATAAAGGAACTTTTAGGTAAGATAAAATGTAAATATATAAAAATAAAACTATAAACATATAAGAACAAACACATATTTTAATTATATAATTTTACTTTTGTATCACTAGATTATAATCTAGGTCATAAATGTTCATTTTTCTATTAGGTTCTCTAAAGTAAATAGTTATAAATTATATCATAAAAATCTATAATAATATACTTAAATATTATATAATATTCTATGGGAGTGTCAATCAAAGTTTGTAGTCAGGTCCAATTTTTTTTCATCAAGTAAAGATCAATTTAATACTCAAAAAAAATTCAGGATTATTACCCCTAGTTTCATTTAATAAAAATATTGTTTACACTTTTTTATATCCATACTAGGATTTCATTTCTAGGATACCACACACTCTAAAATATACCAAAAATTTAGGATGTTTTCTTTTATTTAGTCTTATCCCTAGGGTTTTTGCTAATTTTTTTAAATCCTAATCACAAAAAAAAAATCTAAATTATGCTATGATACCAACTGAATCTCTCTATAACTACATTCTAATATCAATTTCTAAAAAATATTATTTAAATACTATATTTTATACCAACTAATATTACCCAAAAATACTTACATCATTTTAAATATCATTTCCATGCATAAGGTTGTAAATATAGCTAAACAACAATCATGTCCACACAGAGGTTACAAACAATATTAAATATCAATCATTTCCATGAAAAAGGTTTTGTAAATAGCTAAACATCAATCATGTCCATGCACACGGTTTCTAAAAAAGTTAAACATCAATCACGTCCATGCACAACATATTTATCTTGGGATATATAAAACTTTATCCAATACATTGGAGGTGTATATAGGACCCCCCCCCCCCCACACACACACACACACAGAGAGAGAGATAATGAAAAAAATTACATATGTGTGTCACATGAAATAAATCATATATCATAAAATTAAGAACCCATGGAAATAAATGGGTTTCGTAACATTTCTAACTTTTATCGTATAAAATGAAATCAAGAGTTTGAGCAATTGATACTAAAAGTTAAACAACCCAAAAAGAGTATTTTATAAGATAATTAAGAGGGTGATTAATGAAAGATATCTCTATAGGAGATAGATATTTTTTATATAAGGAGGAAAATTAAAGTTAAAAATGATAGAAGAGTTCTTATAAAACATTTATTAACATTTTCATTAAAAATACAATGTTATAAGGTACTTTAAAAAATAATTTTCAAGAATGTAACATGAAACAAAAATTAACATCACTTTGGTAGAAATTAAAATAATAGAATCTTTAAAATAATTACGATTTAAGTCAACAAGCGTGGAGTGTAAGATAAAATACATGATGTGAAATGAAATGTCATTTTAAAATTTTAAAATATCTTAATCAAAACCCACATAATTTAAATAGTAATAAATATTCCCTTTGAAATAAGGCAAAATGAATATGAATATCATAAGAAATTATACATATTTGGGTTTTACAAATAAGAAATGAGAACATTGGCATAAATAATATAAACATGGATGATAAAGAGTAATTTAGAGTGGGTGGGAATTATTCTGAAAAACATCATGTTTTTATGAACAAATAAATCAATAAAAGATAAATAATTTTATGTAAATAAGTAAATTATCCAAAAATAAGGATATAATACAATATAATATCATTAAGGAATATAATAAACAAAACATGTAATATCATCATCAAAGGGTGATGTTTATGACTTAAGGAAATTAGTTGATTCAATAAAAACCGCTATAATTTTAGTAATAAATGTATCTAAATATTTTGAAAGATAAAACTTGAAATGGAACATTATATATAATGAATAAAAATAGAATCATGAAAAAATATTCAAAAGTGGAAGTATATACACCATATAAATAAATATAGATGTATAAAATGAAACATGTCTCAATGATGAAAATTTGTTACAAAAAATATTTTACGACTTTGGAAATAAATGAATAAAAAGGATTTGAAAGATAGAACTATACTTGGAACATTAAATACCAAGAAGAAAAAATATAATCATGATAAAATATTCTAAATAGACATTATATAAACTGTATAAATGAAAATAGGTACATAATAAAAAACATGTCACAATGATGGAAATTTAATATGAAAAAAACCCTTACCTTTAATCATGACCTCAAAACAATGTGCTTCAACCTTATTGAGGGATTAATTTTTTCCTAATAAGGCCTCTTAGAATTGGAGGTCCTATAGAACCTTATTATTAATAGGGGATACCAAACATGGAAGAGGGATCTTAGAGAGGAAAATGGCTATGGATTCAAGAGGAATTTTATGGATAGGTGTGGTTTTGTGTGTGTGGAGGAGAGATCCTTTTATAAGTGACTACGAGGGAAATATCCTTGGAAACTAAATTTAGGTGATGGATAAAGATAGAATCACATGGGATTTTGGTGAGTAAGGTAAATAATAGTCAGTGATACATGTGGTTGAAACTTGTGGGTAAAACATCCCCACCTAACAAATATATTCTAGATGATCTATGTGTCATGTTAATTTAAAAAAAATCAATCCATGGAATATTATCCATTTGACCCCACATTAACCAAGATTAAATATTTAACAATGTAATTATATTTTAATAAATATATAATATGAACTCTCTTAAAAAATTTCAATTTTATGATTCTGAATTTAGACACTATTTATTCAATTTCAATTTCTTAATATGAGAAAAGTAACATTAAAATTTAAAAATAAAATATATAAAATAATATTTTCATTGGTTTTTTTTAAATATTAATAGTTCTTAATCTTATTTCTTTTCAATTTACTAATTAAATTACTGCTAATAAATTACATTATATTAATTATCTAAAATTGGTTAATTTAATTTATTTAGATAAAACTGCATGACTCCTAAAAATAATTTCTTTGAAAACAACCCTTTTACCATTACCATGGTAATTAACTTTAACATCATTAACTTATTTGTAACATCCTTCCCCTCCTAATGGGATTGAGTTAAAGATAAATTACTACTTTCTCTTAGGTGACATCCCCAAGATGCTAAAGGCTAGAAATAAATTCCATGGTCTTCAATAAATTTGCGGGATGATTTTCCATTTGAAAATAAAATAACCACAACCAAGAATATCATAACCCAAATAACTATATGATGCATGATAACAATGTTATACAACTCAAATAAATTCCAAAAGACAACAATACCAAAATCAATATACTAAAGTAGAAGACTAAATCAACAAAACTCAAGGAGTCCAAGGTTACCAACTCCACTACTCCAAATATACTCCTACCTCCAACTCCACAATACATACCTAAATTATCATGAATAATAAATAAATAAATGTGATACTCTTCCTTTATAAGTTTCTCGATAAACAACATCTACAAATTCACCAAAGTTCCAAACCAATGGTGAGTAGTGAAACTTGGTATGTTTTCTCCAAATGAATATTCTACTCATGCCACTAGGATAGAACATGTTAGAACATTTATATAAAAAAATTTATGTAAAACACTTTAAAACTGTTATAACGAGATAAACCATTTTCACAAGAAAATAGTTTCTAAGGGAAACAACCAAACAAGCCTTTCAACCCATTTCAAAAATTTGGTTAGGAACAAGCTGATGATGAAGGTGTTTTGTGTTGTCATTTTTTTTAAAGGTATGTTTTGAAGGAAGGAAATCACTTCAATTTGTTTTTGAAAACAACTGTGGGATTTATAAAAATTAGGCTCACTGAAGGATTGATAAAAAAATCAGACTCATGTTCTGTAAATAATCAGACTCATTGCGATAGCCCATCATAATGATAAAAAGCTATTTTGAAAGAAGTGTTTGTTTTGACAGATAATTAGGGTCATCGTGACTACGATGTTTTAAATGTGACGATGATTTACTGATTTTTATTTTATATAAATCAAGAGTTCAATAGAGAACTTTTGATTCAAGACTGATGGAAGAATGGGAGAGTGAAAGATATACATCCAATAAAAAAAATATTGTATCCATATTTATCATATCTAGGTGGAATATAGAGAGAACTGATGTTGATTGTTTTTCAAAACAATCATATTTGTGTGAAAGAAAATGAAAGTGGTGTCGAGGAAAGTGGTTTTTATGAAAGTGGTGTTGATGAAAAGTGGTGTCGATTGAAAAGGTGATGTTGATTGAAATAGTGATGCTGATTTACTATAGAATTTTTTTCCATCCACCCCTTACATAAATATCGGCATTAGGATAATCCTACCCATATTGATCGAAAAGGTGGTATTGATCGAAAAAGTGGTATTGATTAAAAATTTGGTATAGATTTAAAATAGTGGTACCGATTTACGGTAGCATCCTATATTCCATAGGATGATATAAAAACTTTTTGTACCCAGGACAATCCTACTTAGAATGATCATACTTTGCATATCTTAATCATGCTAAGTAGAATGGTTTTTTGAATTTTTGAAGGAAGAGATAGGTGAACACTGATTTACTCTCAAATGTATTTTTCAAGTGGGTCAAGAGAAGAGGAGAATAATATGCCATGTATTTTAAGTGGTTCAAGAGAATAAGTGAAGAAGGTGATCAACAATGTATTCAACCATTTAAAATGGGTTTAATTACATTGTTTGAATGATTTGTTTGAATAAAATAGATTGTTGAATGATTTTTCAAGGGGGTATTACCTTTAAAATACAATATTTTGATTCAAATCGGTTCAATGAATTTTATTCAGAAATTTGATTGAGACAATTAGACTCAGATGATCAGACCCATGTATTACTCATTAATTTAAATCGGACTGACAATTGAAATGGGAAACTAGATAAGGAGAGGTGAAGATTGTAGAAGATTCTAGAAGAATCGAGAAGCATTAACAAAGTCCTAGTTGTTCTAACATTTCAGGAGAAATTCAAATTTTGTTGAATTTAAGTGAGCGGTAAAGTTTTTGGGATTCCTGACCAAATGTATTGTGGGTCACCTATAAATGGAAAAAGGTACATTGTACTTGAATGAAGGCGGTGTACTATTCATCATAGTAGAGAGGGAATATTTGAGTTTTTAATGAGAGAAAGTGATATTGTGTTTTGTGTATTGAATACATTTCAATGGGGAATAATAAAAGGTTACAACGATTGTGTTCGGCTAACCATCATACTCAAGATTCATCATACTTAGCGGATCATCATATTCATCTTTTCAATTGTATTCGGCTGATTTTGATATCTGGTTAAATTAATCAGAATGGGGTTTTTGTACTTGGATTTACAGTACTAGTAATTTCTTGACTGAGGAAGAATTGTATTCTGGATTAAAGTGGTGTCAATTAATTTTAATTGTATTATATCATAGAATCAGACTGAGAGAACTGTTTCAGGGAGAATCAGACTCAGAAGAACCAGTCTAGGAAAATCGGACTAAGATAATATTGGACTCATTGTTTCATAACAATGTCTAGGTGGTTCTTACCTTTATTTTGGGTAAGTAATTGATAAATTGTATTTCAATTGAATACACTTGTTGAATTGAAAATAAGTGCAGGTAACATGACTGACTGAAAATTAATTTTTTTATTATCAAAAACACTTTTAAGGAAAAAGTGAGAAACCACAACATCCATCATTACACCAAAGAACTATAAAAAAAATACTTCAGATCAAGGATACGGAATCTTCCCCTCCCTAGAGAATACACTAAGATGTCAAGTCTTCACCATTTCATGACCACTCAAAAAGAAGTCTTGTACAGAGCAGCACAGGCACATAACTGATGGAAGAGCCATACTCTCTCGAACTTCCAAATCCGAATGGCATTTGTAAGTGGAATCTTCTTTCTCGGATCCTCATATGGGGTAAAAATGTGTAGAAATATGGATGCAAGCACATCCAAAATCCACCACCTCCGAACAACATCGCCATTAGGAGATTCTGCATCATCAAATAATCACCACTAATTCATCAAAAAACACTACTACAACATCATCAGGTGTTCCTACTTCAATAAGACATCACCACTGCAAACCATCACAAGTTCTTCCCAAAAAAAAATCCTAGAAAACCAGATTCGAATTGAGAAGGACCCCAAAGAGAAAATGCATAGCCCACAAGCCAGCAAGAAAATCATAGATTCCATATCACCAGAGGAGAATTTCCAACTATCACATAACACAAATCAATGAGATACCCATAGAATATTTATCCAAATAAATCTAACACAAAAATGCAGAAATTCAATAAAGCATCAACAAGAAAATCCAAACTCAAAAAAGGAGAAAAAAGGTCTAGAATGAGAACCCATCACCATGTCGAGATGCCATAGATCAACCAATCCAACATCAAATCCCATTGCCACCAATATTCCAGCTAGAGAAGATGACCACAAACCTTCAAAGCATTCAATCCACTGTAGATCATGACATCAACCCTCAAGGACCAACAAACTAGGACGACGTTGCGCCTCTAGTAACTGTAATCCCACAAACACTCCAATGAGTAAGCCAGTGAACAAAAATACATATCCAAAAGCCGGTATTACGTCCAAGGATCATGAACTGAAGTGCCGCAGAGCCAATATCTTGAAACCACAGCAAGAGGGTGAGTCGTGAACATGACCTGGAGAGCACCAGAAGAGTCTGCAGCAGATCCACCACAGGGGAGAGGAAAGCAGCGATAGGGGAAACCCTAGCACTATAATCCCCTAATGGGATCATCCCATCTCAATCCTAAGCATAGGTAACATGATTTGTCACAAAACAATTAGGTTACCCTTTGTGGTAAGAGGGTGAACACACAATAGTGGTATTGTTTCATGGTGCTACATAAGTGAAAGGGTACATCTTACTCAATGTAATACAATGATTTTTTAAGTGGATTGTATGGTATTGAATCATTTCCAAACCATACCAAGGACATAGCTATTCTTATTGAATGGTGAACCTTGTAAATATTTTTTTCCTTGTGGATGTGTGAATTGAAATGTATTCTGTAGGGAATTGAATCTCTAATAAGAGTTAAAGGTTGTTTCAATTGAAAAGAAACTTAAAAGAAAAATAGTATCACTGATTCACCCCTCCCCATCTCAGTGATACAATCATTCTCACTGGGTAGTTACAAATTTTTTTGGCATAATCTCATTCCATTACACATATCCACACATGAATTCCTAGGTGAAAGTTCCATACTCATGAGTGGTCACTCATTGATCAACAAATTCATCACAAGGTAACCATATATAAGTTCCCTAATGGTAGATTCCTCTTCCATAAGGTCACGTCAATGCAAATGAACACATTCCAACCCATTATGCCAAAACCATTCCAAACCAATCATTCCAAAACTATTTCAATAAAATGAACTTTTTTCTAAAAAAAATCTTAAATTACTTTTCCATGAATCAAAACAAACAACCAATTTTTAAAATTATCATTTTAAACCCATTTATCAAAGTTCTTTCACAAAAATTCCACAATTTCACAAATACACAAACCACTATTAAATAAAATTTCTATCATGTTTTTCACAAAAACTTAAAAATAAATTTCATGCAATTCAATTAATTTGAGACTAATACTTCAAGTTCTAAGAAGAGGAGTAGAGAGTGAAGCCACTAACCTTAGGCGTTATGGAGAAAATGAAGAATGATTTGAATTATTCAATAGGGTTAAATCTCCAAAAACTCATCTTAGATATCATTCCATAAAATAAAAACATACATATCACAGCATGATTGGTATCCAATATCATAGATATATTCCCAAAGGATCAAATATATGAATCCAAAATTGGGAATAAGGGTAGATCTAGGAAAACCCATCAAGAATAAAGACTTACCAAGAAATCGGGCCTTTAACGCACTAACATTTTCAAGTAGATCACTCCCAGATCAAGGGAGAAAGTCTCCACTACCTTTTAGAGAAATAAAAACTGATTTAGGGTTGAAAATAGTTATAAATTATGTTATTTGTGGATAAATTGAGTTAGATAGACTTTTTTAGGGTCTAAAATTTAACTATGCATGGTTGGGTCACACCGTTAGGAAAACAATGCTCTAACCCATGCCTCCAAACACCCTTCGCACAGTTGACCCACATGGTTTGAAAAACCATGAACCAACTATGTTTTTCCTCTGATTTACTTTGAAATATTACTCCTAAGGTGTCCACAAGATTCGGAAAAACTATGCTTATAAATGTGCACCTTCCCAAAAGCTCTTGTTTCACCATGCACGGTTTCTTGTAGGAGTTGTACAGTTTGTACTAACCATGTTCAAAACTTGTACCTCCATAAAATCCAAAAAACAACTTTCAAAAATTTCTCTAAACACTCAAAAACAATACCCAAACACTTTTAATATTTAAAAATCATAAATAAAGGGTTACTTATTTGAAATTTAATGTGATACATTCTCCCCAACATTGGCCTTTTTGTCCCCAGAAAGTAGAAAACTAGCATTTCCATAAAAGATTTTGGGCCATTTATTGAGCATTTACATCTCTCATTCCAAATAATCTTCCTAAATCCAACCTTGTTTACAAAAAAACATTCACTATATTGATGCTTTTTTCATGAAATAATTTCTCTTGCCTGTCCACAATTTGTGCTAGTATATGAACCAACAAAGAATCCAAACCTAGGACAATTTGATCTCATTGAATCACATACTCAGGATCATGATAATAATTTTTAAACTAAGATACATGAAACACATTATGCATTGCACTGAACCATGGTGTAAAATTCAACCAATATTCCACCTCACCAACCCATTAAAGTATCTCTAAATTGTCTACGTATTAAGGTGATAATTTTTCCTACTTCCCATAACAAAGATTCCCATGCCTTGGAGATATTTTGTAGAATACATGATCACTCACATAAAATTAAAAACATCATCGATGATGATCCACATAAGATTTATGACAACTATAATTTCTCTCCATTCTTTTCCTAATCAATTGAATCTTCTCTATTATCTCTTGGACAAGTCAAATCCCAACCAATGAAGTCTCACCTATTCCCACCAAAAAAAGTAGAGAATGAAAAGTATTCCCATACAATTACTCAAAATGAGCCATATGTATCGATACCAGATAACTATTGTTATATGAGAACTCCACTAATGGCATGTGCTCCTCCCATTATCCACCAAAATCCATTACACAATCCTGTAGCATGTCTCCCAATGTTTGTATCACCCGTTTAGATTTTACATCTATCTAAGTATGATATTCTATACTCATTGTCAATTGAGTATCAAGGGATTTTTGTAAGGATTTCTATAAATGATATGTAAACCTCAGATCTCTGTCTAACAATATCAAAATGGGTTCATCATTACACTTTACCACTTCTTGAATATAAATTATGGACAAGTCATACACCATATGAGATTCTGGAATGGGAATGAAATGAGCCAAATTTGTGGGCCAATATACTATCACCTAGATGGAATTGTGTTTATAAACCATTATTGGGAGACCATTCAAAGATTCCATGGCTATCTACTCCCATTTCCAAATAGGAATAGGTGAAGACTATAATATGCTTGTTGATCGTTGATTCTCTACCTTAACCTAGTGACAAGTTAAGTGTCTTTAAGATAACTCAAACACCTTTATTTTCATACTGGACAACCAAAAATTTTCTTTCAACACTTTATATGTCTTTGGCATTATAGGATGAACAAGCCCTCTCAAATGGTGGTAACTATGAAAAAGTTGTTCCTGACAAGCCATAAGTACAACCATATGATTTCAAACCCACAAAACTGAACTCCCATCCATCTTCCATCCCTCAATGGTGTCCCCAACATTGAGTTTTTACCTCATCACAACACATTATGAATCATATTTTTATACCTATTTGACCATATTCAACAAATTAGGAAAAAAGGAAACCAAAAAGAAATTTGTTGAACTACCTCCATCTTCACAATCCAAGTGCATGTCGGCTTTGACCAATATCAATTACCACTAATCTAGAGCTTATTTTTCAAATTAATCATGTAGCCTTTTCATTAATGTATCCTCCACTAAATTTCCATTACCTTGTGTATAAATAAAGTCAAAGTCGAACATTTGTAGATACTCCATCCATTTTCATTGTCTCATATTCAAGTCCCTTTATGAGAAAATATTTTTAAAGATCTTATGATCCATAAACACTATAAATTTCTCACCAAAGAGGTAATGTTGCCATGTTTTCAAATCCTGGACTATAAAAGATAACTCCAAATCGTGTGTTGGTTAATTATTCTCATGAATCCATAGCTACCTTGAGCCATAAGCAAGAACATGGTCTCCCTACATGATAATACATCCCGAACCTATTCTTGAAGCATCACAATACACCACATACCCTTGTCCTAATTTCGACAATATCAATATTGGTTCTGATGTAAGGTGAAACTTTAGTTCTTGAAAGGAATTATGGCCTTCATCATTCCATTGGAATAGAATATTATTTCTCATAAAAGTTGTAATTGGTGAAGCTATCCATGAGAATTCATGAAAAAAGTATTGATAATAACCAACTATACTAAAGAAAATGCAAATCTGAAAGACATTATTTGGCAGTATTCAAGAGATAACAGCTTAAATCTTTTCTGGATCTACATAAAAACCACTTTCAGAGATTACATGTCCAAGTAAACTTATCTCTTTCATCCATAAATCACACCTTGATATTTTTTTATACAAACGGTGATCCTTATGAATTCACAAAATTGTCACTAAGTGTTGATTATACACATCCCTTGTCCTTGAATACACCAATAAGTCATCCAAAAACACAACCAAAAAATAATCCATATTTCTATGAAATATATGACTCATCAATTCCATAAATACCACTAGGGAATTTGTAAGAACAAAATTCATTACCACATACTCATAAATCTACTTCTTGAAGTTTTATTCAGAATATCCTTTTTCCAAACCTGCAATTGGTGATATCCTAATCAGAATCCAATTTGAGAGAACCACTAAGATCCCCTCAATTTATTGAGAAGGTATTCAATGTGTGGAAGTGGATACCAACTCTTGATCACAACATAGTTAATCTTATGATAATCCACACACAACCTTAGTGTTCCATCCTCTTTTTAAACAAACAAGATTAGGGATACCCACAGAGATATGCTAGGTTGAATGAACCCTTTTATTTATATATCCTCAAACTAAACATTCAATTATCATAATTATCTAGGTTTTATATGATAATATGGAAGGGAAATAGGACTATTCCCTGGAATGAGATCAATCATAAACTCCAATCCTATAGTGGGTAGAAACTCTAAGAAATTTTCAAGAAAAAAATCCTGAAACTGATCAACAACTACTACAAAACTGTTCTTCTTAGTCCCTTCCATATATGCTAAATTAAACACTACCATCTAGTACGATATTGTTCTAACTTTGGTTGAAACCAATATCATTGCAACCATCTTTAAATTCTAGTCTCTTTTAATTAGATTTTTGATGCCATCATTAGTCATAAAATTAACTTTCTGCATATAAAAATTGATGTGGTCCTTCAACATTGTCATCCAATCCATACCCATGATTATGTCATAGATTTCCATATCAAGCACACAGAAATACCATATCATATCAACTCCAATAATAGTTATATAACATTCTTTACTCATAAAGGTATGATATTCTCTTTGACCAAGAGGAGTTTTAAGTTTCAAAACAAGAAGGAATCACCTCGACATTTAAACCTACAAAATCAACAATATAAGAAGCAATAAATGAATTAGGTGCACCCATATCAAACAAAGTTTTATAAGGGTATAATTAAAAATAATCGTACCTCTCACCATTGATAGTCTAGAATGATCATCCACAATCACCTACACAGCTCCATGTAACTATTTACATGCTTCACTTTGTTCTTTATTTCCCTATTGAGATTTCCCTTTTTTAAGAGTCATGGTATTCCTAGAATCACCATGTCTAACTTAGTTCTAATTATGAGGATTATTATTCTTTCCTTATCCCATCAAAGCATAAGACATCAATGAAACATGATAAGAGTCCCAAATGCTCAACCTTAAAGCATTGTGATAATATTGCTGAAGATTCCCCCATCTGATTGCAATTATGGTATTCTATAAGTGGTGTTGTACACTCTCAATTCATGTGGTCAAACAAACCACATGGGAAACATCTAGTTTTACTCTTGGGACTTGGAGAGAGATTCACATATCCAATTGTTTCATTATGAGTCATTCCACTACCTTGGTAATAGGTGTCTCTCTTCCACTTGTTTTTATAATTAGAGTCCCCACCATTTCTCATAATTATCAACATGATCCCCCACCCATAGCTATTGATATGTCCCTTTCTTCCATCATCTCTCTATTGATCATGTCTATATAATCCATTATATAAAGCCTAGTAATATTAAATAAAATCTCTTGTCTCATCCCAAACTCAAAAATGTGTTCATTTAAAAATGCACTTGCAGCAACTTCATGTGAAAATCAGACTAAATTCATAAATTGATCCACATATTACATCACTGAGATATTCTCCTGCTTCAAGATGAATAAGTTTTTCATTCTGTCAATCCCAAACATGTGAGAATAAAATTTTTTGTTAAAAAATTCTTCAAAATCCTCACATGCAATGTCTTGGTCTAATTTATTTTGAACAGCTAAATACCACCACTGATGTGTAATATATTTGAGAATATACGTTTTCAACTTGACTTTTAACTCTGCTGGTGTTCCAAGGAAGTCAAAGATTCAGTTCATCTTATTCAGCCACACATATTCCTTATCTAGTTCTGAATCACCCTGAAATATGGGTGGACTCTTCTTTTGGAACAGAATCGAATGATCCACATGCCTCGGTCAATCCCTTTTGTTACCTCTATCCATATCCTAAAAAGTTTGGGCTATACTATGAACCATATATTGGTTCACCTGTGGCTCAAGTGCAACCACATTCTTATTAGTTCCTTCCAGTGTGTTTCTGCAACACCTACATGGTACCATTTTCTATAAACACAACAACCACCATAAGTCTCACTCTTAAGAAACTGAAGGCTTAACAATTTCAAATTCTATAAAATCACACATATCACAATAGGGTTTCCCCAAAATTCCTTGTGTTATTATTTCAATCCATTTTTTTAAAATCCCACCAAGATTTTGATAATAAAACCATTTTCAAAATACCCCTATCAAGCCTTTTTCAAAATATCACATTTGAAATCAATTTTAAAACTTTTCAAGAATCAAAACTTTTTCACAAAATCATAAACCTTTACTAAAAAAGAAATATTAACTCCAAGTGGGAATGAATTTCTATAATTCATTTCATGCTCATTTCATTGGATAAACCCATGATAATGAGATTACAGCTCCTATAAGTGTCTCCAAAACACTTATGTACAAAATTATTTAGTAACTTGAATTTTAGAATAAAAAACTAGTTATGTCTTTTTTTTATCTACATTTTAAGTCCTGATTATCCAACTCCTTTCTACCATCCAAACATAATGACGAACATAGAATTAATTAAAATTTCAAGACTGACACAAATGATAACCAAATATCAAAAAAGCTTATACTATTTGGAAGTCAAGGACTGAATAAGATGATACCATTTTTTCACAAAAATATTTGTACCAACCATGAATTATAGAACTTATAACATCCTACCCCTTCACATTGGCTTGAGTTGAGGCAGGATTGTTACATGCCCTTAGGAGACTTCCCCAATATGAAAAAGGAAGGAAATAAATTCTAATGAAATCAATACAATAGGGGGAATATTTTACAATTGAAAATAAAAATACCAAAACCAAGAAAACTATAACCAAAACCACTATATGATGCATGATAACAAAGTGATATAACTCAAAGAAATGAAAAAAATACAAAAAACAAAGTACCAAAGAAGAAGAAAAAATCAAAAAAACTCAAAGACTCTAAGGTAAATAACTCCACTTCTCCCAACATACTCTAAGATCCAATTCCCTAATACATACTCAAACTATAATGAATAATCACTAAAGAAATGTGATACCTTACCTTTACATGTGTCTCAATAAAAAAAATCAAAATCACTAAAGTTACAAAGTAGGGGTGAGTAATGAAACTCAGTAGGTTTTCCCCAAATGTCTTCCCTACTCACACCACTAGGATAGAACTTGTTAGAACATTTATATAAATCTATTTATATAAAACACTTTAAAATATCTAGAGTAAACCAACCCATTTTCACAACAAAAAAGATTCCATGGAAAAAAAACCAAACAAGCCTTTAAAAACATTTCACAAATTCCTTTGTAATAATACCATTCCAATCCAAAAATCCACACATGCATGCCAAGGTGACAGTTACATACTCATGAGAATTCTCTCATCATTATACCAAGATGTCACAAGTTAACCATATACTAATTCCCCAAAAAAACATTCCTCGTTCATAGGTTCATATCAATGAAAATGAACAAACACCAATCCATTATGCCAAAACCATTCCAAACCAATCATTCCAAAACTATTTCAATAAAATGATCCTTTATAAAATCTCTTTCAACAAAAAAAATTTCCATGAATCAAACCAAACAACAAATTTTTAAAATCATCATTTTAAAACCATTTATCAAAGTTCTTTTACAAAAAATCCTAAATTTCAAAAAACCAAAAACCATCACTAAATTAGGTTTATGTCATGATTTGAAAACAAATTTCATAACAAACATCATAAAATTCAATAAATTTGAAAATAATCACTCAACTTATAATAAGAGGAGTCAAGAGTGAAGCCACCTACCTCAGACATTATGGAAAAAAAGTAAAGGCACAAATTCTTTAACAAAACCGAGTTGAATCTCCAAAGACCCACCCTAGATATCATTAACTAACATAAAAACATCTATATCTAAACAATATTATCATACACTATCATAGATATATCACCAACGAATCAGATATATGAATCTAAGATATGGAAGAAGGGTAGATCTAAGAAAAACTCATCAAGAATGAAGACTTACCAAACAATTGGTCCTTCAACGCACCAATATTTTCCAATGTATCACTCCCAGGTCAAGGGGGAAAGTATACACATCCTTTTAGAGGAATAAAAAATATGTTAGGCTTGAAAAATAGTGAAAAAGGGTGATTTGGGGATAAACAGAGTTAGATCCACTTTTTTATGATCTTAAAATTAATCAGTCATGGTTGGGTTGAAAGGTCAGGAAAACCATGCGCTAGCCCCTTCCTCTAAACACCCTTCACATGGTTATCCCACATGATTAGAAAATATATCCACCAACTATTTTTTCCCCTCTATTCCACTTAAAATGGTTACTCCTAGGGTGACCACACGATTTGGAAAAACTGTGCACTAAACAGTGTGCCTTCCTAAAATCTCATGTTTTAACTTGCACGGTTTCCTATAGGATATTCATAGTTTGTACTTACCATTCTCAAACTGTGAACCTCTATAAAATCCCTAAAAAACATTCCAAAATTTCTCCAAACCCTCCCACACTTCAACCAAACACATTACGTACTCAAAAGCATAAATAAAGGGTTACTTACTTGAAAACGAGGGTGATACATTATTTTTTATCTAATAATTAAATTTTACTCTTTAGCTAACTTGAATATTTTGATTCAAAATATTAAATATATTTTATTTTATTAATTTTATTTTAAAAAATCATAATGTATAAAAATTTATTTTAGGAAAAAGTATTATATAAACGTAAAAATAATTTATTCATAATCCATTCTAAGTGAAAATATTTAGATGAACATTAATTTATTTGTTTATATATATTATTAATATATTTATTATTATTAAAAAGTGATAAATTTGGTTTATTAAAATAAAAATGTGCACTGTAGAGAAATGTATAAATATTTAAAGAATGTATTTTATAAATAAATGATTTTATTCCTAATAATTTAATATTTATTACTTATTTAATAAGAATTAAATTTTATCATTATATTTATATATAAAAAAATTATTATTTAAATAAATTCATTCTTTAGAAATAAATTTTATGGAAATGAAAAATGTATATAACACACATAATAAGGAAAATATAAAATTTATTAATAACTATTAAATCATATTATCCTAACTTCTACATACAAATCCCATCACAACATTCACATAATACATAAGGAAAATATAAAAAATAGTGTATTTCCTGGCGGTGATTCAGCTAACATGTATCTTGTAGTGATTTCTATGACCTTGAACTTCTCCCACATATGATTTTTTTTAAACCATACTTGTTGAAGTTTTTCTTGAGATTGGTATATGGAAATACCTATTGATGACACCTTCATTTTAGGATCAAAAAAATGATCTTTATAAGGAATACTTCTACTAACTGATTTTAACAACCCAAAATTTTAGTTTAAAAGTGTAATATCTCATCTTTTATAAGTATATTCCTCTTTGAGTTTTTATATTAAATTCTATTCATTGGGTTCAACTTTGTCTTTGAGCCTTGGTGGTTGAGTCTTATATGGAGACGGAGAGCCTTTGTTGGAGAAAAAGACCTAATGTTCAGAGGTATATGTTTGTTTGAATTAATGGTGTCTAAGTATAGATGTGTTAAATGGGTTATGAGAGTTTTCCATTATTTGGAAGTATTTTGAGGTGGTTCGGGTCCTATTATCGAAAATCGGATCAAAACTATCTATAGAGAATTTGCATGTCATGTACATATTACACAATGTGTAACTTCCACCAAAAACATGTTATGAACCAGTATAGGGATTGAAATGGTAACATTTCATGTAAAATTTTCACGCCGTGTAATAGTTTATTGGGATAAATATTAACATAAGGTGACAGTTTTTTCAGCATATCCCTCTAAAAATAAATACACTATGTGTAAAAGAGTTACACACCGTGTCATATCTCGACCAGCTGTTTTAAAGGTGTTGTGTGGCTGATTTTTATTTTCACCCACATGAAACTTCCTCTATCAGACCTAGGGAGTTTCCCATGAAATTTTTGGATCCTTTCCTCCTTTCTAAACATCTTGTGTGTGCGATTTATCTCTGGTAAGTCTTTGTCTTTGGTTTTTATTTCCTATCCTCTTTTTCTCCATTAGGGTGGTAAAATCCTTGGACTGTGTTTGGGTTTGATGATAATCATGATTTTATTTGATCTAGGTTTAATATTGTAATGTTCTGCACCATCTCCCTCACTGGTTTTTTCTATTGGAAGTGTTTCTTTAATAATCAATTAAACGTAGGGTCCTAAACATACCCTATGGTCTTTTTAATTGCTAAGTATGTCAAATATTACAATCATGCCAATAAAACATGCACATAAATTAATTAAATTATGAATTGGTTTAATCCATCGAATCCCTTTGAATCCAATTATTTCTTACCTGGCTTATGGATACCATTCAAGTGATAAAAACCTTTATTATAAATTAATTAACTAATGGATTAAAGTGTGTTTAGCATGACTTGATTTTTGGGTTATTGCTTGATATTGATTCATCTTGTCTTGGAATGATTATCGAAATGGCTAGAAATTTATTTATTTATGGAAAAATGATGAATGAAATGTGTAATTGAAAGATAAATGGTAATTTTCATAATTAACCATCGAGCCTGTGAAGTGATATTGTGATATCTTTGTTATTAAGACATGTGTTGTGATTTCTACAATGCAATGCGTATATGGGGAATTAGACCAGTTTGACTATTTAAATGTTTATATAGGGCATTGGCTTAGTTTACATATTAAAATGCTTATATACTAGGATATTCCCTAAGACATGATGAAATTATTATATAGAGGGCTATTCAAAATGATTCATGATGAAATGCTTATATAACGGGTAATGCCAAGTGACATATTCTGAAGTTCTTATATACCAAACTTAGTCTGGATATATACTAAAATGCTTATATAACGGGATTGGCCCAGATATATACTAAAATGATTATATACCAGGCTTATCCCTAATACATGATGATATTATTATACACCAATTTTGGCCCTTATTTATTACCGAAATTATTATATAGTGTACTTGAACTAGATTTATGTGATTTATACCATAGATATATGGATACGGTTTGCATGGTTATGAGACATGATCCAAGACATTCTAGCATGGTGTCAAATCAGGTTAATTTTTACCATGGATATATGGTTATGGTTGGAATGGTCATGATACATTCTCAGAGACATTCTAGCATGGTGACAAAGAAAGTTGATGTGGTATTAATTTAATTGTTTAATTAATTAATACGCTTGTTTATTACATTATTACATGAACTCATTATTAGACTGGTTATGTTTAGACATAGTGGTGTCGAACTACTGAGTTATACTCACACACTATTCGGGTTTCTATTTAGTATTAGATCATATTATAGGGATGCAGGATTTGAAAAGGTCAATGGACCTTGCAATTGATTCTGTCTTTCTAGATGGGATGGAGTTTGGAGAGAGGACTAGAATTAGGATCGAGACTAGGGACTTTTTAGATTTATTTGCTTATACTAGCATTTATTTGTATTACTTCTAGTATGACATTTAGTTACATTTTATATGGTCATTACATTATTCCTTTGTTATTTATTGGATTATTCAATTGGATTTTATTGTTGGTTTTTTCATTTTATTATATTGTTTCTATTTTTTCTGTTATTTAATTATTTATTGTTATATGATTATTATTATATGTTGTAACTCTATAATCAGGGGGTATAGTCTCTCTACTATAATTATCACATCCATGCTTCTAGTTAGAAGCCTCTAGCATATGGGGAGGCACATTTGAGGTCTCATAACCAACCCTTTTCGACTGCGTGAGAGAGTACCAGATCGGGGCATGTTACAAAGTGGTATCGATGGACACTAGGTTTAGTTTTTGTATCTTTACTATTTTGGAAAGTTAAAAATTATAATAGGACATGTTGGGACTTGGTAATAAGATTCTTTATACGAGTATTTAATCCATGTACGGGGAAAATTTTGAGTTCCTATGGGTGGATTATTGTTTAGGGTGTTTTCTTGTTACAGTTGATGTTATTTAACCTAGGGTGAATCACTTGTTGTGTTAGGTTATTATTTTTTGATGTTATTAGATCTTGATATTTATACCCATGGCCTAGTATGGCATGGGAAGAATATATATGCATCATGATTGGCATATAGGGATGTATATTGATATGCATTTTTCATTATAGGAACATATTTTTTCCATGTGATATATATGTTATTGTTTGAACTATGATATAAGATGCTTTTTAAATCTGTTAAATGGATAGAAATGAACTATTATATTATGATAAAACACTTATAATCCATTTTTAGAGAGACCAAGAGTAGTGGATATATTTTTTTGTCACCTGTTAAGTTTGACCTTGTTTTTATCGCTAATGTTCTAAGGAGTTTGTTTTTATTGTAGATAAAACTCAACCTCATCATCTTTGAGTTAAGTGTTAGTAGATTGGATATTAGCAAGATCCTAACACATTTAAACTAGATCTTCCTATAGTTCTTTCGGATCAGATAAATTTTCATCTTTGTGATAGCTTCTTGAGGGTCATGTTGTCACGACCCGTCCTCAGGACCTGTGCTGTGACTACCCCAAGCCCGCCTTCCTTAGGCCAGGGGCTGGCGACTAGCACCAAGGCGTAAATCCCGATAAAAAGGGAAGGCATTGCCTTTATAAAGTAAACAAACACCAGAGTAAGAAAGCTAAAGTAAACACTAAGTAAATTGGGTACAACTGTAAGTTCTGGAATGTAAATGGGCTAGAATACAAACCCAACTGAAGTAAAGTACACCTGAAATAAGTACAACAACTGAAAGTAAAGCAGCAACATCGAGTCGTCCACTAGAAGTCCCACCTGAAGGGTGGGTACAAATAGCCTCCTCTGCTCCTCGGGTCCAGTCGTCTGCTCCATGTACATCTTGCCCAGTGGTCCACCTCCAGGTACCGACTTGCCCCACAAGCCTCAACCACGATCAACGCTGTCCGTCGTCTACATCCAACACAACGTAGTGTGGGCATAGCCCATGCAGGGGTGAGTATACGCTACTTATTAGGGACCCCAAGACCCCCGAAGGTCTCCCAGAATCCACAAAATATAACCCACAAAGAAAAGATACAATCACAAAGTAACATCCAACACTACATAGGTATATGCCCATACATATACCTAAGTCATCAATTCAAGTTCGGCTCCAACATCTGAGCCCAAGTTCGATTACGTCCACATAGGATAGTACAACCCAATCCACATAGGAAAATAAGTCAATCATATCGAAGATAATGATTGAAAGTCAAGACTCAGCTCACATAGGTATACTTATTCGTAAGGTGATAGAGATGATCAGATGAAGCCACTGATCCATCTAAGATAGGACCCACATAAGATACGAGACAAGCTAAGCTGTCGGACCCACATAGGATACAAGTACTGCAGTCGTCACCACTGAACCCATGGAGGATTCCAGTATGGTTGTCATCGTTGTCGAACCCACGGAGGATTCTAGTATGATAGTCTTCACCGTCGAACCCACGGAGGATTCCAATACGATAGTCTTCATCGTAGAACCCATAGCAGTTGGGGAAATCCTCCTATATCGAGTACAGTGGGCCTGCCACTACAACTAAGCGCTTCCCACTAACCTTGGACTGCTGAAGTACTCCACCTGTGGAGTACTGTGGGCCTGCTGCTACAAACAAGCGCTTCCCACCATGGGTATGCCGCTACAACCAAGCGCTCCCCCTCATAGCCTACAGAGGTACTCCTTCTGTTGAGTACCGTGGGTCTGCCGCTACAACCAAGCGCTCCTCCACCGTGGGTCTGCTACTAAAACCAAGCGCTCCCCATTGGGCTATCAAAACACTCTGAGTCGATCGATCAGCAGTCGTCAAGTCTCAGCCAGCTCTAGGGTTTCCGCACACAGCACGCTCGTTCTAGGAGGGTCCGCTCCACAAACCAAGATTTCGATACATCAACTGTCACGTACACCTGATTTGATGTATCGAAAAGTTCTGTCACGTCAAAAGGAACACAATGCGACAGATGGCGCGTCAATCGGACGCCCGGTCTGAGAGTTGTTGGCTTTTTCGTTCCAGGGGCCCGATTGGTTTTTAAGTCAAAACCTACCCGACCACACTCCAACTTCATCCAAACCTCCATCGGAGTAAGACAAAAGAACCGTCTCACTAAATGTAAATCAATAAAGTTGACGGCACGTCAATCGGACGTCCGGAACTCAAATTATAAGAATTTCCGCTCCGAGGGCCCGGATGGTTTCGTGTTCGAACCAACCCGGCTGTACCCAAAGTTCTCTGAAACCTTGAGTGTAATATACTGAAACGACCTTCTCGATCCAAGGATCCCAACGCAACTGACGGTGCATCGATCAGAGGTCTGAAGCCCAAGATATGGGAAAATGACTGAAAATAGTCCGAAATGGGGGGGTCTGGGCCCCGCCCGGCACGACCCAACCCCCCTGGGTCGGCCCGAACCGGGTCAACCCGACCCGGGTCTAGGTCCAGACTGGTTGGGAGAGGCCCGGTCCGGCTGGGCGTGGCCTGGCCGGGCGGTGCGCTGGCTCGGCCAGTGGCCGAGCAGAGGGGACGCGTTTCCCCCCTTTGGTGACCCACGAACGCGGAAAGCGCCGCGTCGACCTCCTCCGGATCCCACGTGACCGCGGGATCCGCCCGCCTGCCGCCACGGCTTCAGCCATGGCGGTTCCTCCTAGCGGCGCGCCGGGCGCCGCCACCTTCTGGCGGCCGGCCGGTGCAGACCATCGCCTCCGGCCGCCGGTGTGGCGCGCCGGCAGCGTCTTCCACAGACCACCGGACGCGCTCCGGTGGTCCGATTTGCCCACCGTCTACGCCTATGTCTCTCCCAGGACCCATACATTACTGCGAAGGCCTCCAATCGCCATTCCAGTCCCATTCATTCATTTCCAAAAACTTCGTGCATGAAGAACAGAAAAACGGTGGGTTCGGACTTGTTCGTTGATCCGCACCCACCGCATTAGTGGTTTCAAACAACTCCAAACAATTCCCGGAAAAAGATAAATCCCAAGACACAATAATAATCCGCGGATCAACTTGTGAATTATTTGGCCCACGTTCATGTTTTGGAGGAAAACAAACATGGGAGTATTATCATTTTTAAAACAACCCCTACCTCGATGGAGTCGTCGATCAAGGTTCGTCGCGGGAAAAAGACGTCGCGGAAGATGAAATCATGGGACGGGGTTTTGTAAGCGTCGTCGGTGTTTTCCCAATGAATAATGTGGTTTCTCGCTTCCTTTGATGCGGAGAGAAGTTGAAAATATGAGACGACGTTCTTCGTCGAAGCTTCGGTGTTCCTCGCGTTCTTCAAGAAGGAAGAAGAAAATCTTCAAGAGTTCTCTCCTCTACACAGTGAATCCCCCACAATAAAATAAGACGTTGTCTTATTTTATTTACACACACACACATGCCATCAGTAAAAGAAATTAAAAGATATCATCCAATTAATTATATTAATTGAAGAGATATTTAACAGTCCATTTAATTTGGGAGAGTTGACCTGTCATTAATAGGGGTGCGGGTGTGTTACACAAAAAAGTGGGGGTTTGAAAACTTAATGGGAGGTTTGAGGAATTTCAAAAGTTGGGGATCGTGTGGGCCCACCCCAACTTCCTTGCATCTTCCTATTCCTCAACAATTAACTATCGGTTAAAGAATAAAAATAAATTGTAAAACAATTTTATTTTTATTCCTCACATTTTTAACATCACCTCCCGAGAAAACACAACTCCAGGAAAAGTCTTACTAATCAATTATCGGTGTTGTGGTTCCATTAGTTCCCTCAGATTTCGATTCCGAGCACCGGTTCAAAATTTATGAAAACCCGCTTGTTCTTTCACTGAACGTACCTGAGATAAACTTCAGAAATTGATTCTGGGCACACCGGGCCTCAGAATAAGGTCCCGTCAGAAACTTCACTCTCATAAAATTTCAAAGAAAATGAAGAAAAAAATTTCCCTTGAAATTTACGGGTCTTTACATTACTCCCACCTTAGGGATTTACATCCCCGTAAAGCTATAACACAAACTAGGGAAATAAAAGAGGGTACTGAGAACACATCTGAGCCTCTCGCTCCCAAGTGCTCTCCTGGAGGTCCCTGCACTGCCATCTGATGCACACTAGAGGAATCGACCGTCCACATAGGACCTGCTCCGGTCGATCCTCGATCTCCACCGGAACCTCTGAAAAAGTCACCCCATCGCCAAAGTCCATCTCCCCGTGGTCGATGATATGCATCGGGTCTTGCACGTATCTCCTCAACTGAGATACGTGGAACACGTCGTGCACCCGGTGCAACTAAGGTGGATGGTTCAAGCGGTAAACCACCTCACCTACCCCGTTGAGGACCAAGAAGGGTCCGATGAAGCACGAAGATAACTTGCACCCCAGCCAAAACTCCATAATCCATGTCGAGGTCAGACCTATAGGAAAACGTGGTAGCCATCCTCGAACTCTAGTGGTCTCCGCCTCCTGTCAGCACAAGACTTTTGTCGGCTCTGTGCTGTCCTCATCTGCTCTTGGATGACCTGGACCTTCTCTGGTCCTACAAGAGCTGCTAAGATTTCATCTTTGCCGATAAGATAAATTAGGTCTCATCCCTAGGATGAACCACATTCTTTGCCTAATACAGTCAATCCCAACATGGATGATACTAATCCATACCAAGGATGACATCATAAGGCCTCGATGATACTACCAAGAGATCCAACCGTTACTCTCGCCTCCAAGGGTTGAGTCACACTGTCGGCTTCAGTGTGTGGTCAATGGGTCTCCTCCAGTAGGTATCTCAGAAGTGAGGTTCAAGTCAATAGTTTTTTTTAAACCAGAACCTCTTAGTAACAATATAGAGAGAGGAAAGGAAAGTAAACGCCACAAAGAAAGGTGTCTTTTATTACTGAATCTCAAAGTACAAAGACACATACAACCACAACATCAAAAAAAAGAGATCTAGAAGCACCAACAACAAGGCCTCCATGCCTGGAACTAGTTTCGCTCCTGTCCGCCAGCTTCCGGATCTCCATAGTCAAATGCCTCAGCTGCCTGAATCTGAGCTCTCCCATGTCCACCTATTCCCTATGGTCGGGGTGGACCTCCTGGTGGTGGTGGTGGAAACACCTAGAAGCGTCACCCACCTCCAGTTGCACGACCAGCTACCCTACCTCGGTCTCATGCTCCTTGCGATCTGCCTCGATCGAACCTCTGCCTCTGCCTGGGAGGTTTTTCATTTATCTACTGGTCATCTATATGGCGGGTCGGACAGTCACATTCTAAGTGACCAACCCCGCCACAGGAGTAACAATTTCCGCTCCCGGTAAGTCGTTCTCCACCCTGGGTGCCTCGCACACATGATCCTGTGTCATGCGGTCGATCACCTGTAGGTATGGTCCTCTTGGACCTCTGTGTCATCTATCTACTGCCTGCTGCAGAAGACTCTGTCGCATTCCGGCTAGTGGTGGGTCCTGCTACTGGAGACTGCTCAGCAAGGAAACTCTCCACTAAGAGGGCTCTCTTCGACACCCCTGTCTGCGTTGGGATGATGTGAGAAACAACTGAAGCTCTAATATCTCACCTGAGCCCCTGCTCGAAGGTTCGGGCCCACAAGAACGAGTATCGTACCATATCTATAGAGTAACACGAGAGATCGTTGAACCTCACTGAATACTACGCCACTGTCATGCTACCCTGCTGAAGATTAAGTAGCTCCTGTATGTGCACCGCTCGAAGGGTGGCTAGTAAAAACTCTGCCCGGAACAGGCTCTCGAAGTCTGCGCACATAAGGGATGCCTCGTCGTAAACCTGGAGCATCAAGCTCCACCATCTGCCTGCTGTCGCGTGCAGGAGGCTCGCTGGAAGGATCACCATGAGGTCAGCTGGTGACCCCACTAACCTGAAAACTCGAACTACAGCCTCCAGCCAATCCTTGGCTTCCTGAGGGTCCGTCTCCCCATGGAACCAGTGCGGTCTCTAATGCTAAAACTCTTGCAGTGCACTAAGGCGACGTGCACTCTTAGCAGATGGGGATGGCGGCATCGGTGGCTCGGTGGGTAGAGGTACCACCGGTGCCTCCGTTGTAAAAGGGCCCTGCACCGAGGCCTCGTCGCTCGGTGGGTTGTCGTCTCGCACAAATCTATGAACCCAAGCTAGCTGCCGTCGTGGGGCCATCCTAAAAAGGAACAGGTGTGCCACGGTCAAAACAGTATACCTGGTGAGCTGACACAAATTAATCACAAAGAAAACTCTTGAAACACACATGTAATCAATGTTTTTGTGCACTGAGTCAGAAATAAGAAGTCAGGGTCTTGGTGTATAGATACGTCGGCCGCCGCACCAACACTGGACTCCTTGGACTGATAACCACACTCAATACCCTTAAAACTATTGCTTCACACAGAAGAAAGTTTAGATTCTTGTGTTCTATGGTAGAACCGAACTCCTCTGATACCAATTTGTCACGACCCATCCTCAGGACCCATGCCGTGACTACCCCAATCCCGCCTTCCTTAGGCCAAGGGCTGGAGACTAGCACCAAGGCGTACTCCCGATAAAAATGGAATGCATTTCCTTTATAAAGTAAACAAACACCATAGTAAGCAAGCAGAAGTAAACACTAAGTAAACTGGGTACAACTGTAAGTGCTGGAAAGTAAATCGGCTAGAATACAAACCCAACTGACGAAAAGTACAACTGAAAGAAGTAAAGCAACTGAAAGTAAAGCAGAATCGTCGAGCCGTCCACTGGAAGTCCCACATAAAGGGTGGGTACAAATAGCCTCCTTAGCTCCTCGGGTCTAGCTGTCCCCTCCGTGTACGTCCTGCCCAGTGGTCCACCTCCAGGTACCGACTTGCCCCACAAGCCTCAACCACGATCAGCATTATTTGTCATCTGCATCCAACACAATGTTGTGTGGGCATATCCTGTGCAGGGGTGAGTATACATTACTCGATAGGGACCCTGAGACCCCCGAAGGACTCCCAGAATCCACAAAGGATAACCCAAAATGGAAAGATACAATCACGAAGTAACATCCAACACTACTTAGGTATATGCCCATACATATACCTAAGTCATCAATTCTAGTTCGGCTCCAACATCCGAGCCCAAGTTTGATCACGTCCACACAGGATAGTACAACCCAATCCACACAGGAAAGCCCAACCCAATCCACATAGGAAAGTAAGTCAATCATATCGAAGATAATGATTGAAAGTCAAGACTCAGCTCACACAGGTATACTTCTTCGTAAGGTGATAGAGATGATCAGATGTAGCCATTGATCCATCTAAACTGGGACCCATGTAGGATACTAGACCAGCTAAGCTGTCGGACCCACGAAGGATACAAGTACTACAGTCGTCACTGCCGAACCCACGGAGGATTCCAGTACGTTTGTCGTCGTCATCGAACCCACGGAGGATTCCAGTACGATAATCTTCACCGTCGAACCCACGGAGGATTTCAATACGATCGTCTTCACCGTCAAAATCATAGCTGCTAGGGAACTCCTCCTCTATCGAGTACAGTGGTTCTGCCGCTACAACCAAGTGCTTCCCACTAACCTTGGACTATTTTAGTACTCCACCTGTGGAGTATTGTGGGCCTGCTGCTATAACCAAGTGCTTCCCACCATGGGTCTGCCGCTACAACCAAGCACTCCCCCTCATAGCCTACAGAGGTACTACTTCTATTGAGTACCATGGGTCTTCTGCTACAACCAAGAGCTCCTCCGCCATGGGTCTGCCGCTACAACCAAGCGCTTCCCACTGGGCTATCGAAACACTTTGAGTCGATCGATCAGCAGTCGTCAAGTCTCAGCCAGCTCTAGGGTTTCTGCACACAGCATGCTCGTTCCGGGAGGGTCTGCTCCACGATCCAATAGTTCGATACATCAACTGTCACGTAGACCTGAGTTGATGTATCGCAAAGTCCTGTCACGTCAAAAGGAAAACAATGCAACAGACGGCGTGTCAATCGGACGCCCGGTCTGAGAGTTATTGGCTTTTTCGTTCGAGGGGCCCGGTTGGTTTTTAATTCAAAACCAACTCAACCGCACTCCAACTATGTCCAGACCTCTAGTGGAGTAATCCATAAGAACCATCTCACTAAAAGGAAATCAACAAAGTCGACGACACATCAATCGGACGTCCGGAACTCAAGTTATAAGTGTTTCCGCTCCGAGGGCCTGGTTGGTTTCGTGTTCAAACCAAACCATCCATACCCAAAGTTCTCTGAAACCTTGAGTGTAATATACCGAAATAACCATCTCAATCCAATGATCCCAACTCAACTTACGGTGCGTCGATCAGAGGTCTGAAGCCCAAGATATTGGCAAATGACTGAAAACAGTCTGAAATGGGGGGGGGGGGTCTAGGCCCCGCCTGGCCTGACCCAACCCCCCTAGGTCGGCCCGAACTGGGTCGACCCGACCCGGGTCCAGACCGGCTGGGTGCGGCCCAGCCCGGTCCGCACGACCCGCCCCGGCCCGGCCGGGGGGGTGCACTGGCTCAGCCAGCGGTCGAGCAGGGGGGACGTGTTTCCCCCTTTTGGTGACCCACGAACGCGGCAAGCGCCGCGTCCACCTCCTCCGGATCCCGCGCAACCGCAGGATCTGGCTGCCTACTGCCACGGCGGTTCCTCCTGGTGGTGCTTCGGGCGCCACCGCCTCCTGGCGGCCGGCCAGTGCCGACCACCGCCTCCGGCAGCATCTTCCGCGGACCACCGGACGCGCTCCGGTGATCCGATTTGCCCGCCGTCTGCGCCTACGGCTCTCCCGGGACCCGTACTCTACTGCGAAGGCCTCCAATCTCCATTCCAATCCCGTTCTGTCATTTCCAAAAACTCTGCGCCTAAAGAATAGAAAAACGGTGGGTTCGGACTTGTTTGTTGATCTGCACCCACCGCGTTAGTGGTTTGAAACAACTCCAAACAATTCCCAACAAATGATAAATCCCAACCCGCAATAATAATCCGCGGATCAACATGTTAATTAGTTGGTCCATGTTCATGTTTTGGAGGAAAAAAACATGGGAGCATTATCATTTTCCAAACAACCCCCACCTCGATGGAGTCGTCGATCGAGGTTCGTCACGGGAAAAAGACGTCATGGAAGACGGCATCACGGGACAAGGTTCCGTAAGTGTTGTCGGTGTTCGTCCGATGAAGAATGTGGTGTCTCTCTTCCTTCGACATGGAGAGAAGATGCAAATATGAGACTGCGTTCTTCATCAAAGCATCGGTGTTCTTCGCGTTCTTCAAGAAGGAAGAAGAAAATCTTCAAGAGTTCTCTCCTCCACACAGTGAATCCCCCATGATAAAATAAGACGTTGTATTATTTTATTTACACACACACACACACGTCATCAATAAAAGAAATTCAAAGATCTCATCCAATTAATTGTATTAATTGAAGAGATATTTAACATTCCATTTAATTTGGGAGAGTTGACCTGTCATTAATAGGGGGTGTGGGTGTGTTACACAAAAAAAGTGGGGGTTTGAAAACATAATGGGAGGTTTGAGGAATTTGAAAAGGTGGGGATCATGTGGTCCCCACCCCAACTTCCTTGAATATTCCTATTCCACAATGCTTAACCATCAGTTAAAGAAATAAAAATAAATTGTAAAACAATTTTATTTTTATTCCTCACATTTTTAACAACACCTCCCGAGCAAACACAACTCCAGGAAAAGTCTTCCTAAGAAATTACCGGTGTTGCGGTTCCATCGGTGCCCTCAGATTTCGATTCAGAGCACCGGTTCAAAAGTTAGGAAAACTCGCTCATTCGTTCACTAAACGTACCCGAGCTAAACTTCGGAAATTGATTCCAGGCACACTGGGCCTCAGAATCAGGTCCCGTCAGAAACTGCGCACTCGTAAAATTTCAAAGAAAATTAAGAAAAAAAATTCACTTGAAATTTACAGGTCTTTACACATGTGTTCCTTGTAAATAGATATGTTTAACATTGTGCCTTAAATGTCTGAGCTGATGAGAGAGTTCTAACTACCAGATCCAACTATGTTCACTAAGGAGGGAGGCCCCTAGGTAATCATGTTCTGGATCAAGTCAGTCCAAATGATATTTAAGCATCTTGAGACACCCATAGGTATGAGGGAGAATCTTTTTTTCATATTTTCTTTGTAGACCTACTAACCATTGGTGGGATATACTAGAGAAAACTAGGAAGCATGATTATATATCTTGGAAGGACTTTGAGAATAATTTCCTAATCCATTTATATCCTAATACATTGAGGGATTAAAATTCATATGATTTCATGTACCTAAAAAAGAAGGGAATGTCAGTTCTAGACTACATTGAACGTTTCACTGATCTATAGTGCTTTGTGTATTCTTTAGCAGTTGATGCAATCTCTAGGGAGATATGATTTTAGGATGGTATTTTTTTTGAGATCAGGTTGTAGTTAAATGTGTTCCTTGAGAAAATTTTATGGATATGATGAATCAAGAACTCATCATAGAATGGAATTTAATATATTCCCCAAGTAGCGACAAGGTTATTTCGATAGAGAAAACTAGGAACTCTTCTTATAATGAAAATAAGTGTCAATTGGATAGTTATCTCCAAGGAAATAGTGGGCATAGAACTCAAGGTAGTGGGAATCCATATCAAGAATATGTTATATTGTAGTTCTAGTAGTATGGAAAGATAGGCCACAAACATCCTTAGTATACATACCCCGCATTGAAGTGTCATGATTTTGGTAGAATAGTCCAACTATATAGGTTTTTTTGGTCCATGTAATATAAGATAAGTGGCATGGGATCAAGAGAGGCACCAAAGTTTGGGAAGGACTCAATTAATACTCAGAAGGTTGGTAGCTAGAGTTCAATAGGATGTTCTAGTCGAGGCAGTGGATGTGGAACCCTAGTGTAGGAGAGGATGTACTAGTAAGAGGGAATAGCTTAGGGGAGTCATGTTGGATCCCAGGCCAGAGGGGATGGTAAACTACACGTTATGAAAACTACTCTAGCTATTATGGATGCATGACCTTCTACTGTCTGATAAATGATTATCGTATCATCTACCCTTGTTTGTATTTTTTTTATGAAGGATCATCACGTTCCATTTTATCTACTCTTTTTATAATTGTTATAGTCTAGGATTTCGAAATATTAGATGGTTTTCAAACATTGATACACTATTTGGTGTGCGGTCAGAGAATATCAAATTTTCCGAGGTGTGTTGTCTAAATATAAGTGGTTTCCATTTTTTTGAACCTTTTTTCTGGAAATGATATGTTTAGATTTTATTCTTTTTATGGATTGGTTATTTCTATACCAGACTCATATCAACTATTACTGGAGGATAGTTACCTTTATTTCTCTAGAAAGAGGCTTATTTTCACACCAAGGTGAGTGGGATCTTTTGGCTAGTTGTATAGGGCCAATTTAGTGCAAAACGGATTTCCTCATGGATTAGATAAATGTTATTTCTCTAGATGATGGTGGATGAAAGTGGAATTATTTTCCTAAAATGGTAGACTATTTTCAATATGTCTTTCCTGAAGATTTCTATGGCTTACCACCCAATCGATAGATCGATTTTATGATCAATTTGGTGCTGAGAGTAGATTCAGTTTCTATCGTGCCATATAGAATGTCACTAGTTGAGCTTCAAGGGTTAAAAATTAAGTTGGAAGATCTGGAAGCTAAAGGTTTCATATAAACTAGTACATTTCCTTCGGGTTCTCTAGTTTTCTTAATCAAGAATAATGATAGAACTTTTCACTTATGTATGGATTATTTGAGATTGATCCAGATGAATGCTAAGAATTGGTTTCCTCTTTTATGCATCAATAATAAATTAGATTAGCTAAGAGGTTATAAGATCTTCTATAATATCAATTTGAGATCAGGATACCATTAGTTGATGGTGAGACCATTGTACATGCCTCTGACTACTTTTAGGAGTAGGTATGTACTGTATGATTTTTAATTTATGTCATTTGGTTTGAATAATTCACCAGAAGTATTCATCGACTTGATGAATAGGATCTTTCATCCTTTTCTGGATCAATTTGTAGTGGTATTTTTCAATGATATATTAGTGTACTGTTTTTCAGCATACAATCATGTCCCAAATCTTTATATCGTATTGATTACATTGAGAGATAATATTATTTATGCCAAGATAACTAAATTAAGTTTCTGTGTTAACAAAGTGAACTTCTTGTTTCAGGTTATCTCAAAGGCAAGAGTTTCAGTGGACCCAAAGAAAGTTTCAGTTGTGGTATCATTGGAGCAGCCCAAGAATGTCTTTGAAATTCAGAGCTTTCAAGGTTTAGTAGGTTATTATCATCACTTTATCCTGGACTTCTCCCATTTTTTAGCACTGATGTTAGAGATAACCAAAAAAGAGGTTAAGGTTGTTTAGTTTGATGCTCATGAGATAGCATTTCAGGAGATGAAAGTCTGGATGTCCTCACCACCTATCCTCACTTTACTTATGTTTCATAACGTATATACCATGTATTTTGATGCATTAGAAGATAGACTTAGAGCAGTTTTGATGTAGGAGGATCAAGTGGTTACTTATATATTTTGATATAGGAGACTGAATGATAGGAATTACCCTACTCAGGGATTAGATTTTATAGCAGTGGATCATTCCCTAATATTCTTGAGGTATTATCTCATGGGTGAGAGGTTTGTGGTATACACAGACCAAAAAATCCTTAGGTAAAATTTTTCCCAATGAGACCTAAACCTTTGTAGAGGAGTTGGGTCGAGTATATGTCATCTTGCGACTTTGAGTTGGATTATACACCAGGAAAGGGAAACCAGTTTTCAAATTAATGGATCTAAAATATTCCAATAGAGGTAGTAAAGGAGTCTTTTGATGAGTGGATGATGGTGTAACTCTTTGAAAACATGAATCTAGATGTTCAAAAGTTTCATGGATGACTAGATCCGACTTCTAAATATTTTATGCCCATTATTTTGGGATGGATCAAGGCTGAGAAGTTATCTGATATGGAGGGATTACTTCTGAGAGACAACTTATATGATGGGGAGACACCATTGGGATTGTCCCTTTCTAGTGGAAATTTTATTCTTTTATATGGTTGGGTATGGGTTCCTATAGGCTTGCATGAGGAGCTAATGAGATAGTTTCATAATTCTAGATGGGTGGTACATCTTAGTTTTAAAAAATTGTATCTTTCTCTCCAAAGAAAGTACTAGGGGTTATGAATGAAGAATGAATTACCAGGATTTATTGCTAGATGTTTCAATTTTCAATAGGTGAAAGTTTAGCATTAGAGGACCGCTGGGATATTTCAGCCTCTTTCCATACCTAAGTAGAAATGGTATGATGTCACTATGGATTTTGTTACAGGGTTACCCAGGAAAACCCAAAAGAATGATGTTGTATGGGTGATTTTGGATCAACTAATGAAGGTATCCCGCTTCTTTCCTATCAAGGAGACCTTCAGAACTGATGATCTGGGTAGTCTTAAGGTTTGTGAGGTAGTTCATCTATATGGTGTTTTTAGGAGTATCATTTTAGACCAAGATCCTCATTTTACATCATGATTCTGGAAGGGTATTCAGAAGGTTCCAGGATCATGGGTTCTTTTGAGTATGGCCTATCATCCTAAGACTGATGGTCAATCTCAACAAACTATTCAGATTCTGGAGGATATGTTATGAACCTATGTTTCAGATTTTGGTGGCTCATGGGAGAATAAAATGGAACTCATTTAGTTTTATAATAAAAAAAAATTCCAAGCATCAGTCTAGATGGAACCTTTCGATGCATTATATGGAAGTTAATTCCATTATCCAATTTATTGGTAGGAGGAAGGTGATTTATTGCTTGTTAGGGTACTAGTCTCATACATGATTTGTCTAAGAAAGTTCAATTGATCGAGTTGTGTTTAGAAACCATGCAGAGAATGAAGAAACACTATGATGATCATTAGATATGACCTCTAGAGTTTGAGGTTGGTCGTCGTCTTTTCCTTTCGGTGTCTCTATGGTTGGGGCAATGTCATATCATGAAATAGGGAAAGTTAGCACCTAGGTTTATTAAGCCATTTGATATAGTGGATAGGGTCGTTCTAGTGGCATACCGATTAGCACTTACATAGTACTAAAGTTTTATTCATGATGTGTTTTTTTTGTTTCATCTTCGAATATATCATTCAAATCCTTCTCATCTGATAGAAAAAGTAGATGTAGATATTAGTGCTAATATGTCCATTGAGGAGCATCTAATACAAATTGTGGACTATAGTGTGATGTATCTATGGGGTATAGTTAATCATTTAGTTTGACTGTAGTGATAGAATGGTCATGTTCAAGAGGAGGCCTGTGAGATGGAGTCTGATATGAGAGCATAGTGGCTAGGCTTGTTCACCAAGACAACATAGTGATTCTTAGAGAATCTCAGGGATGATCTGTTATTGGGTAGGTAGGATGTAAGATACCATATTTTCTAGGTGCCACCTTGTTTGAGTTTTTATATTAAATTTATTTTTTTGTGTTCACCTTTGTCTTTGAGACATGGTGGATGAGTCTTATTTGATGATAGAGAGCCTTTGTTGGAGAAAATAACCTAATGTTCAGGGATGTATTTTTTATAAATTAATGGATTCTGATTATAAATGTGTTAAATGGGTAATGAGGGTTTTCTATGCTTTAGAAAAATTTATAGGTGGCTTAGGTCCTGTTATAGAAAATGAGATTAAAACTAGATTTAGAACATTTACATGTTGTATACATGTTACAAGGTTTTTAAATTCAACCAAAACCCTATTGCAAGCCAATAAAGGGCATGAAATAGTTACACATCATGTAAACCATTCACATCATCTAATAGTTCATTGTGATAAATATTAACCTGAGGCGATGAGTTTTCAGTGTATATCTCAAAAAAAATACACAATGTGTAAATGAGTTATAGGCCATATAATATCCCAACCAACAGTTTCAAAGGTGTCATGCGGCTGACTTTTCAGTTCACCCATGTGAAGCATCCTCCTCTAGACCCTAGGGTGTTTCATATGTGATTTTGGAATCCTTTCCTCAATTCTAGATGTCCCATTCGTGTGATCAATCCCCATTACATCTTTGTATTTTTTTTTTTCAATTTATCTATTGTTATTCTCTATTAGGGTGGTGAAATCCTTGGAATGCATTTGGGTTTGATGATAATCTTGATTTGATTTGATCTAGGTTTCATCTTGTGATCTTCTGCACCTTTTTCCTCATTGGTATTTTCTATTGGAACTATTACGTTAATCACCGGTTAAAGGTAGGGGTCCAAACCTTACCCTATGGTCTATTTAATTTCAATGTATGTTCAATATTGAAATCACAAAAAAATAACATCCACCTAAATTAAATAAATGATTAATTTTATTATTCCATGTAATCCCTTTGAATCCAATTGTTTATGACCTGTCTTATAGATACCTTTCGGGTGAGAAAACCCTTGATTATAAATTAATTGACTAATGTATTAAAGTGTGATTAGAATGACATGAATTTTGGGTGATTGCTTGATATAGATTCCCCTTTCCTTGGATTGATTATTGAAATTACTTGCAAGTTGTTGTTTTTTGGACAAACGATAAATGAAATGTGTAATTGAAATATAAATTGTAATTTTCATAATTAACAATTGATCCTTTTGATGTGATAATATTATATCCTTATTTTTATGACATGTGTTGTGATTTCTACCTTATAATGATTATATGAGGTATTGGCATAATGTTATTGTTGAAATGTTTATATAGGGTGTTGCCCCAGTTTACAAGCTTAAATGATTATATAATGGGATATGCCCTGAGACATGATAAAATGCTTATATAGCGGGATATTCCCAGTGATTCATGCTAAAATGATTATATAATGGGATATACCCAGTGACAAATACTGAAATTCATATATTTCAAGCGCAACCTTGATAAATGATGAAATGATTATATACCAGTCTTGGCCCTAATATATAATGAAATGATTATATACTGGGCTTGGAACTGATACATGATGAATTTATTATACACTGGGCTCAGCCTAGATTTATTTCTTAAATTATTATATATATGTATTGATAGATTTTTTTGATTTATACCATGGATATATGGATATAGTTGGCTTGGTTGTGATACATGCTCAGAGAAATTTTGGGATGGTGTCAAAGAAGGTTATGTTTGACCATGGATGTATGGTTATGGTTAGCATGGTCATGAGACATGCTCAGAGACATTCCAACATGGCATTGAAGCATGTTGATGTGGTATAAGTTTAATTATTTGATTAATTAATACACCTATTTATTGAATTATTTCATGCACTTTTTATCAGAATGGTTATTTTTAGACATGATGGTATAGACCTACAGGCTTATTGTCAAACCCTATTCAGGCCTCTATTTAGTACCTAGGAATATTATAGGGATACCAGATTTGAAAAGGTTAAGGTACCTTGTAGTTTTTAATTGCTTTATAGATGGGATATAATTTTGATATGGGATAGGCATGGGGCTTAATACCGGGTACATTTGATCCTTTATTTGGGTTTTCTAGTCTTTTATTTTTATTACTTCTAGCATGACATTTATTTAAATTTCATCCTATAATTTCATTATTCATTTATTATTTATTGGATTATTTAGTTGGATTTTATTATTGGTTTTTATATTGTATTATATTATTTCTATTATTTCCACTACTCTGATATTTATTGTTATATTGTTAATCCACTATGTTTTAACTCTGTAACCAGGGATTATAGTCTCTACATTATCTTTATCACCCCACCGCTACTAGTCTTCAAGCTCTGAAATATAGGGTGGTGCAATTGAGGTCCCATAACCAACCCATTTTAGCCATGTGAGAGATTACTAGATCCAGTAATGTTACAGAAATAATATTATACCTCCTATATTTCTTAACGTGTAATATGAAGTCTTAAGTGAACTTTGTTATACTATAAAAATATTATTATTTAAAAGTAATAATTATAACCTAGTCATTAAATTGGAAAGTGTGAATAGTAATAACCACATATGAAAATATTTATAAATTATTTAAAAATGAAAATTTATTTTTTCATTCATAATAAATAAGTATTTAATTTTTAGTAACTTCATTTTATTCTTCAAAAATATGTTTTCTTAAAAAGGATTTTTATTTATTTTTGTGAATTTATTTTATAAATAATTTCAAAAAAACTTATAAATTTTATTTGAGTTAATGAATTTAATTTTTGAAATCAAAATTTCAATATTATATTTGGTATTTTTTATATTTTTCTAAAAATATTTACTTTTTAGTGAATAGTGACAAATATAAATTTTTTAAAAACTAACATTTCTTTTCATTAAATCAAATAATTTAAAACTTGATTATTTCTTATATTAATGTAAAATAATCTTCATTTAGTTATAAATAATATAATTAATTACATATGAATTATCATTATACTTGATTTTGGTATAATTTTATTTTTGGTCATAAAAACAAATTTTTCTAAAAGTTGTTTTTATGTGCACAATGTGTTTTTATATTAGTCAATTAATTAATTAATTAATAATTAATGATGTTAGTGAAATTTATATAATATATATTAAATTAAATATTTTAATATTCTTTTAATAATTTTTATGAGGCAAGTAATGGAAGTAATTTTAGATTTATGCTTAAAATGCATTTTTCTAAAAAAGAGATTTTCATTATTTTTTAGAACTGATTTTAAAGTGAATTTTTAAACGTATATAAATTGAATATTTTAAAATTGGAAAAATATTTAAAAATATAATAATTTATATAATATAATATGTTCAACGTAATTATTAGTCATGATAAATAGAAAAAAATTGTTACTGCGTATAAGGTTAAAACTGGTATACTGGGGTTTAAACTAAGTGATAAGGGTAATAATTCCACATAAAATTGTCTAATTATTATTGTTTGAAGATATTTAAACCTTATATTATCTTATATTAGAATTATTTTCCATTTTTTCAACTTTACCATGATAGTGACCATATATTATTGAAATCTTTTAAGCAAATCCATTTGTGTCCCTCCCCTCACTTATAAAAGGGTCACAATAATTTATTCTTCTAGAATGATAATTAACTAATTAAAAATCATAAAATATCCATTAAATTCATTCAATATCTTATATTATTCCCCAAAAGAAATCCTAATATGTCTTAAGGTGAAAGCCAAAGGAGGTCTCTCAAAAAAGAGGTATATATCTTAACCAAGCTCTTTCAATTTTATATATTCATCCACATTCTCTAAAATTATTGTATAAATCATAAAATTTTGAATAAATTGTTATAAATATAGTTAAATTTTATTATAACTATTTTAAAAACATTTCCCACCAATTCTCTATCAAATGACAAATGAAAGTATCACTCGTGCGTGCATATGGATTACCACGTAGTGAAGATTCATTTTCTATCACTACATTTCATGTTTGGTTATTATGGTGAATTTAATATTTATATATTATAGTAATAAAAATATTATGATTATATAATTATAATATATTATATATCTTCTTACCTTACAATCCATTTGAAAACAATAGTGTCGCCTGTGCATATGTGTGGACTACCACATCCACGAAGTGATGTGATTAGTTTTTCATTTCTAATTTAAATGTTTGGTAATAATTATAAATTTAATGAAGATATATGATAATTATTATATAATAATCACTCTATAAAGTAGAATTATTATTTACATTTATTTTAATTCATCTATAAAAAAGTGGAAACATCACTCGTGTGTACGTATAAACTACCATCTTCAAGAAGTGGTGTACTTAATTTTTTATCACTTCTTTATATGAATGGTTATAAAAGTTTATATAAATATTTAATATGATACTTATTAAATTATTAATTTTATTGTTATTATTTAACCATGATCAAATTGTAAGTACCATAACTACAGAACTGAAACAAACTTGAAAAACGAAGTAGTTATCACCAGGAAATGAGGATTTCAATAAACAATTATTAATAAATGAGTATTGGAATATTATAATTGGATAATATATGATATTATAAGTTTGTAAATAGTTTTTTTATATAATTATAATTAATCTTAATTTATTTTAAATTATTTTATAGTGCTTATGAATCAAGTCAGACATAAGGTAAAGGGTTTTTTGTCTTAAAATTAATTTCTTAAGACATATTTCATTTTATACACCATGATATTTTTTATATGGAATGTTTGATAAATAATTAATTTATTTTATCATATTCATTTAATTAATGTGTTTTGAGTATCCATTTTTTCTTTATTTAAATTTCTTTTGGATTCAAGGGATTCCAAGGTTATAAGGGTCCTTCGTCTCAATTTTGTTTCATTAAGACATGTTGGATGTTATACATCTATTTTCATTTATGAGGTGTATATACTTCTCCTTTGATGTGTTATATCATGATCCTTATTAATTCATATTATTTATTGTTAAAATTAAAATTATTTCATCCAATTAGTTTTAATTCTAAAGTTACCAAAGTGGTAAGTGTTTACCATCTCAAATTATCATTTTTGGGACATGTATAATGTTATACACCAATATTATTTTTTAAGGTGTATATAGTGTACCTTTGATATGTTATATCAGAATCAATTTATAATTATGGAATTTAAAGTTTAATTTTAAGTTATTTCATTCATGGGGGTTATTATTCAAAAGTTTCCAAAGCGGTAAGGGTTTTATATTAAAATCTCATTTTTTGGGAATATTTATGCTCAAATTTACAATGATAAACTTATAAGATATACATATATAATAAATATTATTTATTTTATTATTATATGGTTATTTATGAAATTAAATTTTTTCCTTAATATTTCTCTCTTTAATTACTTAAATTTATCAAATAATGTTTATAAATAAAACCAACATTGTTTTTATATCCTATTGAGATTATTTTTCTTTGATATCCATATTTTATTTAAATTGTTTTAAATAATGTTTTTATTTCTCTCAAATTTTTGATTAACTTCATTTTTACCCTTTTTAAATTTTTATTCAAATATTTAAAAGTATTATTGTTGTTTTTTTCGAATGAGTTACTTTTTACCAAATTTTTGAATTTAATATATTTGTTAACATTTACATCAAAAATTGAATTTCTTACCATCAAACTCACTCAATGATTTAAATATTAATTTACAAGTTTTCATGGTTCTATTATAATAAATTTTTTAATTAATAGTTTCTTAATTTTTATAATATATAGAAGTTATTTCAAAATGAAAATGGTATTTTTTTCAATAAGTATTATAGTGAGCATTTAAAGGTGTTGTTCATCTATGGTAACATAATTTGATATTACTTATGCTTATCAATGGATTCAATCCTATGATTCAATAATTATTCTTTATTTATATGTTTTATGATAATAATGATGAAATATTGATGATAACTTTTCCCTTTCCCTTGAGTTAAGATATGATGAAATGATAAATGTTTTCATGATCTTATGGAATATATATTAATGTATTATGATTATGTGACACGTGGGTCTATTATTTCTCTCTAGTACATTTGGTAAAGATTAATTTTTTATTATTTTAAATGGTATATAGGGAGTTATCACAAGCCCAAAATAGGGTATATGAGTTTCTATACCAATCCCAACAAGGTTATGTTGGAGGTTATCCCAAGCCCAAAGAATGTACATGGGTGTTTATCCAAATCCTAACATGTGATGAACGTATTTATGGGAATACTGAATATAGTATTTCTATGATCATGATTATTCCAAAATTTTCTACTCTTTTTGGAAATTATTCTATGCCAAAGTTATTCCATAAATGGATCATGTTTTTTTATTCCTTTATGTTTCATGTCTTATGAACTTCCAAACTTGATTCTGTAAGTCATGATTATGATCTATGAATTGTTAGAAATGATTTTCAAATGTTAATATCATGTTCTCATACCCTTATGATCATTTTGTGCTTAAAAACAATATTTGATTGACATCTCCCTTATTACCATTACTGATTATTTGAGCTCTCCCTTATTAATTCTTCCTTTCCCTATGATATTAAGAAATATTTAAAGTATGTAATTCCTAAGAAGGTTCTGACGAGTGAATAACTTATTGGGATATGTTGTAAATATTTTTTACACTAGTTTTTTATCTATATAAGATTTCAAATACTCTAAACCTTTATGGTTTTGGAGAGGATATAAATGAAATGTAATGAATATTCATCTAATGAGATGTAATATTTATATATGTAAATTTGGGTCACCTCATTTGGAATTAGAGAGAGCATTAATAATTTTTGAAAGTTAAGATATAGAAACTTTAGTGAGAACCTTTAGGATAAGACTAAGTATAGTATAACATCCTAATTTATAGCAATTAAAGTAGTGTTTTTTCTAGAAAATATATACTTATCAAGATACTAGACCCTGTATGTGTCTTTTCCATACATACACATACGGGTAACAACTCTAAATATAGTGGATTGGGTATGAACTCGATCACAACTGGTGTACGATGAGTAGACCTAAGACTGCACACCTAGATAGAAAATATTATGGGAATTTCTTGGGTTAATTTTTATTTAATTTTTGAAAAAATTAGAAATGATTTAAATAGATAAATAAAATGGATAATCTAGGTAAAACTTAAGGTTTCTGAGATTAAAAATATATATAATGATTTAGACATCCTATAAACAATTTTAATGATTTTTTGGTTTTTCACGATGATTATTGTTGCTCAAATTATAATTTTTGGTTTTATTCAATGGCTAGAACCGAGATGAATTATGTTAAAATTGAATGTGAAAGATGATACGATTATTTTTCTCATGAGAAATAAAATGAAATATGAGATGGAATACAAAATCTTGTAATTATGAATTACTAGATATCATGATATATGACTAACAACCCAAACAAAGGTGAGTTTTTAAATGAACCAAATAAAATAAAAATGTATTATCATCAAGACCATGTAGAAAAGAAGATTTATCTCCCCACATATATAGAAATTTGGAACAAGTTCTCCATATAATTTCTCAATGGAATAGGATGATGTTTCTTGTATGGAAAAGAAGGTTATAAGATGGTAAATTCCCAAGGAAAAATGAAAATTTTGGTTAACTATATATATGGGGAAAATGGTTTCCATAATGAATCATCTGCAGTTGAATGTTTTAAATGTGGAAAGTATAGAAATTATAAAAATATCTTAGGGAGAAATATTGAAAATTTTATTATAAAGGTTATATTATAAAAAGGTTTTACTATTGATAATAATAAGACTAAGAATTACATATACATGGTATGAATTATTTTAATCATATTTCTTATGTTAAAAGTAGTAATCATGATTAAATTGAGGAGGATAAATTTTAATACATGATTTATATTTCATATTATATGAAGAAAGTATTAAGGAATAATATGAAAAATAATAGTTAAAGTTTTAATAAGGAAGTGGAATGATTGAAGTGTTTATTTATTGGGATTCAATAATTATGTTGTATAAGTGTTTGATAAATGATATTGTGGTTATAATAATCATGAAACATCTAATTATTGTTATATTGTAGTTTTTCTTTATGTATTTTCAATCATATATTTAATGGTACTAATAACCTAAAAATTTGATTTAGTGGTAAGTGGATATTCTTGGTAAACACATGATTGAGGTATAGCTAACCCTTAATATTTTACTTAAATTGATATAATAATGTTTATTTGGTATAAATAGATGATTTATATTGAAAAATTGAATTCTATATTATTGGTGACCATGAAATTAATTATTGATTTGATGAAAAAGTTATTTATGTTATCTTTGATGAATTTTGTTTCATTTTTTGATTTATGGAATATATTAGATAGTCTACATTTTTATTTGAAAAAAAAAGATAGATTTAATTTTTAGGAGAATATATGTTTTTATTTAGTTTTTTTGGGGATTTAGGTTATTAGCATGTTTTAGTATAATATAAAATCAAGTTATTCACATGTTTGGTAAGTTACATTGAAAGATACATTATGTTATTCAGGGATTAATGTTAAATTAATTTTTAAAAAAAATTATGACTTATTTTTTCTATTTTTTTTTGTTTTGAATATTGGTTAATCATGCTTTAATTTACAATTTAGCTATTTAGGGAGTGAATTATGTTTATCTTTGGGTATTATTATTGAAATATTTGATATTAATCTTTAAAATTATATTTTATTCATATTAGTTATATTAGCATGTACTAAACATTTTTAGTTTCAGTAACTAAATAGAGATAAGAAAAATATCTTGTCACTGTTTTGTAGATCTTATGATCTATTCAAAGTTTATTTTAGTGATTTAGGCATGAAAATTTCATATTTTTCATCTATCGTTGGAATATGGGATAAAAAGAGGTTGAAACTAAATGAATAATACAACCAAATGATGAAATTACATTTATGTATTCGAATAGATAAAGTATATTTTTAGTATATATTGATAAATTAAATCCTTCAAGATTATCCATTACTTGAATAAGGGAAAGTTTAGGTATGAGAATACTTAAATATATAAATGGAAAACTATAAACTTTAAATAAGTAACTCATAAATGATGTTTATACCTTAACTTAGGAATCTTTAGGATTAAATCTATGTTATCCATGTTTATTTTTCTATTAGTTTCTCTAATATAACTAGTTATAAATTATATCATCAAATTCCATAATAATATATTTAAATACTTTATAATAGTTCATTAATATTATATAAATAAATCATATAATATCACTAGGGAGTGTCAGAAAAGGTGTGTATTTAGGTATATTTTGGGTGTATAAAGTGATTATAAAGTTAATACACAAAAAAATTAGGGTCATTAACCCTAGGTGAATTTTTTCTAGAGCCTATATAAAATTTTTTGTATTCAGATAACGATTTCTTTGCTAGGAAACCACACACTCTATAATTAATAAAAATTTAAGGATTTCCCATATATCTGGGATTATACCTAGGGTTTTCATTAATGTTTTATAATCATAATACCCAAAAATAACTAATCTCTTCTTTGATATTAACTAAAGAACCCTAGACACACACTCCCATACCAGGTTCTAAAAACAGATACTTTAGTTACTTCATTTGACACCAAATGAGATGAGCCAAAAACACTGACATCCTTATTCAAAAAATCTCAATATTTAAATATTACATATCAAAAATAAACTCAAAATCCCCATACCCAAAGGTTTCATGTATTTGGACACTAGATACTTAAACATATTATTACACATTATTACTTCAACACCTCCCATGAACATCTCTATATAAGACTTCCTTATACACATAATCCAATATATAATTCCCAATGGAAGTGGAAAACAAATGAATGAGTGAGATCAAATTATTAGTAAGGTAAATCATTTCAATGAGTCATAAAGTGTTAGATTATAATTATATAATAAAACCTGGTCATGGGAGAAATAATGGATTAAAAGGATCATGGGGCTTTAAGAGTTTTCCATCAAAGAATTATAGAGATACATATAACCTCAAACAATCATAAACATACCGTGGCATAAGAATACGGAAATAAGAGACAATAATCATGGTTCCTAGAACATAACATATAAATATAAAATAGAATTGTGGAATAAACATAGGCATAGGAAATAATTATATTATGAACATATCTAAATAAAATCATATCCACACACAAGGTTTTGAATATAGATAAATAGAAATTATGTTCATGAACAAGGTTGTGAACATATCTAAAAGTCAATCATGTCCACCACAAAGGTTATGAACATAGATAAACAACAATCATGTTCATTCAAAGGTTATGAATATATCTAAACATCAATAATGTCCACAAAAAATGTTGTAAATGTATATAAATATAAATAATATCTATGGAAAAGGTATGGAACGTATCTAAATAGTAATCATGACCCTATAAAAGGTAGTGGATATAGCTAAATAGAAATCATATCTAGACACAACATCTTTATCACATGATATTAAAATATTTAAATAATGTATTATAGGGATATATATGAATACACCCATTATATAATGATAAAATGCATGTATATATTATAAATGAAATCAATAATACATCATATCCTAAAAACTCATGGAAAGAAAATGGGCTTCAGAACATTCCCAAATGGTATCATATAACATGACCTCATGAGTTGGATCAGTTGAGACCAGAAGTTCAATCACCCCAAAGGATTATTTCATAAGAGAAATTAGATGGATATTCATGAAATACATCTCTATAATTTATGGATAATTTGGAGATAAGAAGGAAAAACTGAAGTAAAAAAATACATGAAAGAGTTTTTAGAAAACATTTCTTAATATTTTATTAAAAATAAAATGTTATGAGTCACTTTCAAAACTATTTTTCAAGAAGGTAGAAAGGAAAAAATTAAAAAAATAACTTTAAAATATATCCCATGAATGGAAAAGTTGAAAATAATTCAGTATTAATTCAAAAAATTTGGAGTGGAATATAAAGTACATTAATGTTAAATAAAATTCATGTTCCATATTTTAACATATCTTTATTGAAACCCGTATTATTAAAAGAGTAATAAATATTACTTCTGAAAAGAAGAAAAGGGAAGTATAGAAATCATATAAAATAATAAATATTTGGCTTTCTAAAAAATAAATGATAATATTTGTAGAAATAATATATATATATATATATGGAAGAAAAATATATATTTAGAGTGGATGGGAATTATTCTTAACAAGGCCATATTTTTATAAAGAAAGAAATATATCAAAGAATAATACCTTAATGTGAAGATGTAAATTCCATAGAAAATATAGAGGATATGAAATATAATATAATTATATAATATAATAAATCAATATTGTAAGATTATAGTTAAATATGAATGATTATGACTCCAAGAAATTAGTTGAGTTAAGAAAACCCCTTACAGTTTTTGTAATAAATGAATCAAAAGACTTGAAGTGGTGTAACTTGAATAGGGACCTTAAATTCCATGAATAAAAATTGAATCATGATAAAATATTGTGAAGTGATATTATATAAATCACATAAATAAAAATAGATTCATAATATAAAACTCATCTCAGTAGAAAAAGTTTAAGACAAAAACCTATTTACGGCTTTGGTACTAAATAAATCAAAGGAATATGAAAGATAGGATATGAAATAGAACATTAAATACCATGAATGAAAATATAATCCTTAAAAAATATTAAAAATATCTATTATATGTCATATAAAAAAATAAGTGAATAATATGAAACATGTCTCAAAGAAGGAAATTTGATATGAGAAACACCTAACCTTTTATCCTGACATCCATTAAAGTATTTTAACCTCATTAAGGGATTAATTATTCTCTTAGAGGGTCTCTTGAAAATAGAGTACTTGGGGAACCTTATTGTGTCCAATGGATACAAAATTTTTAATATGGATCTAGGAGAGGCAACATGGTCAGTAATTTAAGAGTAATTCAAAGGATAGGTATGGTTTTGAGTAAATAGGGGATAAATCCTTTTATAAGTAAAAATAGGGGGACATATCCTTTTAAACTAAAAGTGAGGTGATGGGTAAAGATGAAATCACATGGGAGTTAGGTGAGTTAGGTAAATAAATATTGGTGAGACATGTGGTTATGAAATTATCACCTAATAAAGGTCTTCTAGAAGGTCAGTGTGCCATGAAAATTTAAAACAAATTATCCATAGATGATTTCCCCTTTTATATCCATTAAACTAAATTAAATATTTACCATGGTAATTATTTTTTTTACAAAAAAATACAATATTCTTCCTCAACCCAATTCTAATGTACTGCTTCAAAATTTCGACTCCATTTAATCAATTCAATTTCTTATTATGGGATAAATAACTTTTAAATTTAAAAAATCATATAGATTTAAAAAAATGAAAAATTAAATTTTAAATATTAGCTATTTATATTTTTAATTCATATAAATTTTCTAATTAAATAATTTTTAATATCTTCTATTATATTTATTATTTAAACGTGATCAATGCAATTTATTTTGATAAATATACTTGACCCCAAAAAATAAATTCTTTGAAAATAACCCTTTTGCCATTATAATTGTAATTAAATTTAACATCGGTAGTTTATTTTTGTGCATAAAAATGAAATTAAACACATTACCTAATTTGAATATGTTGACTCCAAAAATTAAATCCATTTTATTTAAACAAGTTTAATATAAAAATTCATAACATGTATAAATAATTTTTAGAAAATATTTTTTTAAGTATAAAAAGAATTATTTAATATTCTATGCCAAGTGAAAATATTTCTATAAAAATTAATTTATTTTTTATATATCTTATTAATATATTTCACATTATTCATTGTTGATCAATTTGTTCTGTTAAGATAAAAAAATAAATGATATATTGAAAAATTATGATTCTTTACAAGAATATTTTTTATAATTAAAATAATTTATTCCTAATTATTTTATATTTATTACTTATTCAATAAGCATTTAATTTTACCAATAAATTTATATTAAATAAATAATTTAATATTTAATTAAATTCATTCTTTAAAATGACATTTTATAGAAATAAAAAATGTATAAAATAAATATAATAATAAAAAACATATAAAATTTATTAATAATTACAAGATTATATCACATTTACTTCTACTTAAAAATACCCTCAAAAATTTTGTATAATACCTAAGGGTGAGATAAGTAATGGTGGATGTCACGAGTAATTATCTAGCTAGCATGGATCTCATAGTGATTTCCATGAGCTTAAACTTCTCTAGTAGAAGATTTTTCTCAAACAATAATTTTTGAAGCTAGAATTAGGTTTAGTATAGGGAAAACCCTGATGATGTTATCTCCTTTCCAAGATTAAAAAAATGATCCTCATAAGTAAAAACACTTCTACCTGATGTCATTACTTTAACCTTTTAACATAGATTTTATAATGGGGTTACTTCTATTTGTACATAATATTTCAACAGATATTCCATAACAGTCACATTTAATGATTTTAATTGATTAATTATTCTTGTATCATGAGATGATACATATATATATATGATACCAATGTCCATATATTCCTAGTGATCATATAATCCCAATGGATATATATATAATGGTAGGATTTATTCCTATATATAGCATTATATACATCACTAAAATTATTCACCCTATATACTTCTCTCTCGATGTCTCTATTATATTTCTAACAATTTTCCTTTCTTCTAAAGTTTCAATTAAGGTTAATATATTCATGCAAAACCACAAGGATAAAGACTTTATGTTTTTGATCCTTTTAATTTCTTTAATATTTATTCTACTTGAACATTTATTAATATTATTTCATGTTTCATTTTCATAATTTATTTATCTTGCATTGTAATATTTTTATCTCAATAAAATGTTTTGTAGTTTTTTTTAGTTTGAAGTTGTGTGTAAAAAATATACTTGATAAATTATTTATTTAAATTTAAATTAATAAAAAAATCTATGGGTGTTATATGGGAATTGATAGGACAAGTGTGACACGATTTAAGATGTTTCATGGTAATCATTTGTACAGATCAAAGGTTTGATCTTGATTCAAACCAAACCACAAACAGTAAAATTGTGATCAAATATTAAATCTATATGATCAATTAGTATACAACATCATTATTCAAGGAATACTCAGCCTATCGTTTTCCAAGAGGGACCTGGTGGGTTAGGTTATGACATATTGGTATCAGAGAGATATAGTCCTGGGGACAGAATTTAGATATAGATGTGTTGTAAGGATTGGTTTGGAGATTGAGCAGAATGGTGTTAAGGAATATCATGTTCAGATTTCAAGTTAGGGAACCCACTGATTATATAGGAACTGATGAATCCATTCACTAGAACTTTGATTACCTTCTTTTCTAGACATGCACTTAGGCACTGAGTGTAAGGAAGAAATGATGCATGCATCATATATGAATGGGTTATTTTATATATTTATGGAGTCACCGCCCTAAATATTCTATTTTGATTATGGTACATCTTTTTTAATTATAGGATTCTACCATATATAAATATAATCAAGATTATGTGATATGGTCATGTTGAGGGCCAGTTCAGAAACAAGACTTCTATTTAGGTCCATGTTCATTAGGTGTTTCATATGGGTAGTGGAGAGTGGTCCACCACCTGTTGAGAAGTAAGATAATCCACCTCCTCTAATTCAATCATACCTTTCTATTCATGTTGTGTAGTTAAGTTTCCTAGTATTGCATGATAATAATTTACATAGGTTCAGTGTTTTTCATGAGTTTTAGAGGAGAAATAAACCTATGTTATGATATTAACAAGATCCACATGCGGTAAAATACCGGTTGAAGTAAGTGGTGTGAATTTTCTATCTTTTTTTAACCCCTTATAATCATATGGTGATGTTGGTGGCTAGACTTATTCATGAAGTAGCAGGACACTAGTGGTACTTGGTAACTCAAACACATGATGAGGTGACTCTCCCATGTGCTTATTTTGATAACCTATTTTAGGAAAAGTATTACCAAATTATATAGTTTTATGTGAATATTCATGAGTATTTTTAGATGCATTTAGATGATATTATAGTTTCAGAATATGGATTGAGGTTCACTGATATCATATGATACTCCATGTACATGGTGCATAATGAATTTCTCCTTTCTTGGATGTTTGATTATGGCCTTTGAAGTGAGATCCAAGTGATTCTAGTCCCTCTATGCATACCCACCTTTTTTAGGGTTATGGAGATAGATTTGGTGATGGAGAGTTTCTTGGATGAGGAGTAGAAAATAGAATGTATTGATAGTGTCCCCCCAACAGTAAAGACCTTAGAACCATATTGTATAAGATAGGCTTCAGGACCTCCTAGACATCTAATATGTTCATAATTACAAACTTAGACCATAGGATTATCCACTCAATTATTATAGAGGGGATCCATCTAGTTGGGAGGGGTAACATTTCATGTGACTACCTAGACCTTCATGTAGGAGAATGTGGAAAAATAGTAAATGGAACCTCATGTTAGAGGAAATGATGTGATTAGGGTCCTCTTAGAGGTGGTCAGGGTAGAACTCAGGGAGACAGTTACATTAGAAGAGATGGTGAAGCTCTGGGGTGAGGGGTTAGTGTTGGCCATCATTACGACCCACTTATATCACCACCGCCTCTAGTAATATAGCTCTAGGTTCAAACTATTGTCAGTCAGGGATGTGATCAACTACAAGCGATAGAGGGGTATGAATAGGCGTTACATGAAATGATTTGAGGTATGATCTATGTCTTGTCTACCATAGTATAAATTATTATAGACATGGGAATGATCCATTATAGGTAGATATTCTATCCCAACCCATACAACTAAAAACTCTTACCGGGATAGATCCCATGATGACACACTTTTATCGATATTCCGACCTCATGCTTATTGAAGATTGGTTCTAATGGGATATATTTGTAGATAATATAAATCTATATGATTTAATTCTTGGTATATAATGTATATTTATATTTCATGAATAGACATACTATTTCTGATAAAGTCTAAGTTGCCTTCAATATGGTGGTTGAAGTTTTTACTTCATGGGTGAAATGGATTTTCTAATTAGATGAATGGGGCATGTGCATGGGAAACTATAACTGATCACTCACCAATTATTGAGATTTACCCTTAGTTTAGAAGGTATATAAACATTTATATTCTTGTTGTGGTGTGGGAGTACATATATTTATTCCTTGAGGATATAATAGGACTTTCTCCTTATCAGGATGTTGACTTTTTTATTTATTATCACCCTGGGGACACACTGATATCTTCTATATCTTGTCAAATAGCCCCCACAGAGCTTTAGAATTTGATATTTCATTTAGGATACCTTTAGGAGAAAGGTTTTACTAGGTCCATCATTTCCCCTGGGTGAGTCCTATGATATTTTCCAAGAAATGTTATGTGATATTGAAGCGTTGTATTAACTATCTCCATCTGAACATAGTGACGGTCAATAACAAATACCATCTTCCAAGGATTGAGGATCTCTTATAACACCTAAAGTGAGTGAAGTTGATCTTGATGATCAATATCAAGGATGGATATCATTGGTTGTGTGTTCAAGAATAGGATATATAAAAGTGTCATGACCCACCTTCCTCAAGATGATGGAAGGGACAACAAAGTTCCACACCCTTTCTTCTTGAAGTTGAATTGGAGATAATGAACCCTGAGCCCCACATTCAATAGACCAGGAATTCGTGACCAGTACCAAGGGCATATAATCTCACACAAAATGTAAGGCATTACTCTTTTTAATGAAAACATGATCATAAGATAAGATTGTAAAAGTCCCAAACAACTCTAAACATTTATATAAAGGAAACCAAAAATCCATCCCATACATGATTTAAATGTAAACTGAAAAAAGAATAAAACCAAAGTACTAAAAAAATTACTAAATGAAAGATACTAAGTAGCAACTCAGCAAATATCCCGAAGCTCGAGCTAGTAAAGTCTAGAACTATCCTTAATGTTCTACTGTAAAACTAAAAATAGTTTTAAAGACGTTGGGTGAGTATAAAAGTATACCCAATAGGAAAACTAAATCCACTCGTGTACAAGTGGGGGAACATACTAATTCCCCTATGAGAAAATATTAGAACCTCAAAGAACCTACCAAGGAGTACTAACCAACCCATCCTCACCATGGAACACTCACTAAATAACACAATTCAAGTAAAGTAGTAGTATAATCACGTAGATATTTGGATACCCTGCACCACTTTCCAACTAGTTAACTGTTATTTCTAATGGCTAACATCTTGATGCTTCCAATCTTAAAAAAATAATTGACACTTCCATAACCAACCCGCACACACTGGGGCCTCAACCACACCACACATCTCGCCCGTAGACACCTGGGCCACAACAACCATGCCTCTCTCCCAAACACACTTGGGCCTCATACCGAAGAAACGTGGGAAAACAAATCTGGCCTGCAAACACCTAGGCCTCTCATCCACAACAAACCTTTCTAAAGGATCTTGGATTATGATAAGCCTAAAACCATTATAGTTAGCCTAGATATTCTTGATCGGTAAGAACCCAAAAGAGGTTGTGAAGAAGAAAGATAGTAACCAGCCATCCAACCTCCCAGCAAGATGTTGGGAAAGACACCCTTCCCCATGAAATGGGGGGTTCAGCACAAGGTGCTCAAGAAGTGTGGGGTGTGTATATAAATCAAAAGGAACTAAAAATTATAAATATAAGTAAACAAACACAAATCCCAACTTACAAGTCCCAAAACAAACAAAAAACCCACACAGAACCACTTTTACAGCTACACCTATATGCACAAACACACAGACAGCCACTACCAAAGCGTAATCCCAACCCCTTTTTCATTCAACCATTTTTCATTTATTTATTAAGTTGTTCACTTAAATTTTTTCATGCACTGTGTAGGAAAACTACTAGGTATAACATTTAAAAAGGGAATCAGTACCAAGGTAAATCATTTCCATTTAAACACTCATTCATTTTAACAACTAAGAATGACCAACCTGCAGTCCCACTACACACCCCCTCTTTCCCTAGACACCCATTTAACAACTTCGAATAGTCATTCTTCAAAGTTATATCAAAAAATCATGCTCTCGTAACCAAACCTGGAAACCCCGCTACACAACAACACCACACTAGGAACACCTATTTTCATGAAGTCACGACAAAACCCAAACCTGCGGCCCTGCTAACCAAAAATTTCCCAGATGCAATCCCACTACATAAAAAGTCCATAAGAACATTGAATTCCCACTTCCCAACATCACCCCATGGCCACAACACAATCAAATGTAGTCCCTTTGCATACAATTTTATCCATTCCACAATCAATCGATATCTCGGACTGAGATTCTATCACACCTCATGTACCACCCCATACGCAAATCCCATAACAACCAGAATTAACCATATCCCCACTGCACACACATACCACATCCCTCTCACAGAACCAAATCCTTTGTCCACCCCTGTACCCACGACCTACACAAGGATAGAACCCAAAAAACAAACAGCACACAACCACTCCATCAAGCTAAGGGTATTCAGATTTAGCCAACAGGGGTTCTTTAATTACACTTTAAATAACTGGGGTGATCACAGAATAGGTTTGAACCTGGGGTATTGATTTAATTTACCAAGTATACGTGATTAAGAAGATTTCATGTTACGTACAATTATTAAACATCATAACCAAACAAATAGAACACCCCTAGTATGTAAGAAAAGACCACCAACAGACATGATTTTCAAAAGGCATACAGCCACAATAATCTATAAAGAAACAAATATAACAAAATAAAACAGGTTATAAACATCAAATCACTCCCATCCCATTATTTAATTGACCCTTGTTATATTTTTATCATATTCCCTTCTTATTTATTTCTTGTTTTAAGAAAAGTATTCACCCATTCTTCACAAGGAATCATTTTTACACCCACTCTATATAATTCAAAATTAAAGAGCGGAAAAAGAAATCCCTAATTGAAATAATAGGTGACTAAATATGATATTTGGGCCAAGAAAATGGGATTGCGTAAGTAGTAGGAAACTACAAGAAAACTGAGTAGGAGAGTGCTTTAGCACAGGTGAAAAACTTATCTAGATAGGAAGGATCTAGGCGCACCAAGAGGGAATGAAAAACACACTGGAAAGAGAAGATCCTGGCATTGAATATCCATATCCTATATTAAAGGAAGAACGGTTTCAAAATCCATTATCATGGGATCATGGTCAAGATCACATGGTTTTATTATCTCAAATTCATAGAGTGTTTGGATATTAAATATATTCTTAATATCCTCTAAAATTCATTTAAAAAATGTTCAAACAAGGATTTAAACTCAGTTTATGAGAAATAAAACGTAAGAGGTGTGAAACTAAAAAACTGGGAAAAACTAAAAAAATTGGAAATGAGTCACTGATGGGTTAGTCATTGACACTGAGACACTAATGGGTGATCTAACAATGAGACCTACCGACACTGAGCCACAGATACTAAGCCACTGGCGGGTGAGCTACCGACATGACCTACCAATGCTGATCCCATGACAATGAGCTGCTGACGCAACGACTCATCAATACCCCTAACTCATCGATGTTGATGCCCCTAGCTCACTAATGCTGACACCCCTGACTCACTGATGTTGATGCCCATGAATCACTGACACCCTGACACTGACACCCTAGCACTGACGCCCTGACTCATCGAAGCACTGACATGCCGATGCACTGACATGCCAACACACTGACATGCTGACACCGACAGTTCAAAACTAAATTTTGGAAAACTCTCAGAATGAGTCACGGACAACCCCCAAAACACCCTAAACACTGTATTTTCACAAAGTAATGGCCTGATTGAATCTGGGGCATTACAAGAATTCATTGTTCTAATGTCTCTATAGACATTACAAGTTCTTATTATTTCTTTTTGTCATAATAAACACCCCAGATGTGTTCATAGTAATCATGATCCAAATATTTTAATATTTCATATACTAGTTTTTGGTGGTTTTCATAAAATAAATCCTCATTTTTTAGCACTAAATTTCAGTCATGCAGATCATCTAAGGATGGTATTGGGATTACTTGGTGAACATCATCTTTATGAAAAGCTCCAAAAGTGTTATCTATGGATAAGAGAAGTCTATTCCCAAGGACATGTTATCTATTAATCTAGAGTATTTTCGGGCCCGTAAAATATTGAATTTATGATAGCTTAGGATCCACCCAACAGCATGTGTAAGGTGAAGATTTTCCTTAGAATTATTGGGTATTTTCATAGGATCATGGAGGACTTTTCTAGGGTCATGATGGTACTAATTACCCAAACTCGATTGTGGGAGACAATTTTTATCCAAGAAATTTCTAGGAGCTTTTGAGGATTTATAGTAGAGAATGACTAGTGCTCCTATTCTGAGACTTCCATATGAGCTAATGGATAGCATGATGGTTTTTAATTATTCTAGAGCTAAGATTGGTTGTTTGTCATTTCATAGCTATGTGGGGATTTCATACAAGTATAGATATATGAGTCCCCATGAGAAAAATTTCACGACTCATAACTTTAAGTTGGAATCAATATTGTTCACCTTGAAAATTTAGTGACACTACATGTTTAGTGAGTGTTTTATAGTCTAATGAGACCACCAGAGTCTCTATTATGTCTTCACTTAAAGATATATCAACATAAGGAACATTTATTGGATGTATTTCCTATAGGATTATGATATTGAAATAGTATATACTTAAAGAAATTATGTATGGTGGCTAATTCCTTTTTTTGGATATACCATTCTCAGTTTCTAGTAGATGCATTGAGATAATTGGACTTGTTGTAGTTTTCTTAGGTGGATCAGGGAGGATTAGATTACCTTTAATTAATGATAGTGAATCCTTCACTTCTTCAGTGGGTAAGGGAGCCTCAACTTGGGGGAATTTATTTCAAGGTAACATGTGATCGTATTTTCTTAGGTGACACATAGAATAGTTTCTCTAAAATTGAGAAGTATGTCATCTTATTTTGAGGATAGATTACGGTCCCAATCACTCCATGAGAGGTAGTGCTGAAGGAGTTCTATAATTCCACCTTGGTGTTACATACTAGAGTTTTGAAGATGTATTAGGCCTTTATTACTAATTTTTTTGGTAATGAATAAAGCAGAGTGTTATTGAGTTCATTTCTCGATGTATCACCTATCAGCAGGTGAAAGAAGAGCACTAGTTCCCAAAAAGTTTGGCCAAACCCCTTGAGATTCTATAGTGGAAGTTGGATTGTATATTAATGGATATTTTTATATGTATTACATGATTAGATATATTTCATAACACTATTTGGGTTATAGAGAGGCTCGTAATAGAATTTTCGGACCCATTTTTAGGTGATTGTCTCTTTCAACCATTAGATTGATAGTTAGATAGATTAAACCATATAGGTTCTTGAAGATATGTAAAGTTCATTCTTTTTTTCTCTAAACGGTTCATAGAGGATTATTTTCCATGAAAGGAGTTCACTTACAAAAAAATATCTATTACTCCATTATTATCATGGTACCATTTCAGGCATTGTACAAGAAATATTATAGGTCTCCCTTATTCTTTTTAGTTATGGGAGAGACATCACTGGTAGGGTTGAAGCTAGTGAAGTTAGTGATCTATAAGGTCAAAATGACTCAAGAGATGATGAGGACCACTAAATTTAATTATAATTCACATTTAGAACATCAACGAAGACCTTTAGAGTTTTAGAAGTGTTATCGTATGTTCATGAAGGTCTTTCCTCAATAAGGATTATAGAGATTTGGTCAAGGTGGTAATATATCCTTGATATACATCTATATGTTCCAAATCATAAATAGAGTAGGTGAGATTTAATACCACTTAATTTTTCCCCCATAATTGGATTGGATTCACAATGTATTCCATGTGTCACACATGCGGAGATGAATTCGTGATCTATAGTGTTTAATTTACTAGGAAAAATTATACATAGATGATGGAGAAACACTTTTAGAGTACATGGTGGATATTAAGGATTGGTATAACTGCACCTTTTATGGATGATCTATTTCACTGGTTTTCATCCTTTTACAGCATGGAAATCTTCATGAGTACTTGTGGGAATGTGAGTTCCAGATTTGGGATCGGTACCCTCACCTTTTTTAGTGTTATGAACTTTTCAGATAGAAAATAATTGAAGTTGGGAAGGGTGTAATGACTCTAGTTTTTCACTATTCAACTCATAGAATATTTATAATTATACTTATAAGTTTATTCATGAATATGTCTTAGAGATGAGGGTTTCGCAGAGCCCCAATATTGGTATATTAAAAATAATATATTATTATTAGCTCAAGTGCATGATAATTCAAGAATTAATATTTTCTTATCAATAGAGGCACATATGGAAAAACATTATACCATGGTTGAGATTGTAACGTATATTTTACCTTATGAATGATGTGAGTTTCATTCAAATCAGGTCTCATGATAGTTCACAGTTGTGGGATGATTTAGAGGAATATTAATTAAATAATTAATTAAATAATTATAAATAATAATTAATATTTTGACCTTGAAAACAACTATTTAAACCTATATTTGGAAAATATATAGGTTTATCCATATAACCCCAAAGTATTTGAGAGGTTACACCATCGGATATTTATGGAGGTCAAGGAGAATCTAATAATAGTGAATTATTTATGGGAATCATTGAAGAAAACACCACAGATTCATTCTTCATAAAAAAAATTGATCCACTCTTGAGGTATGGTATATTTATTCTTATATTCACACCACCCTTAATATTTTTTTATCCTGGTTGGTGTTATCATTTCTATTTCAAAAATATTTTTCATGGTCTTTTTAACCTACTAGTTTTAATTTTCCAAATTTTTTATAGATTATTATCGTCCTAAATTTTTATTCTTAATATTTCTATTATCATGAATGATATCCTAGTCCACAAAGGCCATCGTGATCCATATATTTTATGGTTCAAATGGATTCCTCCCACATTACTTTGCGTATTCTTCACCATCCATGGTTTTTCTAGTAATTAAACTATTTTCATTTAGGTTTGAATCACAATCAAACCTTGGATCAGTGTGAGTGATTAAAATATAGCCGTATAAATCATGGAGCATTGGAAGATTAGTAGTGTTGGGTGTATGATGGATATCATAGGTTGGATTTATCTTATGGTAATTTTTGGATAATGGGTTTTGATGGATGATAATGTTTCTAGAAATCATTGACTATAAATTGACCTCTGGTGGAAAATTTTCCATGGTCAACACAATTAGATAAGATCTAGGAAAGATTAGAGGTAATTTTTATAGAATATTTCTAGATTATAGTGACATGTTGAAACTATTTTGGATATCATAATTGCATGGAATTTACTCTAAAAGAGGACAAACTTTGTATCTCAGAGGTTATGGTGTCTAAAGTTTCAATCCAAGTAAAATATCACATTCCATGTGACCTAACATGCATACTATGTACCCTCTAACCAATCATCATGGTTTGTATAGGGAGTAAATTTCTATGTAGTCATTTAGAATTACACTCCATGTTGGTCAGGACCACATAACATGTGATTTTAGAAAATAATAGAGATTGATGGTGGTATATGTGGAGTACCCCTCCCAATCTAACATTCTGTGTACTTCATACTACACACCATGTATAGTTTATTTGAATACAATGTTCTAGTACATGGTGAATCTTCTACTTAAGCTTTATATGTCAAGTTTCCTATAGAACACATTATGTACTCCCTCTAGACTCGATGAATTTACATGTTTCATTTCTTGAGAATCATATTTGGACAAGTGAATAGCCTATTTTTAGTTTTCCCGCATAAAATGTGATGGTGATCTTCCCTTTCATATCTAAAATGTATCATTAAGTGGTATGAGAATTTTTTTCACTTTAAATTCAGATATCTAATGATGAAAAGTGTGATTGTATAAATGAGAGAATTTTGATCCCCCAGATAGGGTTAGGTATCACCCTATTTCCTTGGGCATTATCCTCCATCTTTAGTTAATTATGGATAGGTTCAGGTATTTTCACGAACCAAATCTGGTCTCCATTAAAACTGGAACCCGACCCAGTCTGTGGAAAGAATCAAAGGGAATTCCCTATCCCCATGGGATAGCACAAGTTCCAGAGTATCATAAATAATGGTTTGGAAATGATTTACCAGAATTAGGATACATTAGACAACCAAAAACAGTCAATAAAACGAATCTGAAAATTTATGCCAAACAAGCCTTAATTAAAAATTAAGAACTGAATAAAAGGTTTCTAACCTAACACAAGGGGTCCCAAACTACAAAATTAGCTAAAAATACAACCCAAAGACCACCACATGACAAGGGTTCATCACCCACAAGTCGTCTCCACAACACCGTACAACGAAAGCAACTAGCAACCAGAACTGTCATCTCCAAAAGCCTTGCCCTTACCTATGTCAAACATAACCAAGTCTACTTACATCCAAAAGTGTAAGTAGGGTGTGAGCCTAATCCCAATAGCATACCAAAAAAATATTCAATATGACAAGCATTATAATATAAAAATCTTTCAAGTGTTATAAACAAATAATGGTAGCAATAATTTCTAAAAGTGAATCTTTTAAATGAAAATAGTTTTCAAAGAGGATAACTTTAAAGAATAGGTACATTTAAATAAAACATGTAAGATACTTAATTTTCCATCCAATCACACCATAACCCAAAGATAAATTCCAAATAGTTAATGAGCACTCAACACGGGAACAACCCTAGGCCCTAGTTAGTGGTGATCCCCAGGTACCTCGCATCTCGTTGTGAAAGTAACCGTAACAATATATGTTCTCGTGCATGAGCCACTAGTAGGGGAATAACCCATAACCTAGTATTCCCCAAAATCATCATAATCATAGTTTTTTTAGTGTTTTCAACATCAAACTTTCTAAGTGAAATAGGGACAAAACCACTCTGGGTCACTAGCATGCTAGTACAAGTCTGCCCACCTGGATACCCAATTTTCCCTCTTTGTTCTCAAACAAGTTCCACATGCTACCAAATTCCATTTACACATAACAAATACCAGTTATTTTCATACACACACAAAATAGTATCTAAATATTATTTTCTCCATTTTTATAACTCAAACAGATGCTTAGAATTTCCATAAAATATTTACACAAGTTATAAAAAAAAATTTCACATAAAATCCAATTAAAATAGATGTTTTAACACTAAATACATAACAATATTACACCAGACTAGAATTTTAAAAACTAAAAAAATTTTATAAATCCATTCCATGATTTATAAAACAAAACAAATTGGTACAACATGGAATACACAAGTAAAAACACCCATTTTCACACAAAATTGGCGCTTAAAAATCAATTGCTTAACAAATGCTACCAAAACAGTTTTCGCACTAAAAATAATGAGAGAGGAACATAAAATAAAAAATAAATCCATAAATATAACTCATTCTAAAATTATTACAAATAGAATCACCTACCATATATTTCAAAACCCTCAAATCCTTGGGCAGAACTTCAACTGCACCACTGTCGCACTACAAGGGGGTGAAAATGAACCTAAAACAACAATATTGGACCAAGAAACTCAAAATAAACCCCTAGGTTAGAATCCCTACATGATGAACATTAGTAAATTCAAGAATAATTGAAGAAATCCTAAGAAAATGGAAGAAACCCAAATAAAATGGGAGGAGGAAGGAAGAAAACCCACTTACTTGAGAGATCTTGAAGAAATCCCCCCAAATCCACCAAATTTTGAATCTACAAGAAATAAAAACTGATAGGGAGGATATAAGGAGGCTTAGGAGGTAAAGTGGGGACTAAAATGGTGGAAAAATAGTGAAAATTGAATGATTTATGGATGAAAAAATTTACCTTAACAAATCAAGACGATATGAGAAACCCTAAGAAATTTCACCCTAATCCATGATGCAAATGAGCTCCAAATAGGGAGACACAAAAATGGGGGATCTCTTAGGTATGTTGGATTTTATTTAGAGGTGGAATTACTTAAAAACATTAAAACTGAATGAGATATTAAATAATTAATTTTTTTAAGCAAGAAATGGGATCTCAGGTTGGCACAATGCCTAATTAAATCACCCAAATCCAAAATGATAATGAGTTCTTAAGGGATAAAAATGGATATTGTGGTTTTAATGGGTTAGGGAGGCCAATTATGAATTAAAATGGATGAAAAATCTTGAAAAACAATGGATTTATAAAAGAAACAATTTTTTTAATATTGAAATGGGCTTACGGTTAGGCCCAAATCATGAAAACCCACTATTTACTCCAAAAATTCCTGGGAAACCCCCGAAAAAAAGAAATAATATAAATTAAATGAAAAATAACTTTAAAATAAGTCATGTATGAGATAATTATCCCCACCAGAAAAACTTTTTTCCCTCAAAAAGTCATCTTGAATCCTGATCAATTAAGAGAAACGAAAAATGCTCTTTGACCCAAGACTTCTGCTCCCATGTCTCATGCTCATATGTCCCATGTTTCTAGAGGACTCAAACCAAAGGAATATTCTTCCCTTGAATCACCTGTTCGTAGGAGTCCATAATAAGCACTAGTCGCTCAACCACAAATAGATCGGGCTCTATATCCAACTCCTCCCAATTCAGCACATTGGACGATCCGAGTTGTACTTATTCAGTTATGAGACATGGAAGATTTCATGGATAGATTTACACTAAGAAGGAAAAGATAACCTATATTCTACCTTTCCAATCCTCTCAGTAATCTCAAAAGTTCCATCATACCTCAGTGTTAGCTTTCCCTACATTCCCAAACAGCGATGACCCATACGAGGGGATACTTTCAAAAACACCCAATCACCAACCAAAAACTCTATATCTCGACACCTCTAATCAGTATATGATTTCTGGGAACTATAAGCTGTCAATAAATGCTTCTTAATCAATGTGATATTCTCAGACGTATCATGCACAAGACTCATCCCCAACAGTGAGGTCTCACCTACCTCAGCCCAACACAAGGGGGCCGACAAGGACAACTATATAGAACCTCCAAGGGAGCCATTTAGATTGAGTATTGGTAACTGTTATTATAAAGGAACTTAAACAATCCCAAATGGATATCCTAGGAACCTCCAAAGTCCAAAACACATGCACGGTGATTGTCCTCTAAAATCTGATTTTCCCGCTCTGTCTGACCATCCGTTTGAGGATGGTATGTCGTGCTCATTTTAATCTGAGATACCAAGGCCTTCTAAAGGCCTTCCCAAAACTGAGAATTGAAATGGGGGTCTCTATCCAAGAAAAATATAGATGGAACACCATGAATCCTTACCACCTCATGAAGATACAATCATCCCAACTCATCCACTTTAGTTGTATCTTTGATCAGAATGATGTCGGACGATTTGGTCAGATGATCAATCAACACCTAAATGGAATTCTTACCCCGAAGTGTATGAGATAGGACAATAATGAATTCCATGGAGACCTCTTCCAACTTCCAGGTAGGAATGGGTAATGGGTGAAGCAAACTGAAGGGCCTTTGGTGCTCCGCTTTCACCTGTTGACTTGTGTAGCATCTCGACACGAAGTTAGTTATGTCCCATATCATACCTAGACAACAGAACTGTCATCTAACATCATAATAAATCTTGGTGGCAATTGTATGGATATCTCACTGAGACCGGTGGCTATCATGCATCACCTCCTTCTGCAGAGACGACGACACTACTAAACGGACCTTGAAGCCAAATATTCCCTCGGTAGACGATGCCAATCAGAACACATCTCCCCACAATGAAGAAACAGCCTAGACCACTGAAAAAACTCATCATTGGTCTATTCTCACTGAATCAACTCCATGAGAGAAGGAGTCAATAGAATTATCACAAAGAACACACCTCTACTATGCTCCTTGGTCTCCACATTCATATGAGAAAAGAGACCCATTAGTTTCCACTCATCAAGGGACATCATCAAGGATTGTATTGGTACTTTTATAATCAAATAATTTTCCCCCACATTTCCCTTTCCCAGGGTATAGAAAATGTCAAAGTCAAACCCATGCATGTACCTGATCCAACGGTGCTACCTCGGATTGAGATATTTTTGAGAGAAGATGTAGGCCAAGATTTTGTGATCCTAATAGACCATGAAATTCTCCCCAAAGAGGTAGTGATTTAAAGTCTTAAAATAAAGCATTGCAGCTGCTAGCTCCAAGTCATGGGTTGGGTAATTCTTTGTTGTGATCTTATTTTTCAGGATTCATACACCACCACATAATCATCCTATATAAGCACACACCTGATACCCATACCCGAAGCATCAAAATACACCATATAGCCCTTTCCTGATTCTGTAAATATCAAAACGGGGGTGGTAGTCAACCACTACTTTAGCTCTTAGAAGTATTCATGACATTCTAGGCCCCAAATAAACATCATGCCTTTTAGGGTGAGTGTGGTCATGGGAGAATCAAGATGAGAGAAATACCGAACAAACTGCCTATAGTAATCATCCAGACTGAGTAAACTCTTGATCTCAAACACATTCTTTGGATTCTACCATGAAATAACTACATTGATCTTCTTAGGGACCATCGAAACTCCCTGATCCAAGATCACATGCCCCATAAACTTAACCTCACTGATCTAGAAGGTGCACATGGAAAGTTTTTCATAATGGTGGTGATCCCACAAAGTGCTCAACACGATCTACAAATGATGCTCATTCTCTTCCTCGGATCCAGAGTAAACCAGGTTTTCATCCACGAATACCACAATGAAGGAATCGAGATATTGGTTGAACACCCTATTCATGAGTTCCATAAAGACCACTAGATCATTGTTCAATCCAAAGGGAATGACCAAGTACTCAAAGTGGCCATACCTGCTTTAGAAGGATTTCTTCGGGATATCTGACTCTTTCACCCTAAGTTGATGGTAACCTGAACACAAATCTATTTTAGAAAACCACTTTTCCCCATTAAACTAATAAAAAAATAATCTATTTGGTAAAATGATATTTGTTCTTGATGATTACCTTGTTCAGCTTCTGGTAATCAATACACAACCAGAGAGACCCATCGGCCTTTTTCTTAAAGAGAACAAGAGCGTACCAAGGAGAGATACTCGGTAGAATGAATCCTTTAAATTATAAATCATCCATATGAATATTTAATTCCCTCAATTTTGTGGGGGATATATGATATGATGGAAGAGATATCAAATATTTTCTCGGTGCCAAATTGATCGAGAACTCCACGTCCTGCTCTGGGGGTAAGCATGAAAAATCATCTAAGAATACCTCTAGGAACTCTTCCACTACATTAGGTAACCCACCCTCAAGAGAACAAACATTTTACTATATCATGAGAGATGATAACTGGAATATAATATTCCCCAACTCTAGCAGTTGAGGTTTTGCACGACCCAACCGAGGATCACATTCCCCATGAAAAACCTGAAGACTGTCATCATGTGCTATGAAACTCACCTACCACTTATAGAAATTGATGTCTGCTTGAAAGTGTACTAGCCAATCCATGACAAGTATCCCATCAAATATATCCATATCTAATACCATGAGGTCCCACTCCATATCAACTCCTAACATGGAAAGCACACGTAATGGTCACCTGAGACCCTTCTCCTTCAACTTTCCCAATGACGTCACCAAATCCATCGTAAAGGACTACAACTTAGTTGGTAAATTCAGTATGTTCATAGTACATGAATAGATGAATGAAACAAGAGCACTGGTATAAAAAATATCAATATCTATTGAAGAGGCAATTAGAATGGTACCTCACTAGTGCCTGATCCACCACATGAAGATGCTTAGTCTCTACCTGAGAATATACAATCACATGTTGCTCTTCCCTAAACTAGATCTGCCTAGAAGATGATCTAGCCCAACCACCATGGCCACCAAACTAAGATCCCTCTATCCTCAATGGATTTGACTGAATTGGAACTCCCTTGTAATCCACTGATCCAGCCCCACTTTGTAGTGGACATGCCATCCTGCAAAAGTGCTTCAAGTGACCCATACTACCACACTGATAACAAGGATTCGAAGGAAAATTTCATGATGGTCGGATGTGCCCTATCCTCCCACACTGGTGGAACACAACGGACCTCACATCATAATCAACTAAAGAAAACTTCCCTAAAGGTTGTCTAGAGCTTCCACCTCCCTTCTTTCCCTGATCCTCCTACTTTCTTTTCTTCTCATAAGTGCTGCCACTACCCATTACTAACACCATCCTTGAGAAACCAGCCCTCCCCTTACATTTTATCTACACCATTCAATCTCTATTAACCACTTCATCATAGGTTTTCATCTTGAACAGAAAGACCTGGGAATAGATCTCTAACTGAAAACCCCTCTCAAACTTCTGGGCCTTCATCTTCTCATTGGAGACCATTTCTAGAGCATTCCAGACCAACTCGAAAAAATGGTTAGAATAATTCATCCCTGAAAGATCCCCCTTAATAAGTTCCATAAACTCACGAGATAGATCATATGCCAAAACTTTAGGGATGTACTGGTCATTGAAGATAACCTTGAAGTCCTTCCATCCCATCTTCTCGTGCTTCCCATCTTGAAGCATTGATTCCCACCACCTACAGTTGGGACCCCCTAACAGGAAAGAGGCACACTTCACCCTGGCCTCATCAGGTGTGTCTAGGAACTCAAACATGCACTTGATCTTTTAGTGCCACTCCTCTACATCTTGGGACTCTGTGCTACCTTAGAAATTAGGAGGCTTGTTTTTTATAAACTCATGGTCTTTATCTTTTTTAGGACCAATATATTATTCTCTAATAGGATCATTAATAGGATTTTTTCTATTTCCTAGAGCTTAGACAGCCCAAACCACAGCCTCTACTAGCCTCTGATCAAGCGGTGAGGGAGAACTCTCTCTGGCTTCCTCCCATGGGTGCATGGGAGCTTTCTAGTGAGGCATGTTGTTACAAAAGTCAACATTCACAAGAAAGAAATCAGTACAATAGTTATGAAAAAATTCATCAATAATATCAAATATAAATAATCCAAATACAATACAATAATAGAATAAACAACTATTTCACCCTCACCTGATGTCCATGTGCAGTCTGCAGTCCACACATCTCACCTGGTAGTGAAGTCAAACAAACAATTCCAACATCCCTGGTGACTCAAGGTCTGTCACAAGAGGGGTGTTCAAGGCACCCTACTCGCGACCAAAACTCCAATCCTCGATATTCCTAGCTCCTCCTTAGCCTAACTCATCCCAAAATAATAATATAACCCAAAAATATTTACCTCATCTGATACCATTTTGTCACGAAACGAATTTGGTCTCCATTAAAACCAGCACCGAACCCATACCATGGAATGTCTCAAAGGTCATTCCCCATCCCCACAGGTTGGAATAAGTGCTCATTCATCCTAAATAATGGTTTGGGAATTATTTACCCTAATTAGGATACATAAGACAACCAAAAACAATCAATAAAATGAATCTAAAAATTCATGACAAACAAGCCTTAATTAAAAATTCAAAACTGAATACAAGGTTTTTAACAAGACACAAGGGGTCCCAAACTACAAAATTATTATAAAATACTACCCAAAGACCACCACATGAAAATGGTTCATCACCCATGAGCCGTCTCCACAACACCGCACAACGAAAGCAACTTGCAACCTGAACTGCCATCTCCAAAAGCCTTTCTCTTACCTGTGTCAAACATAACCAAGTCTACTTACACCCAAAGGTGTAAGTTGGTTGTGATCCTAATACCAATAAGATACCACCCAAATATTCCACATGAAAATAATTATAAGTTAAAAATATTGAAAGTGTTATAAACAAATTATGGTAGCAATAATTTCTGAGGGTTCTCTTTTAAATGAAAATTGTTTTCAAAGAGGGTAACTTTAAAGAATGGGTAAATTTAAATAAAACATGTAAGCTATTTAATTTTCCATCCAAACAAACCATAATACAAAGAAAAAATCTAAATAGTCAATAATCACTCAACACGGAAACACCCCTAGGCCCCAGTTAGTTGTTAGCCCCAGGTACCTCACATCTCGGTGTGAACGTAACCATAAAAATATTTGTTCTCGTGCATGAGCCACTATTAGAGGAATCACCCATAAACTAGTGGTCCCAAATATCATCATCATCATGGTATTTTTAGTGTTTTCAATGTCAAACTTGCTAAGTGAAACATGGACAAAACCACTCTGGATCGCTAGCATGCTAGTACACTTCCACCCACCTAGATACCCGGGTTTCTCTCTTTGTGCTCAAACAAGTTCCACATGATACCAAATTCTATTTACACATAAAAAATACCAGTTATGGTTATACACACTAAAAAACGTATCTAAACATGCTTTTCACTATTTTCATAACTCAAAAAAATGCTTAGAATTTCCATAAAACAATTACACAAGTAACAACAAAACTTTGCACATAAAATCCATTTAAAATCCCTCTTTTAACACAAAATGCATACCAATATTAAACCAAACCAGAATTTTTATCAATAAAACATTTTTATAAATCCATTCCATGAATTATAAAACAACACCAATTGGTACAACATAAAATACACAAGTAAAAACACCCATTTTCACACAAAATTGGCACTTAAAAATCGACCACTTAACAAATGCTACCAAAAAAAGTTTTCGCACTAATAATAATGGTATAGGAACATAAAAGAAATATAAATCCAATAATATAACTCATTATACAATGAATATACATGTAATATCCTACCATATATTTCAAAACCCTCAAATCTTTGTGTGGAACTTCAACTGCACCACTGTCGCACCACAAGGGAGTGAAAATAAACCTAAAACCATAATATTGGACCAAGAAACTCAAAATGAAACCCTAGGTTAGAATCCCCACATTATAAATATTATTTACATCAATAATAATTAAATAAACCCTAAGAAAATGGGAGGAAGAAGGAAGGAAACCCACTTGTGTGAGAGATCTTGAAGAAATCACCCCAAATCCACCAAAGTTTAAATCTCCAAGCAACCAAAATTGATAGGGAGGATCAAATAAATATTAGGAGGTAAATAGGGGACTAAAATTGGGGGAAATTTTGAAAATTTAATTATTTGTGGATGAAACAAATTACCTTCTCAAATCTGGATGATTTGAGAAATCCTGAGATATTTCTCTCTAATCTGCAATGCTAATGAACTCCAAAGAGGGAGACAAAAACATGGGGGACAAATGTAGCTCTGTTGACTTCTAGTTGGACTTTAATCACCAAAAAACATTGAAAAATGAATGATATATTAAATAATTAATTTTTTTTAAAGCATTAAATGGGATCAACGGTTTTTCCAATTCTTAACTAAATCACTCAAATTGAAAATGATAATGACTTCTTAAGGGGTCCAAATGGATATTTTGGTTTGAATAGGTTAGGGGAGGCCAATTAGGAATTGTAATAGATGAAAAATGTTGAAAAAAGAAGAATTTATAAAAAAAATTAAATCTGGAAATGGGCTTACAGTTGGGCCTAAATCATGAAAACCCACCATTTCCTCCAAAAATGCATTGGAAACCCCCACAATAAAGAAAGAATGTAAATTATATGAAAAATACCTTTAATATAATTCATTTATGTGATATTTATCACCCTATGGTCTTGAGGTTTAGATCCTATATATAATCCCTTATATAGGGCTAGGTATCCCATTCCACTACCCTAATCATGTGATCCCATGCCAATAATTTGGTATAAATTGGGCTCGAAATCCCCTTATGGACCAAGGCATGATCCCCTATAAATATTTCAAACTCTCTTTGATAAGGTGTCTTATAATAATTCATGGTTATCCCTTAATTTGTATTCCATGGAGGATACATAGATTTTTATCTTGGGTGGTTCGTATTTGTGGAGATATGTGTAGATTTTTACCTTTTGATGCCTGTGAAAAATGTTGACACTTCTTTTATCTCAAGGTCCTCCTCTATTGGGCATATATAGGTTTACTCTTTATCTTCCCCTCCTGATTTTTTTATGATCTGGTGATTATTTTTTATTAATTTATTTTTTTGGAGTGTCTTATAAGTTATTTATAGAATCACCCCTACATAGGCATATTTTACACACATGTTGTGTCTTATGAAGATAATAGGTAGTTCAGTGGATATCTATGTGAACCAGGATTTAGAATAAATTATTAGTTCATGGTAGTGGTGTTGTTTTAATGTTATTTAAATATGAGAGTGTGGGTAGGGACCTTCCTCCTTCTATATATTATGTCATGTTTTCCTTCTTATTTTTTGGGTGTGTATTTTTCCCCTTTATGTTATGTTATATGTATTTTTTTTCAAACTCTAGTAGATCTTTTGGGGTTTTTTCAAGTATTTTATCATTCTCTAGTTGTTTTAGTTATTATTATATAGAATTTTCACAGTGTGCATAAAGGTGTGTGTTGGGAATAAGTATATTAGGATAAGGCCTCTCATTTGAGTGTTATGAATACTCTGTTCTAGACACAAACCTCTAAACTATTAGAGACCGGATTGCGGTGGAACACTTGACAAATTTCCTCCCTAGAGGGGTTTGGTGGGTCAAGTCATGTTAATAAAAAGGTAATTAAAACTTAATATTAATTATCTTAGAATATTTTTATAGTAGAAGATGTCCTTATAAAATTCATTTTGAGAAAAATGATTTTTTATGATGATCTTATGAGAATGAAATACTTATAGATAATGGAATAGAGTAAAGGAACTATATGAATATGTAAAGGAAATAAATAATGAATAAAGTGACCTAACTACTAAAATAAATTAAGTAGTTTTCACTAAAATTTGTGTCTTATTTATCATGTTGACATGAATGGGATTCTATGGAATTAGATGATTGATATAAATGGGATTATTTTTATCAAATAATAGAATGGATTTTTTTGAGTAAAACATATGTATATTGTTATTAAATAAAAAAGGTTAAGTATTGAGTCTAATGTTATAAGATATTTATAAAAATTAAGTAATTACATAATACCAAGTTTGGGGATTACTTCTAATGGTGTATCATAGTTACAAATAAATGGAAAATTATTTATTAATGACTTGTGATAAACAGAATACAATAATAAAAGGAGACTCAAACCATGGTGACTGTGGTAGAGAAATATTTTTGGTAAATAATTATTTGACTATGAGAATGGTAGGATGATTTAGTGGAGTAACTATGGTTATTTTATATAATGTAGAGGAAACTCTAATTAGAGAAAGTGGTACCATCTAGGTTCTTATGTGCCTATATAAATAATTAAATAACATCATTTATAATTATTGAATTATTATAGATAGTATATGATGAGATGTGTATGGAGAAAGATATTAGGTATATAAAGGGGTTATCATGCATCATATATATCTAGGAGTTTTTTGATTTCATGATTGAGGTGATTGAATTTGTATATAGTCTGTATTAGATAGACTAGAAGGAGATATAAATATATCTTTATCATTTTCTATGAGTATGAGGTCTAGATACTCTTTAAAAGATTTTGGGTAGGGATTTTTTATATTGGTATGTTTCTTTGTGAATCATTGGCTATAATTATGAGCAAAGATAAAAAGAATATAATACATTACAGAATAGATTTGGATAATGATTTTTAGGGGACTTGAGTGGACTCAAATAGTATTTTTGTTTCTTTTTGGTTCCCTACTGGGTGATAGATAAATTAATTAATTTTTTTTAATTTATCTTGGTTGTGAAATGATGTGGTTGAAATTTTTAATCCCTTACTATGAGATATTTAAGACTCTATGGACTTTCCCAAGAATTCAAGAGATTTACATCCAAGCTTCACTAATTGGAGTTCCATTGGTTATTGTTTTGAGGTTGTTGGATCTTTTTTAACGGAGTAGCATAGTGTAATAATCATTGAAGCTATGTGATCTAGACATTATAAATGAACTTAAGAGGTATTCATTCTATGATATTAATTTGTTTTATACATCAGGCGAAAATATTTCTCTGGAGGGATGTAAATAATGTAATATTCTCATATTCTAGGAAAGAGAACACCACATGAGAAAAAAATATGATATTTATCATTTAAGTTAAGGATGTATGTTGGTTTTGGTATCTATATAAATCTTAGTAATGTTGTATGAGGATTATTGAGAGGATGGTAAGGGGTTTTTTTGAGTCTTTTGATAGAATTTTCATCATCATTCTTCTCTAGTCAGGAGATATTCTAGAGCATGGACAAAACCTTTACTCAGGGTATTGAGGAAATCCTAATTAATCAAATTGGGTGGAAGATAAATTCTATAAAGATCCAGAATATATGATTTGATATCAAGATAAAATTCATTGATAATTAGTGTGATGACTATAAAGGGAGAGAGTGTTTGGGGTTTTCTCCCTGATGGAAACATGGAGGTGTGTTTGATTATCATGATTAGTGGTACATGTAAGTTATGACCATAATTATTTATCAGTGGATTGAAGTGATGTCCAAGGAGATGAAATCCCCTAATGATATGATATTTTTTGATGTGGTTGGTTGATGTCTCATTGATATGATCTAGATACTATTAGAGGTTTCATTATCTTGAGTGGTTAAATTTACTATGAGGAGTTATTTCTTTGGGTAAATAGATAGTGTAGAAATAGGAAAATTTGTTTTCTATGATTATATCATTAATCATAACCACATGTAATTTGATTTTATGGTGGAATTTTTAGTCCCTTAATTAACAATTTCATGGAAATATATGCAGCATGTCTTTTTTCTATTAGATCATCCCTAGGTAAACCCGTAGGCACTCTTCCCAAAGGGTTTCAATAGAGTACAGTTAATTCAGTGGGATTGTTTGTTTTCCAATAAAAATAGTATGGTTATTATTATGCTATAATTTTGATCTATTATTCATTACTTATTTCAAAACATTGAATTTTCTGTTCAATCGTGAAAATATTGATGAAAGGATCGGTTCTAATCATATAGATTTTCTTAAGCAACCTAAGGAATTTATTTAAGGTAGAGAGCTTCACATCCCACTTAGGGATGGATGGTAAATAATGGTCAAGAATAAAATAATTTTTTGGGAAAGTATCACACCTTCAAATGATTATAAACTAAATATTTATATTAGTGATTGATTAGTTATATTAGTGGATCATATTATCCAATGTGATATTTTCAATGTATTTGATTCTAGTAACGGATATTCTCTATGTGGGAATGGTTTTTGTAATGTAGTTATCATTTCTGATTCCAATGGATAAAAAAATTTATTAGTAAGGAACCTTATATCTTTTTTTCTTAGAAAATGAGAGTTGTATGATTATTATTATTATATTTTCCTTCAATTGTGGTTTTAAAGTGGTATTTATTGACTACCAAGTATCTCTATGACTATTTTTTATAAGTTAGTGGATCAATGTAGATAGGGATATAATATTTTCTTAGATGACTATAAAGGGTATGATATAGATTCATATTCCTTATCTTAATGTGAATCAGGAAGATAATAATACCAGTTTTTTTGATCAGAAGCTAAGAACATGAAGGATGATTCAATTCAGGGGGTTGAATAGTCAATAAAGGGAAGAAAATTATATACAATAAGGACTAATCAAACCTTCTTAAACCAATGGTCACCATATCAGACACTGAAGGTTTAGAGTCAAAGTTTCATGTTAAATTCTTAACTAAAGGGGTAGCATTATCCAAAGAGGAAGTAGAAAATCAAAAAGAAATTATTGAAGTGATTTCATATCCATACTCTGATTGACATCAAGATGCAAGCTTGGGAATCTTTCCTTCAGTTGTTGTGGATAGAATTTTAAACACTAGAAAGTAAGAGGAGAGAGTCTTAATGGAGACATTATAAGTAAGATCTCTACAATCTAATTAACATTAATCTACAGAAAAAAACACATATGAGGGTGTAGATTTAGAGATCAAACAAGAATATGGTGTAGAAATAGAGTATATTCCATGTGACAAAAAAAATAAGCCTTAAAATACCACAATGGAGGAATAAACTACAATAGAAAATGCACTTACTGCTATAGATATATCCACCTCAAAAAAGATCAGCAGTAACACCATATATATTAAAGGAGGAGGGATAGAAGTAAGAACCACTTTTTATCTTATAATGAACTATAATGATGAAGTTAAGGAAAAGGAATTAGTTTTTAATTCTAAAATGTAATACTATGACAATATATGTTCTATAATTCATTGAGTTTTCACCAAACATGAACAATCATAAGGGATTGATTCTCAGTACCATATATTAGTTTGGGGTTTTAATATGGGGAAGAACAATGTATAGGATTTTATCATGACTTAGGAATATATGGGTTCATTTTTTTGGATCTTATTTATGAGGATTTAGAGTGGATTATATTTCTAACTATTTGGATCCTATGTAGGATGCATAGTTATAACAACTTAATATGTACTAGAAGGGTTTATCCAGTATTAGTGAGTCAAATTTTTTATCCTTTCAATTTCCCACTCAAGCCTAAAAAGTGTTTTTATCTTAAAATATGAATAGAAAATAAATTTTTAAGGGTTATAAATTGTTTTAGGGTTCTTTATTACTATATTTAAAATTAGTTAAAGAGGTTATTTGGTTATATGTGGTTGATTATTTTCAAAAATGAAAAGTTTTAAGGTGGAGAGGATGTAACATTATGGGTCTTCATATGGGTATGCCTTTTCTTGTTATCATAATCTGATGTTTGAATCAGATTTTATGGAATAGATATTACACATTTAAATTTAGATGATGTGTTTTAGTGTCTTGGTTAACCACCAAGAGGTTGTTTTAGAAATATATTAATTTTTGAATAAAAAGGGATAAATGGATAATTCACCATTGTAGGGGTGTCAGACTAGAAAGTGTATTACTCTATTCAGTCTACAATAGGGTTTTTTCTTAAGGACATGTAGTTTCTAAATTTTTATAAGATGTTGGGTTAGTCCACAATGGTGGCAAGACATTTTTTAAATATATAATGGATTTATTTATTAACAGTAAACCTAATTTGTTTCCCATATAAATTAATTTTACAGAAATTGAAGGTGATGTGAGGGTTTATGAGGATGGAATCCATCATGGATGTAGAGTCACAAGAGATTGGGATTTCATCATTGGAGGGTCACTAGACTTGTGAAAATAGGTTTGTTCCTTGATATAGTGCTGATTTGAATGCTTAAAATTATCTCTATTTGTTTTATACATAAATATTTAAATATTTTTATAAAATTTTGGTATTATTCTCCCTACCTCATAAAGAATTTAATTCCTTTTAATTCATAAAAATCCAACAAATGGATTTCAGGTAATGATAAAGATAATTTCTTGAGGTGAAATCATAAAACCCTTTTTAACATTTTTGTTTGATCAAATCATCAAACCTACAATACATAGTTATAAATACCTTAATGAGATAAATCCACCACCTTTGGAATTATTCCAATTTGACTGATATATCAAGAGAAATTTTATAAATATTTTTTCCGTTCTTCATATTATCTCTAAAATTTGGGGAAATTAGATCCTATATCTCATGAAACTAAAGATATATTGAGAATTAAGGAGATAAAAATAGTTTGGGTATGGATATTGGGGAAATAAAAGATATTAAATGTCATTAGAATCAAAATCATTGGTGTCCAGTGGTGATGTAGGAAAAGGATCAATGAAGGTGTGACCAAGAGGTGTGAGTCATATTATTTTTTATTATACATCCATAGTTTCACCACATAGGCCTATAGGGGGAAAAGGTGATGGAATTTCCATGAGGTCCATGAGAATTATGATCAAATGATTAGATGAAATTAAGATGTCCATACATCTATATCCCCCCCCACCCCCTTGGAAATGTGATGTAACCACATTGATTTTAGACATCTAATCAAGCGATCATATGGTTTTTAAAATTATGAGGTCTCACATATTGTGATAATGATATGGGAATGGTGCTACCATTTCATTAGTTTAATAAAATGGATATTAGGAAATATAGGGGTATGATGTGAGATGTCAATGTGACCTAATATAGTATATACGATCAAATAATCAGACAATATTATTTAAAACCAAGGTTATTGTAGTTAGTTCCGTAGATTATGTCATGTGGAGTGTCATGTGGGACCACAAAATTGATGGAAATGTGAAATTATGTGAGGGTTCCAAATTGGGCCCTGATGTAAGTGTTAGAAGTTTTTGGTATTTCATTTTTTTCTTGTTTTGTTAAATTGAAAATCCCTATCATTATGAAAAGTATTAAAATGTTTTTTTATTATTACGAAATACATTTTTTGAATTATATTTTTATTTATACTAATAATTTCTTAATTTAATTGTCTTTCAGTTACCCATTATTTATTCTTATTATTATTATTATATATATTTTTTCAATTCATTATTATAAAATATATATTTCTAATGTTTTTACTTAACCTTAAATATGACTAATATGTTCCCTATTACCCTTACATGAACCTTATATGTTCCATATTACCTTTACATAATATTGCATTATTCAAGGTTTATAAATTCTATCATACCCTAATTTAATTAGTTTAATTTTTTTATCCTTGCATATGTTTCTTAAACTTCAACTTACATTTATCAAATCCATAAAAACAATGGTTAACCCTTACGTCAGATTTGGATTACCTTTATAGGGGATTGAGGAATTTTAGGTTACTTTTATGTGAGCATGGGAACTTACAAGCTACCCTTACACATACAGTAATCAAACTATTATACTTTTATGAAACATGAATTTGACCCTTACACGGTGCATTATTTACCTTTATATAGGGCATATGAAATTTGGTTACCCTTAAGTAAGTGTGTTCACTTACCCTTACATAGATTGTATAACTTGAAGCTTACCTTTATATAGCTTGTAGAAAGTTCCTATAACCTTTATGTGTCTTTCTTCTTACCCTTATGTAGCATATAAAAAATTCGGGTTACCCTTAAATACTAATTAACATACCTTTAGGAATGAATTTGAAATTTTATCATATCATTATATATACAAGTAAGTACCTTTATGAAACCTTTATAAAATATTTCCAACCCTTACAGATCCTATACAAAACATGTTTTACCATTAATCAAGGTATAGAATTCCCCTATAAATAGTATCACCCTCCATTAACAGTAGTAGTGATCTTGAAATGGTAGCACAACCACTCTATTTTAATGGTAGCATCTTATTCAAACAGTAGTATAACCTCTGATACAAAATTAGAAAGTTATATTACCAGTATATTTTCTCCATTTTAACACTTGTGTTAGTGTAAGAAGGACCTCAATGGAAGAAGAAGCTAAAAATGTATGATACATAACTTTCCTTCATGTGGCCAAATTTTTTTATCCAAATCTACATAACTAAACTTCCCACATACTGAATCACATAAGTAAATATTCTATGTAAGTGTTTTGGGAAGAACCACATAGAATATTTTGCAACATATCAAAATTGATATGTAGCTAAAGTAAATAATATAATTATTTCTACAATATTGTTGATTTCATAAATACATAGAAATCTCGAATAAATTTAAATATTTACTTCAAGAATAAAAGAGCATAAAAATTATATGATAATGGGAGTGATATTTCAAATAATTGGTAATAGGTATATTTTAATGTTTATTCACTTATAACATGTAATTATGTGATTTTTTATCAAGAAGATCTCATGTTCTTGAGAATATCATGGAGTTAATGTAATGGGATTATTTATTGAAATTATATCATGGGGGAATGTGATTAAATAAACTCAACATGGTTTATTAAATCATAGTAGATTTAAAAAAAATATTTAAGTATTATGAAGTGGTGAATCTCTACTGGTATGAATATTTAATAGGCGATATTATAAAGGAATTTATCATCTAATCATCTACTAATAAAGTGGTTGTGTTCTTTACTATCATCGATATTCATCATCATCTTCTCCACTACTATTTTTAATTTCTTTTGGGCTTTCATTATTTTATCTTTTCATTATTATTATTTTGTTTTTTCAATCGATTTAATATTTTATAATTAAAAAATTATTTATCCAGGTTATTCCTTCTATTTAAAAAAAATATTGAGTTGTGATACCTAAATGAAATTCAGGTTAGTTGTGGGTTGTGACTGCTATAAATATTAGTTAGGTTAAACCACAAGATGAGAAAAAAAAATTTCTGTTAATGGGATATCACCCACTAACAAAAGTGATTTTCTTAGTGAATAACAATCTTCTAGATGAGTATATAATATTTAATAGTAGAGTATGATCTTGATGGTATGAACTGTTATAAAAATAATATGTTCTCCTTGTTTTATTTTCCACTGCACTATTTCTTTTCATCATTGCACTATTTATTACTCTAATGATTATAGTATGTTTAAGTCTCTTAAAAAGGACTATCCATCCCCCAGTTCATCTTTTCATCTCACTTGGAACTAAAAAAATTTATCGAATGGTGGTTCCTTTTAAGGAGTTGGTTGGTGATTACTATTTCATTATTTCTTTACTAACCATTAACCTATACCTGAAATAATAAGAAAAGATCCATATATTTTTTATGGAAATTTATGAATTTTAATTGTTGAATAACATTAAAAAAACTAATTTTAATAGAATTGGTTATTTGTGCTGGAAGGATAAAATAGAGTTATTTCTAAAAAATATAGTTCTTGGATTTTTTGTCATAATTTTAAAACCTTATAAATTTCCTGAGTTAAATTAAGAAACTCTAACCATAAATTATGCTACAAAATGAATTCTAAACTAAAAATTTATGAATTAACTTTATAATTCTATAATTATATATATGTATAGATGTATTTAATCATGTAAAATATCATTTAATATCTATAAGAATTTAAAATTCACTCATCAAGGACCTGATAAGTTGGAGAGAACCAAGTTGGACATTCAAAGTGTTGAGTTCAAATAATTCGGAATGAATGGTCAAGAGAGAATCATAAAAATGTATAAAAGATTCTCAGAAATTGTCAATAGAATTTTTTTACTCAAGGAAAAAATGAATGACGAAGTTCTTCTTGAAATAATACTAAAATCTTTATATAAAATGTGGAAATAAATAAAGGATAAAATTGAATAAAGTAAGGATTTCACTGAGTATTTAGTTGATGAACTGAAAGGATCACATCATCTATATGAGTTAGAGTTCAAGATTGATAACGGGAAAGAACATGGAAAAATCAAAGGAATGGACTTAAAATATAATATAAATTTATTAATGAATTTATCTAATTTTTAGTTTTAGTAAAGTTGGAAATATGAAATAAAAAATTTTACTAGAGGATTTTATAAGTACATAAAAATAAATGGAGGTTTAAATAAGCATCCCTGAATAGATCATAAAAAGGATGAGATAAAATTTTGAGGGCCAAAAATTTATTCCAAAGTAGAATGAAAATCATAAAAGGGAAATTACAGGATTAAAATGAACCTTATTTATTTTTTCAAGGAAAATAAAAATTTGATAACATTATTTCTATAAAAATAGAAATAAATAAATAAAATTATTTGGTAGTGATAGTTAGATTCCTAATATGTACAGAACTACTTTTTTTAAAATAATTAATCTGAATATTTCAAGTTTTTCCAACTTTATATTTAATTTGAATGTTAATTATGAAAGGGAATTATAATTAAGATTAACTTAGTCATTATGGCACACTAAGACTTTTATTTCAAATAATTTATCTTCTATATTTCCCTATAATAAATGTCTTAAATCGGTATGGTTGAATAAATTTTTAATTACTAATCTATTTTAACCCAAAATAGCTTGGGTACGAAAATAATTATCTATTTAATATATTTTATAGAAAATATTCCTAAATAGTTATAAATATATATGGTATGTGTACATCAGTTGTTCTAAGAACGTGAATGGTGATATTTATAACTTTTATTTTTAATTCATGTGATGGAGGCACTTTTACTTTCAGTGATAACTCTAAAGTAAAGGTTATGGTTTTTAGAGAATTATAAATATCCAAATATATTTTAATTTCTAAAGTACTATATATAAAGTTATTAAAACACAATTAAATTAGTTTCTTATATATTTTTATTGATGGAATGAGTGTATATCTTGAACATAATAAATGTCTTATTTCTAATTATAATACTTTTTTATTTTATACTAATAAAAATGAAAATATATACTTTATAGATTTTTTAGAACTAACCCAAAAAAATTTAAAGTGTTTAAACTATTTAGAATAGAATATATTATTTTGAACATAAGGTTGGGAAATGTTTTCATTTAAATATTATACAAGTTAGAAAAACATGGACTGGTTTTGGAACTTTAAAAACTAAAAGTAAAAATGTTTTTTATGTGATATTCTTGTTTACAGGGTAAACAAAACAAATAGACATTTAAATATTTAAAAAATGTTAATATAGTAAAATATTTATAACTACTTCATCTTTATTTATTTGGACCCATAATAACGACTAGTTTAGGTAAAAAAAATATGTTCTTGTAATTTTAGATTATCTTAGTGGATTCATTTGGACTCATTTCTTATCTCATAAAACTGAAATCCAAAATAACATTATTTCTTTTTGTAAAAAAATTCAAAATCAAAAAGTTCATTTAATAATTTCATTTAGAATTGATAAAGGATGATAATATTTTAAATTATATTTTTATAAATATTTTAAAGATAATGGATACTTCTATAATTTTATTTCCCCTAGAACTCCACAAAAAAATAGTGTTGTTGAGAGGAATAACATAACTATTCAAGAAATGGAAAGAACTGTGTTAAATGAATTCAATTTACCAAAATATTGTTTTAATGAATTGATTAATACTTATTGTTATATCTAAAAAAGAGTTTATGTTATACCCATGTTAAATAAAACTCATTATGAACTATTTAAATAAAAAAATCCAATATTGGTCACTTTAATGATTTTGGTTACAGAGTTTATTTTTTAAATACTAAAGATAATATAGTCAAGTTTCATGATTAATGTGGTGAAGGTATTTTTCAAGAATTTTAAATTAATAGTAAAGATTATTGATTATATAACAAGATAAATATGTAAATGGAAGAATCTGTGTATTTCAATTTCATCAAAAATAATAAAAAATAGAATGCAGATTCTAGTAATCCTAAGAAATAATTTAAAGAGTTAATTTTTAGTGAATATAAACTTAAAAATGATAATGCATCAGTTTAGGGGTTTAAATATCTTCTCAATATGATCATATAAAATGGTAAAATCATTGATATCATTTTTAAAAAATTGAAATTGTAAATATTGATTAAGGAATAACACTTAGAAATTTTATTTTGAATTTTGGATTAATTTTTTCCTTTGTTGCTGATTTTATGCTTATTAATGTTAAATAAGAATTGAATGATTTAAATTAGAAAAACTTTATTCATGAAGGACTTAACCATATTGAAATAAATAAATTCTAAAATTTGGTATATTTTCCAAAAGACAAATTATCCATTGGAACCAAATGGATTTTTTAAAATAAAACTTTTTAAGACTGGTTATAGTAAAAAAATAAGACTAGATAAGTTTCCCAATGATATTTACAATAAAAAGGTTTTGATTTTGAAGTTTCATTTTCACAAATTCTAGAAAAGAATACATTTTAATACTATTATCCTTTTATTGTTATTAAAATTTAAAATTATTTCAAATGGATGTAAAAAATTCCATTTTTAAATGGTATAATTTTTGAAGAGGTGTATGTTAATCAACTATCTAATTTCAAAACAGATTAATTTCCAAATCATGTTTTAAAAATATCTAATTTTTTATGATTCTAAAGTAATATCCAAGATATTGGTCTGATATAATAACTATATTTTTATTACAAAACGATTTTAACTAAGGAAAGGTTGATCTAACTCTTTTTTAAATAAATTTTCTAATTATATTTTAGTTGTACAAATATATATTGATGATAGTGTTTTGGTTGTATAAATTATATTATTTGTAATGAATTTTCAAAATTAATGAAAAATGAATTTTATATAGGATTAATGGGTGAATTAAAAAATTTCCTTGGTCTTTAAATTTTATAAATAAAAAAATCATATTTTTAAATCAAATAAAATATGCTAAATATTTGGTAAAAAATTTTCTAAATCATGTAAAACTATAAGAACTCAAATGAGAATCAATTCTAAAGTAGATATAGATGAATATGGAAAATATTTTAACAATAAAATATAAATAGGAATGAAAGAAAGCCCACTTTATTTGACTGTATCAAGACCTAGTATTATATTTTAAGTTTTTATGTGTGAAAGATATCAATATAATCCAAAAAAATCATTTAAAGGCAATTAAAATAATAATCAGATATGTTAAAGGTATTCTTAACACTATTTTGTTTTACTCCAATCAGAATTGATTAAATTTGTTATCATATTTTGCTTCTAATTTTAGAGGATATATAATTTATAAGAAAATAACTTAATATATGTGTCACTTACTCAGTAAATCTTATATATCATGGAGTTAAAAAAGGAAATTTTCAGTTACATTTCCCACAGATGAGGCTAAGTACATTGCTACTATAAATTATTTCACTAAAATTATTTGGATAAAATAAAATCAATATAATTTAAATGTTTATTTAGACAAAATTATTATATATTGTTAAAATATGTCTGCTGTTTCAATACCTAAAAACCCATAACAACATTTTAGGATAAAACATGTTGATGTTAGATTTCATTTTTTAATATATAAAGTTAAAAAAGGGGATATCATCTTGAATTTTTTTCAATTAAAATTCAATGTGAAAATATCTTTATAAACCATTATATTATTTGAGACTTGATAAATTAAATATTGAACTAATGTGGATGGATATTTAGCTTAAACTTTTAAATTCGTAATATTTCTTTAAAGTACTAACTGTTTTGAAAATCCTGAAAAATATTTCAAATTAAAAAATCGTTTTATGTGAGAATCCCAATTATGTGTTTTAATTTTATATATATATGTAAAATAAATTTTTTAATTTATAAGGATGTTCCCTTTATAAATTTTTATTATTATTATTATTTATTAACATGTTTTGATTTCTCTACATTAGTGGTGGGGAAATTATAGTTTAATTTTATTATTATTCAAAATTATATTATATCAAATTGTATTTAATTTTTTTATTATTCTATGTAAGAGGGGAATAAAATTATATAAGAATTTAATAATTTTTTCATGGATTTATACAATATATTTTTCCATTAGTTTTCAAAAGTTTTTTCCTTTCTTTTTGATAAATTTCAAAACAAGGGAGGTTGTTTGGAGTTTTTAAATGAAAATTTTGGTTTTCCAATTTATAAAAGGGGGATATTGTTATTGTTGGTAGTTTTGGTATTGTATGTTTTGTTGTTTTCTAAAATTTAAAATCCCTAAATTTATTTAAAATTATTTATATTTTTATTTATATTATTAAGAAAAACATTTCTAGAATTATTCTATTTTTATTTATAATAATAATTTTATTGAATTTTATTATATTTTATTTATTCGTCATTTATTATTATATGTAGTTTTTTCTAATACATTCTTGTGAAAAAAAATATTTTTCTAATGTTTTTCCTTACACATAAATGAGCCTTATATGTTCTATGACAACTCATATCTTTAATACACCTTAATTCAAGATTTATTACATAAAGGTACATATTATACAATCCAAGAATATCATGAAGGCTAGTGTCATTAGGAAATTAGGAAAATATCATTAAAATGTACAGTAAAAATATAATGAAATTATTGAAATCATATTTAACATGCTCCAAAAATTCCATCATTCTTCTAAAATTGCATGGGAAAACCTTCAGACGTACATAAGAAATGGTCAATCTATAAATCCCAGTAAGGGAGTAATCAAAGAATAGAATGAGGTAAAGTAGTAAATGTTATCCAAGAGACATATCAAGGTAATATAAGAGGTTTTATAATTGTAATCTTGAACAATAAAAAATAATATAATATAATAACATAAAGGCAATATTGGAATGTAGAAACAATATAAAACATGACATAATAAACATATGTCAAGGGTAACAACAAATAAAACATAGCATAATGTGATTAAAATAACCTACCATGCACTATATATGAAATATAATGTGATAAAAACTTTACTCAATGCATTGGAGGGCTTTATAATTCCTAGAACACCAATCATTTTCATATAATGTACATGCATAAGTGTTCCAAATAGATCCTACAACATAGGGATGTATTTCATCACTTTTAATCCCATGATTAATGATTATGATATAAATACATGGAAATCCATAATAAATAAAGTATAATTACATCTAGGTGAATACCATTGAGTTTAAATTAGGATGGTAATTCACTACACAAATGTTTGGCATGGAAAATCGCAGGATAATTTCGAAAACATAATGAGGGAACATAAAGATTCAAAGAAGGGATAAATGCGAATGAAATTTTTATATCATAATTTATACATCATTAGAATATTAATTAGGGTTTATAAAAACATATCCCAAGTTGAACAATTTGAAATTAAATTGCTTGACGTAATGAATGTGCTTAAATAAAGTGAACGAAAGAATTCCTTACCTTGAGAGGATGATTCTAAAAGATTGGGAGGAGCTTCTTGAGATCCTGGGGGAACCTTGGGGATACTATAGAGTAGAGAAGGAAGAGAAATATCATGATCCAAATGTATTTAGTGAGGATTAAAGGGATTATGGGTGGGTTTATATATCAAAAGAGAGGATAATTCATTATTAATTTCCAAATACAGGTTTTGGACTCTACATGATAATGTAAACATAACCAAAAAAATTAGAATGGTTTTTTCCATTTTTTCTACAAAATAGGATTTTTTTTTTTCTCATTATTTAATAATTCTAGGAATCGAACACATTAAAATAATTCTCTTGGTGATGTAGACGTGAGACATGTTTATAAGGAATTGATTTTAAAACCTTAAAATATAATAGAGGTTTTAGAGGAATAATTAAGGGTTTATAAAATTAATAAAATAAAAAACACATTATTTTAAATAAGAAATAGAATTTTTGTTGTGGATACTCTTTATAGTATTTATTACATCACTTTTGTGATTTTATGATTTCATAGTACATACCATATAATTTTATCATATTTAATTTTCACCCAGCAATTATACTATCTTGGAAAATTGTAAAAAAACATTGTTCGATAATTTCAATGTGATGATTTCAAAAATAAAATTTATTTTATCAAAATTATTCTCTAAATATGATAATTCATACTTTTAAATAAAAAATCACAATTTATTGAAAAATACTGGTTTTTTTACAATAATAGTTTTAGGACCCTTTTAAATATTATATTTGACTTAATAAAATTATATTATTATTTATATTTAATAAATATTATTTAATAATAATATTTTATTAAAATATAATTTATTTTATAAGTTCTTTAATTCATCAAAAATAGTGTCTCGATTGAAACAATATATTTCCCAAAAATATAATTTGGGTTTCATCATATCAAAATATAATTTTTATCAAACTCGTAATTTAATAGTTTAAAAATAAATATTAAAAATATATATATATAATAATTGTTTCCATAAAAAATATAAAAATTCATAATTTATGGTCAAGATACATAGCCCTTTATTACACCGGTGAATGACCTAAGGGTAATGTGTGTGATTGTGAGATTTTTATGGGGTGGTTCGGTGAACACGGATTGGTTTGTGATCTTAGTGAGCATGAAATTCTACCGTAAACTTTTTTATCATGATTTAGTTGTTGAATATTATATTGGGATTAGTTAAGGGATAATCCCATTGATGTTATCTCTCTCAGATGCTCTGATGAGTGAGATTCATTGGTACGATCCTACTGGTTGAGGCCATCTCTTCTTCCATCTTTGTCAATTAGACTTTATCATAAACCTTAATATATTAATATTAATATATTAATCTCAATGATCACTTATTCAAATAGAATTTATAATGGCCCCAAAATTAACAAATTGGTGCATGTGTTTTCTATAACTAAATTACATTATAATAAATTTATTCAATCAAAAAGGGAATTTCATTTATAAAAGTTTGGGTTGTTACATTCTTCCCCTTCAGAAATTTGACCCTCAAAATTTTCATTTCATACACTAAAATAGATTAGGGTAATTCTGCTTCATCACCTCAATTGGTCCCCATATCGCTTCCACAAACATGTGGGTTTTCCATAATGCTTTAACGAGGTGAGTTGTCATATTTAATAGAACATTTTCTCTTTGATCTAAGATTTTCACTAAATGTTACTCATATGAAAAATCATTATTCAATGGTACCACCTATGTATTCATTACATGTGAAGTTTTTTAAATGTACTACCTCAAGAGGGATACATGGAAAATGTCATGTACTTGAGATAGGTTAAGTGGTAGTTCTAGTCAATAGGCCACCGCTCCAATGCAATCAAGGATCTCAAAGGGACTAATGTATCTCAAAATAAGATTTCCTTTCTTCCTAAACCTCATGACTTTCTTCCATTATGATATATATAGTAACACTTTATCTTCAACCTCAAACTCTAGGTCTGGTCGATGATGAAAAGGCCCAACCAAGATCATTGTAATCATTGAGAGGGGAAGGGGTGAATCTTTAATATCTTTTATTTTATTTTATCTGTATTGTATATCAACTTTCACCTCTAGTTAAGGATTTATCACTTTTATTAAAACTAAACATTCACACATCCACAGGAACATAATTATTTAAAAGGTAAACTGTTCAACAAGACTAGATATTCCTTGGAATGGTTTACAAATAATCCAATACCACATAATCCACTAGAAAACAATCCTTTTGTATGGATACAACAAGTACGAAGTACCCTTACACTTGTGTATCACTATAATCAAAAAAAAATATTTAATTTGATTATTATAGAATGAATGATGTAAATAAATTTTTGTAACAAGTTTAGAAACCTTCACCAGTTGGTTGCAAACATATCACTAGGATACTTCGAAAACATCCACTTTTTTACTTATTCAAAAAAACAATTATTCACTTTCTTACTCATCAAAAGGTAGAAACAACTTATCTAGAATTTTTATGAAAACTTAGTCAAATCACTCACTCCAATTATTTGGTCTGATTCTTTAGTATAGAAATAAGTCTAAATAGATAGTCTAAAAACAATTTTTAATTGCTTCTTTCTTTTCAGAAAATATCCAGTCTGATTTCTAGATCTAATCGAAAAAACCTTGACCACAACTTCTTCTGAACACTTCTTGTATCTAGGTATGTTTCTCAAGAAAATTCCATTCAAAAACCTTCCTCTACTAACTTAAAACTCCAATTCTTCCACTCTCACCTGCACATGAACAGTGTCAGAGTACGTTGTACTGTGACCAAAACAATTTTGTGACTCATAAGTGTAAAAGGGAAGGAAACTAATTTTTTTTTCCTCTCACACTAATTCCAAAATTATGAATTCAAAATTCATTTCAACTTTATTTTTTACCAATTATCAACACATCTCAACTCTTTTAGATTCTTCTTGAAATTTCTCACAACTTTAACCTTCTTCTAATTAACAAATAATTCTTTATTCTGATCCAATTTTTCATTATGATACTATTTTTCACTCCAATTTTCTTGATCTAATTGAGAACATGTAAAATTGAAAACATCACATTCTGATGTTTCAAAGAAACTAAAACATATACTCCTTAAAAATTGTAGTAACTTTTTTATACTTTAGCTGCTTTACTCCATCTTCCTCACTCTAATATCTCTACTCAATCACTTTGGTAGTGTGATTTTATTTCTCAGGCTGAACAATTTGTTCATAGTTTTTTCAAAAACATCATAGAAATTAATAAATACTCCCCGAACCTTAAATAAAAGTGAATTGACAACTTTAAATTGTTTAATCATTTCATTCACTTTATTTATTTTTTCAAAATCTTCTCAAACTGATTAGACTATGTCCGATGAAGTCTAGTGTCTGATGAACTATCGATGTCAGTATGCATCAAATGGATTTATCTCTATTTACCATTTTATGTATTGGTGTCAAGTATTGTTCAAATAATCTTGACCCAATCGAAACAATTCATAAATTTTTTTCTTAACCAACTAAAAACAAAACACCTTGAGAAACCACTATGTTGTTTCATTTCTCATAAATATGGTTGAGTATATTATTGTAGATACGAAGATTGATCGGTCTCTGAAACCCTAATGATTCATTACAGACAAAAAATTCTTAGCTTAATCAAACCAAAAACTATGTCCCTTCTAATAAAACTTCGACAGACTGATGTTTTACCTCTAATAGAAATCTACATCTGATACTTTATCGGTTTCTTCACATGTCTGATGGATTAGTGGCACATATTTTCTATTGGACTAGTTTCAACCGCAACTTATTTCTTTATGAAACACTATAACTGATGCTTCATTTAATGAATCTATTAATTAAATGGATTATTCAGTCCAACAGATTGGTCAGCCTAATGGATTGGTTGATCATCATTTCAGCAACACTTCTGGCATCAGAAAATTCAAACTCCCAAACCTCAAGTAATTTCAGTTTCTGATTTTCCTCACACTGATGACCTATGACCAAAATATGTCAACTTCATTTTCTCTTTTCTGTCTTTCTTATATCATGACTTCTTCATTATGTTTTTATTATTTATTTCATCATAACATTGTGTGACTAAATATGTCAAACAAATTTTCTCCCCCTTTATTTCACAAAGCATAGATCATAATTTTTCAACTAACTTATGATGTTGAGAAACCTTTTCATAGGAAATCATCCTCAAATTTAATATAAAACATATCTAGATACATTATAAATTTAATAAAAAAATCTCTCTATATTATGAAAACTTCATTTTAAACAAAATATGAGTCTAAAAACCAACTTCAACCAAAAAACATTTTCTAAATAGAAAACTAAAATTGATGGAATTTATTAAGATCTTTGCATCTGTTCTTATAAGTTCAGTACCACTTCATCCAATCACTATATTTACAAATTAAGGTGATTTATTATAATGAAAAAAAAATAAAAAAAAGCATCAAAACTTCTTCCAACAAACTTCCATCATCTGAAAAAAAACATCATAACAATGTGCTCCCAACAATCTCCCCCTTTTGATTTTGTTCAAAACTTAGGTTCATAAATCATTTAATTTTTTTAACTCAAGATATGGATTAATTATCAACAATTATAAGCCTATGTGAGAGAAATCATTGTAGGAAATAATAATCATTGATAGAGAAAACCATTTTGTTTATATGTAGAGACTTATGAAACTTTTTTTGAACTTCAAATTTTCCACCTCTTCACAACATATTTCACTTTTATATAAAAACATGTTCTATAAAATCACTTAAACTAATTGTTAGAATAGTTCAAAAACTCACATGCTAAGTTCATAGCTTACCTATTTTAAAAACTCCCCCTAAATACATGCTTCCTTAAAATGTTTAGTGCACATCAGTGGATAGATTTATGAAACATCATATTTATAAACCTTCATAACACTATCAAATACTATATGGGAGTTTATAGATAAACACATACCTAAAACTTGGAGATAAAGAGATTAGACACCCATTTTTAACCTCATTTTGAAGAATTATTCCTTTGTTAGAGGATTAATGAATATGTTATCAACTTGTTCCATTGTAGGAACATATTCCATATTGAGTTCATGTTTCTCCAAATTATCTTTGATGAAGCGATATTTGATATCAATATGTTTTAAATAAGAATATTGCACTAGAATTATTCTAAGATTTATATCACTCTGAATATCACAACCTAAGAGAAGTTATAACTTTACTTCAACAAGAAAAACTTCTAACTGAGTCTTCATCCACATAATTTTTATTGCATCTTGAGTAGTGACAACATATTCAGCTTCATTCATGATAATATTTATAGAGTTTTCCTTTTTAATATGACAACTTGCGCAACGTTCCCCTAGAAAGAAAAATATTTTAGATATATATCTTATATCATACACACTTCATTCCCAACCAGTATTTTTATACCCAAAAAAAATCAATTTTCTTGAGATTTCATAGCTGATTATGAAATATTTTGTGTCTATGATATTTCTGAGAATTCGTTTTTCAACTAACTTATGATATTATTTTGGAGAAATTTGAAATCGTGCACAAGAGGTAAATACATACACAATTCTTTCAATTGAAGAAGTCAGATATAACAAACTTCCAACCAACTTTTGAAACACTTTAGGATCCACTTTTTTTCTTCTTTATCTTTAGAAAAATTGGTTCACACTAAAATTGGACCAAAAATAGTTTTAAATTCACTATTAAAAACTTTTTAAGAAGTTCCTTAGAAAACTTATCTTGAGATATAAAAATTTATTTCTTATTTTGTGAGATTTTTAATCCATGAATGTATTTCATTTCACCAAGCATGGAAATTTCAAGAAACTTATTCATATATTTTGAAAACTTTTCATAAGTTATTTCATCATTCTCAAAAAAGATAATATCATCAATATAGAAAATTAACATGAGATAGATCTTCTAATTTTCTTTGATGTAAAGATTAATATCAACTCTTCCTTTCTTAACATTTAACTTCCTCAAGAAGGTATCCAGTTTGTAATACCAATCTATTGGATATTACTTTAACCCATACAAATATTTCTTTAACTTTAACACATAACTTTCATCATTTCCAATAAAAATCCACATATTTTTTCAATATAAACTTCTTTATCAATTTATCCATTTAAAAATGATGATTTTACATCCTTATAAGAAAATTATAACTTCATTCTAAAGAAATTGAAAGATATATTATAATTATTTCTAACCTTACACCCGGATAAAATGTCTTATAAAAATAATTACCTTTAATTTGTAAGTAACATTTTCAAAACAATATTGATTTGTTTCTTACCAATTCACCATATTTATTCAATTTGTTTTAGAACACCCATTTTATACAAATAAGTTTTTTAATGATTTCCCAAGTATCATTCTTCTCAATCTCATCTAACACTTTATTCATAGCATGAATCCACTCTTGATGCTCAAAATCTTCATTAACAACTCGTGACTCTCCTTTTTAATACAAATAAGTATGTGCAACAGCCATTACAATTCTTCTTGTTTGAACCTATTATTTTTTATCACCAATGATTTTTTGATCTTGCACCTATTTCCTTATCCTAGGATGAGATTTACTAAGTTTTTCCTCATCACTAAAAAAACTGAGTTTGATTCTTCCATCGACGTGGAATCAAAATTGTTGGAATTATTTTCATGTTTCCCAATAAAAAATCATTTATATTATTTATCTTCCTCATCTGCATGTGTTTATAAAACATCTTCTTCATCTTTTTCAAGAAATTTTCCATTAACAGAATCAATTATCCTTACTGTTTTTTAGATGAAACATATATGTCCTCTACCATCTATAGCATATCTAAGAAATATACCATATTCATATCTTTGATAAATCATTCCAAAATTTCCACCATTATTATTTATAATATAGGGACTTCTAGAAACCCTAAAGTGTTTCAAACATGGAATTTCATTATAGAACATTTCATAAGGTGTTTTCTCAGAAATCATCCTATAGAAACATATATTCTAAATATAGATTGTTGTACTCATTTTATACCTCTAGAAGTATAGAGAAAGTTAATGTTCAATAAAAATTGTATTCCCTATCTCTACTAAACTTCTATTCTTCCTTTCAGCAATATCATTTTGATATGGGGTGTATGGTTTACTGAACTCATACCGAATTCCATTTTTTAAGGTAACTTCTAAACTCTTCATTATTGTATTCACCATCATTTTTACTTCACAAATTCTTCATAGAATACCCACTCTCCTTTTTAGATATTCTCCTAAAACACTTAAACATTTTTATAGCAATCCATTTATGTTTCAAATACATAATACTAGTAATGTGAGAAAAATCATCAATTATGTAAATAAAGTACTTATATCTAAAAGTTGATTATTTACTCATTGAAACAAAAAATCATAATGAATTAGTTCCAGGGTATGAGTTTAATGGATTTATAATTTCTTGTGCATATATTTAGTAATCTTCCATTTCTCACAAATTAAACAACACTAATTCTTTTCCTTATCATATCAGGATTATCATGAACATTGTCTCACTTAGAAAACTTTCACTTATTTCTTTAACACACATATCCTTACCTTTATTCCACAACTAATTTTATTCTATCATGATTAGATAACATGAATTATTAACATCACAAACATGAAAAAAGTTTCACATTATATGATGTCCTCTTATAATAACTTTTCCATATTCAAATCTATTCACACAAAAACAATCTATTCTAAAAACAACTTTATTGAATTAATCACAAAGTTATGAAATTCTTAACAAGTAGTGTTTCGACCCATCAATAAATAAATCCTTCTTTGATTTCTGATTTTCTTTCCCAATAATAGTATATCTAACACCTTTGATTATGATAGATTCAATATTTCCAAATTTCATTGTTCCTTCATTAAAAACATTCACATTATTTAAAAACATCAAATATCCTGTCATATGTGAGGATCACCCACTATCCAAAATCTAGGTTCATTCTCATTTTGTAGCTTTGAGAGAAGTTTATATAATAAGATATTTTTATTTCCCTTAATCTACCTTCACATCTATATTTTTATAATTTTTGTAAACATTTTTTTGTGTTGATAACAAAACAAGACATCCTTTAGCATGATTTCTAGGCTTTTAATATCTTTAACAAATATTTTCCTGTGGTTGTAATGTATTTTTTAATTTTAAAATAGATTTCTCATAATTCTTTCTTTGTGAGGATTAACTACCCATCAAACTATGTTTCCTAAAACTCATTGGATAATTATAGTGTTGTTGATTAAACCAACACATATTTTTTTGTGTTCCCAAATCCACCACAATACCAAAAGTTAATATAGAAGGAATATCTTCCTCTATAACTTCCATGTTGTCTGGAGTTGTGAACATAACTTTCAAAAACTTTCTTACCTTATACATCATAACTTTATTGAGCCCCAAACTATATATTATCACTCATAATATTTTTCTTAAATTCAAATCTCTTCCCAACTATATCGGAATCAGATGAAGTAATATCATTTTTATCTGACTCTAAAATTTTGAAAACATCTGAATTTTCAACTTTGTTAATTTTGGAAAGATACATGATTTTATGAACCTTATTCTTCTTAGTAAAATCTTCAATATTATATTAAAACATTAGAGGTAACCTTTTTTGATCTTTAATGGGTACACACTTCTAAAAACATTATCCAACTTTATAGATAGAGTTATTGAAACTTTTAACACCCTGCCCAGCTTTAGATAACTTTTTTTGAACAAGTTACAGTACTTATTCCTTTTCTTATATATTCAATTTAATATTTTCATTATAATTTTTTATCTTTCAATATTTTTCTTCAATCAATAAATCTTTTCCAGAAACCTAGTTTTATCTTCAAGAAAATATTATTAATTTTTTTATGTATAACTTTACTTTTTAAACTTCTTAATTTCTCTTAAAAGTATTAAAATATTTATAAGACATTTTTTAAACTCTATTTTCAGATGAAATTATAACTAAGCCTCGTATTATTTAGAACTACTACTTTTAAACTTATTATTCTCAACTATTTAAATAAATATTTTTTTATGAACAAATTCAGTGATTTTTTCAATATCAACTTCACTATCCTCATATTCATCATATTTATACAAAAAATTTCTCCTTTTATATTTTTAGAACATTTTATATTTTACCTTGGAATATAATTTTTCAAAAAATTTATTCCATGATTGATTTGTCCCTCTAACATCTTCATCGTTATCTTATTTATTATTGTTTCAAGGGTAATTCATAGAAAATTTCCCAACAACTTCACATTAAAAAAATTTAGAGGTAACTTCCCTTTGTACTTTCTTGTACCAATTTTATCATTTTTAGAAAATAATGACCATAATTAATAAAGATTGTTACTAATATAATTTTTGTTTTTGGAATCACAGTCTTCTTCTTCTTCAAAAACAATCTTGAATTTCCCTTTCTTGGAAGCTTTGAAGGAAATTTCTCGATAAACTTTGGAAATTTTTCGATCAACTTTTTCTTTTCATTCCAAAACATTCTCCATTCTAATTTAATATGTAATGAGAGTACTATTAATATCATCCAAAGATAAAGTTTCAAGATCTATATCTTCCAAAGATGAAACTTTGGCATCAAACTTATCAGGAAGAATTCATAAGATCTTTTCAATAATAGTTTAATCTTCTAGCTTCTCACCAAGATATATTATAGTGCTAACATTATCATTCACCCATATAAGAATATCACTAATATATTCAAACTCACCAAATTTGAGATCTTCATACTTCAACCTTTATATTTGTAACTTTTATTTATTCACATTTGTACTTCCTTTATAGATATTTTTTAATTTGTCCTGGATACCTTTAGAATGTACAACTCCCTTCACTTTGCAGAACTCACTTTCATAAAGTGATGACAATGAATAATTCTTAGCACTTTTATAATTATTTAGATTTTTATTATCTATAAATGTAAGTGGAATATTTTCAATAAGAAAAGTAAATACATCTATAGAATCTTCCAAAACATTTTAACTCAAAGACATAAGATACAGAAACATTCTATATTTCTAGATATGAAAGTTATTTCCATAAAAAATTAGAATCCCCTTACTTTTCAAACAATTCAAATTCTCTATCACAACTTCTGTTCAAAAACAACAGAAAAGATTAAATGAAGGGACGTTCTCTCTGATACTAATTGAAAAGGCCCAATCATGATCAATGCAATCACTGATATGGGGATGGGATGAATTAGTGATATTTTTTCTTTAATGTTATCTTTATTATATAGAAACATTAACCTCCTGTTAAAGATTTATAACTTTTATAAAAACTAAACATTCAAACAACCACAAGAACACAATTATTTGCAAGTTTCACTACCTAACAACAGTAACTTTTCCTTGGAATGGTTTGGAAATAATACAATGCCACATAATCCACTAAAAATTAATCTTTTTTTTTTGATGCACCAAGTAAGAAATACCCTTTTACTTTTGTATCATTATGATCAATAAAATAGTGCATGTTCATGTTCTAGAATGAATGATGTAAATAAGTTTTAGTAACAAGTTAAAAAACTTCACAATTTGGTTCCAAAAATTCACTACACTACTTAAAAAACTTCTACTTTTTTAATTCTTTAACAAAAAACAATTCTTCAACTTCTTACCCCATAGCAGGTAGGAAAAATTTCTTTGTACTTTGTATGAAAACTAAGTTTGATCACTCACTCTGATTTTTCAATATTATTCTTCAGTCTGGAAAAAATTATGAATTGATAGTCCATAAACAAGTCTGAATAACTTCTTTATTTTCTCAGAATAGTTAGTTTAATTTCTCAGTCTGATCCTCATAACCCGGACCATAACTTCTTCTGAATACTTATTCTATCTAGCAATTTTTATCATTAAAATTCCATCAAGAAACCTTTCTATACTGATTAAAAACTCATTCACTCTCTCTCTATCCCACACATTAATAATTTTAGAGTACGTTGTACTTTGACCTCTAGTTATAGGTGACTTAAAAGTGAAAAAGTTTGGAAAAACAATTTTATTTTCCCACTCACACTAATTCTAGAATTCTGAATTTAAAATTCATTTCAACTTATTTTTGACCAATTCTAAACACTTAAAAACTCTTATATATTCTTCTCAAATATTATCTAAACTTATCACTACTTTATCCTTCTTTGAATTAACAAAATTTTCTTTAGTTCAATACAATTTTTCATTCTGATATTGTTTGTCACTTTTATTTTTTTATCCAAATGAGAAAATATAAAATATAAAACTTCCCATTCTGATGATTTAAACCAAAAAAATGATCCCTAAAAACTATTATAAATTTGTTATACATCAACTGATTTACTCCGGATTCTTCACCCCCATAGATCTACTCAATCACTTGGGTAGTTTGATTGTACTGCTAAATCTGAACAATGTGTTCTGCAATTTTTTCAAAAACATCATTCAAACTTCTAAATACTCCCAAATCCTTCAACAATAGTCTAGTAGCAACTTCAAATTGTTCCATCCTTTCATTCACTTTCTTTATTTGATCAACAACTCCTTATACCAATGAGACTCCATCCGATGAAGTCCATCACTTGTGTGATGAATCAATCTCTATTTCTCATCTGATGGATCAGTGTCAAGTATTGTATGATGAATCATGACCCAATCTAAATAGTTTATAAATTTTGTTCCTAACCGACTAAAAAATAAAACACCTTGGTAACCCACTCTAATTCCTCAAGTGTCATGAAAATGGTTGACTGCATTAGTGTAGATTATTAGATTAATCAGTATTTGAAACCCTATTGATTTGTTAGTGCCAAAAGCTTCTCTACTTAATCACAACCAAAAACATTGGTTCATCTAATACAACTTTGACAGAACAATGTTATTCCCCCAATAGAAATCGATATCTGATACTCTATCAATGTCTTCACCTTTTTGATAGATCTGTGTCACATCTTTTCTAATGTACCAGTATCAACAACGACTTATTTATTTATAAAATATAGCAAATAATGGTTTATTTTATGAATCATTTCATCCAATAAATTGGCATGTCTTATGGATTGGTTAGTCCGATGGATCATTCGATCCGCATTTATGTTACACTTCTGACTTTAGAAAATTCAAAATCCCAGTCCTCAAGAAATTTTAGGGTCTGATTCACATTACACTAATGACCTATGATTGGAAGACTTTGAAATTGTATTATATTTTATTTATTTATTGTATCATTAATTATTCATGATTTTTAGAATATTTATTTTAGCATAGCATCGTCAAACCAAATATGTTGAACAAATTTTCTTTTCTTTCTTTTACAAAGCATGGATCAGAAGTTTTCAGCTAACATATGCTGTAGAAAACTTTTTTCATAGTAAATCATCATAATATTTAATATAAAACATCTCAAGATACATTTTTTACCTGATAAAACATCTCATTCCATTCTACAAACTTCATTCTAAACAAAATAAGAGTCCTAAAAACAAATTCTACTAGAAAAAATCTTATGAATAGAAAATAGAAATTGATGGAATTTATTAAGAACCTTGCATCCAAACATATTATACTAATACTAATTCATCTGGTCACTATACTTATAAATGATGGTGAATTATTTTAATGACAAAAAAATAAAAAAAAAATAGAAAACACTTCTTCCAGCAACCTTCCATCATCCAAAAAACAACTTTTAGCCAACTTGGTTCCAAAAATGATTTTCTACATAGATTTTATATCTACTTTTTGTGGATTTTATATTATGTTAAATTATTTTAAAATTATCTTTCATCTCTAGGATATTATTAGATCCCATCATCTTCCAATCTAAAAATTCATCCCAGTATATTAGGGACTAACTACTCTTCCCATAAAGATCCTTATATGGTTTTATTTAAATGCTATAATATTAATTATTTTCATATGATAACTACACTAAGGTAAGGTTCTAGTCCCAACATATTTGAAAATATATTGAACATGATCTCATCAAATCATCCATATTTTAAATGGTCCTTTGAGAGTGACCGTATATATAGTAGTGATAATCTATGTTGAATCACAGTTCTGTATCCAATGCTTATTAGGGGTTTATCTAAAAACTCAAGTTAAACCTCATATCTCAATAAAATATAATATATAATGGAAATTAATGCAATATTACCACTTCCTTGATTCATATATTAGTGATTTGGTTAAGAGATAAATATTCCTTGACAGTTATGAAATTTTCCTACTTTGTAAGATGATCGGCTGCCATCCAGATGGAATTATTTCCTTTAGGCATCCTGGGGAGTACTTTAAAGAAATAAATTATTATTTTTTCTAACTTACATACCATTATTGGTAATGGTTTTATCATACCCTTGGAATTTTTTTATTCAGACTTGACTTGTTGGCATACCAAGAATCATAATGAAAACTCTACAATCTCCCTCTTTATGTTATATAAGCAGAATTTTTTATTCAAATATCTATAAATTTTAGTTATTCATAGATTAATATAGAATGATGATATATGAACATTATACATAAGTTCCCTCTTTAGTAATAGTTTTTATGGGACACATATTTAGTATAAAAACTATATGAATCCATCTTTAACAAAGTTGAACTTGAGAATATTTTTTACCTTCTTTATTACTAACTCATTTTCTTTCTAGGACTCCTTAATCATATCTAAAATATATAATTGAGAAGTTATTTGATAAAGTTAGGATGAATATCATTTTATAATTTTCATTTCTATCCTTTTTATGTCCAATAATATTGAATCCATTACAATCCTCATTATGGATAGGGTTACAGGATCCTTTATACTTAGAGCATATAAAACTTTTATGAATTTCCTAGGATGGTAATAGATTGAACAATAATAATCCTAGATCAACTCTAATGACCTTCATTAGATCATATTAAGCTCATTTTGTGTGAATATATACTTAATGATTTTATGATCCATATATATTTCACACTTTTCTCCATAGAGATATTGTCACCTAATATTCAATGTGAAGATCACAGCTTCAAATTCTATATCATGGGTTGGGATGTTTTTCTCATGGATATTTAATTATAAATAGTAATAGGATATCACTTTTTCATCTCACATGAGTACACAACCCATTCCCATTTTGGATGCATCACTTTAGATTGAAAATCTTTCTCTACTGGTGGGTAATGTGAGAATAGGTATAGTGATTAGCCTGTTATTCATATATTTAAAGAATTATTCACATTTATAACTCTATAAAAACTTGAACCCTTATGATTAGTATTGGTTATTGGGTTTGAAAACCATGAGAATTTTCTTAAAAATTGATGATAGTACCTAGATCATCCAAGGAACCTACAAATTTACATCATGTATATTAGTCTAGGACATCTTTTGATTACCTATATTTTTAGAGGACCCATAGATATCCATTTTTGGCGATAACATTCCCCAATAAGGTTACTTTATCCAACTAAAACTTGCATTTATTGTAATTTCCATATAACATTTTCATCTATATGGTATTCTGTACAATATTTAAATACTTTTCATGCTTCTCATTTCTTTTGGAGTAGATAATAATATCATCTATAAATACTACCATAAATTTTTTGATTTAATCCCTAAAGACTATATCCATTCATTCCATAAATATTATTGGATAATTAGTGAGTCCAAATAGAATAACTATGAACTTGGAGTTCTTGTACCATGTACAAAAATTAATCTTGGGGATATCCTATGTTAAATTTACTTGGTAATATCCTTATTTAATATACACCTTGGATAATTATTGGACTCCATGTAGCAGAGTGAAAAAGGCACCAATCCATGGAAGAGGATAATTTTTATTTATTTTTATCTTATCGAACATACAATAATTAACGTAAAGGAATATTTACCAATCCTCTTCTGGAAAAAAAAAGGGATGGTGCACCCCATGGTGAATCACTTGGGTATATAAATCCTTTATCTAGATTATCCTATAATTATTACTTTAGATCCTCAAATTTAACATTTTAAGTTCTATATGGAGTCATAGATATTGTAAAATATATAGATATGAGCTCTATTGAGAACTCAACCTCACTGATATGATAAAGACTAGGATATTATTTAGGAAATACATCAGCAAATTCCCTTAAATGGGTATTTCTTCAAGAATGGTATTTTATTTAGTCTTGATTATTTAGGAAAGATAATATTGTATGTAAGGAAATAATATCCATGTTTGAGATGTTTTTACCAAATAAGATTCACCCTTCTCCTTTCATTTGTATAGAATTAGAGGGTGATTTTCGATACGAAGGGTTATTTCCTTCTCTTGACAATTTTTATTTCCTTTATACAAGGAAATACAAAACATTCCCATAATAGCATAAAATTCCACTAAGGTAAGTATAACAAGTTTTAATGGGATATTCAACTGAAACATTTTGGTATGGGATAAGTAATATACTTGGGATATAACAAAAGACCCATTTTCTATCTTCACGGATAACTCGACTTTAATGTTTTGAGGTGGTCTTTGAATAGTTATATTAAAATTTCATGATATGAAAGAATGCATAAAACCATAATAAAATAATACATTCTCCATTCTTGAATGAATAATTATAGTACCCATCGTTATTTGATTATCAGTATCCACCTCAAATTTTATGATGGAATACGCTTACCCTTTCTCTTTAGGCCTTGTAGGGTGTTTTCATCACTTATTGTTGACAACTGTTAGCCAAAAGACATTGATTTTCATAGTTTCCTTATTACTTAAAGTTAAAACACTAGATTATGGGATGAGGGTTTAATAGAGAATTAATTTTTTTCATCACATTATTGGGTTTCTCATGTCAGTAATCTCTAGCTAGGTGTTGTTCCATCCCATGCCTCAATCATTTCTGTTTCCCCTTTAAGAAATTATCAGGATTTTTCTTCCAATAATTTTGAAATGTGATATGTTGGAATTTATTTCCACCATTACATTTATCTATCACACCACAAAAATTAAACTCCATTTTCCACTTATTATCCCAAAGATAAAAATTAGATTCACTGATCTCCATTTTCAAGGGCATAATAGATAATTTTCCCATAGCTGTTGAAGTCCTGAATGTATATGGTTTTTCATAGACTCTTCTTTATCCCACCAAATAAGTGGGCATATTTACTTTTAGGGGTAATAAAAAATTTAAAGGTATATTATGAAAGTCTTATAATGTTTCCTTATACTCCTCTATGTATCCTTCATCCTTTTTATTTATGTTATGGAAATCCCTCTCCATTTTAAGTTAGATATTGTGTGGAAAATATTTTTTTGAAAAAATTTTATAGAATTACTTCCACTCTATTTATTTTATATCTTCCTCAAGCTTCATATTATTTATTAATGTACACCATTGATTAAATTATAACTCCATGCCATAAACATTCATCATGACCTTCTCTTACTCAGATCATTAAAGGATAAAGAATATATTTTCAATAGAGCTAATTTATTACTCTATGATTAAGGGGTTGGGATATCCATTGCAATTTGGAGGATTTTTTTGTATAATTGTCTAAATTAAAAAAAATTATTTATTAGGGGGGTTTTGATGTTCCCCCTAATTTAAATTTTGGTTCAAAACATAAGTTAACTAATAAATTATTGTCACAAATTTCAAGGTTCTTACTCCCATTTTGTTGGGCATCTCATTTATCCGGTTATCACATTTCCCCTCACATTGATTCTTGGATCGGTTTCTATGATTTCCATCCATTGAATAAAAATAAAGGTAAAATTATGGATTATTACTTTAAAACAATTAAATACATAGAATGGGTACTATGATAAATTAAGATATAAATCATAATTGAAATAATGTTTTTAACCTATGAATTTCTAGGTTTCAATATAAGTTATCTATGGTCTATTTCCTAACATAGAATGTTCTGGGAATTTTTATTCCCATAATATTTTTTTATAAGTATATTTTCAATTTACCCAATCATATCCCCCATGAGTGTAAAAACAAGTGTGTATCAAGTCCCATTTGTATGCACCAGGTGATGATCAAGTCGATCTCAATTCACCCTTTTCGAGGTTATTACCCCTAGGTTCCTCCATGTCAAAGACACATCCACTTGTAGTATCTAAACAGGTAAGTATTTTCTTAGAAACCACCTACTCTATACTTTAACAAAATTTAGTGATTTTTCCATATGTTTAGTCTTATCCTTAAGGATTTTACTATATTTTTCTAATCCTAATCCCATAAATAGCTAGACACTCCTATGAAACCAACTATGAAAACCCATTTCTTTAATACATATTAGTTCATGATTTATTATATAAAGGTACATGTTATAAAATTATAGAAAATTTTGAAGCCCAGTGTCTTTGGGAAATTGGGTACATATAATAACAACTTGAAATAGAAATACAATTACATTATTGAAAACTTCATTGACATACTCTTAAAATTCCATCATTCTTCTAAAACTGCACGGGATAACCTAGGGATGTACATAAGAAATGGATCAGATATAAATCCCAGTAAGAGAATAATCAAATAATATCATGAGGTAAAGTATTAAAAGTGATCCAAGATTCATATCAAGGTAACATAATAGGGGTGAGAATCATAATCCTGAATGTTGAGGCATGATATAACATGATTTCATAAAGGCAACATAGGAATGTGGAAACAACATAAAACATGAAATCATAAACATAATTCAAGGATAACCACTAAGAAAATATAACATAGTGTAAATATGATAACCTCCCATGAACTATACATGGAATATCATGAGATGAAAATATTACCCAATTAATTGGATGGATATATAATTTTGGTTCCACCCATCACTTTCATATCATGTACATGTATAAGTGTTCCACATAGATCACACAACATAAGGATTATTTAATCACTTCAAATCCCAAGATTAAGGATTTTGAGATTAATACATGGAATTACCCAATAAATTATTGTTATAAAAATATTGGGTAATTACTTTGAGTTTAAATGGGGATAGGAATTCACAATACCAATGTTTGGCATGGAAAATCGAAGGATACTTTTGGCAGCAAGACGGGGGTACATAAAGATTCATGGAAGGTTTAAATGAAATTGAAAGGGGTATATCATAAATTATAAATCATTAATATTATAATCTTATTGTATAAAAATATATCCAAACTTCAATAATTTGAAATAAAAAGGAATGACATAAAGAGGGTTCTTGAATAAAGAGGAGAAGGAGAGGATCCCTTACCTTGAGAGGAAACTTCTAAAATCTTGGAAGGAAATTTTTACGAGCTTGGGGGAACCTTGGGAGGAATATAGAGATATAAAGAAAGAGTAATTTAATTACACAAGGGTTTTTAGTAAATAATAATCAGAGTTTGTGTTAGTTTATATAGAAAAAGATAGGAGAATTATTTATTAATTTCCAAACATAGGTTTTCGGATCTATATGATAAATAATCAAAACCAAAAATAATCATAAGGTTTTTTCCCCATATATTCTAAAAAATAGTAGTGGTTTTAATTATTTTATAATTATATGAACTTAAAACATTAAAATAATCCCCTTGGTGATGTGTAAGTGAGTCATGTTTATAGATAATTGATTTAACATTAAAATACAATATGTGTTTTAGAAGATTCATTAAGGTTTCATAAAATTAATAAAAAAAATTCAAAAAAAATATTTAAATTAGAAAAATTAATTTTGTTTGTGGATACTCTATATAGTATTTATCACATAAGTTTTTGGATTTTATGATGTCATTAAACATAATATATAATTATATTGTGCTTAATGTTTACCCAAAAATTATATTACATTATAAAATTTTGAAAAAATTACCATTGGATAATTTTTATGTGATTATTTCAAAAATAATATTTATTTTATCAATATAATTATCTATATATGATAATTTACACTTTTAAATAAAAATTATCTATTTATTTAAAAATATCAGTATTTTTATAATCATATTTTTCTAACCCATATAAAAATTATATTTCACTTCATAAAATTTTATTATCATTTATATTTAATAAATACTATTCAATAAAAATATTTCATTAAAATGTATTTAATTTCAAAAGTTCTTGAATTCATAAAAAAGAGTGTCTTGGTTGAAACTATATATTTCTTAAAAATAAAATTTGTGTTTCATCGTATCAAAATCTAATTTTTATCAAACTCGTTATTTAATTAATTAGAAAGTAATTATGACACCCCAACTCAGGTACCACTAAATGGTGCCCTGAGCCAGTTGGTTATATGCACTCAAGCGCACCTCCTCATATGCCAGAGGGTCCCGACTAGCAGTGAAGGTCTATTAAGTCACTCTTGGGGATACTATGCCCTCTTTTATCATAATAAAACACCAATGGAAGCAAACAACAATAACCAAGTGAAGAATTGTATAAATAACCAAAAAAATACCATGTCATATGATATTCAAAACAAGAGAATACAATACTCAACTGAAAGGTAAAACATGCTATGACAATGTGAATGTCAAGTGTCTACAATGAAACTAAAAGTAAAGACACAATGACTCCCAATTGGGTCCCAAACCATGTATGGTTATCTCTCTAATGCTTCAATCCCAAAACAAAAACCTATCCTATGGCCTTGTCCTTATCCTATCCTACAACAAAAAATTATACTCAAGTGTCGATCAGGCGGCCCGAATAGGGTGTGAGTATAACTTAGTAGGCCAAAAGGAAGGCATCTAAAATAAGTCCAGTCAAAATATTGTGTATGTAGTTTTATGAAGCAATAAATACAATGCATAATTAAATAGTTATCACATTGTCATTTAATATTTAATAATCACATTAGGCCATGTTTCAATTCATGTTTTCCATTTGAATCATCATTCATTATTATCATTCATTTGGTACTGAATGTCATGTCAAGAACCCCAAATCTCATTCAGTGTAGGTATCTATGCCTAACACTCCATATATCATTCGGTGGAGGTATTCATGCCTATAACCACATAATATCAATATTGGATAACTATTGGGGAGGAAATCCATGTCCAAGTCCCAACATATAATCGGTCTAGAACACCATTTCTAGCACCATAAAAATCTCAACCATTTAATCATTCCTTAATTCACAATAATTATCCACATCATTCCATTATAAATCCAAAGATTAGTTAAACATCTCAAAGTCCATTAGTTAACTAAGCAATTAACAAAGCACATAACCCACTAATTAATTCATCAATTAATAAATCAATCAACACAATTCTAATTCAATAATTTACTCTTCAAAATTAATTATCTATATCAAATCTCAACTTATCATAATTAATTATCATAATTAATTATCTTTGATCAACATCATGGCATACAATTAATTCTCACAGTTAATTATCTTACATACCCAAACATCATTTCAAAATTAATTTCACCAAATTAATTATCTTAAAACAATAAATTAAATATCCCAATTACAATATCTCAACCCATAAAAAATCTCCAAAACAAATATCTATTTGGAAACACCCCCCCCCCCCCCCCCGTTTATTCCATGATTCAATTATAAATTGATCACCAAGGCAATCACAAGTCAATTACACATTCCTAATTACTCCCATTTCAGAAATCAATTATCAAGGGAAGCTAGAAAATCCATAAACTCACATTCACATATCAAATCCATGACTATGGGAGTTCGATTTAGACCACCTAACACGGTTTATTGATGGATGTTAGCCCAATAGAAATCCCCAAAATTCGAGCAGTACAACGTCATTGATCAAGCTTTGGATCTAAATACCTAAACCAAAATTTATATAAAAGGAATAAATATCTTGAAAATGTAGATATAGATCCACGATTCTAGATCTATATATCAACTCATAGGTTTATATCCATGGAAATGGTAGAGATATTCTATGAAATGATCAAGGAAAGATAGAGGAATGAACGGGAGAAGCCACAGGATGAAATCCACTTGTTGAGAAGAGATAGGATCTTCAATTCGGGGTTTTGATCTCTAAGAAGGATGTTCAAATCACCTAGGAATCCCTCTGGTAGGCTCTTTAATCACCTATAATTTTTCAATCTTGATCCAAGGTCAAAATATGGGAGTCTCAGGGGTTCGGGTAGTTTTAAAAATAGATTTTTGGATAATTAATCCCACGCACATAGTTTCTTGGGCAGAGGCGCACGGTTAGGGAAAACCATGTGCCAACCATATAGACCCCTCTATCCAGGTTCGCACGGTTGGAATAGTTTAGTTGCACAGTTTTTCAAACTATGTGCAAACTGTGTGGACCTCTCTTTCTAGGTTTGCATGGTTGGCACGGTTTAGTCGCACAGTTTTTCAAACTATGTGCAAACCATGCACAACCCACTATTCGTTAGTTTTTCTTAAAACATCACCCAAACATACCCTAAGACACTACTCCTAAACAAAGTTACTTAAAAAATCAAAAAATACCTAAAAATGTTCTCGAACTAACTCTAAAAAAGGTCAGGATCTTACAATCTCCCCACCTTATAACAGATCATCCTCGATCTACACTCTCTAACTTCTTGAAGATTCTGAGCCAAAAATGTTGGGTTATTGATACCTCATGTCTACTTATAATTCCCAAGTTTCCTCTTGAAGACTTCCATGTTTCCATAACACATGAACTAACAGAATTGTCTTTCCTCGTAACACTTTCTCATTGCGACCCAGCACATGCATTAGATACTCCTCCAAGGATTCATCTATATTGAGGTCAAACTCTTCCACATCAATCACATGATAAGGGTTTGGTTGATACCACCGTAGTTGTGACACAGGGAAAACATCATGCATAGAGCATAATTTCTATGGAAGGGCTAATCGGTATGCCACTTGCCTGATTCTCTCCAGCACCTCAAATGGTCCTACAAACCTGGGCGTCAACTTGCCATGCCTTTGTATATTGTGGTGACCCAATCTAGGTGACACCTGAAGTAATAAATGATCGCCCTATGTAAACTATAGGGGCCTTCTTTTTCTATCATCATACAACTTCTGCCTACTCTGAGATGTATCCATACATTTCTAAATCAACTAATCCTGCTCTGTTGTCTCCTGAACAAGACACGGTCCCAAAAACTCTGACTCTCCCTCCTTTAATCAACATAGAGGTGATCTACAAGGTCTACCATAAAGTGCCTCATATGGTTCCATATTTATAGTTTTCTGATAACTATTGTTATAGGTGAACTCCACTAAAGATAAGTGTTTCTCCCAAGAACTACCAAAGTCAAGCACACATGCTCGTAGTATGTCTTCTAACACCTGTATGGTATGCTCAGACTATCCATTTATCTGTGGGTGGAAGGTCAAAATTAACAAAACCTATGTACCAAGTGACTTCTTTAATCCCTACCATAATCATGAAGTAAAGCATGAATCATGATCTAAAACTATAGTCTGTGGAACCCCATGAAAACGGACTATCTCTCATTAGTCTATCTCCTTTTTCATGCCAGGCCACCAAAACTGTCATTGTAGGTCATGATACATTTTTTTCACCCTAGGATATACCACCCACTTTGAGGCATGAAATTCTCACATGAGTTCCTCTCTCATACTTGTGGGCACAAAAACCTGATTTTTCACATAGAGGATTCCATCCTCATCTATTATCTAGTCTGAAGGTGTCTCCCAACCTTCAAGGCTTTACCTTAAGGCTAAACACTCTATATCCTCATACTTCCTATCCTCAATTCATCTCAAGAGTTTATGCTCCCCTGCTACATAAACCAGATCCATCCTCTCCTTATTCTTCTAAACCACCACATGAACTTTCTCCAACAAAGTCATCATCTTCCATTCTACACTCGACTCATATACCAACTAAGTCTAGGTTTTCCTGCTCAAGGCATCAGCCACACTATTCCCCTTTCCAGGTGTATATACTAGTTCAAAATCAAAGGACTACATATACTCCACCCATATTCACTGTCAAAGATTCAATTCATGCTGTGAAAAGATATACTTCAAGATTTTGTGATCCATAAACACTATAAACTATTCACCCAAAAGATAGTGTCACCAATACATAAGAGTATAAAACACTGCTGCCAACTCAAGGTCGTACATAGGGTAATTCCATTCATGTGGCCTCAACTGACGAGACCCGTAAGCAACGACTCAATCCCCTTGCATCAACACAAATATGAGTCTTATCCTAGAAGTGTCATGATACATCGTATACTCCTTACCTGACTCGGGTAAGATCAAAATTGGTGTTGAAGTCCAGCACTTATTCAACTCCTAGAAATCATTCTCGCATGATTATGTCCAATCAGACTTTATGCCTTTCTTTTTTAAATGTGAAAGTGGTGCTTCTAATCAGGAAAAGTCTTGGATGAACCTCCTGTAATAACTAGATAATCCCAAAAATCTTCAGATATCAAAAACATTCTTGGGTTTCTCCCAAGAAATCATTTTCTACACTTTTTCTGGGTCTACTACCACACCTTCTTCCAATACAATATTCCCCAAAAAGTGTACCCTGTCAATCCAAAACTGACATTTATATATCTTAGCATATAGTTGATTCTCTCTCAGTGTACCCAGGACGATGCCAATATGTTAGGCATGATCTTCATGAGTCTTAGAGTACACCACAATGTCATCCACAAACACCACCACAAACTGATCTAAGTACAGATTAAAGATCGTGTTCATCAAGGCCATAAATACTACTAGGGAATTTGTCAACCCAAATGGAATTAAAATAAACTCATAAAGTCCATACATACTTATTAAAGTAGCTCTTTTTATATCAGAGGTCCAAATTATCACCTTATGATACCGTGATCTTAGATCAATCTTTGAGAACACAAAATCCCCCTTTAGCTGGTCAAATAGATCATCGATATGAGAAAGAGGATATCGGTTCTTCACAGTCATTTTATTCAACTTCCGATAATTGAAACACAGTCGTAAACTCCCATTGTATTTATTTACAAACAATAATGGTGATCCCCAAGTCAACATACTTGGATGGATAAACCCTTTATCATCTGACACCTCCAACTGTGTTTTGAGATCTTGTAACTCAGTCAATATCATTCTATAAGGTGGAATAGATACTGGATCATCCCCCGTCATGATCTCAATAGTGAATTCCACATTTCTCTCAAGTGGTAACCTTGAAAATTCTTTAGAAAATACAACCTGAAACAGATATACTACTAGTGGAAGGATTTCTTGCCTACCACTCCCATCATCCAGCAAAATACTAGAAACATGGGTGGTGAGCTCTCCCAGTTTCTAAGTAATTGACCCATCTCAGCCTGCATGGATATCTCATTCTCCATGATGAACATACTAGTCACCCTTAGAAGATACAATGGTCACTCTCCTACAGTAACAATCTATTTGGGATCGGTATGTGACTAGCCATTCCATACCTATAATCAATTTGAAGCTTGTTATATCAAGGACATAGATATCCTAAAGAAAACGATACTCTATGATCTCAAGTGAACATTCCTTGCATAAATAGATATCCCTAGACCATGTTCCCAACGGTGTATTGATATTTATCACCCCACTTATATACTCCACCTCCACATTGAGACTATTAACAATATTTGTAGATATAAAGGAATGAGAGGCACCAGTATCAAACAAGGCAGTAGCTAACGTACAACCAACTAGAATAGTACCTCTCACTATCTATGGACCATCCTCGCTCTCCACAAGTGTAGCCTACACTGCATGTAACTATCCTACTCCTATTCCCGGTGGTGTCGTCTAACTCCCTTGAGTAGAACCACTCTGAAGATACGGGCACTCATTCCCTAAAGTACCACATCCACTACCTATACCGCCTCTTCCAGTAGAGTTCCTACTTCCAGGCCTACATGGTTTAGAAGACCCCCTTCCCACACTTTGACTTTAATCAGCTATTCCCTTAGCACCAGCATGCCGCTGCTTCCTGTAGAACTTTTGTAGGTGAGCCATCCTTCCACAAAACTGTCACTCCACTATTGGTATAGGACAATGTGTAACATATTTTCCATGCCTACCGCACTGGTAGAAAATCACAAGAGTAAGATCTAGTGCAACTATTCCTCTAGGCTGTCCAATATCCTAAGGTACTCGTAACGGAGCTTCCTCCTATTGAAAGGCATACTCCCTGATCGTCTAGTGATAGCTACCTATCCAATACTAGAAGCCTCCTTTAGGTTCCCTTCTGAAATGAGATCCTTATTAACCACTTATGATAATTTATTCAGCATAAATATATTTACCTAGTACTTGATTTCACACATAAGTGTGTTCTGAAATCATTTTTCCAAAAAAGCCTCATCTACTGCCAAAGTTGGAGAAAAACACTATAAATCTGTGAAACGTTCAACTTAATCCATTATGGACATACATCCTTAGGTTAGAGGCATAAACTTTGAAGCCTTCTCTGGTCTTAGAATATCTGAATAGAAATGCTCCAAGAACTTCTCCAAAAATTTCTTCCATAAAATATCATCAGTTTGTCATGATCGTACCTGAAAGTCCCACCAGCACTTTGCTAAAATTCGTAGCATATAAGCAGCCAACTTGACCCTCCTTCCAGCTAGAGTCTCCAAATAGTCAAGTAGCGTCTCCATGGATTCAATTCATAATTCATCTCCCTCAGGTCCACCCTCTCCAATAAAAGTAAGAGGGTGTTTTAGCTCAAACTCCCTTATCAACTAAGATATTCTTTTCAGAACCTACCCTGGGTCTCTCTCCATGAATTTCATGAAACGAGAAAAGTTCCCTCAGAATTTTTCCCCTTCCTCCTCATCTTGCACTAGTGGTGCCTCAAGTTCCCTATTTGGAAGCTCATTCTGGGCCATACCCCTCGGTCTCTCCCTCAACAAGCATCATGGAGGAATATCTTTACAAATACAAACACACGTATTAGGTCTCATAACACAACCTTATAACATTTAACTAAGAGGAGAAACTAACACACCAAGTTTCAACATGTCCTATCCCCCTTTTTCTTTCCACATGGTCAACACAGAGGCCTTATCACTACCCTTAACCATCCTACTCCTAGGTCTTGGTTAACAAGGGTACATACATTTGCATTAATTAATTCAACCATTAATTAATCACATTATCTCAAATTAATTAATTCAACAATTAATTAATTAATCACACTAATTTTATCAATCAAGGTTCTCATTATTCACCCATTTATTCTCATTTTTCATCATTATTTCTATCTCACAACAAGGAAAAAAATTCAAGTTAAACAAATTACCCATAACCCGTTTTCTCATGAGTTCCTAGAATGATTCATATCATAATAACCCTAAGTTCATAGAATGATGCATGTAGACTAGGGTATCGTACTTCTTTAGGCCACAAATAAAAATTCAACAAATTTCAGAAAAAATATCACATCACGCCACAAGTGCATCACCCAAGGGGAAATAATATCCAACTGTAACAACAAATAGAAATCACAACAATCCCACCCTGATTACTCAGATTTTCCATCATACATGGGTTTGTAACTCACATGCACAAGCTTGTTACCAAGACTGAACTCTTCCTATTCTCTTGTCTACCTTTCCCAAAATAATAAGATAAAAGAAGAAGAATAAAGAAAAAACTCCTATGATACCACTTTGTGACATACCGACCTGGGTTCCACTAAACAATGCCCCAAGTCGGTTGGCCACAAGCCCTCAAGCACGACTCCCCATATGCTAGAGGGTGTTGACTAGTAGTGAGGGTCTGGTAAGTCACTCCTGGGGAGACTATACCCTCTGTTATCAAAATAAAACAACAATAGAAGAAAAAAAAATAATAACCAAGTGCAGAATAGTATAAATAACCAAAATAATACAATGTTATATGATATTCAAAACAAGATAATAAAATACTCAACTGAAAGGTAAAACATTCTATGACAATGAAAGTTTCAAGTGTCTACAATTCAACTAAAAGTAAAGACACAATGACTCCCAGGTGGGTCCCAAACCACATCTGGTTCCCTTTCCCATGTTCTAATCCCAAACAGAAACTTATCCCAGGGCCTTGACCTTATCCTATCCTACAAAAACTAAGTCTACTCGGGTGCTGATCAGGTGGCCCGAATAAGGTGTGAGTACAACTCAGTAATCTACCACCAACAGTGTCTAAAACAAGTCCAGTAAAAATATAGTGTATGTAGTTTTATGAAGTAATAAATAAAATTCATAATTAAATAGTTATTTCATTTTCATTTAATCTTAAATCATCACCCTATGCCTTGTTTCAATTCATGTTTTCCATTTGAATCATCATTCATTTGGTGTTGAACGCTATTTCAAGAACCCCAAATATCATTTAGTGTAGGTCTTCATGCCTAACACTCCATATCTCATTCGGTGTAGTTCATCATGCCTAGCACCCCATAATCTTAATCTTGGATAACTATTGGGGAGGAATGCTATTTCCAAGTCCCAACTTCTAATCATTCTAGAACTCCATGTCTAGAACCACTAAAAATATCATCCATTTAATAATTTTTTAATTTTCAATAATTAGACACATCATTCCATTACTAATCCAATGATTAGTTACACATTTTAAAGGCCATTAATTAACTCAATAACTAACTAATCACATAACAAATTAATTAATTCATCAATTAATTAATCAGTCAACATAATTCACATTCCATAATTAATTATTCATAATTAATTATCCATATCAAATATCCACATGTCATAATTAAATTTCACAATTAATTATATTTGATCAACATAATGGAATATAATTAATTCTCACAATTAATTATCTTACATAGCCAAACATCATATCATAATTAATTTCCCCCAATTAATTATCTTAACACAATCAATTCAATGTCTCAATTACAATATCTCAAACCATAACCAATATCCAAAACAAATATCTATTTGGGAAAATCCCACCCCCCCCCCTTAAATTTTTTCTGTGATTTAATTATTAATTGATCACCTAGGTAATCACAAGTCAATCCCACATTCCTAATTACTCCAATTTGGGAAATACATTATCAAGGGAAGCTAGAAAATCCATAAACTCGCATTCACATATCAAATCCATGACTATGGGAGTTCGATTTAGACCACCTAACTCAGTTTATTGATGGATGTTATCCCAACAGAAATCCCCAAAATTCCAGCGGAAAAATTTCATTGATCAAGCTCCAGATCTAAATACCTAAACCAAAATTAAGATCAAAGGCATCAAGATCTTTCAAATCTATATCTAGATCCACAATCCCAGATCTAGATATCAACTCATAGGTTTAGATCCATTTAAATGGTGTAGATATTCCATGAAAGGATCAAGGAAATATAGAGTAATGAATGGGAGAAGCAACGGGATAAAATCCACTTACTGGGAAGAGAGTGGATCTTCGATCTGGGCTTTCAATCTTGAAGAATAATGTTCGAATCACCTTGGAATAACTCCATTGGGCTCTAGGGTCACCTAGAATTTTTCAATCCCTATCCAAGGTCGAAATATGAGAGTCTCAGGGGTTTGTGTGGTTTTGAAAATAGATTTCCGGATATTTAATCATGCATGCACTATTTCCTATGCAGAGGTGCGTGGTTAGGGAAAACCATGTGAAAACTGTGTTGACCTCTCTGTCTAGGTTTTCATGGTTGTCACGGTTTAGTTGAATAGTTTTTCAAACCATACGCAAACTTTTCACAGCCCACTATCCATTTTTTTCTTAAAAATTCACCCAAACGCACCCCAAGCCACTACTCCAAAACAAAGGTACTTAAAAACCTCAAAAAATACCTAAAAACGTGATAGAGATGACTTCAGAAAAGGTCAATATCTTATAGTAATATTAATAATGGATTATTATAATAACTATTTTATTATAAATAAAATATAAAAAATCATAATTTTAGGGTCTAGATACATATCCCTTTATTACACAAGAAAATTCCCTAAGGGTAAGGTGTATGATGGTGAGATTTTCATGGGGTGGTTCCTAGAACATGGTTTGGACCTTGATATCAATGAGCTATAACTTCTCCCATAAATGGTTTCTCTCATGAATTAGTTATTGAAACTCGAATTTTTATTGGTCAAGAGAAAATCCAAGTAAATCTATCTCCTTTAAAATCTCTGATAAATGGGACTCATAGGGTATGATCTTACTAGTTGAGGTCATCACTTCTAGTATCTGTAATAATTGTACTTTATTATAACCCTTAATATATTAATATTAATGGTTAGTATACAATGTCTATATTATTAATTTTTATGGTTCTTAACAATATTTTAAATCCATCAATCTATATAACGGTCCCAAAATAACCAAAGTAGTGCATGTGTTTTCTATAACTAAATTACTTGATAAGATATTTATTCATTCAAAAAAGGAATTTCATTTATAAATTCTTAGGTCATTACATGTTCCATGTTACCCTTACATAAGACTTATATATTCCCTATTACTTGTTAATAATCTTGTTTGTACCCTTGCAACACCCCAAGGATTTAAAAGTAAATTAAAATTTCGGAAACTTTGTTTTAAGTGGATAGTTAAAAATATGTTGTCAAACATAATTTTTCTACTTTTATGATTTGAATTTCAAAAAACAATCATCTACGGTTATGACCAGTAAGTTATTTGGAGTCTAATTGAACCAACTTGTTCTTTTAGTGAATAGAAACATAACCTTATGAATACTAATATGACCCTTATAAATAGTAAATAATATTATTATTTTATTCTCTTATGATTATAAGATAATGAGATCTTAATTAATTTTTTAAGGTGATATAAAATCAGTTATAGTTTTAAAAAAATTACTTTCAGAATAAAATATGGTTTTATTAAAAAATTAAATTAATCATATATAGGAAATTACTTTCAAAAAATGGAGTTCATTTTTGAATTCTACACATTGAAAAATAGTTAGGGTGAATTTTTGGTATTTTTCTCAAATATTTGAATTTTTGGTGAATAGTGATACTCGATAATTAAGAAATATGATAAATAAATGAATTTCGGCATCATTCTTGATTGGTGGATGACATAAATGGCCATTGGTTTGAACTCAAATGAACTTAATACTATTTTTTGTCACATAATTCAAGATTAATTATATTCTTTAGCAATAATATTAAACTAATGATTAAGATAATGTAAAACCCCTCTCCTCCACTCTAAATACCACCCTCACCCCTCTCTTCCTCTCACACAACTCAAGCCTTGAGAATTTTCTAAGTTAAAAAAAATACTCTTCCCAAGTCTCTTTCTGATATCCAAGACCTTCTAGTCTCATCAAAAGGCCAAAACCAAAGGCCTTAAGGAGGATCTCAAGGAGAAGAGATCAAGAGGTAAAAATCCTCTTTTATTTTCATGTGATTTCTTTTCAATTCTTTTCTATTCTTATAATCTATTATCATAACCTTATCCAAGTGGGATGAAAGCTCAAAAATATTATATATTTTTTATTTTATCATGTTTATGGAAACATTAATCAATTTACTCCTTCTCCTTCCCCCATCTTATTCTAAAAATAAGAACATTGTCTGTGATGTGCGGATTTACCATAATCGTGGACGATGTGTTTTCAATTTCCTTTAATTAATTAAAATATATTTTTAAAACTATTTTAATGGCTGAATAAGATTTTAAATTGTATTATATTACCTCTATTATGTTTTGGTATTAACTTATATTCATAATATTAATGGTATATGATGAAACAAGTTCGTGATTATCAAAGAACCAACAAAATGATCTAAATGGATATCACTAAAGATTTATCTAAATATACATACTCAAACCATATAACCAAAATGATTTATGAAATAATTTAATATTTGGGAAACATATGAATAACATTTCATTCCACTTATAAAATTTCATTTCCATACGACCAGAAAATCAAATACAAACCGACCATGGAAATCATGTAAAGAACGCACTTAAAAACAAAGGAACAAAATACTAATAATTAAAGGGTGAAATGATGTTATAAAATGATTCTATAAGGTGTTACACGCATTAATATGTTTCTATAATATATTAATAACACTCTTTTATCCATTATATATGAGGTTTAAACATTTTTGAAGTAATAATAACTCGAGGTAAGGGAATTTTTAACCCTATTTCCATTCTTTGGGTTAACCTTCTACATTATTCATTATGTGGTAATAATATTATTTGTGTGATGAATTTTCATTTATATTATGTTTTATTATTTTTATTTATAGTGTATACCAATAATTTTTTCATTATATTAATTATCACTTCAATTATACGATATTTGTAAGGTTCTTTTTTTTAAATCTTTTTTTAAAATTCTATTTTAAAAAAAATAAAAAACAATGTTTTTATAGAATTATTCATGTATTATGATTTTGTTATAGATCTTGGGAATTTTTTATGATGAATGGTGGTTCCTATATCTCTCTCTAATTCATTGGTTATGTGTAAGTTTTCGATTAGCCTTATGGTTACTCCAAGTGTAACTACGATGGTTACACAATAAGATAGTCATGAGGGTTACATTATAAGGTAGTTGTGAGGGTTAAAAATTATAAGGTAGTTGATAGGGTTACAATATTATGTAATCAATTCCCCAATATACCTTTATGGTTTTATTTATTTTATTTATGTTTTTTGGAAATCTTGTAGAAATCTCAAGTTTCACAAAGTATATATGGGTGACAAGTATGTCTTTTTAAAATGATTTCATAAGTTTACAAGTATTCATGGAATAATGTTATATTTCATTATTTTTATATAACTTAATGATATTTTTGTGCTCATACAAAGTTTTTAAATGATTTCCACATGTTATAAGGATGTTTAATACAAAAAATATAATTTAAATGTTATGGATATTTTTCAAAGAAAACATGTTTTATTTGAAAAAATTTATATTTTGGAAGAAATTGATACTATTTTTGTGGTATATACTCTGTATAAATGTGTAATTTATTGTATGTATTATTTACCAATTATATAAAACTCTAAACTTGAAAAGATCCTCAATGTTAAAGTAAGTGAGTTCTTGACTAAAATTCAAGATTATGTAATGTAATAAGGTCGGGTCCTTATAGTTGGTATCAGAGGATGGTTTAGATAACTTTTGAGGTTAGGATGATGTTAAAATAATATAATAAATGATCTTTACTCTATGGTTAATTTTAAATTTTATAGAATTTAAAGATTACCATTTTTCTTCGACTAAGATAGGTTTTTTCAGAATGGTTTTCTATAAAAGAAAAAGGGAAGCTTAAGTGGAAAGGCACCAACAGAATGATATCCTTCTGAATATGCAGCATGGAATGGTAGGGATTGGAACTGAGAAATTTGTGACAGTAATGGCTCAGCTGACACAGGAATTAAATGGTGGTGGCATCCATGCAATAGAACAACTAGAGGTACCACAAAAGAAAATTACGACTGTAGAACATTTCATGAGGCAACACCCTCCTGCTTTCAGTGGATCTTCTGACCCACTAGTGACTTAAGGATGGATTAAAGCCCTTGAAATGATATTCAATGTTATGGTATGTTTATATAATCGTAAGGTAAGTCTTTCCATTTATCGTTTTGAAGGTGAAGCAGATCAGTGGTGGTCAATAGTCAAGATAATTAGGGATAGATAGGAGATTGATGCCTTTGAGTGGGATGAATTTAAAAGACTTTTCCTTGAAAAATATTTTCCTAAGGGGGTTTGAATTATGATGGAGAAGCAATTCCTTTAATTTAAGAAAATGGAATAAGATTCAGTGGTCTTTTATGAAGTGAAATTCACCCGAATATCAAGGTATGCTCCAAATCCTATTCTGGATCTTGATAGAAAAATCAACTGTTTTTACTTAGGATTAAAGCCAAGATATCAAAGGGCATTGGCTTCTTGTGAGTTCAAAAGTTTTAAAAAAACTTGTCCAATGTGATGAGAGGGTAGAAATGGAGTTTTTTTATGACCATGTGTACATTGACAATAAACAAAAGAATAGGTCTATATGTAAATTTGTGGATAAGAATCAATCAAAGAAATATGATGGTAAGAAAGTTCAGTTTCCAGTTTGTGAAAATGTGGTAAAAACCACCATGGTGAATGCCTTAACAAAACCGGGAAGTGTTTTCGATGTGGTAATTTTAGACATATGGGCCAATATTATAATTAAAGTTATCCTAATACTAATCCCCATAATGAAACTATAAATTGTTTTAAATGTGGTGAGATGGTTCATTATGCAAATTTTTTCCCAAAGAGAGATCCGAATGATGCAAAGAAGCTATAATATAAGTAGAAAGGTGTAGTGAGATCATTTGTTGTAACACCCCAGGTAAATAAATAATATGACATTTTCATATTTATCCATATTTTTTAATAAAATATTAATATGAATTTAAAGAGGACGCTATGCTCGATGGCGTACCCAACACGCAACAACGAGTTTCTTGGGAATCTTACATTGCACTCTAATAATAAAATAATATTATTTTAAAAGGTAGTTAACATGTACCCATTGTATTGGTGGGAATGGATAGAAATAACTAAAATATGATTATATATGTTTTTAAATGTTTTTACTTTTATCCAATAAAAGATAAAGGCATAAAATACGGAAATAATTCAATTTTAGGCGTATATGCCCTAGTTTTCACTAAAGGTTCACTTATCACCTTTTGATGGAGAACCATCATTAAATATAGTTTTTTTCACTCTTATACATCCTTTTGGACCAAATAAAACTCTTCTTAAGAATTGGGACATCAAAAATTACTTTGTGTAAATTTTTGGTATCTTTCTGATAAAGTTCATTTTTTAATGAATAGTGTAAAATGTTGTATTTTAATTCAAAACCTCTTTTTAATCTAATTTATTTATATGATTATATTATCTTTTGAATTGGTTTTAAATTGAAATTAGAATATATTTTTACCATTAAATCCAATAGTGGTCGTTGGAATTAATTTCACTTTGAAATCAGACTTAAACTAGTGTCAATATTTTGATACTTATTGTTTCATAAAAACACGCTATTTGCTCTGACAGCGGGAATTAATTATTAAATTAATTAATGTGACTTATATGTTTTGAATTTTGTAAAATAGACTTCATTTTTGAATTCGGAATATCAAATATATCTTAGGGTGAATTTTTGGGATTTTTCTGAAAAACTTCAATTTTTGATGAATAGTGAAACCACTAAGTGGTACTTATAAAAACAGATTTTTCCGTTTAAATGAAAATTTTCCATATTTGTGTTTTGAATTTCAAAAATACAACATACATGGTTGTAATTAAGAAGTAAAATTTGGTTCAATGGGATAAAAATAATTTTTTGGTGAATAGTAACTTATTAAGTTTTTAATCGCGATTAGAGGTAATTAGTGTAGTTTAAGGTAAAAATAATGTTTTAATAATATTAAATGAACTTTACACATGTCTTAACCTCATTGGATATGTTATGGCCGACCAAGACAACCCATGGGTCAACTTGGGGACCCCATGAAGCCACTTTGGTTGGAAAATGACATTAATATCTTTTTATTTAAAGTTAAAGTAAAAATGAGACAAACATAAAATATTTTAATAAAACAATTTTTACATGGGGTTATACAAATCACATTTTTGAATATAAATATTCATTGTAAAGATAAAAATATTTCCTACATCATAGTATTTTTTTTATAATTTTTAGACATTAAATATATTAAATTATTTATGACATCATGATGATGCAGCGATGACCTCATTATTTGACGATTTAAATAAAATGGAAAGATAATGTAATATATAAGACCTACACATGTCCAAAACCTATTGGATGAGTGGATTTCTAACCCTTATCACCTTATCCTCGAAACACATCAATGTGTGACCTCTTAAATCCGAATACCATTTTAAAATAAAGTGACTTTTCTTTACCTTCCAAGAGTGCCCCTCCTCTCCTCTTATAAAAGGCCCCCACCTCTACCTCCTTACCCACACTCCCAAAGCCTTTGGCTCATCCAAACTCTGCCCATTTTGTCTCTCCACTTCCCTATCTTTCTCCTTGAAGCCTCACTTTGGTCAGAAGCCTTCCCAAGGAAGCCTTTGAGCTCAAACCAAAGGGAGTTACCCGATTTTAAGGTAATGTCTTCACTTGAGTCCTTTTGTTTTATTATGATTTTCCAACCCCCTAAACTCTTTTTATTCATTTCTTTTGTAACAACTCCAGTATCATCAATATACTAGGATTTTTTTATACGAAGTATTAGAGCTACACTTTCACACACCTACATCTAATGGTTAAAGAACATACTGTTTTCGTGGATGGCGAATTTCGGCCTCCCGAAACGATGATTGTTCAAAATTATTTTAACACCTTCAAAGGTGGACATTAAGATGACACTATATTTATATATGATATATAATATGTTTATGTTTTCTTTAAGCTTATGTATTTTTCATTTTGGGCATACCTTTATGGTTTCCATTATGGGTAAACGCGATATCTTCATTTAAGGAAGTGCGGACTACCGCCCCCTCAAAGTGATGTGATTCGTTAATGACATATGTGGGACGTATAAAGGATGGATTTAAAGTTATTATATATGATGTTATACTGGAATTATAATATACCTCTATATCATTATTATTAAATTCCATAAAAATATGAAATATAAATGAAAGTAGCGTTCATGCGTACGTACGGCTTACCGTCTCCATGAACGGTGCATTTCATTTCTTACCTCTAAATGATTATGTAATATTATAAATACATGTATATTCTGTATATATATATGATATATATGATATCCAAATCATGAATATAATTATGGATATAATGAACATTTTACCACATGAACAACATGTAATTGTAAGAAGTCCACTTTCGACTTAAGAACCAAATATCGACAAAACAAACATTATTAACTTAAATGATTACATAATGTTTATAACATGGAAATAAGTGATCTAAAAGGAATAATGAACTATAAAAAGGTTCTTAATAAAGTTGAAATTAACTCAATTTTATTATTCAGGATGTTAAAGAACGATCGAGTCAAGTCGGACCCGAGGTAAGGTATCCTACTCCTCTCTTTCTTTTTAAGTACACTCTTTTATGTCATTCCTTCTAAGCTCATATTTCTTGTTATTGGGATGTTCTTTCATATTAATCCTACTGTACGTTTTATTTTCATATGATTATATACCCTATTATCTCTCATCAATTCATTTTGGAAGTTTTGAGTGGCGCCGTTAGGCTGCCGAATTTTCGTTAGAGATCTAACCTCTCTCTTTCTTTTTAAGTACTCTCCTTTATGTCACTTCTTTTAAGCTCCTATTTTTTATGTTGGGGGATGTTCATTTATATTCCTATTTATATAAACTTTATGTTAATATGATGAGATACCCTATTTGATCTCATCAATCCATTTTTGTAAGTTTTATGTGGCGCCGTTAGGCTGCCGAGTTTTCGTACGGGATTTTTCATCTCACTTTTTTTCCCTTGAGATTTATGCTACATTTTCCACAATTTCCTTTGAGTGGTGTATTTAATTCCCATTATTATACACTTTGTGTAGTATAATTTCATTTATAGGTATTCACATCTTCATTGTATGACCCTTCTTCCATGGGGTGTACGTTTCGAAAGTTACCCAACTCGGTAAGGGGACCTTTCACCCTCCTCTTTTTAAAAGACTTCTTTTGTTATGTCTTTTAATTCACATACTATTATGTTGGGATATGTTATTTTATATCCTTATTTATTTAAATTTTATGTCCAAGTGATGAGATGCCCTTTTCATCTCTCATCAACTCATTTTCTGAATTTTGAAGTGATGTCGTTAGGCTGTCGAATTTTACCAAGGGAACTTTTTAACCCAATTTCGATTTCTTTGGGTTCAACATGTAGTTATTGAATATGTCATCCTTTGAATATGTGTGAATGAAATTTTATTGTTTTACACTTAATATCCACTTATATTGGGTGTATTTATATTTATCACACATAATTTTGAGATTGATTTATCCTTAATTTAAGGATACCTTCTTTATAAGGGATTTCATCACATTTGACATTTCCATTGAGACTTCATTATTGTTATGAACCAATTCACTCTTATATGGTGTATATACTGTCCTTTGGAATATTATATCATGAATCCATTTATTCTCATGATATTATAAAGTTCTGACTAAATGTTATTCCTCAATTATTGTATTCAAGTGTCTCTAATTTTGGTAAAACCCCTTTAACCAAAATGTCGCTTTAAATGTTTTAATTATTTGTTCTTATTAATATCCATGTTTTCAAAAAAAATAACGGATTTATTTATATGGATATTAATGGTTTAAAATTTTAAAATATTCAAGGTGGTATGGGACACTTTGATTCAAAAATCTCTTTATTAAATGTTTTAAATGGTTTTGGAAATGGTTTCTTTTTTAATGGATTCATTATTTCAAAATACTAAAATGTTATATTGTGATTGAAATGTGGAAATGTTATGTTTCCTATATGCATGTTTTATGTGATACGTTTATGTTATGGTTCTTGGGCATTGTTATGAAAACGGGTGGTTTCGTGATAAATTAAGGGCGGGTGAGCCCGATATAGCTCTCCAATGCATTGGGTAACACAAAGGAGTGAAACATTAGGGTTTCTCTGAAGAGATTTAGGGAATATACTATGATGGGTATTCCAAACGTAACCAAGAGGGTTACTCCCTACGTAAGAATGTTATGAATGCCTCAAGTTACCTTTATGTCTTATGATTTCTATGATTTATTCATGATTTGATGAGGTATGTTAAAGTGCTTATGTTTTATGGGTAAAGTATGATTTCATTCTTATGTATACATGTACTCGTGTTTCCTTTCCATATTTTTATAACCCTTAATGAGCTTTTTATGCTCATCCCAAGTTTTTGAAATGTTTTTCACAGGTCAAGGGAAAGGTACATGACGTGATGATAGTGTCAAGGATGTGTCAAGAAAGAATCCATGTTTTATTTTAAATATGTTTCCATTGATGGGAAGAATGAATACTGTCTTTTATGTATCCACTTTGTTTAAATGTGGAATGTAATGCATGTTTCATGATCTAATTCTCTAAAACTCTAAACCTGAAAAGATCCTCAATGTGTATCTTGTAATAACTCATTATTAAGTAAGGTTTAAGGCTGGGGCCTTATAGTTGGTATCAAAGGTCGGTTTAGATAAATTTAGAGGTTAGGATATTCTTTAAGCATAAGTGACATTACCATAATGGTTAGGATTTCAGAAAGAGTCCTAGTTTTAGATAAAGTGAATGAGTAAGTATATCTTAGTGTTTATCTTCATCATTAGTACATGATTGTTTTTTTTATACTCACACTGACCTTTTTGGTTTTAGTAAATGGCTGGATCTAGCAGGCACCAAAGTGACAATTGGTTTGAAGGAAACTGTGGTGGTTCTCTGATTAAGAGACTGGATGAAATGGGGTATTCAATGAGGAAACTCATGGTTGTTCTAAACCAACTATCAAGGAGTCATGATCAACCACTTGAACCTTGGTATGTTCTATAATACATCATGTATGAGATGATCAATCGATGTGGAAGTTTAGGAAATAATTATAAAGGTAACCATTAGGGTTTATATGATCCTTACTTTTGAGGTGATTATGGGTTATTATATGTTATGATGGAAAATGAAAGGCATGAGATAAACTTGAGGTTAAATTATGTTATGGTTATTTTTGATGATTTTATCTCTTTTTGGGGAATGATTTGAGAATTATATAGTTTTGGAAAAAGGAAAACACACAGAACGTGTGACTACCCGTCACGTCGGACAAAGCTGCGGGAGTCGAACCCTCAACCAAAGTGCGACTGGTATTTATCGTCTACCACTGGACTACGTGAAGTCCCTAGTTAGTTTGACTGAATATTTTCAGTTATATGATTTTATGAATTAATAGTAAGTTGATTTTGGGTTATTTATGAAAATGATTAACCTATCATGGAGGATATGTGATTAGGTTAATTACTTTTCAATACGAGACTTTAGGAGCAACTGATGTTGTTTGGAGATAAATGTTACGATTTAACTTGGAAGACTATGTGACTAAATCCTTCAAATATTTGGGTTTCAATCTTATATTAGTTTACTTTGAAGAATTTTATGGACAAATTGTTTATCGGATGGTCCTCGTTGAACTTTGGGTTTTGTTGGACAAATTTTGGAGATTAAGCATAGATTTTATTTTTAAAGGGTTATCCTTTTCTAGATTATCTGACCTTGTACTAACGTTTTGGTTTTGGTTTTGGTTAAAACCTAAATAAATGGGAAGTATATAGTTCTCTTTGGTGGATTAGGTGATTCTCTAGAAGTTGATTATAGTACTCTTAATGCAAACAAGTCTCCCTAAATACTCGTCTTTTGGAAAAAAAATATGAGTTTGATTATGGAATCTAGTAAAATTTGAAAGTCAACATGATAAGTGATTATGTTTCCTTATGAATAAATTCCTCAATAAAAAGTAACTTAAAACAAAAATGTTGTCTATTAACTTTTCTTACTGGGGAATCGAATACCGTTTAACCCATCACAAGTTTGTGAATTTCTTGTGGTTAACTTTCACCTAAACATGTTTTCTATCACTCTCCATCAGAACATGACCCTATGTTTTCTCCTCCATGTCCATGTTTTCCTACATGGAATCCTAGTATGGGTTAACTCGGGTGACCTCTATACTTATCTTTCTTTATTTTAAAGTGATTTCTTTATTGACTCTTGTTCCGATGTGGTATTTTCAAGGATGTTTCCAAGCTCAATTTTAAAAATTGCGAGGACGCAATTCCCAAAAGGGGGGAAGGATGTAACACCCCAGGTAAATAAAGAATATGACATTTTAATATTTATCCATATTTGTGAATAAAATGTTAATATGAATTTAAAGGGGACGCTATGCTCGATGGCGTACCCAACACGCAACAACGAGTTTCTTGGGAATCTTACGTTGCACTCTAATAATAAAATAATATTATTTTAAATGGTAGTTAACATGTACCCATTGTATTGGCGGGAATGGATAGAAATAACTAAAATATTATTATATATGTTTTTAAATGTTTTTAATTTTATCTAATAAAAGATAAAGTCATAAAATACGAAAATAATTCAATTTTAGGCGTATATGCCCTAGTTTTCACTAAAGGTTCACTTATCGCATTTTGATGGACAACCGTCATTAAATATAGTTCTGTTCACTCTTATACATCATTTTGGACCAAATAAAACTCTTCTTAATAATTGGGACATCAAAATTTACTTTGTGTAAATTTTTGGTATCTTTCTGATAAAGTTCATTTTTAATGAATAGTATAAAATGTTGTATTTTAATTCAAAACCTCTTTTTAATATAATTTATTTATATGATTAGATTATATTTTGAATTGGTTTTAAAGTGAAATTAGAATATATTTTTACCATTAAATCCAATAGTGGTCGTTGGAATTAATTTCACTTTGAAATCAGACTTAAACTAGTGTCAATATTTTGATACTTATTGTTTCATAAAAACACGCTATTTGCTCTGACAGCGGGAATTAATTATTAAATTAATTAATGTGACTTATATGTTTTGAATTTTGTAAAATAGACTTCATTTTTGAATTTGGAATATCAAATATATCTTAGGGTGAATTTTTGGGATTTTTCTGAAAAACTTCAATTTTTGATGAATAGTGAAACCACTAAGTGGTACTTATAAAAACTGATTTTTCCGTTTAAATGAAAATTTTCCATCTTTGTGTTTTGAATTTCAAAAATCCGACATACATGGTTGTCATTAAGAAGTAAAATGTGGTTCAATGGGATAAAAATAATTTTTTGGTGAATAGTAACTTATTAAATTTTTAATCGCGATTAGAGGTAATTAGTGTAGTTTAAGATAAAAATAATGTTTTAATAATATGAAATGAACTTGACACATGTCTTAAACTCATTGGATATGTTATGGCCGACCAAGAAAACCCATGGGTCAACTTGGGGACCCCATGAATCCACTTTGGTTGGAAAATGACATTAATATCTTTTTATTTAAAGTAAAAGTAAAAATGAGACAAACATGAAATGTTTTACTAAAACAATTTTTATATGGGGTTATAAAAATCCGATTTTTGACAATAAATATTAATTGGAAAGATAAAAATATTTCCTACATCATAGTATTTTTTTTATAATTTTTAGACATTAAATATATTAAATTATTTATGACATCATGATGATGCAGCGATGACCTCATTATTTAACGATTTAAATAAAATGGAAAGATAATGTAATATCTAAGACCTACACATGTCCAAAACCTATTTTACGAGTGTATTTCGAACGCTTATCACCTTATACTCGAAACACATGAATGTGGTACCTCTTAAATCAGAATACCATTTTAAAATAAAGTAAATTTTCTTTACCTTCCAAGAGTGCCCCTCCTCTCCTCTTATAAAAGGCCCCCACCTCTACTTCCTTACCCACACTCCCAAAGCCTTTGGATCGGCCAACCTCTGCCCATTTTGTCTCTAAACTTCCCTCTATTACTCCTTGAATCCTCACTTTGGTCATAAGTCTTCCCAAGGAAGCCATTGAGCTCAAACCAAAGGGAGTTACCTGATTTTAAGGTAATGTATTCACTTGAGTCCTTTTGTTTTATTATGCTTCTCCAACCCCCTAAAATCTTTTTATTCATTTCTTTTGTAACAACTAAAGTATCATCAATATACTAGGATGTTTTTATAAGAAGTATTAGAGCTACACTTTCACACACCTACATCTAATGGTTAAAGAACATACTGTTTCCGTGGATGGCGAATTTCGGCCTCCCGAAACGATGATTGTTCAAAATTCTTTTAACAACTTCAAAGGTGGCCATTAAGATGACACTATATTTATATATGATATATAATATGTTTATGTTTTCTTTAAGCTTCTGTATTTTTCATTTTGGTCATACCTTTATGGTTTCCATTATGGGTAAACGTGATATCTTCATTTAAGGAAGTGTGGACTACCGCCCCCTTAAAGTGATGTGATTCGTTAATGCCATATGTGGGACGTATAAAGGATGGATTTAAAGTTATTATATATGATGTTATACAGGAATTATAATATACCTCTATATCATTATTATTCCATTCCATAAAAATATGAAATAGAAATGAAAGTAGCGTTCATGCGTACGTACGGCTTACCATCTCCATGAACGGTGCATTTCATTTCTTATCTCTAAATGATTATGAAATATTATAAATACATGTATATTATGGATATATATGATATCCAAATCATGAATATAATTCTGGATATAATGAACTTTTTACCACACGAACAACATGTAATTGTAAGAAGTCCACTTTCGACTTAAGAACCAAATATCGACAAAACAAACATTATTAACTTAAATGATTACATAATGTTTATAACATGGAAATAAGTGATATAAAAGGAATAATGAACTAGAAAAAGGTTCTTAATAAAGTTGAAATTAACTCAAGTTTATTATTCAGGACGTTAAAGAATGATCGAGTCAAGTCGGACCCGAGGTAAGGGATCCTACTCCTCTCTTTCTTTTTAAGTACACTCTTTTATGTCATTCCTTCTAAGCTCATCTTTCTTGTTATTGGGATGTTATTTTATATTAATCCTAATGTAATTTTTATGTTCATATTATTAGAGACCCTATTCTCTCTCATCAATTCATTTTGGAAGTTTTGAGTGGCACCGTTAGGCTGCCGAATTTTCGTTAGAGATATAACCTCTCTCTTTCTTTTTAAGTACTCTCCTTTATGTCACTTATTTTAAGCTCCTATTTGTTATGTTGGGGTATGTTCATTTATATTACTATTTCTATAAACTTTATGTTAATATTATTAGATACCCTATTTGACCTCATCAATCCATTTTTGTATGTTGTATGTGGTGTCGTTAGGCTGCCGAGTTTTCGTAAGGGATTTTTCATCTCACTTTTATTCCCGTGAGATTTATGCTATATTTGACACAATTTACTTTGAGTGGTGTATGTACTGCCCATTATTATACACTTTGTGTAGTATAATTTCATTTATAGGTATTCACATCTTCATTGTATGACCCTTCTTCCATGGGGTGTACGTTTCGAAAGTTACCCAACTCGGTAAGGGGACCTTTCACCCTCCTCTTTTTAAAAGACTTCTTTTGTTATGTCTTTTAATTCACATAATATTATGTTGGGATATGTTATTTTATATCCTTATTGATGTAAATTATATGTCCAAGTGATGATATTCCCTTTTCATCTCTCATCAACTCATTTTCTGAATTTTGAAGTGATGTCGTTAGGCTGTCGAATTTTACCAAAGGAACTTTTTAACCCAATTTCGATTTCTTTGGGTTCAACATGTAGTTATTGAATATGTCATCCTTTGAATATGTGTGAATGACATTTTATTGTTTTACACTTAATATCCACTTATATTGGGTGTATTTATATTTGTCACACATAATTTTGAGATTGATTTATCCTTAATTTAAGGATACCTTCTTTATAAGGGATTTCATCACATTTGACATTTCTATTGATACTTCATTATTGTTATGCACCAATTCACTCTTATATGGTTCATATACTATCCTTTGGAATATTATATTATGAATCCATTTATTCTCATTATATTATAATGTGCTGACTAAATGTTATTCCTCAATTATTGTATTCAAGTGTCTCTAATTTTGGTAAAACCCCTTTAACAAAAATGTCGCTTTAAATATTTTAATTATTTGTTCTTATTAATATCCATGTTTTCAAAATGTTTTTATGGATTTATTTATATGGATATTAATGGTTTAAAATTTTAAAAGCTTCAAGGTGGTATGGGACACTTTGATTCAAAAATCTCTTTATTAAATGTTTTAAATGGTTTTGGAAATGGTTTCTTTTTGAATGGATTCATTATTTCAAAATAATAAAATGTTATATTGTGATTGGAATGTGGAAATGTTATGTTTCCTATATGAATGTTTTATGTGATACGTTTATGTTATGGTTCTTGGGAATTGTTATGAAAACGGGTGGTTTCGTGATAAACTAAGGGCGGGTGAGCCCGATATAGCTCTCCAATGCATTGTGTAACACGAAGGAGTGAAACGTTAGGGTTTCTCTGAAGAGATTTAGGGAATATACTGTGATGGGTATTCCAAACGTAACCAAGAGGGTTACTCCCTACATAAGAATGTTATGAATGCCTCAAGTTACCTTTATGTCTTATGATTTCTATCATTTATTCATGATTTGATGAGGTATGTTAAAGTGATTATGTTTTATGGGTAAAGTATGATTTCATTATTATGTATACATGTATTCATGTTTCCTTTACATATTTTTATAACCCTTACTGAGCTTTTTATGCTCATCCCAAGTTTTTGAAATGTTTTTCATAGGTCAAGGGAAAGGTACATGACGTGATGATAGTGTCAAGGATGTTTCAAGAAAGAATCCATGTTTTATTTTAAATATGTTTCTGTTGATGGGAAGAATGAATACTGTCTTTTATGTAGCCACTTTGTTTAAATGTGGAATGTAATGCATGTTTCATGATCTAATTCTCTAAAACTCTAAACCTGAAAAGATCCTCAATGTGTATCTTGTAATAACTCAAGATTAAGTAAGGTTTAAGGTTGGGGCCTTATATTTGTGACTATGTCAGTAGAAGTTGAGCCATACAATGAACTTATTTTAGGTACCTTGTTTTTTTACTCAGATTTTGCTAAAGTTTTATTTGATACGAGGTCTACACATTCCGTTATTTCTAAGAAATGTTTTGGTAAATTGGAAATATCACCTCAAAAAATGAGACTGGGTCTTATTATTAAAACACAAGGGGGAAATATTATAGAAAAGGGGAATTATAAGAATATTTCAGTTGTGGTTTGTAGAAATAATTTACCTACAAACGTTGTTTTTTCCCCTTAGTAAAGTTTGATGTCATTCTGGGTATGGATTTATTTTTTGTTTATCATGTTAAGATTGATTTCATATCTAAAGAAGTTTTTTTTAGAAATATTTTCAGTTTGTATACAAGAATGAACACATGCAATTAATAACATATCAGGAAGCTGAGAAACTATTGAAATATGGAAATGAAATTTATCTTTCTCATATTTTTGAAAATAAGAGAACTATTCAGATTAATGATATACCAGTGGTAAATGAATATCTTGATGTTTTTTCTAATAAGTTACTTGGTGTTATACCTGATCAAGAAGTTGAATTCAAATTTGACTTAGTTCTTGATGCTAATCCAATTTTAAAACCCCCTTATCATGTGGCTCAAATGGAACTTATTTAATTGAAAAATTAGTTAAATATTTTCTTGATAAAGACTTCATTCGTCCTATCACTTCACCATGGGGTGATATAGTTTCTTTTGTTAACAAAATATTTTTCCATGAGACATTGCATTGATTATAGAGCTGTAAATAAAATCACTATTAAAAATAAGTATCATTTGCCTCATATCGATGACTTGTTTGATCAACTCTAGAGAGAAAAGTACTTTTTGAAGGTTGACCTATGGTCGGGGTACCATCAGTTTAAAGTAAAGCAAGTAGGCATCCTGAAGACTGTGTTCAATACAATATATGGGCATTATGAATTTTTTGTTATGTTGTTTAGGTTAACTAATTCATATACTATATTCTTAGATATTATTAATAGAATATTTCATGAGTTTTTAGATAATTTTTTAGTTTTATTTACTTATGACATTCTGGTATTTTCTAAAAGTAAAGAGGAGCGTGAAAAACATCTAAGGGTTGTTTTGAAAACCTTAAAGGAAAAGAAACTGTATGTAAAATTCAGAAAGTGTAAGTTTTGTTTGAAAAAGATTTATTTCTGTGGGATCATTGTAAATAAGGATATAATAACAATTGATCCTGCCAAAATAAAAGTGGTTGATGAATGGAAAATACCTACAAATGTTACAAAAATTCATAGTTTTCTTGTATTATAAGGTTATTACCGATGATTTTTTAAAAACTTTGCATGGATATCTATCCTGCTAACTAAGTTAACCTAAAATGGGGTTATATTTATTTTGATAGAATAATGTGATGTTTTTTTCAATAACAGAAGAAGATATTGGTGAATACTTCAGTTTTGGATCTTCTTTCCAAAAATGGTGATTTTTTCTTCTACAGTGATGCTTCATTGAAGGGACTTGGTTGTGTTCAGATGCAGTATGATCAGGTAATTTCTTGTGATTCAAGAAAAATAAGACCTCATGAGTTAAATTATCCCACACATTATTTGTAATTACTAACTGTGTTTTTTCTTTGAAAATTCAGAGGAATCATTTATACGGAGTCAAATATCAAATATATACTGACCATAAAAGTCTAAAGTATATATTCACTCAGAATGAATTAACCATGAGGCAGAGAATATGGTTTGAAATAATAAAAGATCATGATTTCATGATCAATTACCTTCCTGGAAAATCCAACAAAGTGAAAGATTCTTTGAGTCAAAAACATCATGCATCATTAACCACGTTATGTTTGGAACATGATCCCTTTGATAGGATCTGAGGCCCACATCAGAAGCCATTGGTCTTAGGATTTAAAAAAATTTCATCGGCGGATCGACGGTACTTGTCGATTCCAAATATATGAGACTCTGTGAGGTCCAAGAATCTCACGTAAATTGTAAAGATCGCAAAATTAAATTGAAAACATACTCGTTTCAAATCTAAAGTTGTGGTCAACCTGAACTAGTCTATGGAGATCTTTGCTTGAAGTATCCATAGCAGGATCCCTCTAGATCATCCAAACTCAATTCAGAAATCCATGGGAGCATCGTTCATTGAACTCTAGGTGCTAGCACAGAGATCCGACGATGCCTTCAATGTCCCGACGATCACCACATCGAGATGCCTTCTATAGTTGAGGGAGATCTTGATCCACGATTTTTGGATCGATAGCTTCTCTCTCTAGATAGAGGGAGGAGAGAGATTATCTGGATTTCATTCCATGATATTAATGAATAGTTACATGAGAGGGAGCCTCCTCCTTTATTTATAGTGGTGTTTCTAAATACCTAGTTGGGTTCCTCGGCCCCGGTTTATTTCAACTTATACTAAATAAATAATTTTGATAAACTAAACTACGTTAATATTATTTATTATTTTATCATATAATTATAATATATATATATATATAATATTATGTGATAAAATATGATCCATTTAACTCAACTCATTATCCCACTTAATATTAAACGAACCTTGAATATTAAAATAATATTCATTAGATTATTATTTTCTCGTATTTACTAAACTTCTAAATACAATAAATAAATTCAATACAAATTATTCATAACTTGAATAATAATTAATTTATTTGATTATCATTGATCGATACTTTGGACAACACTCAGACCCCATGGTGGGTCCCACCTTGTCCATATACTTATTCAACTGAATAAGGCAGATTCATGAATATTCTATTGTGTGTGACCCTCTAGGCCCTTATCTTGATAGTAGTGAATAAAATCCAGAGACCAAGAGTGAAGTCTAGTAACTCATCATGGCCCCTAAAGAGATATAGATTTTCATAGTAATGATAACCAACCTACAAACACTGATTGTGTACTATAATATTTTTTCATTAAATATATCATAAAGTAGCGCCTACACTTAGGTCATCATCATTTTCTTGCTTTATTATTTGTTGATCTATCTGAATGGATTTTCTTTTTGACTGTTTTGGCCAAATACTCATGAAGGCAGCACCATCCTGATCAACCAGTCCTGATATATACAACTTCCAAAACTTGGAAGCGACAAATCTTTTCTTGTCCATTCAACTAATTTCATACCACTAACAACACACCCAACAGAAGCTACCTCACCACAATTTTAATACCATGGTTTTTCCTTACATCAAAGTATGCAATCAAATGATAAACATTGGTAATGGTCTCATGTCAGGAGACCAATACACATGTCTATAGATAGAAACAACCAGTGACACCCAAAACATGTGTTGTTCCTATTGGAGGTTTTTTCCTCATGATCTCACTACTAGAGATCACCAAGTGTGAACTTCATGAGAAGAAGTCTCAATGCTTATAATCTCCCAGCACCTGATAGTCAAACATCTATTGTGTCTAGTCAGTAAGATGTATCGAGACCATAGAACATATATTTAAGATCAATGTCATAGTATCTCATGGTTCTAATTATATCCTAGGATCTACTATAAACTCTCAATATAACAATTAATATTTGGACATTACCATTATATAGTGGATGCAGAAATATGTACACTGTAATGGTAAGATGGCACCATGTATGACTAACTATACACATTATATGGTTATCAAAAGTACTGCATAGTTGGGTCTAGGGCACCTAGTATTTCAACACTCCCACTTACACTAGAGCCAAATTTATAACCAAAATTTTTAGATACTCATATGATAAAGATCATTCTTCTTCTTAGTTAAGGATTTAACTACTATGCCTACCACATTTTTCACTACATGTTATATATGTTGTTTATGACCTCATCTCCTTGAGTAAAACTTCTCAAGAGATGGTATCCCCAAGTATATCACTTTTTTTCATTGTAATAACTTGATAACTTGGCTAGTAAGAATATCAAAATTTACATTATGATAATACTTTTCTCACTAGATGTGATTCCAAGAACTAGAACAAATTGTTGGGATTAACCACTTCTTAACTTCCTTAGAAGCTGCAATGTACTTAGTATTTGTAGATATGGCTACCATTGGCTTTTATGATCTTGAATCTATCATCACCATTTTCTAACTGTGATACTAGATCAAATTGATCTATGGATTACTAGTTTTTGTCCCACTATCACTAGTATCCTTCTTCTCCACATACCAGGTACATATCATTTGTACTTTCCGAAGTACAAGATGATAGTTTTGACTGCTTCACTTGCAATGCTCCTGAAAAAAATTGATATCTTCGTACAATAAATTGTATCCTGGAAATATAAATCCTTTTACATATCATGGCATATGTGATTGATCCATTGCTGGAGCGTATGGAACTTAATTCATTACTTTAATCTCTTCCCATGTTCCGAACATGTTAACCTGAAGAGATTAATCCATGTGACATTGACAATAATTCTAAATTTGAATTATTCTAACTTGTATTTTTCAATATAATTTTACTTTATATACGATTGATTAGGTCCAAGAAACCATTAGATCTACCTCATTAGATCATGTTCCCTAGAACTTAGGTTCCTAATTTAAGTCAATAATTTGGAGTATTATTTTTATCCTGATTTTATCCAATAGTAAGACCAATAAATTTCTTCCATATATTGCTAAAAAATTATCTTGGAAAACATTGGCGCTCCCACTAACCTTTGGTAGACACAAGGCAAAGATTAATTTGAAATGAATGCTCTAAGATCCTGTTTCTTACTTTAATCAAGAACTGGATTTCAGTAACCTGCACCCTTTATTGTTATTTGATGGTTTCATCATCCCTTTCTGGTTGTTTCGTATAGACACCTTCCACAAAATATGATCATGACATCCAATGAACAATTTAATGATCATAGAGGTTAGATATGACAAGTAAAATTCTAATGGATTTAGGCATGCCAAGTTGGTATAACCAATCGAGCCTTATTGGTACTAGGCTTGTACCATCCATGTATCATATCATATGAATACCCACCACAATATTCAATTTATAATCCACTTTTCAATTTGATATATGTAATCCATCATTGAATTTTAATTGATCTTTTCAATCTTATATAATTTCTACATACTGCTTACTTATAGGATTTATTATTCTTAATAAATAATTTATTACTGGACACAGTGGATATAAAACCATCGCCATGGTTTCATCCTACTTATGCAGTATGTGTCTCTGGAACATTCCTCTTTCACATGAATTTGTGGAACCTTTTCCTATGTCAACCATTTGTGCATCTCGAGTATTGACTAAGTCCAAGCCAATTCCGCTCCCACTATCTCTAATAGATATGTGTACCCTTATATAGAAATGTAGTCCATCACTTGACCATGTTAGGTACTGGGACAGACAGTAGAAGCTGATGCGCCCAGAATTTAAAAAATTTCTCATCACTGGAGAAATGTAACAACGTCGACTCTAGTGATCTTATCCTGGTATGGTCCGAGGACCACGCGTTGATTTGATAGAATACAAAAATAAATAGAACATATAATTTGTTCAGATCAGATGTGTGCAAGTCTATCTCAGGATTTCAGTGACTATTGCTTGAAGATTCTGACATCAAATCACTCTAGATCATCCACACATGCCTCTTAAATCTACTCGTGCATCGTTCGTTGGAATCCAAGTGCTAATTCAATGTACCAACGAGATCTTTGACGCAACGGTGATCACCGCAAGCAAGAGTCTTCAATCCAAGAAGAATGAGCTTGAAGATCTTCCTTGATTGAGAGAATATCTCTCTAGAATCCAAGAGGATAGAGAGGCTCTCAATTACAAAAAAAATGAATATTTTATACGGAGAACCTCTCTCTTACTTATATAGGGAATATCTAAAATACCCAGTATGGGTTCCTGGACCCCGTGTAATAGATATTCATAGTATAAGTATTATAAAAATTTATTTATGAAAAATTAAATTATGCCATAAATAATATTTATAATTTTATCCCTAACTGCAATATATATTAAATATATATATTTCGTGATAATCTTGAGTCTATAACTCACCTCGTGTCTCCTAAAAATATTAAATGAACCTGGGATATTAAAATCCATTCGAATAATATTTTATCTTTGTATTTACTTAATTTCTTGTAAATGCATGTTATAAATAAATTCAATGAATTATTCCAAGCTTGAATAATTAAAGAATTTATTTATTACATGGTGATCCGTAGAACTTGGATAATATTCGAACCCCATGGCAGGTCCGACCAAGTTTTATATTCCTATTCTTAGAATATGGAAGATTCTCAAAGTGCTATAGTGTGGGACCCTCTTGGACCTTATCTCAATAGTAGTGAATAATATTCACCGACCAAGAGCAGGGTCTAGAAACCCATCGAGGCCCCTATAGAGATAAGTTAAAGTCAAAGCAATGACTACCTTCCTATGAACATGGTCTATTTAATATAATCTCTTCATCATCGATATCTCAATAAAGCATAATGCACAATAGTGTCATCATCACCTATCTTTCTTTATTTTATTTGTTGATTTTTCTGGACGGTCTTACCATCCACCACCATGTCCATGGATTTAATGAAGGTTCAATCATCCTAATCAACTTGGCCCGAGATATCTTTTACTCAAATCAGAAGCGACAAATCCTATCTTGATCATTTAATCAATGTCATGTCACCAAAGATGTACCCAACACAAACAACCTCACCACGACTTCATCGCCATGGTTTTCACCTTACATCAAAGTACACAATTAAATGACATACATTGATAATGATATCAAGTCTGGAGTCCATTACACTTGTCTATAGATAGGAATGACCAATGACGCCTATAACATGTGTTGTTCCTCTTATGCGAGTCTGTCCTCGGGATCTCAACTACTAGAGATCATCAAGTGAAAACATCATGAGAAGAAGACTCAATGCTTATGAGCCCCAACACCTAATAGTCACCATCATTTGTGTCCTTACAGAAAGATTTAACTAGACCATAGGACATTACTTTAAGATTAATGTCATGGAATATATGGGTTCTCATTATAGCATGGGATCTTCTATAACCCTTTGATATTACATATAATCTAAGGACATTGACATAAACAAAGTGGATGCAGAAGTATCTACACTATTATGGAAATATAAACACATGTATATATAACAAACTTCATACATGTAGTGGTAATAAAATTACAACACAATTTGGGTCTAGGGAATCCAATTTCAACACTCCCACTTGCACTAGAGACAATTTCTAACAGGTTTCAATATGCTAGCCCTCACATGAGAATCATGCTTCTTTTGAGAAATGGATTCTGTCAGGGGGTCAACCATTTTGTCCTTTGTGGCTACTCTGCAAACTATGGATTCACCTCTTTGAGTAAAATCCCTAAATAGATGAAATTTTAGAAGAATATGATTTGTCCTCTAGTGAGACCTGGGCTCCTTGGAAAGCACCACTACAGCAGTATTATCACAATATACTAGAACAGGTTCTTCACTCCTAGGAACAAAACCAATTTCTAAGATAAAGATATGTATCTAGACTAATTCCTTTACTGTATCAAAATCTATAATATATTTGGACTCTACTATAGAATCGGAAACCATAGCATGCTTCAAGCTTCTCCACTCACTGCACTACCAATCAAGAAAAAGATGTAGCATGGATATGATTTCAAATCATCATGATCTGTCTGAAAACTATCATCAGTGTATCCTCTCACTACTTGTTCCTCATCTCCTCCATACACTAGGAACATATCCTTTGTACGCCTCAAGTACTTTAGGATAGTTTTAATAACTTCCCAATGTAACTCTCCTGGATTGCCTTGATATCTACCCACCATGCTTAAAGCAAAGACGACATCAAACCTAGTACATAGTATGAAATACATGATAGAACCCACTACTGAAGCATAAGGGATTCTACTCATTCTGTAAATCTCCTCCAATGTTTGTAGACACATTTTCTTGGAGAGATTTATACCATGTGACATAGGAAACAATCCTCTCTTGGATTGTTCCATATTGTACCTTTTGAGTACCTTGTCGATATATGTACTTTGACTTAGCCCAAGAAGACTTTGAGATCTATCTCGATAGATATTGATCCCTAGAATGTAGGTTGCTTCACCTAATTCTTTCACGGAGAAGAATTCATTTAACCAATTCTTAACTGACTGTAAGACTTGCACCTCATTTCCCATAATTAATATGTCATCAACATATAAAACTAGAAAAAAATAGCATTACCTTCAACCTTTTTATAGACACAAGTATTGCTTTCATTTTTGACAAAACCAAATTACTTTATGGCCTCATCAAAACAAACATTCCATGACTGTGATGACTGCTTCAACCCATAAATGGATCTTTATAGCTTTCATAATTTATTGGCATTATTTGACTTGAAAAACCCTTCGGGTTGAGTCATATAGATGTCTTAAACCAACTTCCCATTTAGAAAATTATTATTGAAATCCATTTTCCAAATTTCATAATCATGAAAGGTTGTTATTGCAAGCAATATTCTGATGGATTTAATCATTGCTAATAGTAAGAAGGTTTCATCATAGTTGATGCCTTGAGGTTGCCTGAAACCCTTTACAACCAGTCTTTCATTAAAGGTATTAAACTCACCATCCATGTTAAGATTATTTTTTAATACCTATTTGAATCCAATGGTATTTACATCATCTAGAGGATCTAACAAAATCTAAACTTCATTTTGGTACATGGACTCCATCTCATAATTCATGGATTCTTTCCATTTAGAATCTTCTTTTCCTTCTATTGCTTCCTTGTAAGTTAGAGGTTCATAATCTTCAAGGACTAACATGTCACCTGACTCATTGACAAGAAAAAAATAATGTATTGGTTATCTAACATCTCGCGTAGACTTACATAATATTTTTGTCTCAGGAACAACTTCTTTTTCCACTTTCTCTTGTGGAAATTATTCCTCTACCAACTCCTATGCATTTGGAGCATTAACTTCATCGAATTCAATATTTCTCTCACTATTTCTAATAGAAATGTGTTCCCTTTATAGAAATATGGTGTGTCTCTCCACAACAACTTTTCTATCTAAATGGTTATATAGGTAATATCCTTTTGTTTTCTTAAGATAACCTATAAAGATGCAATTCATGATTATGGATGCGAATTTTCACTTGGTAATGTCTTAAAAAATGCCTTGCACCCCCATACACGTATGTGTGTCATACTGGGTTTCTTTCCATACCATAACTCATATGGAATCCCGTCTGTAGCTTTAGTTGGTACTCGGTTAAAGGTATATGTTGTTGTTTGCAAAGCGTATCCCCAAAAGGATAATAGAAGAGTTTCATGAACCATCATTGATCTAACCATGGCAATCAAGGTCTTATTCCTCATTTCACTAACACCATTCCATTGTGGTGTATAAGGAGGGGTGAGTTTGGATACTATCCCACACTCCTTCAAGTGATCAATGAAATCTTGGTTCAGATATTCTCTACCTCGGTTTGAGTGGAGTGCTTTTATCTTCTTACCAAGTTGGTTTTCTACTTCATTTTGGTATTCCTTAAATTTTTGAAATAAATTAAACTTATACCACATTAATTAGATATATCCATACCTAATATAGTCATTGATAAAAGTAATGAAGTATAAAAAAACACCCCTAGCCTCTACTAGAAATGGACTACATACATCAGTATGTATTAATTATAGTACATCATTGGCTCTTTATATCTTTCTTGAGAAAGGTGATTTGTTATTTTTCCTTGTAAACAAGATTGACATACATCCAAGGTTTCTAACTGTACTGAGTCTAAATACCCTTCTTAATGTAATCTACATAATTGCTTCTCATTTACATGACCTAGCTTGAAGTTTCATAGGTGGGTGAAATATGAGTCATGTTAGCTAGTTTTGTCATTGATTGCCATTATGAGGTTCTCTAGTTCCATCATGTATAAACCATTATTAAGATGTGTCATACCATAACATATGTTATCCCTATAAAAGAGACAAAATTTACTTCTGAAATTGAAATAAAATCCCATAGTGTCTAAACTCGACACATAGGTAATGTTCCTGGTTAAAGAAGGTACATAATTGAAATTTTTTAAAACTAGAACCAAACCACTTGGCAAGGTTAAGTGATAGTATCCCACTATCAAGGCTTCTAGACTTGCGCCATTTGGAGCTCGGATATCCACTCCACCTTTTTCAATCTTCTTGAATCTACTTGGTTCTTGTATATGAATACAAATGTGTGATACACATGTCGTATCCAATATCCAAATTAAAGATAAATATATATTGCATTCAATGAAAAAAATACCTGAAGTAGAAGCATCAGTTTGCTTCTTCTTCCTAGCTCTGTAATTCTTATTTCAATGGCCTTTTTTTCCACATCCAAAGCAGAAAGCTTCCTACTCATTACTCTACCTTAGAATCTTTGGATTCTTTACATAAAATAAATTGGTGTCTTTGGAATTGACTTTTCCTTAAACACCTTTACCTTGACCTTATTTCTTTTGTTCACCATAATGACAGATGAGTTGGTATTTTTCATATCCTTTTCATCTTGGAGAACTAAATCCAAAAGGTCTAAGAGTGATTTTTCATATCATTCATGTTATAATTGACAATAAAAGTAGATAATCTTGGTATTAAAGAGGCAAGAATGAGATCCACCGCTAGTTCTTGGTTCAATTTGAACCCAAGGGCTTCAATCCTCTCAGCATACCCAATCATCTTGAGTACATGAGGACCAGCTTGGTGCCCTTCTACTAGCCTGAACTTATATAGGGAACTTGAGATCTCATACCTTTCCTACCTAGACCTCTCCTGATACAATTCTTAGAGATATGAAAGCATATTGTAGGCATACCCATCTTCATGCATTTTCTGCAATTGGTTGTAAATGGATGACAATATGATGCATTGAATACCAAGTGAATCATCTACACACTTTTTTCACTTATCTTTTTCTTCCTTACTTGCTCCCTGAGGAGGCTCAGCAAGAACTGGGGATTCCAACACATATAACTTACTTTCTTGGCATTGTACTATGCGCAAGTTCATGTACCACTCTTGGAAGTTATTGTCGATCATGATATTTTCTTTATCCAAAATTGATCGCAGTAATAAAGTACTTGTGGTTTTAGTGATTTCCATTTTAAATATATATAAGATAAACATTAGCAATTGGTACTTTGAGTTGATTACGTTTTGAAATTTATGATTAATAAATTATAATATCATTTTAATGTATCCCACTATTTTAGATAACCTTAATATCCCTCACTATTAGATTTGAAATACTCTATTTCTTGAGTACTCTAGTGTCAAGGATCCTTGAAAACTCCCTCATAGTCTACAATCTATGGCTACAACACTACTCAGAGGGTTTCAAGGTAGGCACCAGGTTGTCCAACCACTTGACTCGTGGTTCCTTATATTGTTGAGTAAAGTCCCAGCTTTTGGAATATGAACCTGATTCCCTCAACATATTTCCTCTTAACTAATATCAAGTTATCTATGGTTAATCCTTGACTACTTAATTTAGTTAAATTGACCTAGTTCTCTCATGAAAATTCCTCAGTATTAAGAGGCACTCTCAACTATGGCTGACGATCACCCCAAATACCCGATTTTGTTTAAATGTGAGAAATGGAAGGCATTTGGACTTAATATATCTTTGAGGGATTTTTATATTTTTTGAATAATATAATCCTTTTCTATTTATATGTTCAAACTAGATTGACGTGCTCACAACTAAACATGCAATAGAAATACAGTCATCACTTATTTATGAATTTTTTATCTTATTTACTATTCTATGTGATCAAGCAATAATCATTCATTCTCATAAAACAATAAACAATGCATAAAGTTAAATCATGAAATCCAACTGGTCTTGAGCATTCTATTATGATTGATCCATAACTGATCAATCTTCACCTAGGGGAATCTATACCTGAGTCGACACCTAACTCGCATCGCAGCTAGCCCCAGTGCAATGTGCTCGGCTCCCATCTAGATTACCACCTCGACTTGGAGGGGTGTGAGTCTAAGATCATTACCATTTAATTAAAAATATACTCACATGTAGGAGAGGGGTCTGGGTGTATAAAATACAACTTCTGCATTGGACATGCAGGCCCTTATAAATATTTTAATTAAAATATGATTCATAGACTGTCATTTATCTAATTAATTATTACAATCATTACATGCATAGAATAAATATTTAAATAAATAAACCATACATGCACGTTTTAGTCTCTTTCTAAAGACCAGTCAATATAAATAAAACGTAATTAAAAATTAAACTGCAATAAATTTAAATAGTACAAGGGCACTCTAATAAATTAAATAAATTTAAATAAATTTAATTTATTTATTTTATCGGTTCCAATTGTTTAATTTAATTTTAATCCCAAAAAATAAATTAAAACCATTAATTTAATTTTAATTTTTCAAATTAAATTAAGCCATTAATTTAATTTTAATCTTAATTAAATTAAGGTTTCTGATTCTAGTTAAATTTAAACCCCAAAATAATTCTAATTAATTTAATTTAAAAAAGTAAATTAATTAAAACTAATTAGAAGGGTTACCTCTAGCTGGGAAAGGAGTCTGACAGGACTGCGAACTACTGCGAGGGTGTCTTACTAGAGCAGGGTCGAATCACAGCGTGACCGCGGTGTGACCGCGGCGTGACCACGGCATGACCGCGGCATGACCGCGGTGTGTCCACCCAATCAAGAAGCACCCCTATAGTGGCAGCATCCTCTGGAAAGGTGCAAGGGTGGTGGCACGCTACTCTGGAAAACTGTAAAGGCAGTAGAGAGGCATGCCGGTCTGGAAAGGCCTACCGGTCTGGTCGTATGAACTAGCAACGACGAGGGGGTCCAAGCAGCGATAAATGGCAGCGGCGAGGGGGTCCGGGCAGTGCGAACCAACAACGGTGAGGGGGTCCAAGCAGTGCGAGCTGACAGCAGTGAGGAGCTCCAGGTAGCATGAGGCTAGGGGATAGGGTTTAAGGGGTTGGGTTGCAGTTCCAGCACGAGGAAAAAGACCCTTTGGGTCTTCTTTCCTTTTTTATTTGTTTTTTCTTTTGACAAAACAAAACCCAACCCCTATTTTTTAAAAATTAAATGTAGGAAACCCAATTTTGGGTCTTGGTCTCCAGTTTTTTTATTATATTTATAAAGTATAAAGACTTTAATAAAAAAATATGACTTGACCCCAAGTCTAAAGGACCTTTCCTTTTTTTCAATTTTTATTTTTATTTGAGAAAATTAAAAAAATATTATATTATAATATATTTTATTTAAATCCTAAAAATAAACCCACTGGAAAATTTCCAGTGACCAAATTCAGGCCAAAACGTGGCTAGATTTAGGTACTTTGAAGAATACATTAATAAATTAAAAAACGTGTTCTTCATAAAATAATAATCAAAATAGATTAAAACTGATGACATAAATCCCATTAAAATTTTCAAAAGGTCGTAACTAGGTCATTAAAAAATGAATCGACGTATGGTTGGATCCATTAGAACCAATTTAATGCCTCGTACTTAAATTTAATGAACATTAATTTTTTTGGACTCTGAGAAACCATGCGTCCCTTTGATACCACTGTTAAGTACCGGGACGGGCAGTGGAAGCCTATGGGCAGGATATTAAAAATATTTTGCATCACTGGAGCAATGTAACAATGTTGAATATGGTGATCTTATCCTGGTACGGTCCAAGGACCATGTCTGGATTTGATAGATCACAAAAATAAATCAAACATGTACCTTGTTCGGATCAGACGTGTGCAAGTCCGTCACAGGATGATGGTAACCGTAGCTCGAAGACTCTGATGTTGAAGCCCTCTATATTTTACACACATGCCTCTTAAATCTTCTCGTGAGTCATTCATTGGAATCTGGGTGCTATCACGGTACACCAATGAGCTCTTTGATGCAAAGGTGATCACCACAAGCAAGAGTCTTCGATCCAAGAAGGATGAGCTTGAAGATCTTACTTGCTTGAGATAATCTCTCTCTAGAATCTAGGAGGAGGGAGGGGCTATCAATTCCAACACATGAATAGTTTTATGGGGAGAGCCTATCTCTTACTTATATAAGGAATATCTAAAATACCCGGTATGGGTTCCCAACCCTTGTGTAATAGATATTCACATTATAAGTATTATAAATATTTATTTATGAAAAATTAAATTATGCCGTAAATAATATTTATAATTTTATCACTAACTACAATATATATTAAATATATATTTCATGATAATATTGACTCTATAACTTGACTCATGTCTCTTGAAAATATTAAACAAACCTGGGATATTAAAATCCATTTGAATAATATTTTATCTTTGTATTTACTTAATCACCTATAAATACATGTTATAAATAAATTCAATGAATTATTCCAAGCTTGAATAATTAAAGAATTTATTTATTACATTGTAATCCATAGAACTTGGATAATAATCAAACCTCATGGAGGGGCCCACCAAGTTCTATATTCCTATTCTCAGAATAGGGAAGATTCTCAAAGTGCTATAATGTGTGACCCTCTAGGCCTTTATCTCAATAGTAGTGAATAATATTCACCAACCAAGATCAGGGTCTAGGAACCCATCGAGGCCCCTATAGAAATAAGGTAAAGTCAAAGAAATGAATACCTTCTGAAGAACATGGTCTATGTAATATAATCTCTTCATCATCGATATCTCAATAAAGAATAATGCACACTAGTGTCATCATCCTTTATCTTTCTTTATTTCATTTGTTGATTTGTTCATATGGTCTTACCTTCTACTAGCATGGCCATGGATTTAATGAAGGTGCAACCACCCTAATCAACCAGGTCTGATATATCTCTTCCTCAACTCGGAAGCAAAAAAATCTTATCTTTATCATTCAATCGATGTCATGTCACCATTAACGTACCGAACACAAACTACCTCTCCACGACTTCATCACCATGGTTTTCACCTTGCATCAAAGTATGCAATTAAATGACATACATTTATAATGATATCAAGTCTAGAGACCATTACACATGTTTGTAGATAGGAATGACCAATGACACCTGAAACATGTGGTGTTCCTGTTATGTGATTTTGTCCTCATGATCTGAACAACTAGAGATCATCAAGTGAGAACTTCATGAGAAGAAGTCTCAATGATTATGAGCCCCCACACCTGATAGTCAAACATCATCTGTGTACTTTTAAAATGATGTAACTAGACCATATTATATTACTTTAAGATTACTATCATGAAATCTCAGGTTTCTCATTATAGAATGGGATCATCTATAACCCTTTGATATTTCATGTAATCTAATGGAATTTACTTAAACAAAATGGATGCAGAAGTATCTACACTATTATGACAGGATAAACACAAGTATATATAAAAAACTACATACATGTTGTTGTAATCAAAGTACAACACAAGTTGGGTCTAGGTCACCCACTTTCAACATACCACATCTTTTCTATCTTAGGGATTTATGTAATATCCTAAGAAACTTATAGGATATTTACTTAGATGCACCATGTGTTTAGCTTGATTCATGTTTGTTTTTTTTCCTTAACAAACACTTTGCATATTTAACACATTTCATATGACATAATGTATTTTCATCATACCATGAATTGTATGATATCCATTTTTCATTTTAGTTGGTATATTGGTTATGGGTTTCAACTGTTATTTATAAAGCACATCATGAAATATAATGGAGGTTTCTGCAACTTGCAACATTGATAATCCATACATCGTAACTCTAATTTATAATATGTGTATTTAAGAATTAATTCATGCTACATTTTTTTATCAATGTTAATATGTAAGACTCATCATCAATCCTCCTTATGAAAATCAATATCGTGATGTATATATGGTAACATGCATTTAGGAATTACTCCATGCTACATTATCATAATCAATGAATGTTTGGTCAAGATATTATTTGGCATGTCGGTATAAAGAAACTCATATCTTTTGACCAAAAATATACTTAAATATTACATTCCTTAATAACTTTAATTAATCTTATGAATTATCTTTACCTATAGCTTTCCTTTGGAATAGTTCACTCTCTCTTGTTGAACTAACCCCAAAAGCTTTGTGGAATACCTTTATTTCTAAAGGTTTCTTTTTATAAAATAAAGATGTCAATAATATTAAAGTTGTTTAGATGTTCTGAGCCTAAATACTATACTGGGTATATTCTTGACATCTACTTTTAGTTTTACTTAACAAAGAATCATCTTGCCACAACTAGATAAGTCTTACATTTTTATATTCATCATGTATTGCCTATGATTCAAGTATATCTAAATTATTTGTTGAGTATGTTACCACAAACAACATTCATTAAAAAACATGGAATAATTTATCATTATGAAAAAAAGGTAACTTGAGATAAATGTTTTGGTTATACTCAACAATTTGTTCAACTAAAATCATTAACTTGGCAATTAAAAGTTGTGTGTTTCTCACCACTGACTTAGGAATCACCCTTTATCAGCTACTTAGAGAATACACTTTACTTCTTATAGCATTTCTATACTTACTTAGTTATTGTATTTAAATACACATATGTTATTGGAATATTGTATTCAATACCCAATAAGTATGTTAGAAACATTAATTTATATTAATGAATATACCTAAACAATAAGCGGGTACTTGATTCTGGTATTTCAGTTCACTGCATTTTTAAACTTTCATAAATTTATTTCAATATGTGATGAAAATAACCTATTGTTAAATAACCAACCACTTTTCTTTGAATTACATGATGAAGGTGCCTTTGGCGTGACTTTCTGTAGGCCTTTTCACATTTTCTTTTAATATATTCTCCATAAGAGAAAAAGATGGTGCTATAATTAATATTCTTATTACTTGGGAAATATTACCTTAAAGATAATGCAGCGCTTACTCTATATTGTTCATTTATATCCTTAAACAAGACTAGAGTAATTGGGTAAAATGGGAATAAGAATGGGATGCCATGAAATATTATGAGATTTCTTTCAGTTTACACAAAGAGAGTTCAATCGTCGCATTAAAATATTTCTTAGCTTTCTCCTTGGAAAATTCTTAGAGATGAGACTATATGTAACATCATCTATATTGTGATGTCGTGACTGAAACTAACATCAGACGTTGATGATAGCATTATGACAGAACTATCATATGCTTGATTCATGAGTCTCCTATAAGCATTTACACCCTTAATTCTTGAGGTGGCATAACAGGTTGGGACACTAACACCTTGAATTTACAATATAGTAATATTATGCACAAGTGCCTATACTTCATTTTGGAAATTTGTACTAGTTTATACATTAACTTTGTCCAATATTTATCACAGTTTTTACTTGTGGAATTACTTGCTATTTTAACAAAATAGACTTTAGTAGATTAGTACTTTTAATGTTGATTGTCGAATTTGACATTACTGATTAATTTAATCATTAAATGTCTCCCACTAATTTATCAAATTCTAGGAACCATATGTACTAGAATCAGAATAATCTGTCATTTGTGTATTTTAGTAGAAAGTTTCCCTGAACCTCCCTCATAGTTAACAAGCTATGGCTACACCACTACTCGGAGGGTCCAAGGTAGGATTTTGGCTGGTCAACTGCATTAATTCGTGGTTCCTTGATCTATTGAGTGAAGTACCAGCTTCTAAAATCATAATCTGATTTACTCAATGCTTGCCTCTAAAATTACAACAAGCTATCTATGGATATTTTTTTCCCCAATTTTAGTTAAGTCAACTCACCACCCTTATAAGAACTCTCTGATAGTAAGAGGAACCCTCAGTTATGGCATGACTGGCACCCCAAACACCCTGTTTTGTTCAAACTAAAATGATGGAAGGTTCTAGTGACTTAATATTTCTTTGAGGGTTTTGTGTTTTTCTATCGAAGAATGTAATCCATTTCTATTAACCTTGTTCATCAATGTTATCTCACTCACAAGTGAAAATTAATAGAAAAACATACGTCGCTTCTTTGTACATTTTATTATCTATTATTTTATGTATTTCTTCCACTATTTAAAAAATGAAAAAAATAATAAATAAATTCATAAAGGTAAACTATTACCTAGCCAGTCTTGAGAATCTAAATGACCTAAGGGCATCATACTTAAGTCGAAACTTGACTTATAATGTAGCTTTCCCCCATCTTGTATGTTCGCTTCTCTTCTGAATCATCGCCTCGTCTTGGCGGGGTCTACATCATGTATTGGTGTATTAAATCGTCTTGGTGGGATCCACATGTTGTCTTATATCTTCTTGATCAACGTACACCACCACTTCTTGGTGGGGTCTACATTGTTCACCATCTTCATCCAAAGTAAAAAAATACTCATGCGTGGGCGAGGGGGACTAGGGATATAAATTTCCATCAGGTAAATTGGGTGTGCGAGATGTTATATATTTTAACCAAAAAGAAAGATGATGTGAAGTCCATATATTTAATTAATTACAATCATCACATGCAGTTAAAATAATTAATTAAATAAAAGAAACATACGCGGGTCGGTACGGAAGACCAGAATGTCGGTAAAATGCACGATAAAATTAAATTTCATTAATTAAGTATGAGGGTTATATAATTAAATTAAATGAATTAATAAATTCAAATAATTTAATTATTCATCGGTCCACTAATTAATTTAATTTTAATATCAAAATTAAATTAGTTAATTTAATTCAATTTAATAACCAAATTGAATTAATTTTATCTGGTTATTAAAATTTATTTTTCATCCACAATTAATATATTAATTAATTTAATTTAATTATGTAATTAAATTAATTAATTATATTAATTTAAATTAAAACTCGGGTCTCAAAACCTTGCTCTGGAATGTCGTGGGTCGCGCTAAACCTGTCCAGATCCGTAACGAGTCAGGAAAAGCCTATGCTTGGATTATCTAAGTCAGGTAGGTCCGTCCAGACCCAAACTTGGTCGAGCAGATCTACCATGTCCGGTCTCGAGGAAAATCTGAACTTGCAAAACACGACATTCTTTACCTGTACCTGAGGTTGGTCTATGGAAGCGCACGACATTCAGACGAGCCAGCAGGGATGGCCAAAGGCTATTGTGGCGGGTAGCGATAGCGTCTAACTGGATCTATCTGGTACAACCTATCGAGGTGGCCAGAGCCCAGTGCGGCGGAGGGGAAAGGGAGGCAGGACGGTGTGCCAGGATGAGGTGTTGTGGCCGGTAGGCAGGACGCTCGAGGTGGTCAAGATTCGGGAGTTGAGGCAGCGGTGCGGGCGGTCGGGACGGTTGGGATCTGTGGCGGCTGACTCTATCAGGCAGAGGGTGGTTGTGCGGTGCCATGACCAAAGGAATTCAGCAGGGGCAGCAGCGCAGTTGGCGGCGTGCTGTGTGGGGCAGTGGTGGGGAGGTACCATCGAACTAGATCTAGATGGAGTGGAGGAAAGGCGAGGTCCCATAGGGCATGGGGTGTTGCATCGAGGAAGGAGACAACAGCATGCCATGGCATAATAGGAGGTCGGTAACAGGGCAGCTTGGGTCGCGCCGCCCTACTGTGGTGTGCGGAGCAAGACTGGCCTGGGGGTCCACACAGACCCCCTTTCTTTCCTTTTTTGTTTGCTTATGTGTCACCCCACCCTTTTTTCTCCTATTTTTATTCCCCCTTTTAAGTCTTCTCCTTTTAAGTTTCCCTCCCTTTTTTTGAAGGTCAAGTCTCCTCAAAAATATTTTCCACACCCCAAAAAAATTATAAAGGCTAAAAAGTATTTTAATTTAATAAAAAAATATTATAATAAAATAATAATTTATTATTATATTATTATTAAAATAATAATTTATTATTATTATATTATTATAATAATAAATTAAATATTATTATTAAAATAAAATTATCAGGCAAATTACTAAATTGTAAAATTTATAATTTTTCATATAATTTTAATCATATCAGATGAACGATCTAAACATGATCAGTCCTTTGGAATGAATAAAATTTAATACTTGAGATTAAATCACAAATTCGATCCAATCTGAAAAATGAAAATGACCATAACTCGGTCATTCGACATCGAATCAACGTGTGGTTTAAACCATTGGTATCATCTTTGAAACCTCTACATAATTTTATGAAAATTAATTTTATTTGGCTCAAAAATTCTACACGATCCCTCTGATACCACTGACAGGATCTGAGACCTACCGTAGAAGCTGGTGGGACTGGGATTTTAAAAAAAAATTGGTGGTTCGACAGTGCTTATCGATGCCAACAATTCGATCCCCAGTGAGGTTTGAGAATCTCATGTAAATTTTAAAGAGCACAGGATTAAACTGAAAATATACTCTTTTCAAATATGAAGTCACAGTCGACTACAACTAGTCGATGGTGATCGTCACCTGAAGGATCCATAGAAGGATCCCTCTAGATCCTCCACATGTGCTTCAAAAATTTGTGGGAGTGTTGTTTGTCAAATTCCGTGTGCTAGCGTGGAGATCCGAAGATGCATTCGATGTCCCAAAGATCACCGCATCGAGATGCCTTTGATGCTTGAGGGAGATCTTGATCCAAGCTTCTTGGATCGAGAGATTCTCTCTCTAGAGAGGGAGAGGAGAGATATGCTCTAGATTTCATTCCGTGAAATTAATGAATAGTTACATGAGAGAGAGCCTCCTCCTTTATTTATAGTGGTGTTTCTAAATACCCGGTTGGGTTCCCTGGCCCCCATTTATTTCAACGTCCACTAAATAAATAATTTTGATGAACTAAATTGTGTCAATATTATTTATTATTTTATCACATAATTTTAATATATATAAAATATATTACGTGATAAAAACTGATCCATTTAACTCGACTTGTTATCCCGCTTAATATTAAATGAACCTCGAATATTAAAATAATATTTGTTCGATTAATATTTTCCAGTATTTACTAAACTTGTAAATACATTTAATAAATTCAATCATAATTATTGATAACATGAATAATAATGAATTTATTTAATTTTCAGTGATCAATAATTTGGACAACACTCAAACCCTGTGGTGGGGCCCACCATGTTCATATACCTATTCAACTGAATAGGGCAGATTCTTAAATACGCTACTATGTGTGACCCTTTAGGACCTTATCTCAATATTAGTGAATAAAATCCACATACCAAGAGTGGATTCTAGCAGCCTATCATGTCCCCTAAATAGATAAGGATTGTCATAGAATTTACAACCAACCTATGAACATTGACCATGTACTATAATCTATTTGTCATTAAATATCTCATAAAGCAGGATGCACACTTGTGTCATCGTCATTTTCTTGCTTTATTATTTGTTGATCTATCTAGATGGATTTGCCTTTTGACTACTTTGGTCAAAGTCTTGTGAAGGTAGCACCATCCTGATCAACTAGGCATGAGATATACAACTTCCTAAACTTGTAAGCGATAAATCCTTTCTTGACCATTCAACCAACGCTATACCACCAACGACGCACCCAACACAAGCTACCTCACCATGATTTTAATACCATGGTTTTTTTATTGCATCAAAGTACGAAATCAAATGATACACACTGGTAATGGTCTCAAGTCAGGAGACCAATACACATGTCCATAGATAGGAACAACCAATGACACCCAAAACATGTAGTGCTCCTATTGGCGGGTCTTTCCTCCTGATCTCACTACTGGAGATCACCAAGTGCGAACTTCATGAGAATAAGTCTCAATGATTATGAGCCCCTAACACCTAATTTTAAAACATCTAATATGTCTAGTCAGTAATATGTATCTAAACCATATAACATATATTTAAGATTAATTTCATAGTATCTCGTGGTTCTCTTTATAACCCGGGATCTATTATAACCTATTGATACGACAATTAATCTTTGGACATTACCATTATATAGTGGATGCAGAAATTTCTACACTATAATGGTAAGATGACATCATTTATAACTAATTGTACACATGATATGGTAATCAAAACTTCTACAAAGTTGGGTCTAGATCACCCACTATTTCAACACTCTTAATTAATGGTTTAATGAATTTTTTCTTAGAAGTTGTTGGTGTAGGAAATGCCTCTATTTTGTTTTAGGTTTCAGTATAGTCATCATTATCAGACCGAATTAAGAAAGCACATAAGGAAGATTGTGAGCTATAGATAAAGGTAAAATTGGTTTAAATGGTTAATTTACTATAATTTAACCTTGATAAAGATTGTGTTTTAAAAATTAGAAAAATATTGTGTGTGCCTTATGATTCTCATCTGAAGAAAGAATTGTTCTGCAAAGCTCATAGTTCTTCATTTTCAGTTTATCCTAGAAGCACAAAAATGTACATAGACCTTCGAGAGTATTATTGGTGGGATGGAATGAAAAGAGATATTGTATAATTTACTTTGAAATTTTTGATATGTAAACAGGTTAAAGAAGAGTGGAAGTTACCGAAGTGGATGTTTTATCCTTTACTTGTTCTAGAGTGGAAATGGGAAAATATATCCATGGACTTCATTGTGGGACTACCAAATACTTCTCTAGGTAACAATTAAATATGGGTTATTATTGATTGACTGAATAAATCTACTAATTTACTTATTATTCAAGATACAAATTCTTTGGAACAGATTTCTTGACTATACCTCAAAGATTTTTGCAGGTTAAATGGAGTGCCTCTTTCCATTATATCTGATCGGGATCCTAGGTTTACTTCTAATTTTTAAAAGGTCCTTCAGAATTCATTGATCACAAAATTAAATTTCAGTACATCTTTTCACCCTCAATCAGATGGGTAGTCGGAATGAACAATTCAAACTTTGGAGGATATGCTTTGATCTTGTTCAATGGACAATGAGGGAAGATGGGATCAGTATCTTTCTTTAGTTAATTTTTCTTATAATAACAATTTTCATTCTAGTATACTGATGAAACCTTTTGAGGCATTGTATGGAAAGCTATTTCAAACTAAATATTTTTGGGATGAAGTTGGGGAAAATAAGTTGATGGGACCAAAATTAGAAGAGGAAGTGGCTGAGAAAGTGAAGATGATTCAACAGCACATGAGGATAGCTCAGAGCAGGCAAAAAATTTATGCAGACAATAGGAGAAAAGAATTTTCTTTTTAGGTAGGTGATCATGTTTTTCTTAGAATATCACCATGGAAAATTGTTATTCATTTTGGTAAGAAAGGAAAGCGAAGTCCGCAGTTCATTAGACCTTATGAAATCCTAGATAAAGTTAGACCAGTAATCTATAGAATAGCTTTGCCTCTAATTTTATCTCAGGTACACAATGTTTTACATGTTTGGATGTTGATAAAGTATGTGTCATATTCATCTCATGTATTGAGCCCAAAAGCAGTTCAACTAGAATAGAACCTTTTTTATAAAGAGAAATTTTTTCATATTCTTGATCATAGAGAGCAAGTATTGCAGAATAAGGTAATCTATTGGGTAAAGGTTTTATGGAGAAACCACATGATTAAAGAGGAAATATGGGAATCTGAAAATACTATGAGGGAAAGGTACCCTCACTTGTTTAATAAGTAAATAAAAAAAAATTAGAGGATGCAATTTCCAAAAGTTTGGGAGAATGTAATTCCCCAAGGTTTTAAAAGTAAATTGAAATGCATAAAAAAAATTTAAGTGGATATTTATAAACTAGTCTTCCAACATAATTTTTTGTTTTTAATATTTGAATTTTAAAAAATTGTCATCTATAGTTGTGATTAGTAAATTATTTGGAGTCAGATAGAACCAACATGTTTTTTTGTGAATAGTAGCATACCCTTATGAATAGTAATGACCCTTATGAATATTAAATCATATTATTATTTTATTTTCTTAATGTTATAAGATAGTGAGATCTTGATTAATTTTTCAAGGTGATATAAAATCAATTATAGTTTTAAATTTTTTATTTTTGGAATAAAATATTATTTTATTTGAAAATTAAATTAATCATATTTAGAGAATTATTTTCAAAAAATGGTGTTCATTTTTGAATTCTAAATCTTGAAAAATGGTTAGGGTGAGTTTTTTGGATTTTTCTAAAATATTTGAATTTTGGTGAATAGTGAAATTCGATAATTATGAAATATGATAAATAAATGAATTTTGGAATCATTATTGAGTCATGGATGATGTAAATAGCCATTGGTTCAAACTCACATGCAATTATTACTATTTTGGGTTACATTAATCAAGATAATTCATAGTCCTGAGAAAAAATATTAAACTAATGATTAAAATAATGTAAAACTCCTCTCCTCCGCTATAAATACCACCCTCGCCCACCCACCCCCACCCCCTCTTCCCCTCACACCACTCAAGCCTTGATCCTTGTCTAAGTTATGAAAAATAATCTTCCCAAGGATCTTTCCCATGTCCAAGATCTTCTAGTTTTAGAAAAAGTCCAAAACAAAAGGCCTTAAGGAGGATCTCAATGAGAAGAGATCAAGAGGTAAAATTCCTCTTTTATTTTCATGTGATTTCGTTTCAATTCCTTTATTTTCTTATACTCTATTATAATCCCATTATCTAAGTGGAATGAAATATCCATAATCTTATATATTCTGGTTTTTATCATGTTTATGGAAAAATTCATCAATTTACTCCTTCTCTTTCACCCCTCTTATTCTAAAAATAAGAATATCGTCCGCAATGTGCCGATTTACCAAAATCGTGGAAGATGTGTTTTCAATTTCCTTTACTTCCTTAAAATTTATTTGTAAAACCATTTTAATGGTTGAATAATATTCTAAATTTTATGATATTACCTCTATTATGTTCTGGAATTAACTTATATGCATAATATTAATGGTATATGATGAAATAAGTTTGTGATTAACAAAGAACTGCCAAAATGATCTAAACGGATATCAATAAAGATTTATCTAATGATTCATCCTCATACCATATAACCAAAATGATTTATGAAATCATTTAATATTTTGGAAACATATAAATACCATTTCATTCCACTTCTGAAATTTCATTTCCATGCGACAAGAAAATCAAATACAAACTGACCATGGAAATCATGTAAAGAACGCACCCAAAAACAAAGGAAGAAACAAAATACTAATAATTAAATGGTGAAATTTTGTTATGAAATGATAATATAAGGTGTTAGAAACGTGAATATGTTTTTTAAGATATTAATAACACTCTTTTAACTATTATACAGGAGGTTTAAACACGTTTGAAGTAAGATGAACCCTGAGGTAAGGGAATTATTAACCTAATTTACATTCTTTGGGTTAACCTTCTATATTATTCATTATGTGGTAATAATATTATTTGTGTCATGATATTTTTTTATTTTTTTTATTATGTGTATTTATAGTTTATGCACATACTAATTTCATTATATTAATTCTCACTTCTATTATATGATATTTGTAAGGGGCTTTTCTTTTGCAATCCTCTTTTAAAATTCTATTTTACTAAATTCAAAAATAATGTTTTTATAAAATTATTCAGGTATTATGATTATATCATGGGTCTTGGGAATTGTTTATGATGAATAGTGGGACCTATATCTCTCTCGAATTCATTGGGCATGTGTAAGTTGTAGGTCATCCATATGGTTGCTCTAACTGTAACTGTGATGGTTACACAATAAGGTAGCTGTGAGGGTTGCATTATAAGGTAGTCATGAGGGTTACAAATTATAAGGTAGTCAATAGGGTTACAATATTACATAAATAATTCCCCAAGATAACTTTATGGTTTTATTTATGTTCTTTATGTTTTTTGGAAATATCATGGAAATATCAAGTTTCACATAGTAAGTATATATAGGTGACAAGTATGTCTTTTTGAAAATGATTTTATACGTTTACAAGTATTCATGGACTAATGTTTTCTTTCCTTATTTTTATATCCCTTACTGAGATTTTTTTGCTCATCCCAAGTTTTTAAATGATTTTCATAGGTTATAAGGATGTTTAATAAAAATAAGGAAGCTAATTTAAATGTTATGATTATTTTTCAAAGAAAACATTTTTTATTTGAAACGTTTTATATTTTGGAAGAAATGGATACTATTTTTGTGGTATCTACTCTATATAAATTTATAATTTTATGTATGTATTATATCCCAACTCTCTAGAACTCTAAACTTGAAAAGATCCTCAATGTGAAAGGAATTGAGTTCTTGACTAAAATTCAAGACTATGTATTGTAATAAGGTTGAGTCCTTATAACCCTTATGCAAGGTTTATAAATTTGATTCCACCATTATGTAGGCATTTTAATTTTTTCACAGTTATGTGTGTTTCTTAAACTTTTTCTTGCCTTTACTCAAGACTTATAAATAATGGTTGGCCCATATGTAAGATTTGGATTACGTTTATGTGGGTTTGAGTAATTTTAGTTTAATTTTTTTCATCATGGGAACTAACAAGTAAACTTTATTCTACCAATAATTAAACTACTTTACCTTTACACAGTTTAAATTCTACCCTTATGTAATGCATACTTTACCATAATGTAGTGAATATGAACTCTTCTTACCCTTACGTAAGTGCTTTCACTTACCCTTATATGAACTATATAACATGAAGCTTAACTTTATGTAGTTTGTAGAAAATTACTCTTATTTTTACATGTATTTACTCTTACCCATATGTTATGTATATAAAATATAAGCTACCCTTATGTACTATTCAGCTTACCTTTACACATGAAGTTGAAAGTTGATCTTACCTTTACTCATGCATGGAATTACCTTTAAGAAAACTATATAAAATATTTCCTACCATTATTAATCCTATAAAAAAATACATTTTACCCTTACACAAGGTATAGAATTCCCCATGAAAGAGTAGCGTCATCCATTAATGGTAGTAGAAAACTTACAATGGTAGAAAAACCACTCTATTATAACAATAGAATCTTATTCTAACTGTAGAGTATCGTATGCTTTAATATTATAAAGGAATATCACATATATATTTCATCTATTTTAACACTAATAGTACTATAGTCGGTACCTCAATGGTAGTGGAAGTGGTATTTTGATGGTAGCATAACTTTCCATCACATAGAAGAATCTATGTTGTCAAATCTACATACCCAAATAGCCCATGTAGATGAATCAAATTGGTGAATATGCAACATAGGAATTTTTTGTATAACCATGTAGAAAATTATACAACGTATCCAAATCTCTACAGATAAAAACTAAATAACATAGTCGATTGTTGAGACATAGATGGTTTCATGAAGATATGGAAATATTAGATAACATTGAAGATTTACTGCAATAATAAAAGAGTATAAGAATTATATGATAATGAGTGAGATATTTCAAATAATAGGTAATTTGAATATTTTCATGTTTATTATATTGTAATGTGGTCCTATTTTATTTTTTCTCAAGAAGATACCATATGCTTGAGAATATCTTTGAGTTAATGATGCGAGATTATCTGTTAAAATTTGATCAAGAAGGGATGTTATTAAATAAACTCGACATAGTTTATTCAATAATGAGAGATATATAAAATTATGTAATTAATTCAAGGATTAGTTAGTAGTGAATATCTACTATGACTACTATTTCATTGTTTTGATTATGAAGTACATTATTGTTTAATCATTTACTACTGAAGTGATAGAAGTTCTTGAGCTGCATCAATATTCATCATTAGCTACTCCACTCCTATTGTTAATTTCTTTTGGGTTATCATTATTGTATTTCTTCATTCTTAGATTTTTTATTTTCAAGTTGGCTTAAGCTTTTCCCATCCAAAATATATATTTCTAGTTTATTCCTCCTATTCAAAAGTAACTTCAGTTTGTAACTCCTAAATAAAATTTTGGTTGTTCATGGGTTGTGAATCCTATAAAATTTAGGTGTGTTATACCACCTGGTGAGAAAAAAGTTATGTTTGTAATTAGTTTTTCTCTCCCTAAAAAATGAGTTTCTTAGTGAATAACAGTCTTCTCACTGATTAGAGATGATTTTAGAGTATATTTGGATCTTTATGATCATAAATATAATAAAAATATCATGTTATCTTTGTTTTATTTTTCACTTCACTATTTGTTTTCATCAATTAAATGTCTATTACTCTATAAATTATAATTGTTTAAAATCATTAAGGACTATTCACCCCCACCCCACCCCACCCCCCCTCTAGTCCATATTTTAATCTCACTTAGACCTAACACCTTAAAGTTATGTTGGCCTCCTAAGTTCATCTCATCCCCAATAGTGTAACACCCTGATATTTTAATAAATAATTTTAATTATTCAATATCTAGCATTTCACATAACCATGAGTTTAAATGAAACATGTAAATATTATATTTCTGTTATAACTTAACCATTAAATTGGAGGTAATAAATATGAACTAATTTATGAAATAAATATAAAGGTACAACGCATATGAATGTATTGGTAAGTTCTTAGAATATGATCACAAAATATTTAGTAATGTCACTTTATTCTTCAAAAAATATACATTTTCTTCAAAAATGAGTTTTTATTCTTTTTATGAATATAAATTTTTATAATTTATAGAAAATTATTTGAAAAAATGAATTTAATTTTTGAATTTTGCTTGTAAAAATTATTCTTTTTATAATTTTTGGAATAAATTTATTTTTTTAGGAATAGTAAAAATACTAATTTTTATTAAAAACTATATTTTCATTTAAATTATGTACAAGTTCAAATTCTGTTTTGTATTTGTTTTAAATATTAATTAGTTAATTTCAATTTAAAATAATAAAATTATGGTTTTTAAAAAGGATTTTATACAAAAATTTATTATTAAAACAATTTATGTTTTAAAAGGGAATTTTTCTGGAAAAAAAAAATTTCATGGTGTTTTACTAGTTTAATTTTAAATTAAATTTGGAAAATTATTTGTTTTAAATTTTGAAAAAAAGGATGGAAATTTTGGATTCATAAGATCTAAATTTAGTAAATATGTCCCTTTTATTTTTTGTCCATATGAATAGTAATCTTGGAAAATTTTGTTACCATAATAAAGGGTAAATTGGGTAATTTAGGTTACAAATAAAATGATAAGAACTATAAAATGACCCTAACACATGAAAAAAATATTGGATGAATCTAATTTGACCATTAACACCAAAGTATCTAAGTTAGGTTGTTTAATTGACACATTTCCATGAAAATTAATTACATAATATTTACATCAATGAAAGTCATAAAATACAAATTTCTTTGTCTTAAATATCCCTTATGTACCCACATGGGGAAATGGTATGATATGTGTCACAAACCGAATCTGGTCACCATCAAAACAGGCACTCAACACAGTCTGTGACAATTCCTGAAGGTCATTCCCTATCACCATGGGCTGGAAGAAGTTCCCAAGTATAATAGATTTTGGTTTCGAAATGATTTACCTGAATATGGAATCATAAAACATCAAAACCAAATGATAAATCGAATCTGAAAAATTCATACCAAATGAGGTTTATATAAAATCTAGAACTGAATAAATATGTTAAAAAATATAATAAGAGGTCCAAAGACACATAAAAATGGTAGAAAAACAGCCCCAAGGACTCCACGTGACAAGGGGTTATCACCCACAAGCCGTCTCCACAACGTCACACCATGGATGGGAACTAACACCCCAAACCGCCATCACCCAAAGCCTTTCCTTTAGCAGTGTCAAACATGACCAAGTATACTTAAACCCAAGGGGTTTAAGTAGTTTATTATCCTAATACCAATATGATACCACCAATAGATTCCATAAAGTGATCAATATAAGATAAAAAGCATGTCATTCTTGATAAACAAGAGGTATTGGAAATAATTTCTAAAGAATGAAACTTTTAAATGTAAACAGTTTTTCAAAGGTAATTTTCCATGAATTAACACATTTAAGTAAAACATGTAATCTAATGTATTTTCTATAAAAAACCACCATATTTAAAATATAAATACACAAGATTCATTGAGCACCAATCTCAGGAACACCCCTAGACACTAGGTAGTATCGGTCCCCATGTACCTCATACCTCGATGTAAAGTAACCATAGAAAAATTTGTTCTTGTGCATGATACACTAGAAGGGAACATACCCATAACCTAGTGGTTTCCAATCCTCATCAATACAATTTTTTTAGTGTTTTATTCATCCATTTTTCTCAGTGAAACAGGGACAAAACCCATCCGGATCACTAGCGTACTAGTATATATCCGCCCTCCTAGGTACCTGAGCTTCCCCCATTATGATAAATCCATTATCTCATGATAAAAAAATCCATTATAACATAAACACATCATTTATGGTCATAATAAACTCAAAAAAGTAGCTACTCATGCTTTTCACCACTTACACCACTCAATAAAACCTTTAGAATTTCAATAAAACAACTTCGCAAAATTTAACAATTCTTTACACAAAAAATTCCTTTAAAATCCCACTTTAAACACCATGGGCATACCCAAATTAACAAAAAAATACTTTTTCAGAACCTAAAATATTTCTATAAACCCATTACATAAGTTATAAAATAAACCCAATTGGCATAACATAAGATAGACAAGTAAAAAAACCCAATTTAGCACAAAATTGGTACCTAAAAATCATTTTCTTAACAAACATCACCAAAACTAGATTTCGAAATAAGTATAATGAATAAGAAGTGTTCTAAAAATAGAAATTCAGAAAATATAACTCATCTATCATTGATTACCCCCAGAATCACCTTCCACAAGTGTTAAAGCACTTGAATCTTGGTGCGAAACTTCAATTGCACCACTACCGCACCACGAGGAAGATAAATCAAGACCTAGCCCACAAAAATTTCACCAAAAAGGCTCAAGGTTAAACCCTAGGTACGAACCCTAGATGATGGACACTTTATAACTTCATTAAATAATATAGAAAACCAAGGTAATATGTAAGAAACCAATAAGAAATTTACTTACGTAAAAGATCTTGAGGTTTCTCCACCAAATACCCCATCAAAAATGAGTTCCATGGGCGGTTTGAAGAGCTTAGAGAAATCCCATGGCTACTAGGGTTTAATGGGGGAATAAAGGGGTGATTTTTTTTTATTTCTGAAAGGGTAAACTTGGAATTTTAATATAATTTTTATGAACTAGACACCCTTGCACGGTTTGGCTGCACGGTTTAGTAAATCATGTGGCCAAATCGTGTAGCTTGTTCTGGCCACCTAAAATGTGATTTTTTGCCTCAAATTTCAAGGGTGTACAAAGGGGGAAACCTAGTGGGGAAGATAATCCAAGTATAGGGGAAATAATATCCAAAATAAAACCACCCTTTCACCCTAACACTCATCCAACTCAAGGGTATAAACCACCCCAACAACATACCCCACAAGAGGTGCCACTAAGAGTGTCACAAATTCATTTCCAAAACACTGCATCCTCATACCTTACCTTTAAAAAAATACAATTCAAAATAGCATCCAATAATTCCAAGAATAATTTCTTATATCCAGAACACCTGAGACACCAAATCTAATCTAGGAACACCCGGAGACCAAGATAAAACCAAGAACCAAAAGTGGTTTTGAAACAAAGGATGGAAATTAAAAATCCAGGTATGACAATTATCCTTACCATAAATATGTCTACCCGAAGAAATCCACAACAACACTAGATGAAAAAACAAATCCCAAACGATAGACCAAGACAGACTCCCTTACCACGTTTCAACCGCCTCCAAAAGTCCAAACACCTCAAGTTGATCAAACAAAGGAAGAGAATAGTCTCACCAACCAAAACTTACCTCACTTACCTGAAACAATAAAACATAGTCAAACTACATCCCCAAAACAAAACACCTAAAACCCTACTAGGAGAATCTCAAGAAATACACCTGAAATGAACAACGAACCCGAATAACGCTACCACAACCTTACTTCAACAAAACCATTGGGCTTGCTTTAATCCCACGTTTACCCAAGTAAGAAATTGGTGGCTAGATATCCTCTAACGAGACTACCTCCAACCAAGAAAACACCAAGGAGAAAACCAATTCACTAATATGGGGTGACCCAAACAGACTTCCCACCACAAGGTATAACATAATTTATGAGATAGAATCAAGACACCAATTGGGGGAGGCCCGAACGGTCTCCCCAACATAAGGGGTAAACTAACATTAGAATTTTTCCAAGAGAACTTATGTGAGACCCATGATGGGTCTCCCCACCTTAAGAACCAACTATCATAACTGACCAGCATGGGACAGCATGGAAAAAACCCAAAATTTAATGATTTTTCCCGACTGCACGGTTATTCCACACGGTTTGATAAACTATGTGCTAACTATGCAAAGCATTATGTTCAAAGAGGAAGCTTTACATAGTTACATGGGCCGAGGCACATGGACGTTCAGAGACCATGTGGTAGCTACTATCTATTATCACATAGTTTCCTAGGTTGGTGCATGGTTACTACTAACCATGCGAAAACCATGCTCTTCAATATGCCTAGCCCAAATTTCATCCTTTTCTCTAAAAATTCAAAGGAACCCCAAAGTAATAACATGAACCCATTCTATATCATGGAAACGAGGTCCTTCCCACTATACCACTGAATGTGAACAACTGGAAAAATATGAAGACACCAGAGGTTTAAACTATTTCTATATTTTATACTAAGTATAGGAATTTAACCAAATGTTTGAATGACCTCGTGATTTCCCTTGACTACGCACCAGCTTCACTCTGAGACCTATGGCTGGAGCTCAAATGATTTAAGCATCTCATGCCTCATAGTCATGCTTTAGAAACCTCCAAATAGAACTTCTTCTTCCAATTCCATAAAAAATTACATTGTGATATCATATGGTATTAATGAGATGTGACACACTTCAAACTCACTTCACCCTAACCCATCATTTTACCAACACAAGGTCTTAGAGGATACACACACATCACCCCTTGTTTCTTCGGATGGGAAAAAACATAATGAAAGGTCACATAGAAACACCTTCCTCTAGAACATAGGATTTTATAATTCCATAAAGTTATAAATTCATCTAGTAAAATAGATACTCTTATAAGATTTCATAACCTTCACCCTTACAGTAAAACAAACACATGAAATATCAAGGTTTCACCAAACATGACCATTGTGGATAATAATAAAACACTAGGATAGGGACCTTATGTTGAGTCCCAAATAGCACATGATTCCAACAAGCATCTATAACAACCAATCTTCGACAAATATTCCACATTGATGGCCTAACATGATCTCTTTCTTTTATGAGACTGATGAAATAGCCAAAGGACCTTTAAGACATCATTCTATACTGACAATCCTAAACTGCATTCACCCTCAACAACTCAGGAAACTTAAGAAACTAAGGTCTATTTAAACCTCTCACAACCACTCTCCCTCTATAAGGGGATCCACATGAGTGAAAAATAATATGGGTAAACTCAATCTCCAAATCTCAAGAAGTAAGTCCTTATTTTGATCGACTGGAGGATCATCCAATGGTGACTCGCCATGGTCCAGACATGAATCATGCATTAACTCTTTATGGGGACATACCCTAGCCAACTAGAAAACCCAAATACCCAACCAATCTGTTCATTTGGTCACAACATACCACAAACCTGAACTAAACACATGAGGGGATCCACCACATTGGCCTCCCAACCTTTTTATCAAAATAGATCACTGACCAACGCTTCATTCCAACTTATTGACGAAAAACCAACCCAAAACATATTTTAAAAAATATGGGTTCTTAAACTTGAAAATTTCCACAATAATAATCTTGAAACCACATAATCCACACCTCCCAACCACACATTATCAAAACATAACACTTTTCTTCAAAATCATTATTAAAAAAATAGTCTTGGTGGGTTGTGCATTTACCAATGGTATATCATAAGCCTCACACATGCATGTTCACATGCCACACCAAGAACCCACCTCATATCCATATTGAAACTCATCCATTCGTTCCATTAACCATCCATATTCCCATATAAACCCATGCACGTGGTCACCCTTAAGAACACCAAAGAACAAAACCAAACCTTTCCTCTTTTCAAAATAAAAACCTTTTTAACCACACTTTTCCTTCCTCAAAACCGCTAACCATAAAATCAAAAACCAATTTAAATATTACAATAAAATTCATAAAAGAATTCATAATTTAATAAAAACTCACTTTCATTCATTGCACAACCATTTCAAAACATTTCAACCCATTTCAAAACACTTCTAATTTCATGAAAAACACCATTTCATAAATCTCCATTTAATTAAGAACTCGAATCTTCTCATTTCAAAGAAAGGTTCTGAAATTTCATAAAACTTTCCAAATTCTCAATAGTTACCAAATAAATATCCATCTTCATCACCCACACATTAATTCTAGAACACTTAATTCAATTCTAAACACTTTTCCATGGTTTAGAAAATTATAATGGAAACACATTTTCAAAAAACCCCTTTAACATAATTCATACTTTCAAAAGAGGTGTAAACACATAATTTAACCTTTTTAAATAATTATAAAATTTCATTTATATACTATTAGAAATAAAACCATTTTCAATTTACTAGAAAATCACTTCACAAAAATTCACATTCCTTAAAGTCAAGTTATTTTTGCTTTAAAACCAAGTTTCTAGGATTCCAAAATAAAGAGACACAAGACAATGTGAGAGGAAACTAGTGTCGGTGGGTGACTTGGACATATGGTTAGAAAACATATTCCAGTCACTTCATTGTCAAATAGAGTGTTTTAGGGAAATATCTCTAGCTCCACATGGCTTTCCAGGTCCTACGAGCTCACTGAGACCACTGATCCAACTCTCTTTTCATTTCCCCCAATCATCATTGAACCGTGATAAATAATGAACTCAGATAAAACCCAACATCCCAAGGAGACTTGAATATTATCTTGAGGTGTGCTAGTCAGGAACACTACCCATAACCGGAATTTCAAATCCTGACAATCCAAGCCCCATACTATCCTAACTCTTCCCTAAATAACATGACCCAAAGAGTGAACCTCCTCTGATACCATTTTATCACGAAATAAATCTTGTCTCCATCAAAATCAGCACCCAACATGGTCCAAGACAAGTACTAAAGGGCATTCCCTATCCCCATAGGCTGGAATAAGTGTTCGGGTATCATATATTTTGGTTTGAGAATGATTTACCAAAATATGGAATCATAAAACATCAAAACCAAACGATTAACCAAATCTGAAAAATTCATAACAAACAAGGTTTATATAAAATCTAGAACTGAATATATATGTTAAAAAATATGATAAGAGGTCCAAATACACCTATAAATATCATCAAAACGTCCCCAAGTACTCCACATGACAAGGGTTTATCACCCACAATTTTTCTCCACAACGTCTCACCAGGGATGGGAACTAACACCCCGAACCGCCATCACCTAAAGCCTTTCCTTTACCTATGTTAAATATGACCAAGTATAATTACAACCAAGGGGTGTAAGAAGGGTTTTATCTTAATACCAATAGGATACCACCAAGATATTCCATAGAGTGAGCAATACAAGACAAAAATCATGCCATTCTTGATAAACAATAGGTAGTGGAAATAATATCTAAAGAATGAAACTTTTAAATGTAAATAGTTTTTCAAAGGGAATTTTCCCTGAATGAACACATTTAAGTAAAACATGTAAGCTACTATATTTTCCAGAACAAAACTACCATATTACGAATATAAATACACAAGAGTCAATGACCACCAATCTCGAGAACACCATTAGGCACTAGGTAGTCTCGGGCCCCATGTACCTCGTACCTCGGTGTAAAGTAACCATAGAAAAATCGGTTCTCATGCACGAGACACTAGTAGGGAACAAACCCATAACATATTGGTCCCCAATACTCATAAATATAGTATTTGTATTGTTGTATTAATCCATTATTCTTAGTGAAATAGGGACAAAACTCATCCGGATCACTAGCGTACTAGTAGATATCTGCCCTCATAGGTACCCGAGCTTCCCCCATTGTTCTCAAACCATTATCTCATGATAAAAAAATCCATTGTCACATAAACACATAATTTATGGTCATAATAAACTCAAAATAGTATCTACACATGATTTTCACCACTTACACCACTCAATAAAACCTTTAGAATTTTAATAAAACAACTTCCCAAAATTTAACAATGATTTACCTAAAAAATCCCTTAAACATACCACTTTGAACACTATGGGCATACCCATATTCACCAAAAACAATTTACAGCACCCAAAAAATTTCTATAAACCCATTACATGAGTTATAAAACAAACCCAATTGGTATAACATAAGATAGACATGTAAAACACCCAATTTAGCACAAAATTGGTACCTAAAAATAATTTTCTTAACAAATGTCACCAAAACCAGATTTTGCAACAAAAATAATGAATAATAAGTGTGATAAAAACAGAAATTCAAAAAAGATAATTCATCTAGAATTTATTATCCATGGAATCACCTACCACAAGCATCAAAACCCTCGAATCTTGGTGGGAAAATTCAACTGCACCATTGTCGCACCATGAGGAAGATAAATCGATCCCTATACCCCAAACATTTCACCAAAAAGAATCAAGGTTAAACCCGAGGTATGAACTGTAGAGACATGAATCCTAACGTACATGGACATTACATTACTTTTGCAGAATACTTAGTACATAACAAAAACACACACACAAGGACCGTAATAGTTTAATGTCTTTGGAAACTCAGAATATAATCTTCTAATCGTGGTGAAAGATCTTTAACGTCTCCCATAAAGATCTCCTTTTTTTAAACCTAATTCATTTCTTTATGTCCTGGAAAAAAACATAAAAGGGTGATCTCAAATGCTCAGTAAGGGTAAATAAAATAAATATCAATCACGTCATATTCATAAGAACATATCTTTTGGAAATCTTAACCTGCAAAAGAGATCATAATTTCATAACATGGGATAAATCATAGTAGTGAAATGTAATCCCAATAATCATAACTTAAAACATGAAACTTTGTGGAATACACACATAATCATATAGAATCATTTCTTGTTAGTCAAGACTCATTTCCAAGACTATCTTAGTGGACAAAGTCCCTTTCTGAACCGAGTTCATTCCTCGTTTCAGTCCTGTTTCACTGAACCGGTATAACCTACCGTTCCAGCCATGTCTATCTCATGAGATATAAAATCTTTACCCAATGCATTGGAGGGAGATATAGGTCCCACCCATCTCATAATTATACCATTCTTATGTGTGCCACAAAATCATAAATCATACATCATTGCATAACCCATGTAGTAAAAATGAGATTATTAAACAACATGACATCATAAAACAATTCATATAAGATAAAGGAATTAATAAAAATATTTCCATCACAACATAATCAAATCCATGTAATAATAGGGATAGAAACAGAACCCTATATTATCTTATATGGAAAATAATTTTGATAAAACACTTGAACTCCATTCTTGAGGAAAATATCCTTTCTACTTCAAAAACACTTTTCCTTTCTTAACATATCGTACAATTATAAACTAAAAGAAGTTGATTAAAAGTAAACTTGAAAACTTGTAAAGTAATCTTCTTGGAAATAATGTTTTAAAAATCCATTCATGACGTATAAGTTAAAAAAAAACATTCTTCGTACTTTTGTCGGAAAAGTCAAAAAATACCTTGTAGGGTAAATAAAAGAAAGATTCCTTCCATACCATGGGGTAAAAGTCAAAATGGGTAAAAAGGACTTTAAACATACATGAATACACTTTTATAAATCATGGACATGGATTATATCAATAACCCCAGTAAATAATTATGAATAAGAAATCTCGGATAAAAATGAGATTTGCACAATTATCCCTTACCTTATGTCTGATATGCTTTGTACGTATCCGAACCTCCTGTATAATGATTTAAATAATTTCATTAACTTATTACAGAATCATATTTATTATTATGATATCATATATGGTTCACTTATGACTTTATATTACCTTTTCTTTTTTAGATTCCATGTTAAAGAAGCGTTTTGGGTAAAATCGTTTCATTTATCGTAGGTGTTTGGACTTGTTGTTCTTGTCATTATTATTACTTATATCATTATTTACTTACTTCCAGAATATAAAACATGATTTATATATCATATATATTTAGTATATATATATATATATAATAGATAGATAAATGAAATGAAACACATCATTCATGGAGACGGTAGTCCGTACGTACGCATGAACGCTGTTTTCCTTTCCTTATTGTCTTGAATGGAAGTAAGTAGATGACATACATATATATATACATAAATCCAGTAGATTTAACATGTCATATATTTCATTATTATTCATTATATATACTTTATAATCATTCATGAATGGTTAATGTGGAGAATGAATCTCATCGCGTCGTGGAGACGGTAGTCCGTACGTACGCACGAGCGATGATATCGTTCTCATGATCTTGAACTTGTGCTGAAGTGTATGTATACTATTTCAGTATCAATATCACTTTATAATAATCATATATAGTTACTCATTACACCATTATACCCATCAAATTAAGGTGGTGGCGGAAAATAGATTATACCACGGCGTGGAGACGGTATTCCGTACGTACGCACGCGCGGTGATTTCCTTTTTCCGTAGGATGGATAGAAGGTTAATTAGAGTTGTTTCATATTTATAATAACATATCAGTATATAGGAAATACTTATGTTATTACTTTATCATGAAACAACTAAAGAATAAGAAGTTGAAGAAGAAAGAAATTGAAAAAGATCGGTAATGGATATTACCTCTTTTTGACGCGCCTTTTCTTAACCTCCACTTAAAGAACTAAGGATGGTCTTTGAAGAAACCCAGGACCTCTAGGATGATACTAGGGAAGTGTATAGGAGGAATTTTCAGGGGTTTTCCGAGCTTGAAGGCTCAAAGTGGTGTGAGGAAGAGGGGGAGAAGGAGCCCTTTTATAAGGGAGGAGAGGGGAACCTTAGGAAAATCTCAAAATATTATTTTATATTAAGGTCAAATTCGGTTTATAATGGTTCCAAAGGGTCTTATTTCGAATATAAAGTGGGGATGGGTCGAAATACTCTCATAAAATAGGATTTAGACAAGTTTAGGTTATTAATTTAACCTTGTCAATTAGATTTAACTCTAAGTTAAATAATTTAACTTTTACCGTGTCTTTTTGTTTTCTTACACTATATGGTTAATAAACTTACCATAACAAGCCAAACGAACCCCAAGTTGTTTATTATTAATATATCTATCCTTATCTAAGTAATTTGGCCAAACCTTAGATTTTTAGGAATTAAATAACAATTAATAATATAATATTTTTTAAAAAAACTAATTTATGTCAATTTTGACACTATTTGGTACATGATTTTTATGAAATTCATAAAAGAATGATAAGTTCTAACCAAGTTACTTATATCAACATTAACATGTCATATTAACCTATAAAATTAATGTAAGTCATAAAAAGTCTCAAATTACATTTATTTGGGCATTTATAACATCAATTATGTCAATATTTCATTAATAAGACAATTACTGCATCATCTTTGTGTCATAATAAATGATAATTATTTAATCCCTAAAAATTATAAATAAATTCATAGGATTTATAAAATTGTATTATATTTCTGGATACTATTCATGTTCTAAGTTTCATGAAGTTTATCACTAAATTAAAATTATTATACTTATAAGATTTAAGAAAGTGACATGTTGTCAAATTCTTTGGTTTTAATAATAATTAAATTATTTTCATGGACAAAAGTCCATAAAATGAATCTAATCCGACCATTAGGTTATATGGGTCTACCTTTATCCATCCAATAGGATTTTTCCAAGTGTTATGGTAATTCTATAATCTTATATTTACCCTTAATTACCAGATTTACCTTTAACTATAGTAAATAAAATTTACCGTAGTTACTATTCACAATGCCCAAAAATAAAAAGTAGCTTATTAACTTAATTTGGACCCACTGATTCCAAATATGGAATCCATTTTTCCAAATTAAATACACAAAATATTCATAAATTAAATTAAAATTAATCCCGTTGTTGAAGGAAAATGGGTTTTTCTTTAAAACATTGCAAAAGATTGAATTGATTTAACCTACGAATTTAAGGTAAAATAAATGCAAATGACATAAATTATATTAAATGGTAAAAATATATTCTATTTATACTTTAAAACCATTCAATATTATAATTTAACCACATAAGATATTACGATGAAAAAAGTTGTTTTTAATTAAAATATAGCGTGTTTTTACTATTCATTAAAATATGAAAGTTATCTGAAAAAATATCAAAACTTTATCTAATGTAAATTTTTATATCCTGATTCAAAAGAAGAATTTTATTTTGTAAAATTGAACATATAAACATTTCAAAAAATAGATTTAAAGTAGGTGCGCCTTCAAAAGGCGGTAAAACTGCATTTTTTGAAAAATACTTATTTTACCCGAAAAAATTATTTTGTTCTTATACCATGTTCTAGAAAATGTGTAAGATGAATAATAATGTTATAAAATTCAAAATTTAGTTAATACTATTCATAAAGGCTAGTTCATGAAAATATTATAATAATATATTGTTGTTTATTAAAACCTGGTATTGCGTACAACACACACTATCGAGGAAGGTCGCGATTGCGTGTAATGCATGCCAAGTCAGGGTTGCGTGTTGTGAAAGAATCCTTTGTTTTTTCGTATAACAGAATCCAACCATATTTCATTTATATATTGAATATATATATATATATACTCAATGTTGCGTAGAATAACTATTATCAAAATTGTGTGTAACACGATCCAAGAATAGTGTTGCGTATACTGAAAGCTAATACGGTGTTGCGTATAGAGCAAGGTAATCTTGGTGTAGAATAAAACACAAGACATTAATTAAATTAAAAGAATATTTTTCATAAAATCTCGTGGTGTTACATTCTACCCCACTTAAAATGAATTTCTCCCTCAAAATTCGTCGGGGTTATAAATGGTTTAGTACTCGAAAGTTTGTTTAATAGAAACCCACATCGTAAAAAGGAAATACCAAAACTGAACATTAAAAACTAATGTATGAAATATAACGGTTACCCAAATTAACTCATCACTGGGTTTCCACGTAGGAGAACATAGGTGAAAATATGGATATGGAAGAAAAATATAACCATCAAGTTCTGATGGAGAGTGGTAGAGAACATGGCTATGAAAAAGCTAACAATCACAAAGCCATAAATTTGTGATGATCTAGGGTACCATCTGGTTCATCAGATATAAGACCACTAGGACAACATTTTTGGTTTTCAAGATCATTTTCCTAAAGTTGATGAATTAAAATAAATACTTACATGATTTTGGTTCAATCTCACTGTTGTTTGTGAATTGAACAATTTCCACTTCATATATTAAAGAAATGAAGTTGAATTTGTTATTCGTGAAGCATTTGCAGATCATGTGATAGAATGATGGGTCATTCCATCTATTTCAAACAAAAGGTTAGCAAAAGTTATAAGTCCATCTTATGGTTAGATTAATCGTATATGGTTCCAAAAATGAACTTATACTTCATATATCATACCGCTTAATAAAATAAAACTAGTTTCTACTAACCAGGGACTTTCTATAGGCCAGTGATAGGCGATAAAGGCCCGTCTCACTTCGGTTGTGGGTTCGATTCCCACAGCCTTTTCCGACGCGATGGGTTTTCGCCCTTCCTGCAGGTTGTCCTTTTTTTTAAAACTACATTACTATATCATCCCATCAACAACATCAAAAAAAAGTTTTATCCTTAAACAATACTAACTTATGTCCAACATAATCCATTCCAATCTTTAGGCTTATCTAAAATACTTCGGTCCAAGCTCATAGTATAAAGAAAATGATCGCGTGAATTCCATCATTTATCCCTCATATATCATAAGATATATCTTGTTGGTTAAATTACAAACATGTGAATACCTTAATCATGTATTCTCTTGAATAATGAATACCCATTGAACCTTATTGAAAACATGAATGCTGTTAAAATTTAACTCTTTCCACATACCAAAATTATCAAAATTCTATATACTCAAACCATGATATCACTTAGTCCTTATATCAATCATGAGCTCATGAATACCATCAAACATTTAATTTTCTCCTTATCCCTTCATTATGTGTATATTATCTACATTCCAAAAATATCTGAATAACCTTTCATGGATACTGGTACCATTAATCATACACTTTCAAAACTCAAGGAAAGACAACAGTGTAACAATCCTTAGATGTTTCTTTATTCCATAGTACCATGAGATTACTTATACAACATTACACATGATAAACATGTAATCATTCCACTACATTCTTAAACCATTGACTGAGCTTTAACAATTCTTTCATCTCACATATCATTTGTAGTCTCTTTATCATCATCAACATAAATACTACCCATACGACCATACTGATTCTCTTCATGAGACTTTACCTTATGGAATTGGTTTTTATAATGCCCGTACATTCCACATTTAAAACATTTAACCATTGTTGATGTCGTAGCAATACCATTATCCTCATCCCTGGTGTTAACTGAACCTTTTCCTTTGCACTTACTGGCTTTGTGTCCTTATTTTCCACAACCAAAGCATCTTCCAGTTCCTTTGAAACATTCTCCTTGATGCCTCTTCCCACATGATTTACATAGGGGAAATTGAACTTTCTTTCCTCTATGATCATCATGAAACTCCATCTTTCTCTTATTAGCTGAGTCAGGAAACTTACCAAATTTTACTTTATTAATCATATTATGAGATTGCTGATTTAGCATAATAATGACGTTTGAACTTCCAAATCCAATTTCATTTGGTTTCTCATGAATAATATCATTCCATTGTCCATCATATCCTCCATTATCGTGAATCATCTTGTTTCCTGCCATTTTCTAAAACCCAAAAAGAATAGTGTGAGAGGCAAAAATCATGCTAGGGAAAACAACATAATAAAAGGGGGAGTACCCTCAATATCTAACATCTTAGGCTTAATTCTAAGATCGTTACCATAATTCTAGGACTATAACCTATACGTATACTTATCCTTAGGTACATCCCTATACATACCTTAGAAATATCTCTAGGGATATCACTAATGTTTTCGCATCCTAGTTTCCAAAGGTTGACTAAACCTTTCCTCTGATACCAACTGTAGAGACCCGAAGCCTGACGTATATGTACATTACATTACTTTTGCGGAATACTTAGTACATAACAAAAACACACACACAAGGACTATAATAGTTTAGTGTCTTTGGAAACTCGGAATATAATCTTCTAATCGTGGCAAAAGATCTTCAACATCTCCTATAAAGATCTCCTTTTTTTAAAACCTAATTCATTTCTTTATGTCCTGGAAAAAAACATAAAAGGGTGAGCTGAAATGCTCAGTAAGGGTAAACAAAAGAAATACCAATCACGTCATATTCATAAGAACATATCTTTTGGAAATCTTAACCTGCAAAATAGATCATAATTTCATAACATGGGATAAATCATAGTAGTGAAATGTAATCCCAATAATCATAACATAAAACATGAAACTTTTTGTAATACACACATAATCATAGAGAATCATTTCTTGTTAGTCAAGACTCATTTCCAAGACTATCTTAGTGGACAAAGTCCCTTTCTGAACTGAGTTCATTCCCCGTTTCAGTCCTGTTTCACTGAACCGCTATAACCTACCATTCCAGCCATGTCTATATCATGAGATATAAAATCTTTACTCAATGCATTATAGGGAGATATAGGTCCCACCCATCTCATAATGATACCATTCTTATGTGTTTCACAAAATCATAAATCATACATCATTGCATAACCCATGTAGTAAAAATGGGATTCTTAAACAACATGACATCATAAAACAATTCATATAAGATAAACGAATTAATAAAAATATTTCCATCACAACATAATCAAATCTATGTAATAATAGGGATAGAAACAGAACCCTATATTATCTTATATGGAAAATAATTTTGATAAAACACTTGAACTCCATTCTTGAGGAAAATATCCTTTCTACTTCAAAAACACTTTTCCTTTCTTAACATGTCGTACAATTATAAACTAAAAGAATTTGATTAAAAATAAACTTGTAAACTTGTAAAGGAAGCTTCTTGGAAATAATGTTTTAAAAATCCATTCATGACGTATAAGTTAAAAAAACATTCTTCGTACTTTTGTCGGAAAAGTCAAAAAATACCTTGTAGGGTAAATAAAAGAAAGATTCCTTCCATACCATGGGGTAAAAGTCAAAATGGGTAAAAAGGACTTTAAACATACATGAATACACTTTTATAAATCATGGACATGGATGATATCAATAACCCCAGTAAATACTTACAAATAAGCAATCTCGGATAAAAATGAGATTTGCACAATTATCCCTTACCTTATGTCTGGTATGCTTTGTACGTATCCGAACCTCCTGTATAATGATTTAAATAATGTCATTAACTTATTACAGAATCATATTCATTATTATGATATCATATATGGTTCACTTATGACTTTATATTACCTGTTCTTTTGTAGATTCCATGTTAAAGAAGCGTTTTGGGTAAAATCGTTTCATTTATCGTAGGTGTTTGGACTTGTTGTTCTTGACATTATTATTACTTATATCATTATTTACTTACTTCCAGAATATAAAACCTGATTTATATATCATATATATTCAGTATATATATATATATAATAGATAGATAAATGAAATGAAACACATCGTTCATGGAGACGGTAGTCCGTACGTACGCATGAACGCTGTTTTCCTTTCCTTATTGTCTTGAATGGAAGTAAGTAGATGACATACATATATATATATAAATAAATCCAGTAGATTTAACATGTCATATATTTCATTATTATTCATTATATATACTTTATAATCATTCATGAATGGTTAATGTGGAGAATGAATCTCATCGCGTCGTGGAGACGGTAGTCCGTACGAACGCACGAGCGATGATATCGTTATCATGATCTTGAACTTGTGTTGAAGTGTATGTATACTATTTCAGTATCAATATCACTTTATAATAATCATATATAGTTACTAATTACATCATTATACGCATACAATTAAGGTGGTGGCGGAAAATAGATTACACCACGGCGTGGAGACGGTATTCCGTACGTACGCACGCGCGGTGATTTCCTTTTTCGTAGGATGAATAGAAGGTTAATTAGAGTTGTTTCATATTTATAATAACATATCAGTATATAAGAAATACTGATGTTATTACTTTATCATGAAACAACTAAACAATAAGAAGTTGAAGAAGAAATAAATTGAAAAAGATCGGTAATGGATATTACCTCTTTTTGACGCGCCTTTCCTTAACCTCCACTTAAAGAACTAAGGATGGTCTTTGAAGAAGCCCAAGACCTCTAGTATGATACTAGGGAAGTGTAGATGAGGAATTTGCAGGGTTTGGACGAGCTTTAAGGCTCAAAGTGGTGTGAGGAAAAGGGGGAGGAGGTGCCCTTTTATAAGGGAGGAGAGGGGCACCTTAGGAAAATCTCAAAATATTATTTTATATTAAGGTCAAATTCGGTTTATAATGGTTCCAAAGGGTCTTATTTAGAAAATAAAGTGGGGATGGGTAGAAATCATCTCATCCAATAGGATTTAGACAAGTTTAGGTTATTATTTTAACCTTATCAATTAGATTTAACTCTAAGTTAAATAATTTAACTTTTACCGTGTCTTTTTGTTTTCTTGCACTATATGGTTAATAAACTTACCATAACAAGCCAAAAGAACCCAAAGTTGTTTATTATTAATATATCTATCCTTATATAAGTCATTTGGCCTAACCTTAGATTTTTAGGAATTAAATAACAATTAATAATATAATATTTGTTTTAAAAACTAATTTATGTCAATTTTGACACTATTTGGTACATGATTTTTATGAAATTAATAACAGAATGATAAGTTAGAACCAAGTTACTTATATCAACAGAAACATGTTATATTAACCTATAAAATTAATTTAAGTCATAAAAAGTCTCAAATTAAATTTATTTGGGCATTTATAACATCAATTATGTCAATATTTCATTAATAAGACAATTACTGCATCATCTTTGTTTCATAATAAATGATAATTATTTAATCCCTAAAAATTCTAAATAAATTCCTAGGATGTAGATAATTGTATTATATTTCTGGAGAATATTCATTTTCTAAGTTTCATGAAGTTTATCACTAAATTAAAATTATTATACTTATAAGATTTAAGAAAGTGACATGTTGTCACATTCTTTGGTTTTAATAATAATTAAATTATTTTCATGGAAAAAAGTCCATAAAATGAATCTAATCCGGCCCTTAGGTTATATGGGTCTACCTTTAGCCATCCAATAGGATTTTTTCAAGTTTTAGGTTAATTTTATAATCTTATATTTACCCTTAATTACCCGATTTACCTTTAACTATAGTAAATAAAATTTACCGTAGTTACTATTCACAATGCCCAAAAATAAAAAGTAGCTTATTTAATTAATTTGGACCCACTGATTCCAAATATGGAATCCATTTTTCCAAATTAAATATACAAAAGATGCATAAATTAAATTAAAATTAATCCCGTTGTCGAAAGAAAACGGGTTTTTCTTTAAAACATTGCAAAAGATTGAATTGATTTAACCTACGAATTCAAGGTAAAATAAATGCTAATGACATACATTTTATTAAATGGTAAATATATATTCTATTTATACTTTAAAACCATTCAATATTATAATTTAACCATATAAGATATTACGATGAAAAAAGTTGTTTTTAATTAAAATATAGCGTGTTTTTACTATTCATTAAAATATGAAAGTTATCGGAAAAATATCAAAACTTTATCTAATGTAAATTTTTATATCCTGATTCAAAAGAAGAATTTTATTTTGTCAAATTGAACATATAAACATTTCAAAAACTAGATTTAAAGTGGGTGCGCCATCAAAAGGCGGTAAAAATGCATTTTTTGAAAAATACTTATTTTACCCGAAAAATTTATTTTGTTCTTATACCATGTTCTAGAAAATGTGTAAGATGAATAATAATGTTATAAAATTCAAAATTTAGTTAATACTATTCATAACGGCTAGTTCATGACAATATTATAATAATATATCGTTGTTTATTAAAACCTGGTATTGCGTACAACACACGCTATCAAGGAAGGTCGTGATTGTGTGTAATGCATGCCAAGTCAGGGTTGCGTGTTGTGAAAGAATCCTTCATTGTTTCGTATAACAGAATCCAACCATATTTCATTTATACATTGAATATATATATATATATATACTCAATGTTGCGTATAATAACTATTATCAAAATTGTGTGTAACACGATCCAAGAATAGTGTTGCATATACTGCAAGCTAATACGGTGTTGCGTATAGCGCAAGGTAATCTTGGTGTAGCATACATAACAAGACATTAATGAAATTAAAAAAATATTTTTCATAAAATCTCAGGGTGTTACATGAACCCTAGGTGATGGACACTTTATAACTTCCTGAAAGAAGAAAAAAACCATGGTATTGTGGAAGAAACCAAGAAGGAATTTACTTATGTGAAAGATCTTGAGGTTTCTCCACCAAATCCCCCATCAAAAATGAGTTACATGGGAGGTTTGAAGAGCTTGGAGGGCTCCCATGGATTCTAGGGACTAATACGGGAAGAAAGGGGCGAGTTTTTTATTTCAGGAAGGGTAAACTTGGAATTTCAAAAGAATTTTTATGAGCTGGACACCCTTGCACAGTTTGGCTACACGGTTTAGTAAATTGTGCGGCCTGTTATGGCCACCCAAAATGTGATGTTTTGCCTCCAATTTCAGGGGAGTAAAAGGGGTAATCATAGGGGAAACTATAATCTAAGGATGGGGGGTAAATAATACCCAAAATAAAACCAACCTTTCACCCCAAGACTCATCTAACATCAGGGTATAAACCACCCCAACAACATACCCCACAAGAGGTGCCACTAGGAGTGTCACAAACTCATTTCAAAAACACCTCATCCTCATACCTTCCCTTTAATAAAATACAAGTCCAAATACCATCAAATACTTCCATGAATAATTTCTTAGATCAAGAACACCCAAGACACCAAATCGAATCTCGGAACACCCGGAGACCAAGAGAAAACCAAGAACCAAAAGTTGTTTTGAAACAAAGGATTGAAATTGAAAAACTAGTTTTGACAATATGAAGGAATCTAAATGTAAATTTTTTACTTAATAAACATATTTTCATGATATAAATTTATTTTTTAATATTTGGTCCACTTAGAAGAGATTATGATATTTATAATATTTTATTTAATAAAAATTCAAAGATGTCACATTCATGTTTTAAATAAATATTATCTTTAATATAGGATTTACAGAAAGATATATTTGAATATAAATATTATTATGAAATATAGAAGATTTATATTCATCATGGTATTTTATTTTTAATTTTTAGTAAACATCTAAGTATATTAAATAATTACACAACACTCATGGTGTAGTTATTTTATTAATGTAGATATCAAATAAATGTTACTAAAAATAATGAAATAAATATAATTTTAGATAATTAATTTGATAAACTAATTTTCAAGATGACCTTTACCTATTAGGGATATAATTAAAAAAATTAAATTTAACTTATTATATTGATATTTTTAAAATTCCAAGTAATGAATAGTATCAAAATTGACACTAATGATATTTTATCAAAATAATATTTTAATAAATTATTTTAAAATCATAAAAAATATTTAAAAATAAAAAATAATAATAATATGTTCTAAAATTTTACAAATTTTTAATTTATGATCTAATTGACATCACATTGTAAAAAAATTACAACCTTTTAATATTGAAAACATTGTTACCTTTGTTAAAATTAAAATTGGTTAACTACAGGTTAATCAAAATGATAAGGTTTAAAATAATGAAAAAAACTTGACTAAAATATATTGGTTGATGAGATTAAAACTTTATCTCATATTATCTTAGAATCCATGTCTTTTTTATGTATTTTTATTGATATTTTATTTATTATAAATTAATATTTTTAGAAATTCTAGAAGTGCACCTCACCTCAATTATAAAATGACACCTCCTCCCTCACTTCTTCACATCAAATTGAGCATTCAATATATACAATACCCTACCAATTTCTCTTCAAAATTTCCCTATAAAAAATCTAGAGGTTATAGTCTTCTCAAAATACCAACCCTATTATCCCTAAGAAGATATATAAAGGAAGTTACCTGAAGAATAGGTAATCATCTTTAGAGACACTTTTAAGTTTATTTATTCTTATACTTTATATTCATGAGTTGTTTTCATTATTAAATAATAAAATAAGTATCAACTATATTCTGAAATTTTATTATGATTATGGAACAATATTATTCCACCTTTTATCCATCATACGAAAAACAAATGCATCGCACTTGAGTATGTATAGCTTACCATCTCCACATTATGGTGTAATCTGTTTTTCATTACCACATTATTTGTATTGTTATAATGAGAGAAATAATATATATATATATATATTATAATTATAAAATTATATTTTTTCTTTAAAACAATTAATATACCATTCACTTCCTTACCATTTCACCATTAAGGAAATGATAGCATCCCACGTGTGTACATACGTCCTACTATCTCCACGACATGATGTGATTTATTTTCTATTGAAGAATGATTATATAAATATATATAATGAATAGATATTATATATATTACCTTAATATAATTCCTAATATGAAAAAAACTATATCTTATTCACAAGAATTGGGACAAAGCATGTAAAGGAAAATGAATTAATTAACACTTGAAAGAAGGGTAATAATGAATATTATTAACAAACAAGTGATAAGATGATATAAGAGGATAATATATGATATCATAAATATTAATATGGTTCTATTATAAATTAATAACATTAATTAAACCATTATATAGGAGTTCCATATACTTATGAAAGAAATCAAACATAGTGTAAGGGTTAATTTTACAATCTCATTATTATTCATAATTGTTTATACATAAGTATCTTCTGGGGAATATTTCACTTACATGTCCATATTTCCTAAAAATATTTTCTGAAATATTTTTAATATTATTTTTAAAATATTTTAAATTTATTTTTAAACATGTGTGAATTGTTACTAAATGGTTTGAAAGGAATATTTTTTCCATTTTCTAGATGAGCTTCTTTGTAACTTTTCCAACAAAAGTATGAAAGGAATATTTTTTTAACTTATATGGAATGAGTGTATTTTCATGATTACATTATTCCTTAATGCCTTTAATCTTCCCTAACAATCTTAGAAAATCATGGAATTTTAAGAAAAAAAAATCAAAATAGAAAGGATATTTTCATCAAGAATTATTTCAGGGGATCTTTCAAAATTATTTTTCATCTAAGGTAACATTATTTGATGTTACTTATGCTATACTTGAGATATTTTTCAATAATAATGTCATTATTATATTTTTGGTTAATTTATATATATAATGGCATGATATTTATGAGAACCATTCCTTTTTCATGGTTTATGATATGATTAAATGTTTATGAAACCCATTTATTTTCATGGGTTCTGATATGATAAATGATTTATGTTCTTGTGGAACACATATATATGGTTTTCAATATGTGAGGGGTGGTACCTATATCTCTCTCCAATGAATTGGTTAAATTTTTATATCTCATTAGATAAATAATTCTAGAATGGGAAGTGAACCTGGTTTAGTAATACAGGACTGGAATGGGAGTAAACTCGATTCAGTAATGTAGGGTCAGAATGAAGAGTGAACTTGGTTCAGTAGGGGAATTTGTTCTCTATGATGGTCTTGGAAGTAAGCCTTGACTAATATGAAAATTATTTTCTGTGATTTTTTTAAGCCAAAATTTCACATCTTTTGTTATACTCTCACAAATTATGTTCTTTGATTCTTTTATAATTCACGTCTCGTGAACTTTTATGATTTATTCCATGACTGAATATCATGATCCATGATATGCAAGATATAATTTTCAAATGTAATTTTCATGTTCTTATGCCCATATTCTTATGTTATCTTATTTTATTACCCTTACTGAGAACCTGATATCACCCTTTATTATGTTTCTTTTCCCTAGTATATGAAGAAAGGTATTAAGTAAGATGTGTCTAAGAGGGTAATAGTTATTAAGGAATAAGTGGGAGATAATGTAGATTTTTTTATGAATCAGTCGTTTATGTTTCCATATTTTCAAAGACACTAAACCTATATGGTTCTATCTTGGTTTTCTTATGTTATGTAATGAATATTATTTTATTTAGATATAATATCTATGTATGAAAAGTATGGTCTGTTATAGTTGGTATTATAGAAAGGTTTAGTTAACCTTTGGAAACTAGGATGAGAAATACTTCATAAGAAACTTAAGGATAATTATAAGTATAGAATACAATCCTAGAGTTTTGGTGATGATCATAAATAATCTAGGATAAAACCTAAGGTGTCTTGAATTGAAATTTTATAAGTAATTTCCCTTGATTATGTGGTTTTACTACTTTGATTAGTGTTGATCACACTATGATTTTTGGTTTTATTCAATGTATAGAACCTATAGAAACCGTGTTAATGTGGAATGATATGGATAATAAAACATTTTCCCTCTGGAGAAATCTAATATTACGGGAGCTGAAATGAAAAATATTAATTCTATGCTCACACAAATTTCTCAAGCTATGAGTCATGATGGACTTCTATACGATAAAAGGAGGGAACAACATTTTTTTGAGTCCTTTATGAAGAAGTTTCCACCTTCTTTCAGTGGGTCTTCTGATCTACTTATGGCTAAATAATGGATCATTACAACTAAAAGTATATTTTTGGTTCTCTAATGTTCAGAACATGAGAAATTAATTTTGTAAGTCTATCATTATGATGGTGAAGTAGATTAATGGTGGAATCTTATTAAGAATATGAGGAAATGTGATGAAGTTAACTCTAAGGAATGGGATTAGTTCAAGAACTTATTTTTTAATAAGTAATTTCCCCATATTATTTGTACAAATATGGCGAAGGAGTTCCTTGAGCTTAAGAAAAAGTATAATGAATATTTTTGTACCTATGAAGAAAATTTTATAAGACTTTCAAGGTACACTTATGGAATTACTATCCAACCTGAGAGTACGGTTGATCGATTATTCAGTGGCTTAAAAACAATTCTATAAAGGGAGTTATCCAAAAGGAACTTCAGTAGCTGTGAGGAAATCATTATATTTTCTCTAAAGGTTGAGATAGTGATTAGAGTTACCCATCAATATTATGGGTTTTATAAGAAGAGAAAAATGGAATTCAAGGGAAAATATATAAACCATAGTGAACAGAAGATGAGAATTCATTTAAGCTCAAAGTGATGAAATATACATAGAGGAAACTATCTTAAGGGGGTTAGTAAATTTTTTTAAGTGTGGTAAAGAAGGTCATCAGAAAATTGACTTTTTAAGTGATGGTAAAAATATAGATAATGATGTGAATAGAGAAAAGGATGCACATAATGTACCTCCCACACTTCAATTCTTCAAGTGTAAGGAAAATGGGCATTATGTTAATAAATGACCAAACCCAAGGGTTATCAATGATGATCAACATAAAAAATCTCTTAAGTCTAAAGAAAAAGTTCAATCACATGTGATCACTATTAGTGATGTGGAGTATGATAATAAAGTGGTGAAAGGTACACTTACCATCCATTATAAAGCATCTAATGTTCTATTGATTCTGGATCCACCCGCTCATTTATTTTTAAATAATTTTCTAAGGGTATCACTATATTACCGCATCAATTAGATGTTTCGTTGGATGTGAAAACTCTTAATGGTACAATGGTTGAATCACAAGTTTATAATTATTCTCTGGTTGAAGTTTGTAGGAAAGTTGTTCCCGCAAATCTTGTGATCCTTACTTCAGTTGAATTCTATGTGATTCTTGGCATGAATTGGATTTCTCTATATGGATTTCATATTAATTTATGAGGAAGGGAAGTCGCATTTCATATTCTGAATGAATATATAGTCATCTATCAATGCAAGGATGAATATGAACTTAAAATGGAAATTACTTCCAATTTGAGGGTATTAATTTATATAAATGAAGGTTATCTATCTCAGATGGTTGGGGATAAACTCACTGTTAAGGATACACCTATTTTAAAGGATTTTGTTGATATCTTTTTAGAATAATTTATAGGTCTTACACCAAATAGTGAAGTTGATTTTTCAATATAACTCATACTAGGTGGTATGCATATTTGAAATAATACTTATAGAATGGTCCCAATAGAGTTGAATGAATTGAAGAAGAAACTATAAGAGAATATTGATAAGGGATTCATATTCCCTAGTTCATCACATTAGGGTGAACCTATTATATTTTTTAAGAAGAAATATGGATCAGTGATACAATGTATTTATTATCGAGAACTTAACAAGATAACTATTATGAACAAATATCCTCTCCCCCATATTGATGACTTATTTGATCAATTATATGGATCTCAATACCTTTATAATATTGATCATAATTCTAGATATCATTAATTGAGGGTAAAGAAATAGGATATACCCAAGAAAGAATTCCTTATAAGGTATAGACGTTGTGAATTTATAGTGATGCCTTTTTTTCTTATTAATCCCCCCCACTATCTTCATGGAATTAATAAACAGAGCCTTTAGAGACTATATTGATCAGTTTATGGTAATATTTATAGATCATATTCTTTTATATTCAAAAATCATGTAATAACATGAAGATCACCTGAGGATTGTACTAAAGACCCTGATAAAGGATAATCTTTAAGAAAAATTTACCATGTATGAATTTTGGCTTCATAAAGTTTCATTTTTATGTCACATAATCTCAAGAGAGGGGATATTTGTGGATCCAGTAAAGAAAAAAGTTATTGGATATTGGCCTAGACTAATAATGTTAACTGAGATCAAAAGTTTTTTTTGTTTAGATGGATATTATCAATGTTTTTTGAATGATTTATCATGATTATCTAATCCACTCACCAAGTTGACTCAGAAAAGAGTTAAGTTCATATGAACTGAAAAATGTGAAGAGAATTTGAAGGAGTTGAAATGAGGGTTAGTCAGTATACCTATGCTCATACTAACCTATAGTGGATAATGGTTTTTTATCTATAGTGATGCATCAAATAAGGGGTTGGGATGTGTTCTCGTGAAAAATGATATGGTGATATCTTAGGTAGCATGAAAGTTGAAAATCCATGAGAAAATTTAACAAACTCGTGATTTGGAGTGAGATTTAGTAATTTTTTCATTAAATATATGGAAGAATTATTTTTATGGAGAAAGGTATGACATATATACTGATCATAAAAGTTTAAAGTTTATTTTCACTCAAAATGAAATGAATATGCACCAAAAAATATGGTTGGAGTTGATTAAAGATTAAGAATTCTCAATACATTACCACCTAGGTAAATCAAACAAGGTGGTGTATGTTTTGAGTCAAAAGGATCATGTTATCCTATCTATTATGAGGATCACAAAAGATACAATATTTATGGATTTTCAAATAATGAATTTATAAATTATAAAGGAAGGTGAGATATCTTATCTTTCTCAAATAAATGTTCAACCATATATATAAGTGAAGATTAAGGAGGTACAAAAGGAATATGTAGAGGTAAAAAAGAAGGTGAGAAATTTTCCTGAGTTCAACTTTGATTATAATTTGTGTCCCTCCCATTCCAAATTTAAAATATTTATTGGATGAGGCTCATTTTTAATCATTCTCCATTCATACTGGAAGCACCAAGATGTATAGAGACCTGAAATAGTATTTCTGATGGGATGTCATGAAGAGTGATATTGCAGATTATCTCTCCTAGTTCTTGGTTTTTCATCAATTTAAGGCTGAGATACATAAGTCTAAGGGGATGTTACAACCATTACCCATACCAGAATGGAAATGGGAAAACATCACCATGGATTTTGTCATTAGACTTCCCAAAACATCTAAAGGCCATAATGTTATATGGGTTATAGTTGATCACATTATGAATTTGGCACACTTAATTTCTATTAGAGAAGATTTATCTCTTAATCATATTTCCAGAATATATATTAAAAAATTGTTAATATTGCATGAATTACCACTTTCCATTCTATTTGATCGGGACGAGAGGTTTACCTCGAAGTTCTGGATAGGACTTCAGTATGATTTGGATATAGAGTTAAGTTTCTATAATTTTAATCATCCTTATATATATTGTTAGTATGAGATGAAAAATAAAAATCTAGAATACATTTTGAGATATTTATTTATGTAATTCAAAGGTAGTTGGGATCAACACCTATCTTTAGTAGAATTTTCTTACAATCATAACTTTAACAACAATATTCAAATGGATCCTTATGAATCCCTATATGGTAAGAAGTGCATAAAACTAACATTCTAGAATGAATTTGTGGAAATAAATCTCTTGGGACCTGGTCCAATTATGAAAATGATAGATAAGGTTAGATCTATTCAAAATCACATAAGATCAACTCAGAGTCAACAAAAAAGTTGTGCTAGAAATTGATAAAAAGACCTAGAGTTTGAAGTGGGTGACAAGTTATTTCTACAAATATATCTACAGAAGAGAGTGATGATATTTTAAAATAATGTAAAGTTAATCCCTATGTATATTGGACCTTTTTGAATTCTTGAACATGTTGGGAAGGTATCTTATAGATTGGTTCTTCCACTGAATCTCTCTCAAATTCATGATGTGTTCTATTTATCTCTCCTAAGAAATTACATACCTGATTCTTCACATGTACTAAATCATAATTCATACTATTAGTGTGATATATTTCTTATTAATAACAACTGGTAGAGATTCCGGATCATAGATAAAAAGTTCTACAAAAAAAGACCACTCGCTTGGTTAAAGTTTTATGGTGGAACCGCCAATTTAAAGAGGCCATGTGTAAACCAAAGGATGTGATGAGGCAGAGTTACCCTCATCTGTTTATATCAGAGTGATGAATTTTTTGGGATAAATTCATTTTAAGAGGTTTATAATGTAACACCCTAATATTTTAATAAATAATTTTAATTTTTTAATAGTTTACAGCAGGAAACCGTGAGTTTAAATAAACCACATAAATATTATATGTCTATTATAACCCATATTTAAATTGGTGGGAATAAATATGAAAAAATAATTTATGAAATAAATATAAAGTTCTATCTTAATATGAATGTCTCAGTAAGTACTTATAAAATGATAACAAAATATTTAGTAACGTTGCGTTATTATTTAAAAATATATACATTTTCTTAAAAAATGAGTTTTTATTCATTTTATGAATATTAATTTTTAAAACTTATATAAAATGGATTTGAAAAAATTAATTTCATTTTTCAATTTTTCATGTCAAAATTAATTTTTTTATAATTTTCTAAAAAAATATTTTTTTAGGAAGAGTGAAAATACCGATTTTTATTGAAAACTGTATTTTCATTTAAAGTATTTACAAGTTAAAATTACATTTTGTATTAATTTTAAATTTTAATTATTTAATTTTAATTTAAAATAATCCAATTATTTTTTTCGAAAAGGATTTTATGAATGATTTTATTATAAAAACATTTTATTTTTTAAAAGGGCATTTTTCCAAAAAACTATTTTTTATGGGGTTTTAACAGTTTTATTTTAAATTAAATTATGAAACTTCTATGTTTTGAATTTTTAGAAATGGATGAAAAATTTTGATTCATAATTTCTAAATTTATTGAATAGGTCTTTTTTAGTTTTTTCCAATATGAATAGTAACCTTAATAAATTTTGTTACCGTAGTAAAGTGTAAATTGGGTAATTTAGGATAAAAATAAAATGATAAGGACAAAAAAATGACCCTAACACATGCCCAAATTTTTTTGATGTAAATAATTCAACTATTAACACATTGGGATCTAAATTAACTTGTTTAATGGACATATGTTCATGAAAATGACTTATATAATATTTAAATCAAATAATGTCACAAAATGACATTGTCTTTGTCTTGAATATCCCTTATGTGTACACTTGGGGAAAATGGTATGTTATTAATGAATATAAATGTATGTTTTTAACTCAATAAACATATTTTCATGATATAAATTTATTTTTTACTTTTTGGTCCACTTAGATGAGGTTATGATATTTATAATATTTTATTTAATAAAGATTCAAATATATCACATTCATGTTTTAAATAATATATTATTTTTAACATAGGTTTACCCAAAATATATATTCAAATATAAAAATTATTCTGAAATATAGAATATTAGTCTTAATCATGGTATTTTATTTTTAATTTTTAGTAAATAAATAAGTATTTAAAATAATTACACAACACTAATGTGGTAATTATTTTGTTAATGATAATATCAAATAAATGTTACTAAAAATATTAAAATAAATATAATTTGAGATAATAAAGGTAATAAATGAATTTTATAGATTAATTTGACTACATAGGGATATACTAAAATATATTTTTTTGAATTTAACTAATTATCTTGATATTTTTAAAAGTCTAAATAATGAACAATTTCTAAATTGACACTAATGATATTTCATCAAAATAATATTTTATTAAATTATTTACAAATCATAAAAAATATTTAAAAATAAAAAAATAATTATAATATGGTCTAAAATTTTATAAATTATTCATTTATGGTCTAATTTATAACACATAATTAAATATTATAATCTTTTAATTTTTAAAATTTTATTACCTTAGTTAAAATTAAAATTGGTTAACTAAGGGTTAATCAAAATGATAAGGTTTAAAATAAAACCAAAACATGTCTAAAATATATTGGTTGATTAGATTAAAACATTATCTCGTATTATCTTTTAATCCAAGTCATTTTTGAGGTATTTTTATTGATATTTAACTTATTGTAAATAAATATATTTTGAAATTCTAAAAGTGTCTCTCACCTCAATTATAAAAGGGAACCTCCTCTCTAACTTCTACACATCACATTGAGCCTTCAATATTGACCTTACACTACCAATTTATCTTTTCAATTTCACTATAAAAATTATATAGTTTTTTTCCTTCTCAAAAGACCAACCCTAGTGTCCCTAAGAGGAGATCTAAAGGATATTTTTCGAAGAAGAGGTAATCGTCTTTACCGAAACTGTCAAGTTTATTTCTTCTTATACTTAATCTTAATGTGTTGTTTCCATTATAAAATAATAAATATGGTATTAAATATAGTATTATATATTATTATTATTATGTCACAACCATATTCCACGTTTTATCCATCCTACAAAAATGAAAGCACTTTGTGTGCGTCTGTATGGCTTATCATCTCCACGTCATGGTGTAATCAGTTTTTCATCACCAATTTATTTAGATCGGCATAATTATAAAATATATATATATATATATATATGATAATTATAAAATTATATTTATTCTATAAAAAAATTAATATACCATCCACTTCCTTACCATTTCACTATTAGAGAAATGATATTGTCGCTTGTGTATATGTACGGCCTACCATCTCCATGACGTGATGTAATTCATTTTCCATTTAATAATGATTATATAAATTTATATAATGAATAAATATGATATATATTACCTTAATATCATTTTATATATGATATAACTATATCATATGCACAATAATTGGGACAAAATATGTGTAGGAAAATGAAGTAGTTAACACCCAAAAAAAGGGAAATAATGAATATTATTAATAAACGGTTGATAAGATGATATAATAATATCATATATGATATAATAAATATTAATATAGGTCTATTATAAAATAATAACATTATTTAAACCATTATACAATATTTTTAGATATGTATGATGGAAATCAGACCTAAGGTAAGGGTTAATTTCACAATCTCATTATTATTTGGGGTTTTTTTATTCATAAGAATATATTGGGGAATATTTATCTTCCACATCCATATTTTCTAAAAGTATTTTCCAAAATATTTTTACTATTCTTCTAAAAATTTTTAAAGTCATTTTTACACATTTTTGAATTTTTACTGTAGGGTTTGAAAGGAATTTTTTTGTCATTTTCCAGATAAGGATCTTTGTGACTTTTCCGGAAAAGGTATAAAAGGAATTTTTTTTAACTTATACTACATGAGTGTATTTTTACTCTTTTATAAAGTCTTAATGCCTTTAATATTCCCATATAATCATATGATAAATTTTATTTCATTTTAATAAAAAAAATATTTTCAAAATAGAAAGTATATTTTCCTTAAGAATTATTCCAAGGGGTCATTCAAAATTATTTTTCATCTAAGATAACATTTTTTTATGTTAATTAAGATTTAATGGAGATATTTTTCAAGAATAAAATCATTATTCTTTTTTTAGTTGGTTTATTTATATGATGGCATTATTTTTTTGAAACCCATTCCTTTTCCATGGGTTATTCTATAATGAAATGTTTATGAAACCCATTTCATTTAATGAGTTCTGATATGGTAAATGATATATGTTATTGTGTAACATATATTTATGTTCTTAATTATGTGATGGGTGGGATAAATATCTCCCTCCAATACATTGGGTAAATATTTATATCTCATGAGACAGATAGGACTGGAGTAGGAAGTGAACCTGGTTCGGAAATATAGGACTAGAATGGGAGTAAACTAGGTTCAATAATACAGGGTTGGAATGAGGAGTGAACTCAATTCAGTAAGGGACTTTTTCTACTATGATGTTCATGGAAGTGAGTCTTGAATAATATGAAAAAAATTCTATGATTGTGTATATGACACAATTTAATGTCTTGTGTTATACTCCAACAAATTAGGTTCTTTGATTATTTTATAATTTATGTCTCGTTAACTTCTATGATTTATTTTATGACTCCATATCATGATCCTTGATATGGAGGATATAATTTTCAAAAAAATATTTTCATGTTCTTATGTCCTTATACTTATGTTGTATTCCTTTATTACCCTTAATGGGAACTTAAACTCAACCTTTCCTATATTTATTTTCCCTAGGATATGAATAAATGTATTAAATAAGATGTGTCAAAAAGGGTTTTGGTTATAAGGGAATAAGTGGGAGATGATTTAGATGTTTTATGAATCAGTTTTTTATGTTTCCAAGTTTCCAAAGTCTCTAAACATATTCTATTCATATGTAATGTATATATATGAAAATTATGGTCCATTATAAATGGAACCATGTTTTAGATGTTTGGAGATTATTTGATGGATAAATTAATTTAATAATAATTAAATTAGTATAGAAATTTATTATTTTTTATTATTATAATATTTCCTTAAAATATGGTAGTGTAATCCATTGTTATTGGTTCCTAGGAATCATATTTACATATAGTATGGACTCATAGTAAAGTAGATTTTGAGATTGAGATGTCAGTATTAGTTTTAATATGATAGAAATATTATTATTATTATTATTAAATAATAATAATATATAATGGATATTTTTTTAATATTAAGATATTATCTTGAATTTCACACTTGGATGAGATCCTTAAAATAGAGGGAGTGGTCATGGATCCTTATTGAAGATATGGAAGATGAGATGTGTGGTTCATACAAAAGTAGTTGGTTATTTACCATTACAATTAATTCTTCTAGAATATATTGGCTACACTAGATGGCCTTATAAAATTAATTTCACATAAATGAATTATTTATAATGATATTATGTGGATGAAATAGATATGGATAATGAAATTAAGTAAAGTAATTGGGTGAGTATGGAAACAAAATAAATAATGAATAAATTAACCTAACTACTTAAATGAAGGAAGTAGTGTTAACATGAATTAATAGCTTCTCTAGAATGTTTTCATGAATGGGATTATGTGTAATTATATAATTTATATAAATATACATATTTATAACAAATTATATAATTAATTTTAATGGAGAAAAAAATTGTAAAATGTGTCTAAATCACAATGGGTAAGGATGATGAATAATGTTATAATATAGTTATAGAAATAAAGTAATGAAATAAAATCGATGATGGTAATTACCATAGAGATTTTAAAATAGTTACAAATGAATCATATATTCTTTTTTAATGACTAATAATCAATGGAATATAATAATAAAGGATGACTCGAACCTTAGGGACTAAGGTGGAGACATATTTATAGTAAATTTTCATGTGATCTACTAGAATGTTTGGATGATTTAGTTGAGTAATTGTGGTTACTTGTGATAATATCGATGAAAATATAAACAGATAAAGTGATACATGCCTGGTTCTGATGTGACTATCTAAATAATTAAATTACTCCCTTATAATTATTAAACTATTATACTTATTATATGATGAGATGTGTATGGAGGAAACTACTTTGGATTTTATGAAATCTATAGTTGATTAAGTGGAAATTAAATAGACTATGTTACGATGTGACTAGTGGGATAATTCAATAACTAACATTTAACTGTTACTAAATTATCATTAGATTTCATAACATATTAGTTAGTGAGAATTTTATGATAATTATATAGAAACTCTAGATTATTGCATGATAATCTTATAAGACTAATAGGGGGACCTTAAATTGTGATTTATTGTGAGTACTCATTACTATGAGTTGTGATGAAGCCTATAATAGATGGATATTAGTGTAGATAGGATATAGATGTGGACCTCCTTTACACACTCCCTATATATAATGTTGGAGTGGGATGTAGTTACTATACCCTACATTTATTTCTAATATGTGTTGAGATATATCATTATATTTGTATATATCTTCAACCGAAAACTCATAACTCTAAGATGAAATTGTTTAGATATTTATAAGAGATAGTTAGGGTGATAAATTTCTCCAACATCTCTAATTTGGGATAGATGGAGAAGGGTAATACCTCTAGTATCATCAATACAAGGCATGATGTGTAGTATGGGAAGATATAGGTAATTTATCTAGAATCGCTGATATGAGGATACAATGGATAATAATTCACATAAATGGAGATCTTCCTCACCAACAACTCTGGGGTTGAGGTGGATGAAAATACACCTAATTCTATCTCTACTCCATACCCACTTCTCTAGGATTTGGTATACCATAAACTAAGTAGTATCTCGGGAGATGTGTATTTCCTCTATTATATCAATCTATATCTTTATCCCTATATATGTGTATTTCCTCTACCATCCAAACATGTATATGTTTATAGTTGTAGAGATGGTTATTTTCTTTAGTGGAGTTTTATATTTTATTAAATACTTCTGAGATATATTGATATGTATATCTCCTGATGTTCTATCGATATTGGTAGTGATACGTATTTCCTCCACTATCTCACAAATAATGTATCTATAGGGAATAATCGGGTAAGAAAACTAAGATTGGTTATGAGACATAATTTTTGTTCATTATTAAAAAACACTATTATTTGGTGAGATAAATAAATGTAATTAATGGGTAAGTTGATCAGAAGGGTTATGGTTAAGTGGGATGGAGATATAGGGTGATTCTTGATTTGTCTACACCTTACATTATGTTTATTCATGTAGATTCTAAAATGTTGTGGGGTTGTATCACCTCTTGGAATGAACATATCGTGTTTTTTATAATGACCCTTGTATATGCACTTACATATTGTTTTCCTTATTTCAATGAAAATCAGTCGATGCAGAGGATGGATGATCATGTATCCAAGATATGTATAGAGGATATGGATTACCCATGTAGGGGATATCTCTTGATAACATACACCTTTTCTTCAAAATTTATCAGGACTACCTCTATTTTGGATATGTGATTTTTCCAGGTGGATTTCATTTGTATTAGTTTTCATTATATCCTAGATATTTTGTTATATATATTCATATTTATGTTGTTCAATTCATGTTTCATGCATTCCATGGTGGATTTTGATGTAATATATCAAGTAACATCTGGTTTTTAGAGGTAATACCTCCCATTTTCATGAAGATACCATGGTACTGGTCCTCATCCCTTAGCCTAATAGAGGCTGGCATAGGGTGTCACTTACCATCATTCCATGATAAGACAAAAATAAAAATATTTTAAATCAGCACATAAAAAATAAAAAATAACTTAAAAAATAAATGAATCAAAAAAAATAAAATTAAATAAAGAATCTAAATGAGTAAAATGGGGTTAAAAATAGTTAATCATATTAAATTCCGAAAAATTAATTTCTAGAATTCAATAAATATATAAAATTTAAAGTTCAAAAAAAATAGAAACTAGTAAATAAATATAAAAAATAGATTGATGGATAATATTATATTATCCATAATTATAATATATTTTCAAGAATAATAATCAACTATAAATGAGTTGGAATATTTTAGATCAATACAATAAATGTGTCCACACCAAAGTATGATTTTTAGGTATTTTTTATTTTATTTCTTATCTTTATTTTGTTATAAATATTTCCCAAGAATTTTTCAAAGAAAACTATAAGTTTTTTGAGGGACATAGGGTGGTACATGATTGTTCATGCTTAGTATAAATCGTTTTCCAGCCTCTATAAACTGTGCAAGCATTAATAGGGGAACTGAGGATCGCACAAGATGAGGTTTGTGCCCTTTCACCGACACCATCCACCCCTAAAAAATCATGTGTCATATTTATCTTGGGGTATAGGAACCCACATGGTTGGCACATGGTCTGGTAGATCATGTGATCAAACAATACATCCTACCCAGACTTTAAAAATTTTGGATTTCCAATTTTCCCCCTACTTGATTTTTAAACCCATTCCACCCTCATTTCTACCCAATTAGGTCTCTCCATCACTAGGCATGAATCCCACTCTTCTCACTTTCCTATTGGATCAAATTCTTTGGTGTTTCAAGATTTGTTCTTCAAAATTATTTGAAGTAAGTATCTTATCATATCCTTCTTGATCTCTTTTATTTTCTTTCTTGGGTTCTCTTTTCTCCAATGTTTTTAGTGATGTATAGTGGGATAAATTTGAATTTTTTGGATTGGATATTGATTTTGTTAGTGTTTTATTTCTTCCATAGGGTCCCTTATTACTTTTTATTGTGGTTTTCAACTGATTGGTGGTGATTTCATAAATAAAGGTAACTCGTTATGTGTTATGTTATTATTTGATTATTTAAATTATCCTACCAATTTTTCTAAAAATGATCTAAAATTTGTTTTATGTACAAATGGGTGAATTCAATGATGTTGGTGTGCATAAGGTTCTTTAAATGTTTTATCCCCTTTGAAATATTCGGAAATATTCGGGTTTCCATGTAATTATTTGGTTTATGATCAAAGTGGATTGGTATGGTTTGAAAATATAATGAATCACCTAGAAACCATAAGTACCTAGGTCGATAAGATAATACTAGTATCTAGGTGAGGTTTCATGGAACCATCCTGGTCTCACTAGTATAACAATGATGTAATACTAACTAAGCAATGTGACATAGCTATTACCATTGGACCTTGGGTTCATCCCCACCAATGGCTCATCCATGAGAACGGATTCTTATGTGGTTGATCATAGAGATATGATATACCTATAACCATAGTGACCTAACTACTTAGGGGTTTTCCATGGTTCTTATGTTATGTTTTATATATTTCTAATTTTATATAATTTACACCTTTCTTTAAAAGAAAAAGCATTCTTTTAAATTGAATTGTTTTCTTTTCTGAAATTAGAATTTTTATTTATATTATAATGGATATGAATGGAATACCTAGTGGAATCCTTATAGAAAAGTTATCTCACACCCTACATGTCATGACACCCTCCCTCCAAAGATACCACAATAGAGGAAGAGAGATCATTACCCCTGATTCCCACCTCTAGTAGGCCCTAGGTTTGAAAATAGAACTGAGGGTATGATAAAATCATAAATGGGAGGCACTACCCTTTATAATAAAATATTATTGAAAGATGGGATGAATCAACTACAAGAAACTCCAAGACATGATATAAAAGAAATCCCAAAACCCATACCACAATACATGTATAAATGGAATAAATATAGATAAAATTATCCAAAGTAAATACCCAAAAGAAAAGCTAAGGTAGAGATAAATTAACAGTTCAATGTTCTAAGTTAGTAATGTCCAGCACAGTCCACATGATTCCTCTGGAAACTTGAAAAATTGTTTATATACATAGGGTGAGCATACAAGTATAATTATAAGGTACATACCAAAGTTACTCATGCACATGTAAAATAATTATACAAATGCACCATTGGGAAAACAGAAAAACCAAACACATTTAAATAGGTTAACTAACTAAACACAACCTCACAATGGAACACTCACCAAATAACACATCCAAGTATAACATCATAATAAGAATCATATCAATAAAGGGTACCTAGCATGGCATTACCACTATGGTGTTTCTCTCATACCCCAATGTCATATGTCCTAGAATGTAATTCCCCGATCCCAGTTACCCAGAGTCGGTGCATTATTACATAACATTGCCATGATCACAAAAGTTCAAGTCTCGAAATACCGATTAGTTTAGTAGTATTAGAAACACTAGATATATTCATAAGTATTACATTACATCATAAAGTAAAAAAACTAAAACAACATCTTGTCTTCATATCCCCTCATACTATCCCTATAGGTCATTCATAAATTACTTCTTCACACCTTGGAAAAATAAAACATTGAAAGGGGTGAGCTCAGATGCTCAGTAAGGATAACAATATAGTGGAAACATTCATAAATAAGCATAAACATTTAAGTCCATGTATAACTAAAATAAATCCTTTAAAACTTTAACTTCATCATAATATAGAAAATATAAAATAAAATAATTCCATTTACTTATTCACATGGATATTCTACTATTCGAATAACGACATTCAATATCAATAACCACTTTCATAATGATGGAATGCATAATACCAGACTATCATAACAACATAGTTAAGGCCTCGTGCCAAGAATACAAATAATATTTTGTCAAGTCCTTATTCCAAGACACTATTTTGTCTCATGAGGCCTACCGATTCATCGAGGAGCTATAGCGGGCTCCACCAGTCACTTACTAAGTCCAATTCATTCCTTATATGAAAAGTTTGAAACATAACATAAACATTCTTATTAAAACTAGCATACGAAATGTCAATACTTTAACCACAAACCATGAATGGTATAAAAATATCACATCCACAGTCAAACATAACTCATTTGATACAATATGGAAGATTATATTATATCAGATTAACCTCAATTGAGAATAATGAAGGATATTGACATAGATTAAAATATTCATCAAACTATTGAGAGAAATATCCCCCTTTTTCTTGAAAACATTTAAAAGTCACACTCTTTGTCAAGAAGCCATTTAAAATAGAATTTTGAATCAAAGTGTCCCATACCACTTTGAAACTTTTAAAAGGAATTTTGATTTGAAAACATTAATGTTCATATAAATAAATCCTTAAAACCATTTTTAAAACATGGACATTAATGAGAAAGATTTAGAATAATAAATCTTTAAAACATTTTAAAATGATATTTTAGTTATAGTTCCTAACCAAAATAGAGACACTTTAATACAAATAATTGAGTTAATAAAAACTTTGTAATATCATGAGAATAAAGGGATTCATGACATACTATGTCAAAGTACATTATATATACCATATAAAAGTGATTTGGTGTATAACAACAAAGGAGTCTCAATGGAATGTAAATTGAGATGAAATCTCTCATAAAAGTCATATCCTTAGGTTAAGGATAAATCAACGACATAATTATGTGTGAAAAATATAAATACACTCAATAAAAGTACATTCACACATATTCTTGTAAAAACAACACCAATGAATTGGATGTTTAACTCAACAAATGGAGATTGAGTAAAAATTACTCTTATCAAGTTCATACCGATGACTTGATAATTTATCAATGGAGTGATTATGTGTATCAAAAGTATATCCACAGAAAGTGGAGTAAAAATTATGACATAAGAAAATGAATAGTTATTCCACACATAATCTTGGAGTAAAATAATCAATGAAGTATGCTTAAAGCCGAATGAGTGGAAATTGAAATTTAAAATTCCCTTATTGATTTGGTAACTTACGAAACATACACCCATGAAATAAGTATCATAAAATGATGATGTAAATATCCATTAATTAAATTATATTACACAATGAATACTAACATGGGAAGTACACACACCACATTCAATAAATAAGTGGCGAACAATGGAAATCTCATAGAATTAAAAGTGAGATAAGAAACCTCTTACATTGTACTTTTTCCTTGTTCGAGGGTAGGTTAGACTCATTTATAATGTTTAAATAATTGTTATTTAATTATACAATAATCATGTACATTAATAAGATATCATATATGATCTTTTAATGTTGATTTGTTAATAATATCTTAGTATTATCGTCGTTTCGGGTGTTAACTTATGAATTTTCTTTTATATGTTTTGTTACATAAGCCGTGTTTGTTATGGATAGGCTGTATCTTATTCATATAAAGAATGATATCAAGTCCTTAAACATTATTTTTAATCATAAAATGAGAATTATACTTGTATGGATACGATGGGGAATGAATCTCATCGCATTTGTGGAGACTGTAGTCCGTATGTACGCACGAGTGGTAATATCATTCTTTTGATATTAAAATCATATATAATTGGATGGTATATCATATATACCGAATCATTATCATGTTATACTTATTATTTACATGAATTACACATCATTATTATACCCATCCAAATAATAATGTATTGAATAACAATTACACCACGACTTGGAGACGGTAGGCCATACGTACGCACGTATGGTGACATGTCATTCAAAGGATGGATAGAATAATGAACATGGTTGTACCATATTTATAATAATATCACAATATATAAAAGATATTGCAGTTATTATTTTATAATGTAAATAACAAAGAAAGAAGAAGTTGAAGAAGAAAGGAACTTGAAAAAGGGTTGTGAAAACATTACATCTTCTTCGGGTTCTTCCTTTTGATTTGATCAAAAGGGCTCCATAGGTTGGCTTTCTGATGAAACTAAGGATTCTAGGTTGAAGTAAGGAAAGTTTAGAGAATATTTGGGCAGGGGTTGTCCGATACAAAAGGCTTTGAAGGTGTAAATTATAGAGAAGGGGGAGTACCCTTTTATAAGAGGGGTGAGGGGCACCTTTGGAAAAGCTCGAAATATTATTTTATAATAAATTCATATTTGGTTTATAATGGCTCCAAAGTAGATTATTTAAAGATTAAGGTGGGTATGGGTCTAAATAATTTCAACCAATATATGTTGGAAAGGTTTGTGTCACTATATTAACCTTATCATTTATATTTAACTCTTAGTTAAATAGTTTGACATTTATCATGTCTCTTTGTATTTTTATATTATATAGTTAATAAACTTACTATATACCTCCAAGAGACCCCCAGGTGGTCCATTAATGATACACCTATCATTATATAAGTCGTTTGGACGAACCTTATATTTTTATAAATATAATATCAATTAATAATATAATATTTGTTTTAAAAACTCTTTTATGTCAATTTTGACACTATTGGGTATTTTGTTTTTGATAATTTCATAACAGCATTATTACACAGAAAAATATTAATATAACCAATAATAATATGTCATATTAACCTATAAAATTATTTTAATTCATAAAAAGTCTAAAATTACATTTATTTTGATATTTATAATATCAATTATTTTAATATTTCATTAATTAGGTAATTACTCCATCACCATTGTCTCATAAATAAATTAAATTGTTTAATGTCTAAAAATTATAAAGAAAATTCCATTATTTAGTAAATATGTTTATATTTTTAATTAATATTTATAATCTAATTTATCTTATGTATAACCATATATTAAAAATGTTTTAGTTATTAAACTTTGATTTTATCTCTTTTAACTCTTCTTTGAATTAAATAATAATAAATGTCCTAATCTAATCCAAGTGGACCTAAATGATAATATTGTATTCCTAAGGTTGTTTTTGGTCGATATAAACTTGTCCAATAGAATTAGAACATGTTTTAGGGTAATATTAATATCATTTTTACCCTTAATTACCCTATTTACTTTTAACCGTGGTAAATAAAAGTAAAAAGTTACAATTCACCAAAAATTATTTTCATCTCATTGAACCACATTTTAATCCTTGATATTAACCGTGTCTCTCGTAATTTCAAAATTCCACTCAAAAAAGCGGTAAAATTAAGTTTTATGTGAATTCCCAAATTCTCCTAGGAGGTGGGAAAAAGACGGCGAAAAGTTCAATAAAATTTTTCTATATCTAAATTTATTCTAAACTAACTCTAATGAATTACATTGAACTTATATAGGTATTATGTATCTATTTTGACCTAAATTAAATTTAAATAAAATAAATAATTATTTAAATAAAAATTTGGTTTTAAACTATAACTCAGTGTTTTTTCACTATTCATCAAAAATTGAATGATTTCAGAAAAATACCAAAAATTCACCCTAAGCTAATTTTGATATTCCAAATCCAAAAATGAAGTCCATTTTGAAAGATAAAATTTATAAAATTCCAAAAAGTGGGTATTACTATTCATAACAGCTAGTTTGATTGGTTGTGGTGTGTGTTAGAACTCAAAGTTGCGTACAACACGCGGTACTGTATTATTCAAAGAGAAGCGTACCATGGAAGCTTGGGGTGTTACATTCTCACCTCCTTCAAATAATTTTGTCCTCGAAATTTTTAAAATTGGGCTTGGAAATATAATGGAAAGTCCCACATCGGAAAAAGATTTAATAAAACTATCACCTTAAAAGAAAGAAAGAGTACAAAGGTCACCCAAGATAACTCATACTAGGATTCCATATAGGAAAACATGGATATGGAAGATAAACTAAGTGTCAAGTTCTAATGGAGAGGGATAGAAAACATGATCAGAAGAAATTTAACAACAAGAAATCCACAGACTTGTGATGGGACAAATGATCATTAGTTTCCCAATAGAAAAAGTATACGGACAACATTTTTTTTAAGTTAAATTACATAAAGATGTGGAATTTATTTACCAGATTGACTAAGAAAATAAAGATATATACTTACATTTTAAGTAGAGTTTCATTCTTTAATAAATTTCCACCACTAACTCATTTTTTTAAAGGATGAGTATTCAAGAAGACTTGGTCACACTCGAAGAGCTAGAATAAACTTCTATAGAATCACATGATCCACAAAGGATAAACTATATATTTACCTTATATTTAGAGATTAATAAAAACCAAAATGGTTAGTACAAGATCTGATGATCCCCCAAAAGGATATTCTTTTAGAGAAAGAAACACTAATATTAATTTCTAAAATTAAACCAACAATACCCCAAAGTTAAATAAATACCATTCAATAAACAATTTTCCTTAAAATCCTTCAATATAATCCAAACTAGTATTGAAACCCAAAACTTAAAAGAATTTGGTTATGTAGTCTTCCATGTTAAATTCTATCTCCAAATGACATCAACTACTCTTAAAGTCATATACTTAAAAGTAATTAACCTAATCACATATTCTCTATTATAGGTTAATCATTTCCATAAATAACCCAAATAACTATAAATCCACAATAAAAATGTAAATAAAAATCCACCATTAATCCTCAAATGAAATCCCATATCATTCTAGTTTCCTTGGGCATATAGTGTTCCCAACAAAGCGAACATCTTCCAAAATAACATTTATCACTTAATCATCAAATAATTTTCCTATAATAAGGGTATTCATTTGATAAGACATAAGAACCCAAATCAACTTATTATTGATCCAAAAAATCATTTAACAAAAAATAATTTGTCACACTAACCAGGGACTTCACGTAGTCCAATGGTAGGTGATAAATCTCAGTCTCACTTTGGTTGTGGGTTCGATTCCCACAGCTTTGTCTGACGCAGTGGGTTTTCACATGGTATGTGTGTTGTCCTTTTTCAAAAACTATATTTTATAACATTACCAAGATGAGATAAATTCCTCAAAATAACCATAACATAATTTTAACCAAAAATGTTATCTCATACCTTGCATTTTCAGCCCAAAATATAATAACTTGTAATTGCCTAAAAACCAATGATCATATAAAACCAAATGGTTATTTATAACTATATCCACAAGGGAAAAGATAAGTCTTCCTCAAATATCATTCTCACGTGTCAAACTACGGGGTTATAAATATAAGAGAAAATTATTCCAAAGTAATCCCATCAATAAGAAGCACTAATACATTTAAACATTTCTCCAACCATTTATTTCCACATAGCTTATTCTTTGACCAAGAAAATATCCTATAGAATAGGGCATTCACTCGGGTAATGTCCAGTTCCCCTAAATTTACGGAAAATGACTGTAAATATATTCTTGGGACCATTTTTATTTTCTTCTATAGTACTCTTCATTTTTCTTCGGTAATTCTTCACTTTATGTCCTTCTTTCCCACACATAAAGAATTTATTTGTTCCATTGAGACACTTTCATTGGTGACTCCTTACACATTTCCTGCATGATGGAAATTGAGGATTCTTCTCTCCATGGTCTCCACTACTATAGCTCTTATCATTCATCACCTTTATCTTCTTTGTTGAGTCCAGGAGTTGGTTAATATAAATTTTGTTGATCATATTTTGGGAAAACTGATTTGACAAGAACATGATATCTTTTATGCCTATCAACATTCCATTTTTTTCTCATTTCCACCTCTGTTACCACCTTGTACATAATTCTCAAAGTTACTATGACTTTCTTGGAATACATCCATTAACTAAAACCAGAAAACATTGTGTGAGTAACAGTAGTCATAAAATCATTTAGAGAATATCATGACACCATATTCTTAATTTAAAACACCTTAGGATTAACCAAGGTCATTTATTCTAATATTATATTAAAATACATCAAATTGATTTGTAAATAAAATGTAAATTATCCTAAGCATATCCCCTGGGAGTTTCGTAACCAAGAGTGCAGCAAGGCCCATTGTCGTGCACCAATTCTTATTCAAGTCTAGCTCAAAGTGGTGTTTTTGGGTTTTATATCTAGGTACATATGTGCCAGAGCCACCTCTACCTGCTCGTATCCAGATAGGGATTTATTGCTTGGAAAACTCACAAAATATCTACAATACCAAAATTCTAGGAAGTTCTTCTATACTAATCCTCAAAGTTCATCTTAGGTATATGTTCTCTAATCAGAGTTTATCTAAATCTAGTTTCCAAGGTTTGTACTAAACTTCCTCTGATACCAACTATCACGCCCTAACCCTAGTTACCTAGAGTTGGTGAATTATTAAATAACATTGGCATGATCACAAAATATCAAGTCTCGAAAGACTTATTAGTTTAGTAGTCTTGGAAACACTATATATATTAATAACTCTTACATTACATCATAAAGTAAAAAAACTACAACAACATCTTGTCTTCATATCCCCTCATACTATCCTTACAGGTCATTCATAAATTACTTATTCACACCTTTAGAAAAATAAAACATTGAAAGGGGTGAGCTCAGATGCTCAGTAAGGATAAAAAATATAGCAAAAACTTTCATAAATAAGCATAAACATTTAAGGTAATGTATAACCAAAACAAAATATTTTTAAACTTTAACTTCAGCATAATATGGCAAAGATAAAATGAAATAATGTCATTTCCTTATTCACATGGATATTCTACTAGTTGAATAACCACATGAAATATCAATAACCACTTTTATAATTATGGAATGCATAATTCCAGACTATCATAACCACATAGTCAAGCCTCGTGCCAAGACTAAAAATAAGATTTTGTCAAGGCCTTGTGCCAAGACACTAGTTTGTCTCATGAGACCTACTGATGTGTCAAGGAGCTATAGCAGGCTCCACCCGTCACTTACTAACTCCAATTCATTCCTCATATGAAAATTTTTAGACATAACATAAACATTCGTATTAAAACTAGCATATGAAATGTCAATACTTTAACCACAAACCATGAATGGTATAAAAATACCACATCCATAGTCAAACATAACTCATTCGATACAATATGGAAGATTGTATTATATTAGATTAACCTCAATCAATAATAATGAAGGATATTGACATAGATTAAAATAATCATCAAACTATTGAGAGAAATATCCCTTTTTTCTTGAAAACAATTAAAAGTCACACTGTTTGTCAAGAATCCATTTAAAATAGATTTTTGAATCAAAGTTTCCCATACCACTTTGAAACTTTTAAAAGGAATTTTTATTTGAAAACTTTAATTTCCATATAAATAAATCCTTAAAACCATTTTTAAAACATGGACATTAATGAGAAATATTTAGAATAATAAATCTTTAAAACATTTTAAAATGATATTTTAGTTAAAGTTCCTAACCAAAAGAGAGACACTTGAATAAAAATAATTGAGGTAATAAAAACTTTTTAATATCATGAGAATAAAGGGATTCATGATATACTATGTCAAAGTAAATTCTATACACCATATAAAATTGATTTGGTGTATAACAACAAAGGAGTCTCAATGGAATGTAAATAGAGATGAAATCTCTCATAAAGGTCGTATCCTTAGGTTAACGATAAATCAACAAAATAATTATGTGTGACAAATATAAGTACACTCAATATTATTGGATATTCAGTGTAAAAAAATCAAAGGACATTCACACATATTCTTGTAAAAACAACACCAATGAATTGGATGTTTAACTCAACAAATGGAGATTGAGTAAAAATTACTCTAATCAAGTTCATACTGATGACTTGAGAATTTATCAATAGAGTGATTATTTGTATCAAAATTATATCCACAGAAAGGGGAGTGGAAATTATGACATAATCAAATAAATAGTGATTCCACACATAATCTTGGAGTAAAATAATCAATGAAGTATGCGTAAAGCCGAATGAGTGGAAATTAATTTCAAATTCCCTTTTTGATTTGGTAACTTACGAAACATACACCAATCAAATAATTATCATACAATGATGATGTAAATATACATTAATTAAAGTACATTACACAATGACTACAAACATGGGCATACACACACCACATGCAATAAATAAGTGGTGAACAATGGAAATCTCATGGAATTAAATGTGAGATAAGAAATCCCTTAAATTGTATTTTTTCCTTGGTTGAGGGTAGATTAGCCTCATTTATAATGGTGAAATAATTGTTATTGAATTATACAAGAATCATATACATTAATATTATATCATATATGATCTTTTAACATTGCTTTGTTAATAATATCTTAGTATTATTGTCGTTTTGGGTGTTAACTTACTCGTTTTCTTTTATATGTTTTGTTACAGAAGTCGTGTTTGTTATGGATAGGTTGTATATTATTCATATACATAATTATATAAAGTACTTAAACATTATTTTTTATCATAAAATGAGAATTACACTTGTATGTATACGATGGGGAATGAATCTCATCGCGTTCGTGGAGACGGTAGTCCGTACGTACGCATGAGCGATAATATCACTCTTTAGATATTAAAATCATATATAATTGGATGGTATATCATATATACAGAATCATTATCATGTTATACTTATTATTTACATGAATTAAACATCATTATTATAACCATCAAAATAATAATGTATTGAATAACAATTACACCACGACGTGGAGACGGTAGGTCATACGTACGCACGTTTGGTGACATGTCATTCAAAGGATCGATAGAATAAAGAATATGGTTGTACAATATTTATAATAATATCAAATTATATAAAAGATAATGGATTTATTATTTTAGAATGTAAATAACAAAGAAAGAATAAGTTTAAGAAGAAAGGAACTTGAAAGAGAGTTGTGAAAACATTACCTCTTCTTCGGGTTCTTCCTTTTGATTTGATAAAAAGGGCTCTTTAGGTTGGCTTTCTGATCAAAATAAGGACTCTAGGTTGAAGTTAGGGAAAATGATAGAATATTTGGGTAGGGTTTGGCCGAGCCAAAAGGCTTTGAAGGTGTAAATTAGAGAGAAGGGGGAGTACACTTTTATAAGAGGGGTGAGGGGCACCTTTGGAAAAGCTGGAAATATTATTTTATAATAAATTCATATTCGGTTTCTAATGGATCCAAAGTGGATTATGTAAAGTTTAAGGTGGGGATGGGTAGAAATGCTTGAAACCAATATATGTTAGACTAGTTTTGGTCACTATATTAACCTTATCATTTATATTTAACTCTTAGTTAAATAGTTTGACATTTACCAGGTCTCTTTTTATTTTTATATTATATAGTTAATAAACTTACTATATACCTCCTAGAGACCCCCAAGTGGTACATTAATGATACACCTATCATTATATAAGTATTTTTTCCGAACCTTATATTTTTAGAAATATAATATCAATTAATAATATAATATTTGTTATAAAAACTCTTTTATGTTAATTTTGACACTATTGGGTATTTTGTTTTTGATAATTTCATAAAAGCATTATTACTTCGAAAAAAATTTATATAACCAATACTAATATGTCATATTAACCTAGAAAATTAGTGGAATTAATAAAAATTATGAAATTACATTTATTTTGATATTTATAATATCAATTATTTTAATATTTCATTAATTAGATAATTACTACATCATCATTGTGTCATAAATAAATTAAATTATTTAATGTCTAAAAATTATAAATAAAATTCCATTATGTAGGAAATATTTTTATACTTCTAATTAATATTTATAATCGAATTTATCTTATGTATAACCCTATATTAAAAAAAAATTAGTTATTAAACTTTGATTTTATCTCTTTTAACTCTTCTTTGAATTAAATACTAATAAATGTCCTAATCTAATCCAAGTGGACCTAAATGATAATATTTTATTCCTAATGTTTTTTTTGGTTGAGATACACTTGTCCAATAGAATTAGGTCATGTGTTAGGGTAATATTAATATCATTTTTACCCTTAATTACCCAATTTACTTTTAACCGTGGTAAATAAAAGTATAAAGTTACTATTCACCAAAAATTGTTTTCATCTCATTGAACCACATTTTACTCCGTGATATTAACCGTGTCTCTCGGATTTTTGAAATCCCACTCACAGAAGTGGTAAAGTTAAGTTTTATGTGAATTTCCAAATTCTCCTAGGAGGTGGGTAAAAGACGGTAAAAAGTTCAATAAAATTTTTATATATCTAATATTATTCTAAACTAACTCCCATGAATTACATTGAACTTATATAGTTATTATGTATCTATTTTGACCTTAATTAAATTTAAATAAAATAAATATTTTTTATATAAAAATTCGGTTTTAAACTATAACTCAGTGTTTTTTCACTATTCATCAAAAATTGAATGTTTTCAGAAAAATACCAAAAATTCACCCTAAGATAATTTCAATATTCCAAATCCAAAACTGAAGTCAATTTTTAAAGATAAAATTTATAAAATTTCAAAAAGTGGGTATTATTATTCATAACGGCTAGTTTGATTGGTTGTGGTGTGTGTTAAAACTAGAAGTTGCGTACAACACACGCTACTGTATTATTAAAAGAGAAGAATACCTTAGAAGCTTGAGGTGTTACATAGAACTTAAATATCTTACATATAACATCACATCTCACCACCCCACAACACGACCATTTCATCACACTTCACCCAAAGACACCTGGGTCATCAAATCATATCTTTCTCAAAGACACATGGGCTATCACATAACATCTCATAACTAGGGTAATAGGTTACCATGAACATGAAGGACATCAAACTTGTTCCCTCCTCCTTCCATGAACAAACCCCACTATAATCTATCTCGTCACATCTCGCCACCCCACAGCATGTCCATCACGTCACACCTTACCCGCAGACACCTACTCTATCACATCATATCCTATATCAATAATGAACTTTTGAATTCTGGCCATCACAACCCATAAATATCAATGTCTTCAAGATGAAAGAGTGGGAAAGATCAGGCAGTCGACCATCCATCCTTGTTACTAGGATGTCATCTAAGACAACCCCCATATGAATATATAGGTATCAGAACATGTTGATCGACACAGATTGGGTGCGTATAGAAAGTTAAAAGGAATATAAATAGTATATATACATAGACGCACACAATACCAACCTATGGGTTCACAAAAAAAAGTACCAAAAAACTCACAACATCACCTCCCAGCCTCACAAAATCACCACCTAGCCTCACAACACCACTACTTTTTTTTAGTCAGAGTGAGTCAAAAGGAGGGTGAATTGAGTTCCCAATAAAAATTTATATTAAAATAAACACAAAAACAAAATTCCATTAATAAAATAAATTAAATATTTAATTAAAATAGTAGATCAATATAAGATCTTTCCTATAAAATGATTTCTCAAAGAGTGATTATGTCTCAGTAAAAAATAATGTTGAAATACTATTAACTTTTGAAATCATTTTACTTACAAAAAAAGATATATAAACACTAATCAAGATTAACTGTCAAAGTAATAGTATTTTATATGTTTAAAACAATCTAGGTTTTAGTAACAAAATAAAATAAAATGACATAGTATAATAAAAAAGTGGTTCGGTCTCAAGAAGATACTTAATCCCCTTCACTTGGTAATTCCCATTTCTCTCCCTTTGTGATTAACAAAAAGAGATAAAAATATAAAGGTCATATAAAGGATTATCAATATAGAGAAATTGAGTTGTAGTAAATTCAAAAGGAGATACAGGATAGTGAAAAATATAAAGAGTATAAGAATAAAATCCCTATCAAAGACATCATCTAATCATATCAATTGTCTGAGGTATGTGGAGTTACAAATTTTTCTTTCCCTTTTTCCTTGTCTTTTACTTGAGGGATTAAAGCAGAAGTAGTAACAGTTAGAGAATATGTTTCGATGTAAAGGATTATTGTTTAAGGAGGAAGAGTCTCATGAATAAGAATAGACTACATGTGTCAGATGGCATCAGCTGTAGATTAACTCATTTGTTGAAATGGTGGAGGAATAAGATCACGTGACTAAGTACTGTAGGTCTGTATCTAACTAGTTCTGTGGTTTTTATTGAAAGAATATTTTTCACTTTAATGGACTCTATTTCAATAATTACTATGTTATAAACATGGATAATGGGTTTCATGAGGTTGATAAAATCCATAATAATGTTTCCACCCCCTTCCATGGTACTAAAAAAATCCCTTTTCTCTTCCATGAATCTCTGCAGCACTAGTGTGAGAACCTTTGGTTCACTCACTTGTTATTTGAAATCCCTTGTAACTTGTGAGATTATCAAGTTCTCTAATAGGAATTTTAAGTTTTCATTCAGATCATGGTTTGTATAAATTCTTGATAAAAAAATAATTTATAGCATTCTTAATGATTTTCTTATCAGTCTTAAGATCATTGGCATGATACTTTATCATATTATATACATGATCTCCAGGATGGTGTATCTTATTTAATTACTCTTCATGAGTTGAAAAATTACCCAAAGACGTAGTGATCTATTCTCTAATAATATGTCAGAGTATCTCTCTATCAAAAGGAACTGGAGAAGGAGTAGGTTTAGAGGATGAAGATGCAAAAACAAACATGCAGTCCAACATCTGAGAGAAAGTATTCAAACTTTCTGAGAGAGAATTTTTTACTTCCTCTAATAAAGAATTCATACTTTCCAATTCTAATTACAACCTTCTATTTTCCACCTCTAATTCCTAAATATTAAATAGAACCATTTTTTAAATGAGATATAATGAGATCAAGAAAATATTGAGTGTTATCTTCACTAAGTTTGGAAAATGAAGATGGCTGAGAGCTAAAAAATATTTAAAATCTGAAATCAAATTACTTCTAAAGGATTCTAAATTAGAATTCACACTTATTTTAAAAGATTAAAAATATCTTTTTTTACAATATCAGGTGGAAAAAATATTTGATCAAGATAATAAATTCTATTCTCTTATGGCACATCATCTATGGTTAGTTTATCAGTTTCCATTGGAGTAAAGGGAGGTAGCTCACTAGCTTGATCAATCTGATCCACTTAGGATCCTTCTTTTATGATAGTTATTTCACTTGATTAATTATCAGAATATGATTAATCAATACCAATTTGAACAAAAATAGGATAATTTTCCATTCATCAGAATCACTAACTTCATGTCTTGTATAAGGAAGAATGGGATATTCTCTTGGTATTTGGGAAGCTTCACCAATCTCAAGTATAGATGGGGATGACTCTAGATGAACATCCTATGTGAGATCTACTACCACTTTGTGATTAAAAGGTTTGGGAGACTTCTCCACCTCACTATTATCTTCCTTATAATCTATAGAAAGAAGTTTAGTAACATCCATTTCATTATATTTGGATGTATCTTCATCCCTGATAGAACTTGATACCACTAGTGATGAAGGGTGTGACAGAAACACCTACAGATCATGATCATCATGATCATCATGATCATACCTTTTTTTTATCATCTCCACCATCATAATTATCTCCATCATCATTCCTTTCATATTCTTCATTATGATCATCTATATGATCATCATCATGACCATCATCATCTTTACCATCATGATCAACTCTATTAACAGGATTGTTTCCATGATCACTATCATTTCTTTCTGAATTATCATGGTCTACAACATTATCTACATCATTAGAAGAAATACTATCACTACCACTTCCATTATCATTATTGTTTCTTTATAATTTAGAGGAAGATGTCTTTAACTATTCCTCTCTAGTTACTTTGGTTTATTCATCATCATTTTCATCTAAAAGAGGTTCGTTGGATGGTAAATAACTAGGTGCACTGTCATGTCCAAAATAAACTCTAGGAGAATAATTAGGGATCCCTATATCACTTCCCACTTCAACTAAGTAAACTTCTTCTTCTTCTTCAGCAATAGCCTCTTCATTTTTATCACTTATATCATCATCATAATATTAAATTATCTCATCAAGCTTAAGACTAGGATACACCATGTCCTTAGGTCTAGTTGGATGATCAATAGGGTTGAAATAATCATAAATATTATCATTGTCTCTCACCCAAAACTTATTCCATGGATTCCAACTTAATATAAATCTTTTGAAAATTGTTTTTGGTATAAAAAAACCATACATATCTCCAACTTCTTCACCCTCCTTGAGTAAGCACTTAGTATCCAAGATGGTAGATATCATATTAGGGTATATCAAATAATTTGACCTTCAACTTTTCTTTCACATCTCATACTTATGGATCATAAAAAATCTATAAAGATTGATTTTTTATCCTTATTTAATCACATAGAGGAAGTAAACATTCTAATATCGCATGGTATTGAAATATCCATTTCTGGGAAACAAAACATACTATAAAAACATGAATAATATCTTACATTCACCATTGAGTTTAGAATCTATAGGTCTTCACAGTATACCATATCCTGTCAACTATAAGTGAGCCTCTTCATAATTGAACATTTTACTGTATTTGAGGATACTAACTTGAAAATCCTCATAAACCCCATTATGAGGTACTTTTAAATAGTTTTCCCATTCCTTTGAATAGAAATAGAATTATTCTCTATCAATATGACTTCTTATAACATATTTATTATCTCTAAAAATAAATTCATCATTATGATAAAAAATTTAAACCAACCTTGGATAATACACAGGGTTATTCATTACAAACTAATCCATCCATTTCTAATCTTCAATAACTTTCTGAATAATCATATTACTTGATGGAATCCATTGTGTGTTGATTTCTTTTTTTCTTCAACAGCCCACTTCACCAGATGTTGATTTATTGAAACAATTGTAGAACTGTTTGAAAATCCTTTATGTTTCTTGTATTTTTTCATCTATTTCAAATTTGATTCTATAGATCACTTCACACGGGCCATTATGATCAGTTGAAGGCTTAATTGGAGTGAGAGAGGAAAGAAAGATGATTAGTCTGATAGGAAGATAATATTTTCGAAGTTAAAAGGTTTGAAATTAAAGGAAATATATTATACATAGTCATGATATTTATCATTTATGGATTAGAAATAATAAATAAATATAAATATAAAACAATACAAATTTAATCAGGAAAAGAATAGCAATGGTAACAAAGCAATGGTAATAAAAATGAATGGTGACCTATTCACAATGGTGAACCAATAATGGTGACTCATCAATAGTGACTTATCAATGATGACTCGTCAATGGTAACTCGTAAATGGTGACTTATAAATGGTGAATTATCAATTGCAACATATCAATGATGGATTATCAATGGTGACTCATCAACGGTGACTCATCAATGGTGAATTATTAACCATGACTTATCAATGTTGACTCATCAATGGTGTCTCATCAATGGTGACTCATCAATGGTGAATTATCAACAGTGACTTATCATCCAAAACGTATCATTTCTAATTCATGTTTGATGTAGTTTAATCTTTCATAATTCAAATGATTTTTGAAGATATCAGCAACCATATGTTCAGTTCCAATAAATTCAAAATTTATATCACATTTTTTATAATGATCTCTCAAGAAGTTATGTCTTACATCAATGTGATTTGTTTTGGAGTGATATACTGGATTTTTAGATATGTTTATTACACCTGTGTTATCATAGTTTATAGGAACATTTCTAAATTGGTATCCAAATTCTAGTAAATTATGTTTTATCTATTTAATTTTTTCACAGTAACTACCTAAATCTATGTATTTATCTTTAATAATAAATAGTGCAACATAATTTTGTTTCTGACTACACCATGATACTAGATATTTTCTTTAAATATGTCATGTTCTTGATGTACTTTTTCTATTTAATATATATCCACCAACATCAGCATCTAAATAACTTATTAAATCAAATGATTTTCATCTTGGATAGAACAGTCCTAAATTAATTGTAAATTTAAGTTATTTAAATATTATTTTAACAACTATTAAGTGTGACCCTTTGGGATTTTCTTGAAAGAAAGAACACATACCCACACTACATATAATATCTGTCCAACTTGCAGTCAAATAAAATATACTTCTAATCATACCTCCATAACCAGTTTTATCTACTGATATCCCAACTTCATTAAGATCTAGTTTACAAGTGGTACTCATGGGAGTATCAATACATTTTATATTGTCAAATCTAAAAACATTTTAAAATACCTTTTTTATATTTACTTTGATTAAAAATATTCCCTTATTTATTTTGAAATATCCAAAAACCAAGAAATAATTTGAGTTCACACATTAAACAATTTTCAAATTTATTTTTCATTAGTTTTGAAAAATTAGTACATAGGTAATCTTTAGTATATTCAAAAATAATATCATCTACATATATTTTTACTATTAAAACATCTTTTGAAAATTTTTAATAAAAATTTTTGGATCAGAAATACCTTTCGAAAAACTTGTAGATATAAGAAAAGAGGTAATCATATCACACCAAGCTTTAAGATCTTGTTTTAAACCATATAAAACTTTTTTTAATTTAAAAAAAATGAGTTAGAAAATGTGGATTTTTAAATACTGTAGGTTATTCAACAAAAACATCCTCAATTATAGACCCGTTTAAGAATTCACTTTTAACATTCATTTGATATAGTTTGGAACCCAAATATGCTACATAGGAAAGTAATATCCTAAGGGATTCAAGTCTAGATATAGGTGCAAAGTTTTATTCATAATCAAAACTTTATTATTGATTATACCCATGTGTAACTAATCTAGCCTTATTTATTTCCATAGTTCCTGACTCATAAAATTTGTTTCTAAACACCCACATAGTTCCAATAGTTAAGGTGTCTTTAGATCTATCAACAAGTTCCCAAACATTGTTTCTTTAAAATTGACTAAGTTATTATTACAAGGCTATTACCCAGAATTAAACAATGATGGCATAATTGATTTTGTTTGCTTCAAGTTGTGACAAGAAGTCTTGATGTTCAATTTGATTCCTAAGGGAATCTTTAGTTTGAGTACCTCTATCTAGGTTTCATGTTACTACATCTAAAGGGTGGTTTTTATGAGTCCTAAAAGCTCTTTGAAAAGAGGGGTTGGTTGTCTCAAGATCTTCTTCAGGTTCGGGTTTTAATAGTTCAATGGATGGACATTTTGTATGTTTAATATAACTTTAAAAAGGTTTAGAATTAATGTTCAGATTTTACAAATCATCCTCAAGGTTCTCTAACATATTATTAGGTTCATTAGGATATGTTTCATAAATCTTAATGTGAACAGACTCTTCTATTATTTTGGATCTTTTATTAAACACTTTATATTATGTGCTATAACTTTAATAACCAAAAAAATTCCTTCATCGCTCTTGGAAGAAATTTTTTCCATATTATCATTTATATTTAGAATATAGACTTTCCAACCAAAAACTATAAAGTAATTAAACTTTTGTTTCTATTATTCCATAAATCATAAGGTTTTATTTTTAATAGAGGTTTAATTAAAATTTTATTTATTGTATAATAGGATATATTAATATCCTCTTCCCAAAAATAGATAAGTAATTCATACTCATTTAGTATAGTCGGGGCTATATATTTAAGAGTTCTATTTATTATTTCTATCACACCATTTTTTTGTGGTGTCCTAGGAGTAGAAAAGTTATGATTATAGTTATTTTGAGAACAAAAAGATTCAAAGTCTTGATTTTCAAATTCTTGACCATGATAACTTCTTAAGGTCTTAATCCTAAGTCCACTTAGATTTTCTACAGATTTGGAATACTTAATAAAATAAGAACAAGATTCAATTTTTTGATCTAAAAATAAAACCCAAGTGTATCTAGAGAATTCATATACAAGAATATAGACATAATGTTTACCATTTAAACTAGAAACTCTAGAAGGTAAAAAGAGGTCCATATGAACTAACTCTTGACACTTAGAGCTTGAAACTTATTTCTTAGATTTAAAGGAAATATTATGTTGTTTCCCTTTTAGATAGGGGTCAAAACCATATCATTTTATATTTTTAGTTTTGGTATATCTTAAAATAACTTGTTTCTAGTTATCTTTCTAAGTGAATAAATATTTTAATGGCCTAGTATTCTATGCCAAATCCAAGATTCTTTGTGAAAGGAACTTAAGAAAGAAATATTTTTAGAAGATAAAGAATTTAAATCAATAGAATAAATATTATCATTTCTCAAAGATATAAAGATTAAAACATTTTTATACTAAAAAACATGATAAGCATTATTTATAAACTTTACATAAAATTAATCATCACATAATTGAGAAATGATAAGAATATTAAATTTTAAACTATCTATATAAAATAATTTAAAAATTAATATATAATTATAATTACTGATTTGGCCATGGCTGATTATTTTCCCTTTATCAATTTCACCAAAAGTGATATATCCACCATCAAATTTGATCAAATTTTTGAAATTTGAATACTCACCAGTCATATGTCAGGAACACCCACTGTCCAGATACCATAGGATTTTATGAAGGTTTTCAAATAGGTTTCCTATAAAAAAAATTATACAAAATATGATTTTGGTTCCCAAAACATTTTGGGTCCAGTTATGTTAGTAATAAGATATTTTTTCACCCATAATTTCATGATGTGTTTCTTATAAATAGATTGTAAGTTTCTAGAAATAAATAATTTATTAGCTCTAGTTGTGTAAGTACTCACATTATATGCTTTTTCAGAACAAGTATTGGACATAAATATGGTTTTTATAATTTTTCTCTACTTGGATTCATAACAGATGCTAGTTTTATACTTGGTAGATGTTTTCTTTCCAAGAATCTAAGTTAAAGTTTTATTATCATTGGTGAACCTCTCTATTTCTTTCTTTAATTGTTAATTAGATATTTTTAGTTCATTTTTCTCTTTCAACAGTTAAAATTTTTTCTCTTTTTCAACGGTAAGGTTAATTGTAATATTTACTGTCAGAGCATGATATTTTTTAAGAGACATATATTTATCTTTCATTTCATGGAAGGTATCTTCTAGCATGTTACAATATTCATAAAAATAATCGTTTGACATGTTTTCCTCAGTATCATTATTATCTTAATTTTAAAATAACTTGAAATATTAGTAAGATAATTAAGAATAATATTTTGTACCTATGATATGCTTTCTAAAAAGCACATATTTTTCTAGATGGACTTATCTTCCTCATTAGTTTCTGAATCATTGGAGCTATATTCAAAGGCACTCAAATTTACTTTCATGGATTTCTTGAATATTATGTCTTTATCCTAATATCTATTTTTATATTTCAATTTTTGGACAATAATATTTAATATGTCCTTTCCTTTTATATTCATAGCAGGTGATTTCATTTTGAGTGTCATACATTTTCCAATATATTTTCCACTTTCCTTTATTTTTATAATTTCCTCTAGAAATTTTAATTTTTGAAGAAATTATTTTTCCTATTGAATTTCTTAAATCTTCTTTCCATGTGGGCTATTAGTTCATCACTTTCATCAGGAGATTCTTAATCACTAGAATTTTTAGTTTATATCTTTTCTCTTTGTTTTTAAGTAATATTATTGAAGGATAATAATTTTATTTTTGGTTCATCTTCATCAATATCCTTGTTTAATTTAATCTATTATTCATACATTATCATATTTCCTATCAATTCCTTGACAGGTCATTTACTTATATTGCAAGATTCTCTAATTGACACAGAGGTTCCCCTCCATCTATCTGGTAAGCATCTAAGTAGTATCATCACTTGATCTTTTTTCACTTGTTTCATAATTCAATGGATATTATTCACTATTTCATTGAACCTGATATACATATCAAAAATTGGTTCATTAGATATCATTTTAAAAGTATCATACTTGATTTTATATGTATCTAGTCTCATTTATTTAACATTTAGTGTTCCTTAATGAGATACATATAAGGTATCCCAAATTTAAAAAGTAGATTTTCAAGTAGATATTATATTAAATTCATCATTACCCAAGGCAAAAAAAAAAGCATTCATATATTGATAATTATTATTGTATGCATTTTTTTTAGCATCACTCCAAGTAACTCTAGTAGTTTGTGGTATTTCATAATGATATTCTATTACAGTCCAAATGTCAAAACCCATACTTTATAAATGAATTTTCATTTTAATTTTCCATTGAGCATAATTTTTACCACTAAAATAAGAAGGTGTGTTGTTAGAAGATCCTTATTTTCTATTATCCATAAATAAATAAAATTTAGAATTGAAAAAAAATTGAGATCTTTAAAATAAAACAAAAATCAAAGTTGAAAAGATAATTCAAAATCCTTTGATACCAAATGTTGTTCAGAGTGAGTAACTCATAGAGGGGGTGAATTGAGTTCCTAATAAAAAATTATTTTAAAATAAACATTAAAAATCACTTTAATAAAATAAGTTAACCAGTTAATCAAAATAGCAGATTGATATAAGATTTTTCCTTTTAAAATATTTTTCAAATAGTGATTATGTCTCGGTAAAAAATAATGTTGAAATTTTCTTAACTTTTGAAATTAATTTACTTAGATAAAAAAATATATAAACATTAATAAATATTAACTATAAAAATTATATTTTTTTATATATTTAAAACAATCTAGGTTTTAGTAACAAAATAAAATAAAATAATACAGCATAATAAACAAGAGTATCAATCTCAAGATGAGATTTAATTCCCTCCACTTGGAAATCACTAACTATCAAGAAGATTATAATAATAATAAAATATATCCACAAACTGGATCAGGTAAAAAAATAACATTAAAAAATTTTCCAAGCTAAAAGGCCTCTTCCATAGTTGTACATGGGAAGTAAAAAATTACAGGACACACATAGGCATATTCCACAAACACTGTGGGTAAACAAATGTAGAGAGATAGAGAGAGAGAATAACTAGTATTCTTTAATTTTAGATGCAGGAGACATTTTTTGTTTGATAAAATAGTAATAACAAATTACTTAAAGATGTAATCAAATAAATAGAAATAGATATCAATATAAAGTGAAAAGAATAGTGATGCTCAATATGGTATGCTCAGTATGTTCGAAATCCATAGATTGGCTTTGGTGAGGTGTTTGAGATTCCTTCTTGAACGTTGCAGTAAAACAAAAGATTGTAGAAATTTTCAAGAAAGTTCTAATTAATATCTATCATTATATTAATCAATATTTATAATGTATTTTGTTCTTCTATGTTGATGATCTTCACAACAGATGAATCAATAATCTTGTACAGGTTCATAGGTTCAATCGCACAAAGAATTGGTAGTTAGTAGTCATCAAACAGAGAGAGATATGGAGAGATAGTCCTTCCCATAGATATAGTAGAAACATTTAAAGGAGATCCACAATCCTCAGATCAAATTTTACTATTTCATTAAAACTTGTTAAATTTATCCTTTAATAGAAATATCTATTGAGTTATTCACATCAAATTCCTCAAACAACAATGGTAGAATAAATATAGCAGTGACTCAGCATCCGATGACATCTCAGACCAGCAGTACCTCAGGTTGATGGTGACTCAGAGTCCAGCGGTGACTATAAGTCTGGAGGCAACAAGACCTAACAGTATATCATCCTAGAGGTATCACTTTAATGAAAATAATATTAGTGGTAACTCTACTAGCGATAACAACTGTAGCAGTAATAAGTCTGGAAATGACTCCATTGGTAGTATCTCATCCTTATTAGTGACTCCTGCCTGGCGGTGACTCGCTTCAAAAGTTATCCGAATTATCATAAAAAATTTCTTATCGTATAAAATTTTATCATAAAACATGTAAATCATTAGTACTAAAAGAATCATGGTTAGTGATCATTAAAATAGGTAAGTGTTAAACACTCTCCCTATAAGGAGGTGCCAAAAATTTTCACTACCATCACTAAATGCACAACACCACACAAACAAAACCCAAGTCACAAACCACTTTCCACTTTTCATTACAATCTAAGCCAATTCCCATTATCAATCCCATTCATTTCATCAATCATCCCATTTAATTTTAAATTCATTAATTCTCTCCGCACATGTCATTTTAATTTCAACACTATGATTTAATTCTATTAATACCCATCTAACTAACATAACACAACACATCTTCCTCACACCAACCACATCTTAGACACACATCACCACCCCACATCATAACCACACATTATCTCTCTATAGTATGGCCTCATACAGACCACAAATCAACCCATACTTCTCCAAATCATGGTCACACCAACCACATACCACCCTAAACCAACCTGCAACATAGTCACACCAAAAAAACCACTTTCACACACACATTCAACACTAATCAAATAATAGTTTTCAAATTTTTCATAGGGGGTTTTCATCACTTTAACTTATTTATTTAAGTGAATTTCACAAAATCCATAAATCTCTAGGAAACCATTTTATTATAAAAATATAAGTGGTTAGCCAATTTCTATTTTAGGTTGATTCTAAACAATCACTACAGACAAGGTTCCACGGTACATACAAAATCAGTGCAAATAAATCCTCCAAAAGACTCTATTTTTAGTGGGGAATTCATCCCATATAATCACAAAAGAAAAAATAATATCAAGGATATAAAGACCTATAAAACATTCCCCTTTCCCCCATCAATTTCCATTAAACTGGTTTATTATATTTATTGGGATGGTGAAAACCATCTTTCCATATATAAAAATGAGTAAACCCCTACTAAAAGATACAAAAATTGTGAAATACAGGATTCCCTAACTCAAAGAAACTTTCTGATCTCACTACACACCACATGGCATAGAATAAATTCCTATAAACTAGAACTACACAATGAACTCAAGGATCGAACTACACCACATCAAAGAATCATAAAAACACATCCCAAATCCACCCAAAACCATAAAAACACTACTCAAGAAGATCTCTAGGGGAAATGCAATAAAAAATAAAGGAGGGGAACTCACCTCAGATCACCAAAACTCATCCATTGGAACCCAATGATCAATGAAGGAGAAGGAGGGTTGGAAGATCCTTCAAAATCACCTTGGGTTCCTCCAAAAATGAGAGAAAGTGATAATTCCAAAATGGGAAATTATCATCCAAAAAACTTATTTAAAACCTATAAAATTACAATATTATAGTGTAAATTACACTTTTATGACATAAGTTCCATGGTTTGTAGATTTTATGATATAAAATCCACCTTTGCACCATAAACCCTCAAAACTCCAAAAAAATCTGGAAAACATGGATCCTTAGGATCAAATTATATTATACTGTAAATCCTCGTCTTATGATGTAAAATGATTTCATACCCAATCCCTTTCCAAACACAAGACATAAGATGGTCTACTGATCATGTTGTAAGCTACAATATTGTATCATAAAACACCCTTTTATATTGTAAACCTCCTTGTTATTTCACACTTGTATATCCAACTCCACAAAACCTCCTAAACTTCCTCTGAACACCTCCAACTGCACAAACTGGAAAAGTAACGGGCTAGGAATGCATGGAATGTTACCCTATATATACCCAATGGGTATATGTAGACCTGATTTGGTCTAATTCAGGTAAAGTAAATGCCTTATTTGGGGGTTGTGGATTCTTGATCTAGTTGATTTTCTCATAGGGATAAGTGGTGGTGGTGGTATAGTAGAGGATGGTCCTCATGTCATGTGGAGGTTCTATTTATTATTTTGATCCCTTTTTCTCTTTTTGGTTCATTTGGTTTTGGTTTAGAAATGTAAAATATTAAAATTGACATAGGTATATGTCTATTTCATATTGGATTATTATAGATGTTAGTTGTGATGTTTATGTACATGTTTTATTATTGATGATTATATGAATTTGTAATGATATGTGGTATTGATGTTGAGTATTTTTTATGGGAAATTTTTTCCCAAGGAGTTCTATAATTCCCATGCACTAGTTTCTGGCCTGTAAGGATCGAGAACACCCTTTGGGCCATGCCACGGATTGGTTTGGGTTTTAGGTTGGATGGAAGTCCAAATGTGTTCATGAAAAAGTGGTATCAGAGTGGGGTTTTCCCTTTCTTGGATGTTTTTAATTGGGAATGTCTGGATAGAAAAGAACTAGGATTTTTGAGGCTTGAGGTTCTATTTGTGAGTGGTGTATCGATACAACAAATCTCATGATGGTTCTTGGGTTCCATGGGATGTTGGGTATCAGATTTGACTCCTCCTTTTGGTGTAATTCATAGGATTCAGGCTAGGCATGGACACATAGGTAGGTTGGAGTGGTTTGAATTGTGATTTGAGTTTTTGTGGTCTGAATTTATCTATGTGGGTGTCTAATTATTTTGATTATTAATTCTTTATAGGTTGATGTATTGATAGTTTATTCTTTTTATTGTTTGAAATGTTTAGTATCATGCCTCCTTAAAGACCTATTTTGTATCCATGGGAGGAGTATGGAGAGATTTATCCTTCACTAGTTCATCAGATATTATTTGAGGTAGTTTTTTAGGCTATCTTAGCTATATATCAAGGAGTGGGTTCATGTCCTTCTCAGGACAGGGAAGCCAAAACGAGGTTAGTAAAAGATTGATCTCAAGAGTTTATTAAATTAAAATTCACTTAATTCTAGGAAATCATGGACCCCTAAGAAGTTTAATATTGGTTATAGAAGTTTGAGAGGATCTTTGAATTCCTCATAACTCTTGATTATATTAAGGTAATGTGTGTGGCATTTCTGTTAGAGGTCAGTAGTTGTAGGTTGTGGGAGCCAGAGATTTAGGTAGGTAAGCATGAGAAAATGGGTTGGAAGGACTTAAAGGATATATTTTTTGAGAAATTATGCCCTGAAACATTGTACCTCTCTATGTCCCAAGTGTTCCTAGAATTTTATTAGGGAGAGAATTTAGTGATGGAGTATGCCATCCACTTTATGAAGCTATCCTATTTTTCTCTGGAGATAGTTGTCAATGAAAAGTGGAAATACCAATGGTTTGAAATGGGTTTGAAACTAGACATTTGATGTAAAGTATTATTGTTTAATATGAAGACCTATGCTAAGGTGGTTGACTAAGATTTGATGGTGCATAAGGATCAGGATAGTATTCTATTCTTATATGGGATGCTTCCAGTTCTGATTTGGAGTGGATTTGGCTCATTAGGAAGGAAAAAGAAGCATGAAGAATATGAAAAGAAGGTTGGTGGTATCTCTAGATACCCAATCTGGCTTCCTTCATTAGTAGATGCATGTGGTGTATCTATCATATTAAATCATTGTGTTTTCATTCCCAAAATCACCTTGTCCATGCTTTCATTTTTCATACTTGGGACACCTACAAAGGTTTTGTAAAGTTTCCCCTCTTCTTTAGACTGATGTGGTCTCTATAACACATAAGGGATGAGTAGCTCAGTTTGATGCATCCAGATCCATGGGTTCTCATTCTATTGGACATAGTGTAAAGGTTAGATATTCATATGGGAACAGTTAGATTAATAAATAGTCGGAGGTTATTATTCGAACATGGGATAGAAAAAGATAATGCATCTTCATTATATGGTGGAATCAGATGTAGGTCATGTGACAGTTCAAGGTACTTTTCTTATTTTATCCTATATAGTAGTTTCTTTATTCGATACAGGTAATTCTAATTCTTTTTTTTCTTCTCATCTTGTGGATCTATTGAAACTCCCAACGGATCTTATGTCATATTCCATGGAGTTTATTAAGCCTCTTGGATGTAGGAAAGGGAAAGGTTTTAGATGTCTGTCTTGCATTTTCTCCTTGGATGAGATTGAGATAAAATTGTATTTTCTAATCCTAGATATGGACCACTTAGACATGATCTTTAGAATGTCATGGATAATGTTATTTGAGGACCATATCAACTAATATCATCATGAGTGACTCTCAAGTCCCTGGATGGAAACACTCGAGTCTTTCAGGGAGAATGGGATATGCGATCAGGCTTAGCTAGACCTCTAATTCTGGAGTTAGGTAATATTTATTGTCATTTTTTTAACTCGTGCTTGAGGATGAAGGAGAATTATTAGAGGGTGTATTAACTTTAGTGGTGAATGAGTTTACTAAAGTATTACTAGGTTATTTCTCAAGATTACCTCATGAACAGGATGTGGATTTCACCATCAATTTATCTCTGGTAACATAGTTTATATTTATTACCTCATATCATATGTCCCCCACTGAGTTGAGGTAATTAAAGATAAATTTAGATGATTTGGAATTAAAAGGTTAATATTCCCAATAATATCTCCTTGAACCACTCCAATTCATTTTATCAAAAAGGATGATGGATCTCTCCTGTTATGTATTGATTAGCAGAGGTTGAACAGGTCCACCATCGAGAATAAGTACCCCTTTCTATGTATAAATTATCTCTTTAAATAGATAAATAGGGAAATGTGGTTTTCAAATATGGACCTTTGTTTAGGTTATCACTATGTCATGGTGAGAGAAGTAGATTCTCTCAAGACTACTTTCCAAAGTATGTACAACCATTTAAAGTACTTGTTAATTCTTTTTGGACTGATGAATTCTCCCATGGTCTTCATGGGTCTTATGAAGTATGTGTTCCAAAGGTACTTGGACTCAATTATAGTGGTGTTTGTGGATGAAATTTTTGTCTATTTAGGATCATAAGATGATCACAGACATTATTTGATAATTGTTTTGGGTATGATACGAGACCACTGTCTTTATTCCAAACTCTCCAAGTATAGCTTTTGAATCCAAGAAGTTGGTTTTTTAGGGAATTTTATCTCATAAAATGGGGATTTAGTTGATCCATATAAATTAAGGGTGGTGATTTAATGGGAGGATCCAAGGAATTCCTTCAAGATTATGATTTTTCTAGTCTTGGTAGAGTACTACAGATGGTTCATCAGGGACTTCTCTATACTTGCCTCATTATTGATAGCCCTCACCCAGAAAGGGGTGAATTTATTATGGAGACCAAAATGAAAAGAATATTATAAGATGATTAAGAATAAATTGAACACTACCTTATCTAGTTATATATAAGTATGGTCAGGGTTATATGGTCTATTTTGATACTTCAAGTATGGGTTTGGGTTGAGTGCTTATGAAGGGGGGCATGAGGTGACATGTGGTTCTCACTAACTCTGAACACGTGAAACTAATTACTCAAACCATGAAATTGAGATCATGTTAGTGATTCATGCCCTTAAATGGTATAACTAAAACCTCTTTAAGGAGAAATTTATGGTCTTTTTAGACCACAAAATCTTTAGCTACATTATCTCCCAAAAATATTTGAACCTGAGGAAGCGATGATGGATTTTGTACCTTCAGGGGTTAAAATTTGATATCATTTACACTCTATATAAGATAAATGTGGTTTTAAATGCTCTCAGAAGAAATTTTATATCCTTGGATCTAAAATAGTCCCATGATAAATAGATTTTGATAGGTCTGTTTGATCAGATTTACTTGTAAGTTAAGGAACAAAGTGTTGGTTTGTTCTTGGATAGTATATATTTAATGTCCTCTCTCCTATATTTCATTCAATATGAGTATCCAAGTGATGATTTTTGGTAGTGTTCCTCTCAATTTATAAATAGTGGGGAGGTGCCTAGTGACTTTTTGTTGTCTTCTGAGGGTGGTATTTACTTCAAGGACCATTCTATTGTTTCATTATCTCTAAGCAATGTGGTGGTGTAGGATTGTCACTAGCCTTAATGGGTTTTCCATTATGATTCCACCAATATACATTATGATGTGTGATGATGTTTTGGTGTACAGGTATAAGATGTGATATAGTTTTCTTTGCATCCTGGTTTTATACCTTACAACGGGTTATATTTGAGTACCATAGGCCCCCATGACTACTTCAACCACTCCCCATTCTTACCTAGAATTGGGATGAGATAGCTATGGATTTCATCATTGGGTTTCCCTATATACCCCGAGCAAGAAATGTGATGTGTGTGGTTATCGATTGTCTAACCAAGTTCTCCCATTTTATTCCGATAAAGGACTCAACCATAGTGGTTAAATATGGTAGGTTGTATATTCCAAATATTGTGAGGCTACATGGTGTTTGGTTTTTAATAATTTCTAATAAAGACCCTTGTTTTACCTCTAATTTATGGGAAGGCCTCCAGAAGGAAATGGGGTCATAGATAAAACTTATAATGAAATTCCATCCTCAAACCGATGATAAAAAAGAGTGAATGAACCAGATTGTGAAATATATGCATTGTGCCTGCATCTTGGACTTTAAGCCTCATGGGATCACCATCTTGGGTTGTTAGAATTTTCTAACAATAATATTTACCAATCCTCGATTAGGATGGCTCCATTCAAAGCATTGTATGGTCAATCATGTCAGTCTCCCCTATGTTGGATGGAAGTATATGATACTTTATTGATGGGACTGAGCATTTTTTAGGAGATTACTAGTAAGTTTATGATGATCAGACAGTGGTTGTTGATAGTTTAGAGACATTAAAAGTCCTATGCTGATCAAAGATGTCGAGATTTGGAGTTCTAAGTGGGTGATGAATGTGGAATTGTGGAGTATGTTCCTCATGTCACATGGAGGTTCTGTTTATTTTTTAATACCTTTTTTCCTATTTGGTTCATTCGGTTTTAGTTTAGAAATGTAAATTGTTGAACTTGTCACATATACATGTCTTTTTTTATAGCCTTGTAATAGTCATTGGTTGTGATGTTTATATACATGTTTTATTTTTTTATTATTATATGAATGTGTTATGATATATGATATGGATGTTGAGTATTGATTATGGTAAAATCATTACCAAGGAGTTTTATAATGCTTGAACACTAGTTTCCAACCTGTGGGGATCGGGAATACCCTTTAGGACATTCCATGTATTGGGTTGGGTGTTAGGTTGGATGGTATATTGGACCAGTTCAGGATAGTTGTAGTCACTTCCAATTTAATACAAAGTATGATATAAGGTATAGATGGAACCTATAACACCATACCATATTTTTTGGGTTTGAAGGTTTTCCAATTCATTTTTTAAAGATATGTAATTTTTTCTCTATTTCCAATTTTATTTAGTAACCATTAATAATAGATTCAATAACTAAAATAGTTATGAGTCCTTCAGTTGTGAGAATTTTCATGGATTTTGGTCTCAAAAAACCTTTTTTTCTAATATTTGGATTAAAAATGTGGATTTGGGTTTCATGAATAATCATGTTTATGATAATTTACTAATGTTTTTTCAAAATATTTTTATTTTTTCCAACTTTAAGGACTATATATTTGAGGATTCTAGGAAAAAAATTCACCAATTACCATATTAAAAAATATAATTTTCTTTTTGTTTAAAAATTTAAGAAAATTTAAAACATGGTTCAATATTTGTCAATCAATTTGAAAGATGTGACCAAAATACTTATCTTATTGAAAAAATGGATATTTTATTTCAACTTCTCTAGTGTTGGTTGAAGAGTTTAGGGATATTGAAGATTTGGAATACTCATTTAAAGTATCTCAATTGATTTCATCCACTCATCAATATTCCAAAGTGATATTATTCTACTTGTGTGTTGATAAAGGGAACAAAATTAATGGATAGGTATGGTTTTACTATTAAATAATTGAAAAGACAAGGTTAAACAAGGATTATACTTTAAAAAAATAATTATATCCACATGATGAATGAGTGTGTGTTTTGAAACAAAAGAGACCATGTATGAGGAGGGCATTACTACATGAAAAGATCATATAATTTTCAATATAGTGTTAGAAATTAATCCTTATGTAAATGATTCAGATCATTATTATTCTATGAGTAATGAGGAGGAGGAAGGAATAAAAATTTGAAGAATTTTTTATATGTTCATGCTTAAATTTTAAATGTTCTTTCTGATTAGATTGAAATTATAGGCCTTTCATCTTAAAAAAATATAATTTTAGTTCAATCATATTTGATGATAATTTGATTAATAAGGATCTAATTATCTCAAAAATTAAATAGGAATAACATTATAATCCTAGTATATATTACTCTAATATCACATGAGAATAAATTACTACAAATGAATATATTATATGGGATTTTAATTTATCTATAGACATTGAAATTACCCTTTTTATATCCTAAGAATAATTAATAAAAATAATTCCTTTTTTACTTGTGAATTTTATATTATTTTTATTCAATCCTCTTAATGGTTTTATGGGATGTGACTCTCACACCATAAACATTTTTCAGTACACTATGTTTTGGTTCTATATTACTTTTATTATAATATCATTGTTCTAATTTTATGTTCTTCACAATTTTTCTAATGGAATTATATACATATGTTTTGAATAAAATTTTATTTGTCTTTACTATTTTATATGTATGGGGTAAAATATTTATGTCAATATTCATTAGATTATCCTGTTATCTTCTTTACTTCAGCTCATGTTATTCTCCTCATGTGATAATTCCAAATTCTATCTTTATTTGGATATTTTGAATCCTTAAAATTATTTGATAATGATGATCATTTGGTGTCTCTATTTAGCCTCATTTTTAGAATCTTTAAACTTGTATTTTTTTCAAAGAAATTTATTTATGCACTTGCATCTATTCTATATACAATTTGTTTAGTTTCTATGCTTTTTCTTGGAATTTTTTTAGAGGATCTTTATTTACTATGTTTTTTTATTACATGTCAGAATCCTCCCTTGGATTTATACTTATATATGCTAGAAATGTTGGAAGTATAAAGTCTTCATGAGTGGTATTTTTTCTCTTTGTTGTTTCTTTATGATCTGTTTTTTAGGTACATTTATTATAGTGTTACCAAGTATAGTATTTCTTGATTATCATGGGGTCTTATTATTCTATTGTCTAGTTTATAGAGTTTATTGACTAGGATAAGGAACAAATGTTTCTCCTCATATAGAATGAAAGCTAAACCATAATTTCACAAATGGGTTATTTTCTTTATATTTCTCCTAGTCCCATAATTGTATTAATTATAGTTCTGATTTTTTCAATAAATCCTCAACCCAGTGGTTTTTATTAGGAGATAAAATATAAAATGACAAAAATTTTAAACATTATCCATTTAATTTAATCCCTATATTATCCATAAGTTATGTTTTGTGGGATGTTCTTATGAGATTTTTAAGTGCAGTTAACCTTTATATATGTGAAAGATATATTAAAACCAATCTTTAGTTTTTTTCACATTGCACCACTCCCCTCCACCATGATATTTATATCATGAATTTTTTCCTTCACCATGTATATAATGTGAACAAAAAAATAATTTCCCAGATAAAATTATCACTTTCCTCATTTTTATCCACATTTTCTCTCTTCTAAAGTTTCACATTCTCTATTCGTATATTCCAAATAAATAATGAATATTTATAACCATCCCAGATATTTAATTGAAATGTTTAAAACTATAAGGGGGGTTTGGTGTCTAAAATAATTAGTATTGATAAAAATTAAATCATTTTGAGTAAATATTTTGGGAAACTTTTATAAAAATGAAATTTTATATTTGAAAATAAATATTTGATCAATGGTTCCTTCATAGAGGTAGAATCCCTTGAATGTTCTCTTTCGTTATCATGTGATTTTATTTTATTTTATTTTTAAAAATAACTATTGATTATTATCATAATATTATCAATGATTATTATTTACTTATTTTATTTAATTGAAAACTAATTATTATTTCCATAACAAGTTGTAATTCATAATTGAAATTGATATGTGTTTTTAAATCATATTTTTTGTTATTTTTATCCAAAACAACTTTATAAGGTTATGATGGGTTTCTAAGGATCGGTTAACACTTAATAAATATAGTGGAAATAATAATAAAACCTTAAACCCAAGATAAACCATTCTTGAAACCTAAAACCATGTAAATTTAAAATGAAGAACACATTTTTACCTTGCACTGATGATCAACATTTACACTTTTATAACACCCTGATCATAACCATCCCATAATTACATTATCTATATAATATGTTTCATCACATAAATTTTTAATACCTTTTAGGTTTATAGTTTTATAGAATTATGAATAACCCTTATAAAAAAACCTAAACTTTTTTCTAATAGATGGAAAACCAATTTTTTTGAAAGATATACTTGCATTATTCAACATTAAAACATCATAATTTAAAACATGACTCCATAACTATTACAAAACATCCTTAAGACCTATAAAAAAAATTGAAAACATGGTATGACCACAAAAATCTCAATAAGAGGTATAAAAAATATAAAACATGCTAATCCATTGAGATACTTGAAAACTTTTGAAAACATACTTATTTTAAACATGTAATTTTGAGCTCATATATATCTTAACTCCAAATATAAAATAAAATTATTTACTTGAAAAATTTGTTAAAAAATCATAAAGAATCATAAGGAAATTAAATTATTTTGAATGTTCCTTGATAAAACATTAAAACTTAAGAAAATATAATTTTAAAAATACCAATTTTAAAAATTAAAAGATCAACGACATTAATTTACTAATAAAATCAATATCTTTTTTCATGAAATCCAAATATTTCCTTTTAAAATCATAAAAATAATATAAATACCATTAATTCATCTTAGGAAACAATATTCATCACTCTTAAAAATCACCCTTACAGTCACCCTTATAATGAAATAACTTAATTAGTTAATTTCAACATCATTTATCTGTATAATAAATCATTACCCAATTTATTTGAGAGCCATATCCTAGGATCACTAATCTTTTATCTATATTTCCTATGTAACATTATTTGAACAAAATATTTAAAAGATTTCAATTATCATCCTAAAAATCATTAAAATTTTATTTTCAATCCATGACCGAAAACTTTTAAACCAACCCATAAAAGGATCTTATTTTAAATAACTCATATTGAAAGAAATTTCTTGGAAACTACTTATAAAAAAATTAAAATAAATACTTTAAAAGTTAAAATAGTAGTTTTGAAGGGAAAAATTACCTTACCTTGAGTCTTGTTATAGTTTGGAATCTTCCTTTAAGGTTTACCTTGGTGAAAGAACCCTAAAGACTCTTCTAGTTATAAAAAACCAAAGGATGGGTATTTAGATTAGGTAAAAGGGATTTTGGGAAAAAAATATAAATGAAAAAAATACACCTTTTATGTTTTAGAAAAGGATGATTCAAGTTCTCATTTTATAGTAAAATCTCAATGGATATTTAGTAATTTATGTGTTAAGTGTGAAATTTTTAAATAACAAATTTATCATAAAATAGATATATAGATACATGAATATTTATCTTTAATCTTAATATTTCATAATATTTAATAAAATCTTATTTAAACTGACTTCTATAAAGTATAAATTCTCACTATAATTCTTATCTCACACTTCATTTCACTTATCTATATAAACCTTATTTCTAAAACTATAAATATCTAGATATCTACAAGCATGGATAGACTCAGTCACCCCTATCATTCATGTATTATGAAAATCATGATCCTAGTAAGAACTTATTTAATAAAATAATCCATAATATTCAAAAAAAATAAACTTCAGTGTAAATAGTATATAGTAATGGGTTTATGTATGCTTACTCCATGGGTATAAATTTAACTTAAAGTATGTATATTAATTTAATGCAATTTATAATATAATAATTTTTAACTTCAATGTTTATCTATTAGTGTTTTCATAACTAACCCCCACCATATTTTATATAACTCATGATATTAACAACCCATAAATTTGAGCTTAATAGAAAAACTATTATATTTTTACATTACCATGATATTTTATATTTATATTTATAGAGAATTAGTAAAAATAATACATAAAAAAGTGGACACTACCACATAATATAAATTTTCTCACATAAAAATAGGGTACTAAGTTTACACCATCATTTCATTCTAGACATTTTACCTTCATTTAAAATGATTTTACATAGTAGAATTCATGACCTTTATAAAATTTATAATTATCCTTATATCCTATGAAAAACATTTTAAAACATTGGATGAGAAAAAATAAATATCATTAATAAATATATAAATTATAGAATCTAATTAGTCTATAGAAAAACATGAAACCCCATTAAGATGTTTACCTATTTTCACAATAAACACTTGAGTGCATAAATAAACATCTCCATGTGTTAAAATAAATATTCTCTCAGATAAAATATTTGAAACCCATTAAAAATCATAGGAAAATAATGAAGGTATCCTGATTCATATGGGAACTCATAAAGAAAATTCTTTGAAAAACAAACCATTAACCTTTCAACTTTCATTACCTCATGAAATCAAAATATTTCCATAAAAACCCTTTTCATGGAAATATTGGTATCTTGGAGCATCATATTATTAACTTATGTTCACTTATGTTTAACTAATTTTAGTAAAACTCGATCCCATTTAATTCCATAGGATTAACCTACCTGGTTATCTTCCTCATTTTTTCCTTAGATAACTAAATCATTACCCAATTAATTATAGAATTATATTAGGATCTCCCATTATCATGACATATGTGAGGATCACCCATAATAATGTATAATAATAAATTAATATATCATTAACAAAAAAATAATCTTGTACTTTTTCATCACAAAACCCTTTAAAAACTCATTTGAATTCATAAACAAAACATTTTACATTTTCACATAGTGAAAAATAATATTTTTCTTTAAAAACTATTAAAATTGAAGAATTACCAAAAGATAAAAAATATTTTAACTTTGAAATAGAATATTAACTTATATAATAATCTTGATAATGAATTACAGCTATGATGTTAGGGAAAATAGTTCAATTCATATACAATAAAAAACATTGTTTTTCACTTTTGTAAAAAAGTCAAATTTAACCCATAGGGAAAACATTGAAAAGATTTTTTTAACCATATTAAACAAGGTCATATATAATATAAAATAAACATTAAAAACTAGTGATTCATAAATAATAACATTCTTGAAATATTAAAATGAGCATTGATATAGATGATAAAGATTTTAAAACATTTAAAACAACATTTTAAAAGAAAATACCTTACAAATTTAATAACTTTAGAATCAAAAGAACATTGAAGGAGATAACATAAAAGAGTATTTTTAAAACACTTAAATTTCATTAATTTGATAATAAAGTATATACATATGTTATTATATACATCACAAAAAATAAAACATGTGGTGAAAATGATATGAGTCTCAATGAAAGGAAATTGAGTTGATAAATATCTTACTATAAATACCATCAAGTATCATATGTTATTTAGCTCCAAAATAATAAAATTATGTTATTTATTTAATTTCGCAAGAAAATTTTTCATGATTATTGCATTATCTTTATTCTCTTTATTTTATTTTTACCATGTTTTATTTGACTACTAAAATGGTTAATTTGATGTTGGATGTTTTTTGGGTTGTTCAATTGATAACCTTGAAATAAAATTGGTGCGTTAACTATGGTCAATGTGGTTATAGTTACATTAAAAATAGAATCTTAAAAATTTTATAATTATCAAATTTATATATTATATACACTTTCATAACCAACCATATAATTCGGTCATGAAAAATGAACCATGTCATTTCATGGAGATGGTAGTTCATATGTATGCATACAGGGTGTAAAAAAATAAATTAGATTATATTTTACTTTTACAGGATCATAAATATGTTATAAAAGTAATATTTATTCATTATTTTCAACTTTTTGTTCATCCTTATAAATTATAAATGAAAAATTGATTGTATCGCTTCGTGAAGGTGGTATTCCACACTTACACACAAGCGATGTTATCAATTTCTAAAAAATGGAAATGGTAAGAAGTTAAGTAATATATAATCATTAAGGAATCATAATTATTTCATGAATATAATATATATTCATTTTCTCTATCATTTTAACTAACCATATGATTTGATGATGAAAAACAAAATACATTACATCATGGAGATGGTATTCCACATATACGCAAGAGTGTTGTTTTGATTTCTCATAAGATGGAAAATAAGATGAAAAGGTTTTGTACCATAATCATAAAAAAAAAAATTATATTTATGACACTATAGTAATTATTTTATTTTAGATACAATATATTTATAGGAAGTATAATAAGAAATAAACTTTAAAAGAGTTGGTAAAAACAATTAAATCTTCTTTGAGAGACCTACTTTGTCATACACCTTAAGCCTTATTAGGATGGTCTTATGAGAAGTCCAAAAGATCTAAAAAGAATTTAGGTATTATATAAAGGTATTATGTTAGGTATTTTTTGATATAGTGTTTTCAAACTTTTTTTAAAATGATAATAGGAGGTTCTCTTTTATAAATGAAGGATATGACACACTTGGAATTACCTAGAATATTTAAATATAATATATATCATAATCATTCCAATTGAAACCAAGGAATCTAAAATTCATAGATAAAATTGTATAAGGCCAAAAAATCTCAAACAATCACATTTATACAATTTTTTGTGACATTTTAATCCTTATCTCCTAGTTAAACCCCTTTAAACCTAATTTAACCTTAATCGTAACAACTTAACTTTTTTAACATGATAACTTAATTATGTACTCAAAAATAAAAGGTAAATTCTATAAAATTTTGTAAATTTTAATTAAAAATTTTCAATCCATTTTATCGTATTCAAAATGTATATATGAAATAAATTTCTTTTAGTATATGTATACAAAATCCATGAAAAATAGCTTTTAGGAAAATACCAAATTCGAGTGTAAAAATAATTTCACCTTGAAATCGAGTAATAATTTGATTTATATGAATTTTTTAGTTAAATAGTAAAAATAGGAATGTTTCTAGGATTTTGAATCAATTCAAAAACAAACTTCACCTTACAACCATGCCATTAAATGGAAAGACCTGAAAATAGTTTTTAATTGGAATAAAATATAATTTATGCTCATAAAAGTCAAGAATAGGTTCCCAAATTCAAAATAATGTTTTAAAATAAATTAATTAACTGCTTAAACATATATTTTTTGTAAAACACTCATAAAATATGATAAATTCAAGTTTTATAGAGATTTTAAATCCTTGCCTGGTAATTTTACCACTATTTTACCTATTTTACCCTTACCAAGGGGGGAAATATTTACTATGGTTACTATTTATAATGAAAAGAAATAAAATGGACTAATTTAATAAATTTTAACCTCATTATTACAAATATTTAATAAATTTTTAATATTAAATTATAATAATATAAAGAAATAAATTTTAACATAAATGCATAAAACACAATGAAAAACAGTTTTTTAGAAAATTATGTTTTTTAAGCACAAAAATGAACTAATGCCAAAATGAAGTATAATTTTGATTAATATTTTATTATTTATATTATTTATAAATAAATTATAATTATTTTAATTTAATATAAAATTCAAAACATAATATTACTTTTAAATTACTTGATTTATTGAAAAGAAATCATAGTTTTACAAAAATCGGTAATTATGTTCTATTAAAAATAAAACCTTTCTAAAAATCCAAAAAAATCATCATAATACTATAATTAAATTATTATTTCAAAAATTATATTCATTTTGTTATATATAATTTATAAAAGTGGTAGAAATTAATTATAATATTCATGGAAAATTTTCAATAAAAACCATTTTTGAAGAACATGTATTTTTGAAGCATAAAATTACTTTATTCTTATTATTTTTATAATAACCATAATTAAATGAATTTTAATTAATTAAAGTGAATATATATTATAATTATTATAATAATTTATTATTAATTATTAATTTATTCTATTAAGATAAAAAAACATTGCACGTAAAAAAATTTATGAAAAATATCTCTTTTACCTTCAAAAGATTTCATCTTCATTTCCAACCAATTGATAATAAATATAAGATTTATTATTAATTATATTTATTAAAAAATTTATACATATATTTCATAATATTTTTATTTCTATTCATACCTACCAAACTAATTTCTAATTCATAATGGTCATATTTAAATAATATTATATCATAGTTTGTTTAATCTTAGTGTTGTGTATACTGTAGGCTATCAAATTTATTAGTTAAATAAAATAAATTCCAAAATTTTAGGGTGTCACAATCTACCCCCACCCCCAATAATAATAATACTCATAGTTTTATCTCATTCTTGATAAAAATAGTTTAAAATATATTTTTTTTAAATCATTTCTAGTGAGAAGAAGATAAAACATATGATCATGAAAGGAAAAATATTTTTAGTAAATAAAAATAATTTTTTTGAAAATCCAAATTTTAAAAATGGATAATAAACCATAATTTTGAAAATAAGAAAAAGTAAATATGAAGTTCACCTAGGGTAACACATAATCAGGTACCTAGATAAGTAGATAATTGGTGGGAAGTGAAGACATGGACATGGAGGAGAAAGATAATTCCAAAAGAATAATAGATAGTAATGGAGAACATGGTCTTAATAAAGTTAATGACCTTAAGAAAATAAATTATTAATGGATAAAAACGACCATCTATTCATCAAAAATAATTGTAGAAGGATAAAATTTTTATTTCAAGATACTTTTCTTAGATTTGAGGGGTTTTTTTACTATATTGATTAAGAACACGATAAAATATACTTACTTGTATTGTTTCCACTTCATAAGATCAATTTCATACTTTATTATTTAATAAATAAATTTACACTCTTATAACATCTCTTTCTCCAATAAATGAATATTCAAGATCAATTTTTTCATACTTAAAGCACTAAAATTTACTTTTAACGGATCATAAGATCCATAAAATGATAACAAGTTATTCCTCTTATCTTTAAACATTAACCAAAACCTAAATGGTTAGCATAATATAATATAATATTCAATATTAATAAACGTTCATAAATAAATCTCAAAAATATCAATAATAACACTTAAAGTTAAACTTAAATCATTATTTAAATAGTTAACCTTATAACTGTTCAAAATATTCTTGAAAAATATTGAAAACCAAAAAATCAGAAATACTTGATCACACATTTTTCCAATATAAAATTAACATTGATCTCCAAATAACATAAATCACTCATAAAGTCAAAAATGTATATTCCTTAATCATATATTATCCAAAATATGATAATATTTTCCATAAATATCTTAGATCACTATAAAACCACAATAAAATCATATATGACTCCAAAAGATAATTCACCATTTATTCCTCAAGTAAACTCCCATATTAGCCAAAAAAACATCTACCTTAATCATATAATGTTCTCAATATAGTGAACTTATTCAAAATAACTTTAATCACTTATTCACCAAATCACTTTTCAATTCCATGGTTATCTATACGATATAACATATGTTCCCAAAACGTAATAACCCTATTATCCAAATTAACCATAATTACCTGCACATGAAAGATCATATTAACCATAATGTTTATCAATAACTTTCAACTTATGTCTTCAAAATATAGAAGTATTCTTATTAAAATAACCTTTATGTTAAACCTAATGGTTATATATACCTCAATCATCTATTACATCTCCCAAAATGACATTAATTGTCTAAAATCCCATCACTTAAAACCTCAAAAGAGTATCTATTCCTTTGATATTATGATCTACCTTAGACTCTTTATCACATTATGATATCATAACTAATGAATATCCTCATCTAAATCATCTTAACCACTAATATTATCTAAACCATTTATTTTATAGAAACTATAACAACCTGTGACATTAAGAACCCATAAATATGGCTTTAAAATAAAGTATTTCATATTTTTGCATTCTTATGATCTTTTAGGTTTAGAGTTTTATAAAATTAGTAAAAAAACATTATATACAAATATGTTCACTTTCACAGAGTTTAAATTTTTTCCCACAAAAATAGGGCATTAAATTTACACCCTTATTTCATTGAAGAAACTTAAGCTTCATTTAAGATGAGTTTTTATAGTAGAAATGTTTAACCTTCTAAAATTTTTAATCATCCTTAGATCCTATGAAAAAAATTGAAAACATTATATGAGAGAAAATCAAATCTTTTAGTAGATATAAAAATAAAGGAATACAATTTGTCTTGTGTAAAACATGAAAACTCAGGAAGACGTTTACCTTTTTCACAATAAACATTTGATCACATAAATAAAACTTTTATACATGTTAAAATCAATATTTTATTAAAAAATATTTGATACCCATTATAAATCAAAGGAAAAATTTTGAATGTGTCCTAATTCATGTGGTAACTCATGAAGATATTCCTTTAAAAAAACCTTTCACATTTAAACATTCCTTGTATTGGGAAATCAAAATATTTTAATAAAAAACCCTTTTATAGAAATAATAATATAGTTATATTTTATAACAATATTCATAAGTCATATTTTCAAGTGTTTAACCAATGTTAGAATAATTAAAACTTAGTTAATTACATAGAAGTATCCTACCCAGTAATCCCAATCATGTTTTTCCTTCGAAGAATAAATCATTACCAATGTCATTAAAGAGTTATATCATGTTCACCCAATGTATTGAGATATATAGTTCTCACCTATCATCATCTATAATTCTTAGTTATTATATCATGAACAAACTATTTATAATTTTTCACTTTTTCATCATAAAACCCTTGAAAAAATCATTTGAACCCTTAAGTAAAATACTTTCCATTTTCAAGTAACTATATTGAGAAATATTTATTTTCTTTGAAAACTCTAAAAATTGAAAAACAAAATCCCAAAAGAGTGGTAATGTGATATACATTGAAATACCATGTTCACTTGTTGATGAAGTGTCATGCTCATGTGGTGTCTTTACTTCCACATGGGGAACCCAAATTAGAACTTTATATTTTATTAAACTAGAATAACTACAGAGGCATAGAATAGTGGGAGTATGGGGTCAATCCCATAGATAGCTAGAAAACACAGTGACCACTATTAACCAAATTTTAGGTAATCCCAGTTTTAATTGAATTATCTAAACTAAATTAATGATTAAAAATAAATAAATAAAGTAAAATAGAAATTAATAAGAGATATAAATTATTTTCGATTGAAAGTTTTTTTAAATAGAAATTTTAACTATACTTGAAAAATAATTGTATAAATTAGATATAAAATCAATCAATTTTATTAATATGAATAATGGACAATCCCTATCAATCCACCCCAACATCTCAATTCATCATGGAGTAATGAATCAAAATAACTAAAGAGCGTTAAAATCAAATTCCCAAAATCAAAATAATAACCCAATTTAATTATCATGAATTAATTATCACAATCATTTTGGTGTTCATTCAAAAATAATAGAATTTTTTTAATGAATCAATGATAAATAAAATAAACATGTATTAAAAACATTATACTATTGAATATAATCATTATATAAGTAAAGAAAGAATTAGAACCAATTGGTATGCACCCACTTCAACTGATTTCTCTACCCCCTGTGGATTTATCCAATTATCATTAGATGATCATTTATGAAAAATAAACAAAATACCATATAGGGAATAATAGAATAAAGATACTAAATAGAATATAATTAAATTAAATTAAAAACCATCCAATATTACAGAAAAATATAAAAATAAAAAAATGGGAAAGAAAAAACAAACTATGGAGAACAATATCTGAGTTGGAAACCTAGTGGTAGACTCCCAATGATTGAAATCCTTTATATTATATTCCTCTAATTCAGAGGAATAAATCATATATTTATAATCCTCTAAGTCTCGCTCAAGGTTACTGGTTAAAATATACATTAAAACCCCAATAAATGGAATAAAAAAACATTTATCAAAACTGATATTAGACCAAATTCACATCATGAATCCAAATTCACATGGAGAATTGGTTAATGACTGAAAAAAGTGGTTTTTTGAATTTCATGAAAATTAACAGTGTGTAATATGTGTCTTTCCATGAATCCTTTGATATTTATATTTATGTATATTTTTTCATCCTTCACAGCACAAGGCTCCTTGTTTGTGGATTGTATGATGATTTATAGCCCTAAATTTTATCCTCTTTTCATATTTTTCAATGTGAACAATGATTCTTGGTAGAAAACATATTTGGATAAAATCCTCAATCTTAACTTTATCTTCATTTTTGCAGCATCACACCATGATGCTTCATGTTGCGATGTGAAGTGTCTCTATCTTCCCAAATTTTCATAATCACTTTTTATTTATTCCATATTTCACATCAATGTCAGAAATACCATAAAAATAAATAAAAATAATGAAATCGGGCATGAATCTGATATAAAATAATTTACTACTCAATAGAAACATATATTAAAACCAATTAAAACATGTATGAAAAATAATTATATCAAATTTTCTTTCACTCAAACATTTTCTCATCCTCAAGAAAAATATCAACATTAAAACACAAATGGTCCATCCATTAACAAGGAAATTTTAGAATTATGATGCTCACAAAAACATGTTATAATTGATGATTCTAAAATAACAAATCATTTTCAAGAAAGAATTCAAAAATAATGCATCATCTATAATATTCAATTCAAAATGTTTCCCATTTTTATTTATAAATGTCAATATATCATCAACATCCATGACACTTATGATTTACCTCACCATAAATTTTTATTCTCTTAACTTAAGGTAATAAATTTAATAGAGTTTAGATCATACCTCAAGTATATGTTCCTTATTGTAGGATTTAATTGAATCTAATCTCTCTACCCTATAAATAAAAATATCAAAATTAATCATGAGGGCCTATAATCAAGGATCAAATGATTTTTTGGATGAGGATAAGTAAGAATTGATGTTTGAAAACAAGTAAGTATCAATTAATAAGTAAACTCTAAAGAAAAATGCATGGTATTAAAAAGTAAAGTGTAATGGAAATCTCCCCTTCAAAGTGACAACACCCACTTCCCATACTCAATGTAAAGGCTTATAAATGATGTGAGTATAATGAATGAAGACCCTATTTTATTTCATGTGTGTGTGTTTTCTTTTTTTTCTTTTTCTTTAAATCTATACCCAATATAAGACTCACATCCACCACCTAACCCCAAATAATTTTGAGATCATCATACTGGTAATGGTAATTTTTGGCCTACTTAAGAAATAGCCCGTTTTTTCTTTTTATTTTTTTATATTTTTTTAAAGACTGATAAACAATGAAATAAAAATAATTTTATCATGAAACTTCCCCAATACCTATGGAAACACTCCACATTCTCCTATCAATAAACAACATCTCATCTTCACAAAAAACAACCCCTCCCCCACACTCATTCAATTGAATATTATACAAAATACAAAGAGTGGGGTAGAAAAGAATAAAATATGATTGTATCATGGATCTTACATAACATATAATCCATGGATTCTATAGGCTAAGTATGATCAATGTATAGGTGGGTCTTAGGATAAAAGAGCTCATTAATAAAATTACCCAATTTCAAAAGTGAATCTATGCAGTTGTAGCTTTGACCTGATATCAATTTAAGTTCTACTAGGTTTACATTCCCCAAGTTGCACTCAAGAAAAATTATCAGAATGGATAAAAAATATTTTGTCTATAATCCTCTTGGAAATGGGAATATATAAAAAGTAAATAAGGTCATATAATGAACATAAATAATTGGTTTGGTCAAATTTAGCTTCTAGGAATCAACATTAAGAAATTCAATAATATTAGTAACAATTTTTAAGAAACTCAAAATTGATGCAATAACATAATTTTCTAAATTTCTATTTATATATAAAATATTTATAGAAATGATAATTAAAATTTTTTAACATGTAAAAATATTTCTCATAAGTGATTATGTCTCCTATATTAGTGAGTACAAGTAAAAGAATCAATTTTTTGGGATAATTTAAGTCATTTGTGTTTATAAAGTAATTTATCTTATATTTCAAAAATATTAATGGAAAAATTAATTAGAGATAAAAAATATAAATAATTTAGAATAATAATCCCCTATCCATGAATTTTTCCCCATGTTATCCATTTTTTATCTTGGAATTATTTCTTTGATCTTGAAAAATCAAAAATAACCATGTAAAATATAGGATTCAAAACATTTATGTTTGAAAAAATAAAGGAATTAACCATGAGTAGATTTATTAAAATAGTATAATAAAATAAATCTATGTCCTAAAAATAAATTTAAAAATATGGGATGCCTCCTGGTAGAGATTCTTTAAGGTTTTTAGCTAGATCTTTACCTATGGGTCACATAATAGGAGAATTCTACAAAGTTACTCAGTCTAATTGTAGAACTATATTAAAATTATGCTCATATGGGGTATATGTTCTCTGTTTTTTCCATTCCTGATTCTTGAATAATACTTGTAGTGAGATTAAAAATGAGTAAATATTTAAATAGAATAAAATTAAATTTAAATCTAACCATATTTTATAGTTATCCTGATCCACCACTTCTTCTTTTATCATTTAACAAATTTTTGGAGTGTTCACTTCCTCTACCTCTTCAAAATTGGATTTTCACTCACACCGTCTTACTTATGTATTTCCTGTAATATTTCATTGATGATATCATTCTTGGTCTATTATTTGTCTTACTCTAAGTCTAGGAGGGTGTCCTATTCTTATTTCTCTTCTAGTATATATATGATCTCAAATTGTATCTTTGCATTTTCTTATTCCTTAAATTGTATATCTTTCATTTCTTAAATCCCTTTCTTCCCTACCATTCATTCAGTCATCTCCACCATATTGTTTTCTTCTTATTTTTTTAAGCACAGGAGGAATTCTTGTTGTTCTTATTTATCTTCTTATGAGAATATAATGGATGTCAGATATCACATCCCGATCCATCTCACTCTAAAAATAGTAATTGGCCTAGTTGGTTATAATGCCTCATGCATGCCTCCCTATACACCATAGGCTTTTGACTAGAAGAGAGGTTCTAGGGTGTGTTAGTGGAGAGACTATTCCCTCATATCAGAGTAAGAAACATTGAAAATAACCAAACATCATCCATATTATTAAATAATAATATTATAGAATTAATAATTAAAAATAAGGCTATAATAAATGAATAGAATGTAGAAAAGACCTAAACAACCATGTCATACATACGACACTAATGTCCCACTAGGATGATCACATATATAGGAGTAAATAAAAGGAATGGAAATAAAATTACAAGGCTCTAGTACTAACTCTAATTCGAAACAAATACTTGGTCTCCAAGACACTCTTGAGATACTATATCCCAATCACAAGACTCTACATGAGTGGCTCCACTATATCATGAAACCCTAGGCCTTTTCCCAAACCATCATGCATTTATTCTCAACCTGAAATAATACATAAGGGCTTCACACACACCAAGTTTCACATAAAGGGGGTGGGAAATAAGACTCATTAGGATTCCCCCAACGGTGAACCTATAATCTCTTATCATAATTTCATTCTCATGTAATATGCTCAGCATATCCAGGACACAACTAGAATAAATAAATAAAATAAAACCAAATTAGATCCTTGAATCTATGATCCTAATCTAAAATAGTTACTTCTTTAGTTTTTGAATTTCTCTAAGAAATTTACATGCTATAAATAAAACTAAAACCCAAGGTATATAACCAAGGCATCCATTTATAGTAATAATTAATCATAAAGTAATTCCATTTATTTTAAGAACTCATACAAGTATTTCCATATCATAATCCAAGTATCACCTAAGGAATAATCTAATTCAAATTTCCTTATGACATTATGCAAGGAATTTTGTATTAGTAACCCAAGTATCTCTCAAGGTGTAATATAATTTCATTTAACCAATAATATCATCAAATTCATTTTGTATCAAGAAACCAAGTGTCACTCAAGTCATCATATAATTCTGATTATCATATTAATGCATCCAAGGAATTTCATATCAAGGACCCAAGTATCACCCAAGGTGTAGTATAATTTTATCTAACCAATGAGATAATCCAAGGAATTCTATATCAGGAACCCAATTATCACTCAATGCATAATATAATTCCAATTTCCCTATGATCTTATCCAAGGAATTTCGTATCAAGAAACCAAGTATCGCTCAAGGAATAATATAATTCCATTATCCCTATGATTCCATCCAAGGCATTCCGTATAAGTAATCTTAAAATTTCTTAAGGCATAATATACAATGCAATAATGATTCATCTACCCCAACCCTGAGGATTATCTCTAGCATCTCTTAGGGAGATTATAATCAATCCCTAAGAATATCAAAATATCTAGAGCTCAGGATAATTTTTCCCACTTGGAAATATAATCTATAGAATTCAATTTCCATTAACCTCAATCATAACTATAGAGTTTCATGTCCAATTTGTAACACCATGATCACTGTTCTAAATCATAGATGAGGATCATCCTAAATATCATCCTAAAAAGACAACATTCAATTAGTAGGGCTCAAAATATATATCCTATAAAGTATCTATGGGAATCCTCATTATAGAAACACATCATATCATGTCCCATTGAAGAGTTATAGGAAATACATCTAGAATAAAAGCTACATCAATAGTAACTGAGTGAATACATGAAATAAAGAGTAAGGGTGGTCAAACGCCTAAAACCATCATTATTTCCATAGTCCCTTGGGATTACATGTTCGGTATGTGTTCTAAGGTGACACCTACTACCATCTCTACCCAAACCCATACTGCACTTGATCAGGTTTTTTCATCTATTTTTTCACCCATTGGTTCCCCTAAAATCAAACATAAAAGAGGAATCCTAACCAGGATCCTTGAGGTCTATACATAAATGAAACCATCCCTCTTGGGATCTTGTATGTTAGAACATAAGAAAATGAATCCCTATTTATAACCTTATAATTAGTACATGGGTAGAGGAATCCCTCACAAGACCCCCAAAGTCAGAACATAAATGAATGAATCCCTCTTGGAATCCTTGGAAATAGTAAGTAATATGAGGTGTCCTATGGGGGATCCTATGTCACAACTAATTTCTTGGGTAAACACATTCCACAACCCAGTATCTAACATCTGGTGGCCTCCTGGTCCAAAAGGGGACATCTTAGAAGGGATAAATCATCAAGGAAAATCTGTATAATTTCGGTATAGGGAGATGGCTCATGTCCCATCTCATATCAACGTATCTCTCTATATTTGTCTGAACACCCAACCAATATGTCTCCTCAAGTCACATCTTAGTCCCGCTAACCCAGGATTGTCCCAAGATATGATATAAGATGACCATTGATATCCCATTTCATTCCCAACAACCATTTTATATGACCTTGAGGTGGGACCCATACCAAGTATCACTCTCAAGAGACAACAAAATTCAATTAATGGAGGAAGCACCTCTTTATTATACCTCGCTCACCCCCAAAACATATTTTAGGAGTACTCAAATCACCTAAAGGGTTAAACCATCATGATTTATAAGGTAAAATGATTAAAATGGAATAATCATGTCTATAAATCTAACTCCAGGTCATAAAAACATGAAAACACTTCAAAAGGGTAACAAGGTAAAAGTACATGGTGTGTATACTTGAGTATAAAGTGTGCACTATCAAAGGCACACACGGGTGTGTACTTCAGCCAGACATGGAATGTAAAACCCAATTAGACTACATATAAAACATGTACATGGCATGTACCCTACATAGGGTACCTTCCCATGTACCTCATGTATCCTAGAGATGTTTTCTTTCTTGGTCATGTACTTCTACACAGTGTGTATCCCACACAGGGTCTGGCCATGTACCCTACATGACTAAATGCCCCAACACCGGTTGTTTGGCTATGTACACAACCACACATAGAGCAACATTACAAAGAGTATACTCCAAATACATGTAATGTAGTTATAAAAATTAATCTTCTATGAATAGAAATATTACACGATATGTGTTCATAGAACCACATGTAGTGTGATCAGGATTTCCCGAACTGGAACCACTATAATCAGCATGGAACACTCGTTTAAGCATAGATTAGGCCACTAGGGGTCCTTAATAGTCATAATAGGCCCATAAAACTCAAAATAGGTAAATATATATTGATTTATGGTAGGAACATACATGTATCCTTTTTTTGAAATCCTCTAAAGCTTTGTATCGATCCATGTTCCACTATTGTCGCGTGATGATTTGGCTCTCCCTGGTCTCCATGATGATACCTCTCTTACTCTCCCTCTCTCTCTCCCTCCCTCTCTCCCTATAACTTTTCTTTCTTAGTAATATAAGGATAACCCATATAGGGTGTACCCAAGAATACAGGGAGTAGAAGAAACTAAAGTGGAAAATAAATGGAAAAAAAAGAATAGAAAACGAAAATGGGGCATGAGCCCAGCCCCAGTTCTCGACAAGAGTTTATGCCTTACCTAGGAAAAAACACGATTTTTGAACTCAAAAGTGGAGACAGGATCGCAATCCAATACTCCATTAAAAATATATCTCTGAATTAATACACATGAATAAATTTAAATTAAATTAATTAATTATTAATTATTAGTTATTCTGTGAAAATTAAAATGTCTTGGAATTACACCAAACTTTTATCCTATGGTAAGCACCCTATTCTAGAAACAACTGAGTGGTTATAAAAATTATTTGAGATAATATACTAGGAAAAAATATCATTTTAACCCTTATGAGAATCTGAAATTAAAATATAAAATTTCTTCTTGATTTCAAAATCCGTAAAAATACAGGTCTTTACAACCTCCCTACCATAAACCTTATCATCCCTAAGATGACTTAGTGGTAAAACAGTAACCATGATCTCATCTTGAGTATTTTCACAACTACTCTACCTTCATTGTCTAATAAACAGTCTCACCATCCCCTCAAAATTAAACTCCAAGTTCCAGAGACCACACTTCATCAATCACTAAACATGATAAATGGTGTGGCTAAAACTTCTCATTCCCAGGAAAAAACTATAACATGAAAACATCACCCATTTTTTCTTCCTGATTACGGTTCCTATGTAAATCATCATATTTCAACTCATAATGAGGGTCACCACCCTCAAACAGAAAAAGGTGTACTCCCCACAATATGGATCACCTTATATATCTCCTCTATCACAACCTGAATAGGTTCCATTGCCAAATGTGTGTCACTTCTAACTAGCCATTCTCACCATCCTTTCAATACCTGGACAGGATTGAGCCAAATCAACCATTCCATCACACCCAATCAAAACATGTTGTATCCTCTACCATAGAGGGACATTTTCTCATTTCATCAAAATTCTTGAGAAACTATCCCATAGAATTTCTTTGAAACCAACATCCCTCATCCCACGCATAGCCACTCACCAATTTAACAGTTTACTAGTACCATATCAAACCAGCGTGTACCAAACTCTCCCAACATAGTGGGTGTACAATCTCATACAACTTAGTAATTACCTAACCTATTTTTCTATGATCTACACTTCACTAATATAAATTTTATTATGCTACATGGAGAATTAGTCTTATTAATCCAAAAGTTACCTTACAAATCCTCTTTAAAATTGGGAATCTCTCTTATTCCATGAATTATTCCATAATCTCCCCTCGCATGGAGTTTTTCTAGTCATGATCATCTACCCACACTCTGACCACATTTCTAACCACTAAAACATTGGTCAATGGGACTAGGCTCCCGAATAGTCCTTCTCACCGACCTCAATCTCAATACCTAAGAATTTTTTTTTATTTCTCAAAAAAAAGGAATCATAATGAATATATCATAAAACCTAATCACCTCTCATGAATTAGTCTCTTCTTGATCATATAAGCAATCTCACTTCCTAAAAAGAACCTATAAACCTAGGATATCCCCTCTCATATGTTTCCCTCAATCTAACTAAACATCGACTTGAAAGGGTCTGAGTCAAAGAAAGGGGATTATTGGTCTCCCACATATCCCTATAGATCAAGTCTCATTATAGGGGAACTAGGTTTGAATACCCATCCCACAGGTCAGACCTCTCACTAAGGTCACATCTCGCAGGACTTAAACCACACACCCATCTCAACACAAGGCATTCAACATGCCAATCAACCCTCTCCAAGGAAGGTAAGGATAACATTTCCCTATGATGGTATAAACCTATCAACATGGGTTCAATTATATAGGTTTTCAATTCCCAAGTTATAGAGGAAAATTTATTATAAGTTGTAGTTTTCAATCTATTTAAGTGAAAGCCATTATAACCTCATAACTAAAAGAGAAAACTGTTGGCATCACCAACTGAGAATCATCCTTCTAGGCCCTGATACTCTCTAAGAACCATCATAAGGGACTTCCCCCTAGATTATTATGATATGAACATAGAAAATATAAAAAATTTATCGTCACTGGGAATCCACATACAGTAATACCCCTCGATGTTCTAATTCACTAAAAGTGTTTAGGTACCTATCAGTATTGTACTTAATTATACGAATAGATAACCATAAATGAGGATCATCTAAGTAAACTATCATATCAAACGTGATGGTAAAACTCCATGTAGGTTTTATGAACCATTAGTTCACCTCACTTGAAAAGAAATTACTTCAAAGAGTCTAATAAAAAAGGAATCAACTACCAAATTTGACCTAAAAGGGTCAACAGTATATGCACAACATTATCTCAAACAATCTATGTCATTATACACACAAAGTTTAGTTAAGTATAATTTCATTCCAAGCAATGTGAGAAAACACTATATAGGTTTACTAACACCTTAAATAACTAAAACTAGGTAAAAACACCATAAAAGGGGTCCAAAACCATGGTAACATGTGCCTTATTTCCCTACTAGGGTAACTTCACCATCTGTTCATGAGGACCGAGTCATCATCCTAAATATTGAACATCTCACTGTAGATCTTCAAGACCTTCCATCATAACAAAATATATGCATGTCAGTCTAACTGGGTATAATTTATCAAAGAACCTATATGGGAAAACACCATTTAGGTTATTATTGACACTTTAAATAATTTATCTCATCATTAGTTGTAAAATCACACACTAGCAGGCCTATAACATGTCGACCCTGTGTGCCAAATATGATCCATGAAAAAATACCTCTTACCTCTGCCGGCCAAGAGTCAAAATCAATCAATGGCCTCTCACAGACAGGTCAAGATCCATAAATCCATAATAAATTATAAAATCCACATAACATGTTCATATCTCAAGGAAATAATCATATAAAATGTAACGCCCCGACCCCAATTAACGAGATTCAGTGCATTATTACATAACATTGGCATGATCAAAAAAGATCAAGTCTCAAAAGACTGATTAGTTTAGTAGCCTTGGAAACACTAGATATATTCATAAGGTTTACATTACATCATAAAGTGAAAAACTACAACAACATAGTCTCCATAGTCCACACTCATATCCCCTCATATTATCCCTGCAGGTCAGTCATAAAATACTTCTTCACATCCTGGGAAAAATAAAACATAGAAAGGGGTGAGCTCAGATGATTAGTAAGGATAACAATATAGCAGAAACTTTCATAAACAAGCATAAACATTTAAGGAAATGTATAACTAAAACAAAAGCATTTTAAACTTTAACTTCAGAATAATATGGAAAAAATGAAATGAAATCATTCCATTTACTTATTCACATATATATTCTACTAGTCGAATAATCACATGCAATATCAATAACCACTTTCATAATGATGGAATGCATAATGCCAGACTATTATAACCACATAGTAAATGCCTTGTGCCAAGACTACAAATAAGATTTTTTCAAGGCCTTGTGCCAAGACACTAGTTTGTATCATGAGACCTACCAATGCATTGAGGAGCTATAGCGGGCTCTACCCGTCACTTACTATGTCCAATGCATTCCTCATATGAAAAGGTTTAAACATAACATAAACATTCATATTAAAACTAGCATACAAAATGAAAATAATTTATCCATAAACCATGAATTGTATAAAAATAACACATCCATAGTCAAACATATCACAAAACCTTCAATACAATATGGAAGATTTGTATCATAATAAATCATCTTCAAACAAGTTTAAAATCCATCAAAGGATGTTGACATAGATGAAAATAATTTGTAAAACTCTTTGAGAGAAATATCCATTTTTCATGAAAACATTTAAAAGTCACACAATTTAGAAAGGAAGACATTTAAAGACATTTTTGAATCAAAGTATCCCATACCACTTTGAAACTTTTGAAAGGAATTTACATTTTAAAAACATTCATGTCCATATAAATAAATCCTTAAAAACCATTTTGAAGACATAGACATTAATGAGAAAGATTTAGAAGAATAAATATTTAAAACATTTGAAATGATGTTTTTGTAAAAAAGTGACTTAAAATGATCCCTTTGAAAACTCTTACATGAAACATGGACATGGATAATAAATATGTCCCATTAGATACTTATGTAAAAATAACCTCAAATAATAAAGAGATTGTGAAATTAACCCTTACCAATTTGGTAACTTATGAAACATACACCCCGTGAAAGAGGTATCATACAATTAATATTTAAATACACATAAATTAAATTTTATTACACAAAGAATACAATTATGGGCAGTACATACACCACACAAAAGGTAATAGTGGAAATATGGCACGAATCTCACGGGAATAAGGAGTGAGATGAAAACCCCTTACCTTGTACTTTTCCTTGGTTGAGGGTAGTTTAACCTCTTGTATAATAGTGAAATAATTGTTATTAAATTATAAAATAATCATATACATTAATATTATATCATATATGATCTTTTAACATTTATTTGTTAATAATATCTTAGTATTATCATCATTTCGGGTGTTAACGGATTTGTTTTCCTTTATATTATTTGTTATGTGAGCCATATTTGTTATGGATGGGATGTATATTATTCATATCTAGAATTATATAATGTCTCTAAAATTATTTTTAATCATCAAATGAAATTTAGTCTTGAATGGATACGATGGGGAATGAATCTCATCGCGTTCGTGGAGACGGTAGTCCCTACGTATGCACGAGCGACAATATCATTCTTTTGTTATTAAAATAATATATAATTGGATAGTATACCATATATAAATAATCATTATCATGTTATATTTATTATTTACATGAATTAAGCATCATTATTATACACATCTGAATAATAATGTATTGAATAACAATTACACCACGACGTGGAGACGGTAGGTCGTACGTACGCACGTATGGTGACATGTCATTCAAAGGATGGATAGAATACTGAATATGGTTGTACCATATTTATAATAACATCACAGTATATAAAATATATTTTAGTTATTACTTTATAAAGGAAATAACAAATAAAGAAGAAGTTGAAGAAGAAAGGAACTTGAAAGAGGGTGGTGAAAACATTACCTCTTCTTCGGGTTCTTCCTTTTTATTTGATCAAAAGGGCTCCTTAGGTTGGATTTCTGATCAAAATAAGGCCTCTAGGTTGAAGTTAGGGAAGTTGAGAGAATATTTGGGCAGGGTTTGGCTGATCCAAAAGGCTTTAAAGGTGTGAATTAGAGAGAAGGTGGAGTGCCTTTTTATAAGAGGGGTGAGGGGAACCTTTGGAAAAGCTAGAAATATTATTTTATAATAAATTCATATTCATTTTATAATGGCTCAAAAGTGGATTATTTAAAGGTAAAGGTGGGTATGGGTCTAAAACCACTCAACCAGTAGGTTTTAGACAAGTTTGGGTCACTATTGTACCCTTATCTTTTAGATTTAACTCTTAGTTAAATAGTTTGACATTTACCATGTCTCTTTGTATTTTTATATTATATGGCTAATAAATTTACTATAAACTGCCAAGAGAACCCCAAGTGGTCCATTAATGACATACCTATCATAGTATAAGTCCTTTGTCTGAACCTTAGTTTTTTAGGTATATTATATCAATTAATAATATAATATTTTTTTTAAAACCTCCTTTTTGTCAATTTTGACACTATTTAATAATTGATTTTTGTTAAAGTCTTAATAACTTTATTAATTCAAAACAAATTCATTTAACCAATAATAACATGTCATATTAACCAATAAAAATTGTGTAATTCATTAAAAGTCTCAAATTATATTTATTTGGGTATTTATAATATAAATTATTTTAATATTTCACTAATAAGGTAATTACTGCATCATCATTGTGTCATAAATAAATTAAATTATTTAATGTCTAAAAATTATAAATAAAATACCATTATATAGGAAATATTTTTATATTTCTAATTAACATTTATAATTGAATTTATCTTATGTATAACTCTATATTAAAAATGTTTTAGTTATTAAACTTTGATTTTTACTCTTTTAACTCTTCTTTGAATTAAATAATAATAAATGTCCTAATCTAATCCAAGTGGACCTAAATGATAATATTTTATTCCTAAGGTTATTTTTGGTAGAGATACACTTGTCCAATAGAATTATGACATGTTTTAGGGTAATATTAATATCATTCTAACCCTTAATTACCCTATTTACTTTTAACCGTGGTAAATAAAAGTAAAAAGTTACTATTCACCAAAAAATATTTTTATCTCATTGAACCACATTTTACTCCTTGATATTAACTGTGTCTCTAGGATTTTCAAAATTCCACTCATAGAAGCGGTAAAATTAATTTTTATGTGAATTTCCAAATTCTCCTAGGAGGTGGGTAAAAGACGGTGAAAAGTTCCATAAAATTTTTATATATCTAAAATTATTCTAAACTAACTCCAATGAATTTCATTGAACTTATATAGGTATTATGTATCTATTTTTACCTTAATTAAATTTAAATAAAATAAATAATTATTTAAATAAAAATTCAGTTTTAACTATAACTCAATGTTTTTTCACTATTCATCAAAAATTGAATGTTTTCAGAAAAATACCAAAAATTCACCCTAAGATAATTTTGACATTCTGAATCCAAAAATGAATTCCATTTTGAAAGATAAAATTTATAAAATTTCAAAAATTGGGTATAACTATTCATAATGGCTAGTTTGATTGGTTGTGGTGTGTGTTAGAACTTGAAGTTGTGTACAACACACGCTAGTGTATTATTCAAAGAGAAGTGTACCGTGGAAGCTTGGGGTGTTACATAAAATTATAACATCACATATTAAGAACACTAATCCCATATCCCTGGAAACCAAGAATTCTTACTAGAATAAGTGTTATTGGCACACCAGTCCAATATCCATCATAGGTTCTAACACATTCATAATAATCCCATCTACCATATCCCCAATAGTAATAAAATAGGAATTGAAATAGCTATGATACCACTTTTTCATGTCCCAACCCACCTCACTCTAAAAACAGTTACCAAATCGGCTGGCGATAAGGCCTCAAGCACACCTCCTCGTATTCCAGAGGCTACCGACTAGCAGTGAGGGCCTATGAGTTTTCATTAGGGAGACTATTACCTCATATCAGAGTAAGAAATATATGAAATAACAAAACATCATCCATATTATTAAATAATAAGAGTAAAAAAGAAATAAATAGAAACAAAGATGTAATAAATAATAGAATATAGTAAAGGCCAAAATAGTCATTCCATTCATACAACTCCAATCGACCATTAGTCTAATCACAAATATAGGGGTAAATAAAAGGAACAGAAATAAAAGTATAAGGATCTACTAATAAATCCAATCCAAACCACACAACCAATCTCTAATACACTATAGATCTATTCCATCCTGATCATAAGAATACACACGTGTGGATCCTCTCTATCATGAAACCCTGGGCCTCATCCCTAACCATCATGTATACATGCTTAGCTTGAAAGTAGACATAAGGTCTGCACACAGACGAAGATACATAGGGTAAGAAATAAATATCAATAGGCCACACCTAATGGTGAACCTATAATTTTCTTTCATAATTTCATGGTCATGTAATATGCTCATCCTAATCAATATAGAAATGGAATAAATAAATAAAATAAAACCATAGTCAATACTTGGTTCCATGATCTCAATTGAAACTACCTAATTTGGTCTATACTAAAATGCCTCTAAGAAATTCACATGATGTAAATAAAACCATGACCTGAGGTACATAACAAATTCATCCATGTATAATGATTACCAAGCATAAAGTAATTCCATTTATCTTATGATCCTGTGAATTAAATTCGTATTGGAATCCAAGATTGACCAAGGCATAATCTAATTCCAATTTAACTATGATACCATCTAAGGTATTCCATATCAGGACTCCAAGTATCTTTCAAGGAATACTATAATTTCATTTAATTTATGATTCCATCCACAACATTTTGTATTAGGAACCTAAGTATCACTCAAGTCTTCCTATAATTCCATTTTTTCTGAGCTCATACAAGGAATTATGTATCAAGAACCCGAGTATCACACAAGTAATAGTATAATTTCATTGAATCTATGACCCCATCTATGGAATTATATATTAAGAACTCAAGTATCACTCAAGGTGTAATATAATTCCAATTACCCTATATCTTATCCAAGGCATTCCGTATCAGGAACCCAAGTATCACCCAAGGCATAATATAATTCTATTTTCCCAATGATCATGTCCATGTAATTTCATATAATGAATCAAAGTATAACTCAATAAATAATAAAAAATGAACTAATGGTGCATCTACCCCAACCCAAACATGTATCATAGGAATCTCTTAGGGATATTGTCATCAATCCCTGAGAATATCACAATATATAGAACTCTAAGGAAGTGAACCAACCAGGAAATATCATACATAAAATTCCATGTCTATTAATCTTAATCATAATTATGGAGAACTAAGTCCACTTTTAAATTCCATGTCCACTATTCTCAACCAATTATGAGGAGTTACATGTCCATATACCTGAAAATATAATATTCAATTAGATGGGATCAAAATCCATATTTGAGAAAGTACCTATAAGAATCCCCATCAAAGCATCACATCGTTTTATACCCCATGGATGAGTTCCAAGAAGAATGTATAGAATCATAATTGCATCAATAATAACTGAGTCAATGCATGAAATAAATAGTTAGGGTGTCTAAACACCCAAACCCATCACTATGCCACATCCCCCGAGGTCTTATATGTTCGGTGCAGATTCTAAGGTGACACCCACTACCATCTCTACCAAAACCCATAATGAAATTTTTAGGGTTGTTCATACACTAGGGAACCCACTAGGTCCCCTAAAATCAAACACAAGAGAGGAATCCTACTTAGGATCCTTGAGGTCCATACATAAGTGAAGGCATCTCTCTTGAGATCATTTACATTATCATGTAAGAAAATGCATCCCTATTGGGATCCTCAAAATCGGTACATGGGTAGAGGAATCCCTCAAAGGACCCCCTAAGTCAGAATGTATGAGAAGGAATATATCAACCCAGAACCCACACTCCCAAATCCAATGCTAAAATCATAAATTTTACTTTTCTAGATTTGATGCTGATAATTGTAACCTAATTTTTTCCATCCAAACATTACAGCATCAAAGAAAAAACTTGGATTGCTAATATTCTCAAGGAACTTTTAGGTTTAAAGTTTTAGATAATTAGGAAAAAATCCTACATAAACAATACCCATGTATTCAAATGATCATTTATCCCAATTAACCTATATTTTCTTATTTCACATTAATTCATCACCATAATCCATATGAAATCCCTTATATAAATGATTTATTCAACCTCATTCCTTATAACATGGGTAAAAGGAAACATAAGAAGGGTGAGATAAAATTACTAGTAAGGGAAAATGTAAGCATTAAAAAATTAATGTCATCAGTGAACATAAGAATAGAATAAGTGTATGATGACAAAATAAAATTACATGAGTATAACATAATAATATTCATACCCATCAATACCTGGATCATCAAACATGAAAACATGGCATAAGGATTTAACAAAGGAAATATTCATAAGAATAAATAATCATTATCCATGTGATATAAATATTTATCAAATGAAACATCATAAACCCATAGCAATAATAGAGAAAAAAATTGGTATCTTGGGAAATCATCTTCATAAAACACTTATAAAATCCTTATAGAACCCTTATAATTGGAATAACCATACGACCAACATCCAATATAATTCTTCAGATAACATAATCATTACCCAATACATTAGATCCCTTTATATTTTAACTCATCATTTAAGATATAATGAGGTCACATGGCACTATCTCAGATGCCCCATCATATAAGCTCTAATGGTGTCACTTGGTTCTATCTGGGCCACCCCATCGTATAAGATGTAATGGGATCACCTAACACTATCTTGGCCCCACCGTATAAGTAATTCCTATTAACATGAACATGACTAAAGTAAAAAGGGATTATTCATCATCATAAAACTCATAAAAAACAATATTTCTTTTATAACTTGATTAACTCATGGAAAAGAAACGGGTTTCATAACAATCTAATTGAAGCATGATTAACCCATGGAAGAGAAATAGGTTTCATAAAAATATCTTTGAAAAAATATTATTCCATCTAGAGAAAGAATAAGGATGGTATTAATACAAAATATACCTAGTTCATGAGAAGTAACAACAAGGGTTTTTTATGTTGATTAATGTAAATATCATTAAAATATCATTAAAAATATTCTTGAGGAAAATATCCTTTTCATTTTTAAAATCACTTTTTAAAAAACAAAAAAAACATTTTCTTTGAAAATCACTTTTAAAAACTAATAATTTATAGGATATTCAAAATAAATCTTTAAAAAATATCCTTTTAAACTTCTAAAGGATTCTTGAAATAAATTATGTTCATGATGGTGGGTAATTATGTAAATGTCATACCAAAATATTCCTTTTTCATGGTAAAACGGTTATAAAAGTTCATTGTTAAGAAACTGATAAGAAGATTCCTTTGAAAAAAAAATTAAAATACAAAATTGTTAAAAATTAATTTAATAAATCATTTTGAAAAGGTTAAAAACATTTTTGAAAACATTTTTAAAAATCATGGTTTTGGAATAAAGTATATTTCCGACTGAATAGATAAATGAAGTCAAATTTTATTAAAAATATTTTATTAATTAATTTATATAAAAAAGAGTGGAAAATTGTACAATTAATTTTAAACATCATGAATAACCAAATTATAATAAAATTACTAACTTTATTTTGATATGGATCATAAGAATTTTTCATTGGAAACATAATCATAAACAATCTCGATAAATGATGACATTGTAATATAAACCCATTACCACTTTGGTAAAATTGAATCATAAGACACATATATGACATTTAAATATCATTAAAATAATGATATTCATGATATAACATAACAAATGGGTAGTATATACAACACATAAAAGAATATAGGTGTATAACATAACATATGTCTCAAAGAAGGCAAATTGAGACGAAAATCCCTTACCACTTTGGTAACTTTGAAACCATAAACCCAATGAAAGAAAGATCCTAAAATAGATATGTAAATACCCATAAATTTAAGTATATGAATCATAAAATAAATTAATGGGAATTATATACACCACACAATAAAAAAATGTTGAATATGGCATGTATCTCACATAAATAAAAGTGATATGAGAAAAACCTTACCTCACACTTCCTTTTCATTGAATATTATTCATCCTCCTATATATTGGTTTTAAACATGTTATTAAATTATTCTAAAACTATATTAATATTTATAATATTATATATTATCCTTTTATGATGTCTTATCTCCTTTTAATTAATCATCTTTTATTATTTTCATTGTTTCAGGTGTTAATTGTCTTGTTTTCTCATTTGTGATTTTTTATGAAAGTTATAGTTCTTATGAAAATAATATTTTTATATCATATCCAAAATAATAATGAAGAAATAATTATCATATTTATACATTAATTATACCTTTAAAACCAATCATGAAATATGGTTATGAAAAATGAACTGATGTTGCGATAATGGAGATGGTGGGTTGTATGTACGCATGAGTAACGTTTCCATTTTTCAATGAAAATTATGGAAATAAGGTAAGTAATATTTTATATTTCCATAATTATAATTATATAATAAATAAAATATTATTTAATTATATATACTTATATATAATTATTTTTTTGTGGTGAAGAAAAGAGTGTCACATAGCTTCGTGAAGGCGGTAGTCCACACATACACAAACAACATTATCACTTTTTCATTGTGTGAAAAGGTAAGATAGAAGATTACATATTATATTTCCAGAAATATAATTATTTAATTAATATCATGATTATTTAATTTATATCACATGTAATAATTATCTTTACCCTTTTTACTTTCTATGTAACATGTTAGTGAAAAACGAATCACATCGCTTCATGAGATGATAGTCCACACATGAGCAATGTTATTGTATCCCATATGGAATGGAAAAAAAAAGGTATATATAATTTAATGAATAAAAAGATATAGTTATTTTATAAATATCATATATATACTTTATACCCATCATCATTCCCAACAGTGAGAGGTGTTAATGGAAAAACAAACGACATTGCTTCATGAGGCGGCAGTTCACCGTACACATGAATGATGATTTTGTAACTCATTTGATGGAAGTTGAGATGGTTATAGGTCATGAAATTATTATAATAACATCTTAGTATATGTAATATACTAAGGTTATTATATGATCATGTTTTAAGAATAATTTAAGGTGGTGTATAAAGAAATAAAATAAAGACACTCACTGAAGAACATTACCTCTTCTTCAGGTATCCTCCATATATTTTCACTACATACTTCATAGATTAGATTTATGCCAAAAATAATACTTCTAGGATGAGGGAGGGAAGTTGTAAAGTTATGTGGGTAGGAATTGGCTGAGTCAAATGGATTTAGAGGTGTGAATAAATAAGGGAAGTGAGTGCCCTTTTATAGCCTAGGAGGAGTAAATTTTTTATAAATACCCAAAAGTATTCACTATTGGGAGGTCTCCCTTATCAGGAACTAGCCTAGATACCCTAGTAAATTTATAACCAATATAGTCCTGACATATCTCGAAGGGAGTTCCTGATACCCATGGGTTGGAGACTAGCACATGCCACCATACAATATTAAAGTGGGAATGAATTTTCCACAAGCATAACAGAAGCAAGATAAATAATTTAGTATGCATACGAGAAAAGATCCATAGAGATAACTATACTAAAATAAAAATAGGCATAAACATCCCAAAGTAAAACAATAAAGAACCATAAAATAGGATAAAAATCCAAGTCCCAATGGACACAACTCTCAAAACCTAAGGATTAACAGCTACTACAACCTCCAAGTAAAACCTTACCCTTTCTCGAACCTGGAAGAAGATAATATAAAAATAATTAAAGGCACAGATATGATGTGATATATAATCCCAATGGGGTCTCACTAAGGATTTATTAATATGATTCCAATATTTAATTAACCAAATAAATATTTAAATTTTAAATAAACAGGCATGTAATTTCAAAATCATATTTAACAAAATCATGCTTTACATTTAAAATTATGGAAAAACTTTAAATAAACGGATGAATAAAAATTTTATATAAAAAATTTATATAAATTTACAAGGCATGTGTAAAATAGATTATAACAAACAATGGCATATATTTCAAATACAAACAAGTGAGCAACATGAACATCTTACAAAAGGTATGATAGTTCTAGACTATGGGAATCCCTCACACTCAAATAGTTATCATGGAAATATGTGTACACACATCCATTTGGATCTGGTCAAGGAAGGATCATCACCATCCCATTGGGGATGTGACCTGCAACATTTATGTATTTTTAATGTTGTAAATTTTAAATAGAGTGATGTCCAAAATAACTCACTAACTACCTAGTATTACATGTGCTCTAATACAATCAATGATGGGAAATTTATTTTAATATTTCTTAAAATATAATTCATCTCATTCTACCATTTCAAATATGTCAATTTATCTTTAAAAACCAATACACAGGTTTTTAATCAAATAATTTTTTTTTCCATGATAAAGCCAATGGGTTTTAATCAAAATAGTTTAATCCATATTTCTCAAATACCAATTTGAAATAAATTTCATCAAATCAAATTCAAAATTAAAATTCCACAATTAAATTCCATGATTTAATTAAAAAATTCCATTTAATTTCACAACACACCCCAATTCAATGGAATTGGGGGTTTTCCCAATTTCATGTGAAATCCAATTTCAAATCCCCAATTCAATGGAATTCAGTTTTTTATGAAATAATTGAAATAAATTTAATTGAAATCAAGAAATTGAATTTAAATCCAAAAATTTAATTTAAATCAAGAAATTTAGGGTTAATAAAAAAATTCTATCGTTACAGAAGCACCTACAACGGGATCACGGTATCACAAAACACCAAGTCCTAATTGGGAAACTTCAATAAAGAAATTTGGCAATGTAGATTCGAGAATCAACCCTAGATTTAAGATCTAAAATATCATATATTAGATCCTCAAAAAATATAGAGATCTACTAAACCCTAGTGAGGAAATTTGAGAGAATAGAAGAAATAGAACAGGAATAAGAAACTTACTGGGAAGTGATAAAACGTCATTATTCTAGATTTGATTCACTTAAGGAGGGATCTAGAGGGTCCAAAATCACCTCTAGGATCCTCCAAGAAAGAATAAAATGCTATGGGGTTGTACAGGCCCATAGAAAACCTAATAAGAGGGTTTAGAGATTTTAGAAAATAGTTTTTGGATTAAAAACTCTAATACACATGGTTTCCTGGGTAGGTCCTCATGATTAGAAAAACTACGTGCCCTAGTCATGGGCCCCTTTTAATGGGGTTTCAAAGTTTATCCTAGGTGGTTTCATGGTTTTTCAAACCATGCACTAGCCGTTCAAACCCCCGCTATTTGGGTTATCTCGATTTCCACTAAGAGGGTGCATAGTTTGGGAAAATTGTGCACCAATCATGAATAGCCTAGAAACTTTCCAAATTTCCCAAATTTACACTAAAAACATTCATGAATGAAACACAATAAAATAATTTTTAAAATACAGGTTTTTGAATACCTAAAAATAGTAATAGGATGTTACAACCTTACCACCATCGAAACTTTCCACCCAAAAATTCCTATTAAGTATCTTCCATGCCAAAAAGATGAGGCCACTGCTATCTCATTAGTGACTCCCTCTCCCACATCTCATGAGAATCATAATAGTTTTTTCATAGCACTTGAATAAAAGGTATCATCCTCCCACAAAGTATCTTGGTTTCAAAATTAACTATCCTGAATGGAAATTCATTCATGTATAAATTAGGTTCATTATCAATAGCACTCCAACTTTGGATATGAGATGGATCAAGAAGATACTTTCATAGCTGAGATACATGGAACACTTTATGTGCCGATGTTAGATGTGGTGGAAGTAATAAATGGTAATCCACTTTCCCCATCATCTTAATAAACTAAAAAGGCCCCAAAAAGAGAGGAGAAAGCTTCCCTTTCCTCCAAATCCATCAATAAACCAACTGTGGTGAAACATTCAAGAACACCTAGTCACCAACTAAAAAGTACAATAGTCTACAATGATGCCCATCATAAGACATATACTGGCCCTATGTTTTCAATATTATCTGATATATCAACTAAATATTTTATGTCGTATCTTGAACTAAGCTCAATCCAACCAAAAAACTTTCACCAATATCAGACCAATATAATGGATATGATAAAGGATAGCCATAAAAGTCCTTAAAAGGAGTCATTCTAATCGTGTACTAGTAACTATTGTTATAAAAAAACTCAACTAGACCCAAATTATCATCCAAATCTCCACCAAAGTCAAGAACACAATCGCGGAGTATATCCTCAAGAATCTATATAGATTATTATGTATGGACATATAACTTTGGATGGTATGTCGTGTTAAAATGGAATTGAGATCCCAGTGCTTTCTAAAGGCCTCTACCAAAGAGAGAAGTGAACCAAGGATCCCTATTAGAGACTATAACAGATATAACTCCATGAAAATGAACAATCTATTTCACAGAGATATTTCCCAACTCCTCAACTTTGGTTGTATCATGAATGGGTATAAAGTGAGCTGATTTAGTCATTCGATTGATCAAAACTTATATATCATTCATCTTTATCTCGGTATAATGAAACCCAACCAAAAATTATATAGATATCCTATCCCACTTCCAAGTTGTCACTGGAAGAGGCTAAAGAAAACCTAAAGGTTTTTAGTGCTCATCCTTGACCTATTAGAACATATAACAATGAGAGAGAAAATTAACAATGCCTCCTCTCATACCTGGACACCATAATCTATTCTGTATTTCATAGAAAATCTTCATGGTTCCTAGATGCACAACCCACTTAAAATTATATAAATCCCACATCATATCTTTCCTTACCATTAATGGAATAAAAAAATGATTATGATAGCATAGAATTCCCTCTGTGGAGAATAACCATTCAATCATAGTCTCCCCACCATAAAGATAGTTTCTAATGCTAAAAAAACTCATAATAAAGTTGTTATTCTTGAAGAATCATCTTAATAATAGCATATGTAAACTGAACATTGGCCAAAGAAATCTCAATACCTGACCCCTAGACTCCAATATGAAACTATTCAAAGAGATCCATCAAGTTCCAATCTTCTAAATATTCCTTCACGAGCTGGGTTAGAAGTTTTCTACTTAAATCATCTCTGATGATATTCTCTTTCCCAAGGTATAGGTGATGTCAAAGTCAAAATATTTATGGTATCCCACCCAATTCCTTTAGAGGAGATTTAAATATTTTTTGGAGAAGATATAAATCAATATTTTTTTAGAATACACAGTAAACCTTTCTATGAAAAGGTAATTATTTCGACTCTTAAGTGCACGAATTACAGCTGTGTGTTCAATTTCATGGGTCGGATAATTCTTCTTGTGTGGCATAAGATGATAAAATCCATAACCAATGACATGATCACAGTAAACCTTTCTATGAAAAGGTAATTCTTCCAACTCTTAAGTGCATGAATTACAGTTGTGTGTTCAATGTCATGGGTCGGATAATTATTCTTGTGTAGCCTAAGATGGTAAGATCTATAACCAATGACATGATCACATTTCATAATAACGTAGCCCAAACCTAAACTAGATGCATCACAGAAGACCACATAGCCCTTCCTAGCCTCTGTAAGAGTTAATACCAGCACACTAGTAAAAAGATGTTTCGGATCCAAAAAAGAATTTTGAAATTTATCATCCCAGGAAAACTTTACTCCCTTCCAAGTTAGAGAAGTCATCATAAAATCCAACTTTGAGAATTCTTTGATGAACTGATGATAATACCCATCTAAACCCAAGAATATCTAAATCTCATAAACATTCCATAGTTTTTCTCATGTCATAACAGATTTCACCTTTTTCAGATCAACTAAAATACCATGTCCTCACACCACATGTCTCAACAACTTCACATCCCTAATCTAGAAATCTCATTTTGAAATTTTGGCATAAATTTTGTGATTTCTCAATAATTCTAGAACTTCTATCAGATGACACACATGATCGTCCTCAAATATAGAGTAAACAAGGATTTCATCCACAAATACTGCCATGAAGGTATCAAGATACTCATGAAAAATCATGTGTATTAAATACATAAAAATTGTATGATTATTGGTTAAACCAAATGGAATGAAAATTTAATCATAATGGTCATACCTACTCTAAAATTCAATTTTCTAAATGTTAGATTCTTTTATTCTCATCTGATGGTAACAAGATCGAAGATCAATATTCAAGAACCAATTCTCCTCCTTTCAACTATTTAAATAGATCATCAATATATGGAAATGGATACTTGTCCTTTACCATGACTCGATTGATTTTATAGTAATCAACACAAAGGTGAAGTGACTCATCATCTTTCTTAACAAAGAGAACCGGTTCTACCCAAGGTGACATACTCAGTTATATAAAGAATTTATATATAAGGTCATCCAAATGAGCCTTCAACTCTTTCTTTTCAACTGAATCCATGTGTTAGTAAGGAATATATGCTTGTTGAGTACCAGTCACAAAGTCAATAGAAAACTCTACCTCCCTTACTGATGAAAAACTAGAGAAGTAAGAAGGAAAAACATTGGGAAACTTGATGAAAACTAGAGGGAGATTACCTCTCAAATATTCCTACTCTAGATCAAAATAAAACACTGATATTAATTTTCCTAACTCTGGATAATAAGTTCTGGCTCTACTCGACCATGTTTCCAATTCTACTTGAATGATATGTCACACCCCATAGAGTGTAGTGAAAGAGACCTGTTGAAGATAAAAATAATTCTAGGATTTATTGGAAATGAGAAAATACATCCCGAATATGATGTTAATAGGTTTCATGTTGAGAACTAGAAAACTACAAGCAATCTTGATATCTAATAAATAGAAAAACCAAGTAAGGATATGGAGACTCTTCTCTCTCTTTGTTCCAAGGGGTGTAGTAATATACATCACATAAGATAAAATCTCTATATGAAGATTAAGCCGATTCAAAACACATGTTGAAATAAACAAATGAGATGCACCATTACCAAATAAAGTATTCACTAATGACGAAGCTATAGTGATGGTACCTCTCATGGTCATTGGACCCATATCCACTTCCTCTAGTGACTCTTCCACTCTATGAAGAAGCTTTGTTCTAGATTTTTGTGGTTGGAACCCCTTTTCTCAAGAATCATCTAATTGAACTATATTTTTAATAGGCATTGATGGTCTCGTGCCACTACATGGAGTGGAATAAACATGTAATAACTTCTACATGTGACTCAAGAATTTTTAGGAGCCACATATCTTAGGTGACTCTATGAAACCCCACTTATAATGACTAGGATTGACACAATAGTATCGAATAAAAGGTCTTATTCTAGTCACTATAGGAGGTTTAGAAAAACCTTACTATCAAGAACAACCATGAGAATAATCATTATTGCTCTTTCCTTTAAAGGAACTAGCATAAATTCCACTGGGAGAAAAAGAAACTCATATCAACCTTGACTTTCTAGATAGGTCCATTTTGACCCTCATTGCTATATCTAGAACATCAACATAAGAAGGTATCTACCGTAAGAAAACCTGAGAATGAATATCATATCAAAGTCCTAACTCAAACTAATGAGTCTTCATATTTTCATTCCATGTGATCTTAGGTGAAAACTGCATAAGCCTAGAAAAATGGTTTATATACTCGTTCACAATCTTGTCAACCTGCTTGAGTTTGAAAAACTCAATAGCCTTGGGAAACACCATCTAATATAGATAGAACTAGTCAGCAAAAAGAGATTTAAATTATTTCCACTCTAATACCTCATGCTTCTTTTCCATCACCATCATGTCTCACTATATCTTTCTAGGTCCCTCCAGTATCAAGGTGGCATAATTCACCTTTATTTCATTAGGTGTATCCAAGAACTCAAACAAATGATCAATCCTACTCAATCATTCCTTAATCTTTGGAGGATCGTTGGAGCCTTTGAATGATGGTGGATTCTGGTGAAGGAACTCTTGAGCATGATTCTATAAAACATCCCTCCATGGTTCCATAGCTGGAGCCTAAATGGGAACTGGTGGTGGTTTATGTCCAATATCTTGGACAATACGAACAATCACCTCAACCAAACTCTATTATAAAAGAAAATTCACTCACTAAGGTTCATCAGAAAATTTATCCTAGATCCAATTCACATGTATTCTTAGAGTCATGATGCTACAAAAAATCAGAAAAAAACATTAAATACATCATATTAACACTCAAATAGAGAAACAAGGGATATTAATCCCTATAAATAGACAAACATTATTTGGATTTCAATCTATCCAAATCAAAATTAGGGAAAATAGAACTAATACTCCAGACATTTTTTCCAAAACACACATGGTAACTTAAGGTTAATTATAGTGATATGTGGTCAGCCACTCAATTGAAACTTCCTTCTAAGTCCCGACCATATTACACAAATGCATACTAACATAAAAATAAGCTCAACTTGGAGATCTGATACCACTTTTTCATGAACCATCCCAGATACCCTGGTAACCTAATAAATAAGATGATCCTAACATAGCCCAAAGGGAATTCCTAGTCCCCATGGGTTGGTGACTGGCACCTGGCATGAAAAAATATGAAAGTGGTAATGAATTTTTTACAAACATAACGGAAGAAAGATAAACAATTTAGTATGCATATGAGAAAAGATCCACATTGAGAACTATACTAGAAGTAAAATAGGCATAAACAGCCCAAAAGTACAACCAAAAATCACTATAAAATAGGATAATTACCCAAATCACAATGGAAATGACTCTCCAATCCCAAGGATCAATAGTTTCTACCACCTCTAAGTGGCACCTTACCCATGATCAAACTTAGAAGAAGATAATCTATAAACACCCGAAGGCACGAGTAGGGTGTGAGCTATAATCCCAGTTGGGTCTCACCAATGATTCCATAATAATAAGTTAATATTTAATCAACCAAATAATACTTTAAAAATTAAATAAATAGGTATGGAATTTCAAAAGAATATTTAAAAAAAACATGATTTAAATTTCAAATAATGGAAATACTTTAACCAAATGTCTTAATAAACATTTTATATAAAATGGTTTATAAAAATTCACAAGACATGTGTAAAACAGTTTATAATAAACGATGGAATATATTTCAAATACAAAAAAGTGAGAAACAAGTTCATCTGTCAAAAGGTACGATAATTCTAGGTTATGGTAATTCCTCACACTAAAATAGTTATCATAGAAATATGTGTATACATGTATCTTTGTCACTGGTCAAATAGAAATCATCTCCATCCCATCAGGGATTTGACCTACTATATTTATGAAATGTTAGTGTTGTAAATATTTAATAGAGTGTTTTCTTAAATAAATCACTATCTACCTAGGCTTTCATGTTCTCTAATACAATCAATGATGGGAAATTTATTTTAAGACTGCCTAAAATACAATTCATCCCATTATCCCATTTCAAATATGCCAATTTCTCTTTAAAAAACAATACATGGGTTTGTAAATAAATAATTCCTTTTTCCATGATAAACCCAATGGGTTTTAATAAAAATATTTTAATATGTTTTTCTCAAATACCAATTTTAAATCAATTTCATCAAATCAATTTCACAATTTAAATTCCACAATTAAATTCCATGATTTAATTAAAACAATCTCCATCCAATTTTACAACACATACTAATTCAATAGAATTGAGGTATTTTCCCAATTTTATGCCCAATCCAATTTCAAGTCCTCAATTTAATAAAGTTTGTTTTTTAATGAACCAATTGAAATAAATTTTTTTGGAATCAATCAATGAAATTTAAATCAATCAATTAAATTTAAATCAATCAATTTTGGTTTAATAAAAATTGTCCATTATAACGGAACCACCTACTTTGGGATCGCGGTATCACGAAATAACAGGCCCAAATTGGGAAAATCTAATGAAGAAAATCAACAACATAGATCTAAGAATAAAACTTAGATCCAAGATCTAAAATAGAGGATCTTAAATCCTCTAAAAACACAGAGATCTAAAAAACCCTAGGGAGGAAAGATGAGAGAATGGGATAAAGATAACAGGAAGAGAAAACTTACTAGGAAGGGATCAAACACCATTCACCTTGCTTTGATTCACTTCTATAGGGGTTTATAGGGTCCAAAATCACCTCTTAGGGGCCTCCTTGGAAGAAGAAAATGTTATGGGGTCATACAAGCCCGTCGGGAAGTTAATAAGAGGGTTTTATGTTTTAGAAAATAATTTTTCGATTAAAAAATCTCATATGCATGGTTTATTGGGTAGGGACACATGGTTATATAAACCATTCACCCTAGTTGTGCATCCCTTTTAATGGGGTTGCACGATTTCTCCTAGGTAGGTGCACAGTTTTTCAAACTCTGCACTAGCCATGAAAACCCCTACTGTTTGGGAATCTATGATTTCCACTAAGAGGGTGCATGATTTGTGAAAAATGTGTGCCAACTGTAAATGTCCCAAAAAAATAAAAATTTTCCAAATTTCCACCTAAAACTTCCTTGAACAAAATCCAACTAAATAATGATTAAAAGAGGGGATTAGGAATACCTGAAAATAGTAACAGGATGTTATATCCCTTAACTCATGTGGCTCAAATATTTATTAATAATGGAGGTTAGGGTTACTTTGGTTGATAAAAACCTTCAATTAACAAAATGAAACATGTTTTTATCATTTATTTCTTAGTCTTTAAGTTTACTCAATTCTACATTTTTAGTGTTTACCATGGTAACTTGTATCTTTTTATTCACCTAGGTAATTTTACCTTTAAGAATAAAATTAAATAAGAATAATTATATAATTTATACATAATGATTCAAAATATTAAATACAATTAATTAAATAAAATTCATATGTGTGTGTAAAATTAATTTTATTACAAATTCATTTAATGTACAAAACAACATTTTAATCTTGATCGCATTAATTAATTTTAACCGTTTCCACTGATCATTATCAAAAAAAATTAATTTAACATTATTAAATAATATAAATTATTCTTATTCCAATTATGGATTATATTTTTTCAAATTCTATTCACATAAGTGGTATAATTTAATTTAAACTTAATCTTACAGGCGCAATGAGAAAGCATATTTTCAAAGCAGAAAATTACAAAAGATTACAAGTTTTGTATATCCAATTTCAATATGAAATTGATCCCAATGACCTAAATTGGATTAATAGATGTATAATATAATTAATTATACTTTAACACCAATTTAAAATATAATTAATGAAAATATATTTTTTAATTAAAATTTAGTATATTTGATTACTCATCAAAAATTGAAACCTTTCAAAAAAATACCAAAAATTCAATATAAGTTCATTTTGGTATTATAAATTAAAAAATAATGTTTATTTTTCATTTAAAATTAATAAAAGTTCTAAAAATTATTTTTAAAATAATTTCTCCATAAAAAGGTGATAAAAATTCTTTTTTGAAAAAAATACAGTTTTAAGCGTAAAATTAGATTTATTTTTATCTCATGTCTTGAAAAACATAGGATAACTGTTAAAATTTTGATTGAATATATAATATATAAATTTAATTAATACGATCCAAAAATAGTGATTTTTTTAATTTATTAATATAAAACACACTTTTACGCATTAAAATAGTTTTTCAGAAAAATATTTCCTTTTATTTTCATTTATAATTAATTAGTTACCAAATAATTCTTTATATATAAATTTTTAAACCATATTTTAATAATTTAGTTAATATTATAAATACCCATAATTATAATTTCTAGGTGGTAACTATCATATTAAATAATAATAATAATGTATTTTTTTTAAACTCAGTGTTGTGTGTAACACAAGATAAACTTAATATTGAGTGTAACATAATCCAAACTCTATGTTGCATATCATTTATGTTATCAAGCATAATTTTCTTATTTTAAAAACTTAGAGTGTTTCATACTCCCTATTTTTAATAAATTATGTCCTCAAAATTTTAATTCTATCTCTGTATTCAAAGGATAGACATTTTAAAATACTTTTGTTGTAAACCAACATCTTAAAAAGGGTTAATAAAACAGCCTCTTAAGAAGATGGAAAGGGAAGTAAAAATGTCTTTTGGAATAAAACATAACTAAGATTACAAATATTATAAAATATGTGGTAATTGAAGAAAAGTGTGAATAATTATAGAGATTTATTGAGTCTATTTATCATAAGAAAGTAAATGATCAATGGAAAGTTAAGGGCCTCAAAACCATAAATTTGTGTTGATCAAAAAGAACATTAGTTCAATAGAATTGAAGTTACTAGGATAAAAAAATTTGTTTCAATGTTCTTTTCCTATATTTGAGTAATTATCTTACCATTTATACTAAGATAATATGGAAATATACTTACTTTATGAGTATAGTTTCATCTTTTAATCAATTTACACCACAATATCATATTTTTCTCCAAACGGTTTGTATTTAGGATGAATTTCCCATGCCTTAAGCACTAAAAATAAGATTTTAAAGGATCATATAACTATAAAAGGGATAAAAATTTATTCCACCTATCTTTTGATAATAACTAAAAACAAAATAGTTTTCACGTGGTAAGATAATTTCCAAAATGAGTAAACCTTCATATGATGCATTAATCTTCAAAATTAAATAGTAATTCCTAGTGTTCAAAATAAATCATTCCTGAATAAACTCAAAATTAAAGGGTGTTTTAACCTAAATTTTTATCTCATTCCTTTCATCTTCCAATCCCAAAAATATAGTGGTATTTTTTTTTAATATCATTAATCACTTAGTCACCAAATCACTTTTCAATCTCGTGGTTATCTTTATGACTAAAATTATGTTCCCATAATTACCTAGATATCCAAGATCATATAAACCCTAAATATTATCATTACATTAAAACATAATCCCACTAAATGTAAATTAATACTTCACATTAAACTGAAGCTTTATACACTTCAACTAAATAAGTCTTCTTCTAAAGTTTCATTAATCAATTTAAGATCTCATCGATTAAACCCTCAAAGGGGTGTTTAACACTTTTAACTTAGGATAAACCATAATCTTATAGACCTAATATGGTATCAATAACTCTTAATATAAACTCAAATTATAAAATCTTGATCTCTATATTTATCTAATCTATCCTTTGATACCAACTATAACATCCCATAACCTGCACTCCTAGATCTAGTGCTAAAATCATAAACTTTACATTCCAGTATTTTGTGTTGATAATTATAACCCAATTATTTCCATCCAAACCTTACAAAATTCAAATGAAAAATTAGATCACTTAAATTATCTAGGAACTTTTAGGTTTATAGTTTTATATAATTAGGACAAAATCAAATATTAACAATACCTCCATATTGTCAAATTAGAATTTCTACCACTTAACCTAGCTTTTATTATTTCACATTAATTGATCATAATCATCCATATGAAATCCTTCAACATCATTCATTATAACCTAGGGGAAAGGAAACATAATAAATGTTATAACAAATTCCCATTAAGTGAAAATATAATCATTAAAAAATTAATGTCATCAGTGAGCATTAGAAGAGAATAAGGGTATGATGAAAAAATAAAAGTGCATGATTATAACATAATAATATTCATACCCATAAATACATTGATTATAAAACATAGAAACATAAAACAAGGCTTTAACATTGGAAATAGTCATAATAATCAATAATCATGAGCCATGTGATATCAATATTGATTAAATAAAACATCATAACCCATAGAAAGCATAGAAAAATGTGTTGGAATCTTGATACATCATCTTCATATAACACTTATAAAACCCTTACATAACCCATGAAATTGGAATAAGTATATGTTCAACTTCCAATATAATTATCTAGAGAATATAATCATTACCCAATTAATTGGAGTGGTATCTGGGAACACCCATAATTTAAGCTATAATGGTCTCACTCGGCACTATCTATTTTGCCCATCATATAATCTATAAAGGGATAACTCGACACTATCTGAGCTACCCCATCATATAAGTTATAACAGGCTCACCCAACACTATCTGGGACACCCCATCATATAATTAATGTTTAATAACCACAACATGAATAAAGTATAAAGAGCTTAGTAATCATCATAAAACTCATAAAAACCTAGTATTCCTTTCATAAATTGACTAACCCATGGAAAAGAAATGTGTTCCGTAAAAATATCTTTGAAATGTGATTAACCCATGTAAGTGAAATAGGTTTCATAATAATATCTTTGAAATAATATTATTCTATCTAGAGAAAGAATGTGGATTGTATCAATATAAAATATTCCTAGTATAGGATAAGTAACAATAAGGGTTTTTGACATTGATGAATTTAAATATCATTAAAAATATTTTTGAGGAAAATATCATTTCCATTTTGAAAATCACTTTTAAAACATAAAACATTTTAAAAATAATTTTTCATGAAAACCACTTTTAAAAAATAATAATTTCCAAAATATTAGGAAAAAAATTATTTTAAAAAATATTCTTTTAAACATATAAAAGAATATTTAAAGAAATTATAGCCATGATAGTGGGTAATTTCATAAATTTAATACTAAATAATTTATTTTGAATGGTAAAAAGGTTAGAAAAGTGCCTTGTTCGAAAAGAAATAATAATATTTATTTGAAAAAAAAATATTTAAAAGAAAAAATGGGTAAATTTCCTTTAATAAATCATTTTAAATTTTTTTTAAATTAAAAAAATATTCAAAAACATGGTTTTGGAAGAAAATAGATTTTTGACCAAAGAAAGAAATGAAGTTGGATTTTCTTAAAAACATTTTCTCAATTATTTTAAGTAAAAAAGAATGGAAATAGTAAAATTACTTTAAAATGTTATTAATAAGTCGAGTATAATAAAATTACTGAGTTTCTTGAAATATTTATCATTTTATTTATCATCAGATAGATAATCATAAACAATCCGGATAAATGATGAGATTGTAATGTAAAATATTTACCACTTTGGTAGCATTGAATAATAAGACCAATGAAATAATATAATTAAATTAAACTTATAATATCATGAAAATGAGTATATTCATGATATGACATGTAAATTAGGAATTATATACACCTCATAAAAGAAGATAAGTGTATAACATAACATGCATCTCAAAGAAGTCAAATTGAGACAAAAATCCCTTACCTCTTAGATAACTTTGAAACTATAAACCCCCATGAAATAGAGATGCTAAAATGGAAATTTAAATCCAAAAAAATTAATTATAATAATAATAAAATACATTCGTGGTAAGTATATACACCACACAATAAAAATAAGTGGTGAATATGACATGTATCTCACAGAAATAAAAGTGAGAGGTGAAAACCCTTATATCATGCTTACTTTTAGTTAAACAAGAATTAAAACATGGTATGGTGGTTTTTAAACATGTTAATAACTTATTTAATAACCATATTAATATTTATAATATCATATATGATCATTTTATTATATATTATCACTCGTTCATTAATAATCTTTTATTATTTTCATTGTTTTGGGTGTTAATTGCCATGTTTTTTCATTTGTGCTTTGTTATGAATGTTTTAGTTCCTATGAAAATAATATAGTTATATCATCTCTGAAATAATAATAATTATGAAATAATTATCATATTTATACATCATTTATACCTTTAAAACTAATCATGAAATATGGTTATGAAAAATGAATTAATGTTACGATCATAGAGATAATAGGTCATACGTATGCATGAGTAAAGTTTACATTTTTCAATGATCATTATGGAAAGAAGGTAAGTAATATTTTATATTCCTAGAATTATAATTATATAATTAATATAATATTATTTAATTATATATACTTATATATATCATTATTTTTGTGTGATCAAAAAAAGAACATCACATCACTTCGTGAAGGTGTTTGTTCACACGAACACGAACGACATTATCACTTTTTAAGTGAGTGAAAAGGTAAGAGAGAAAATTATATATTATATTTAAAGAATGATAAATATGTAATTAATATCATAATTATGTCATTTATTTCACATATATTCATTATCACCACCCTTGTTACTTTCCATGTAACATGTTATTGAAAAATGAATCACATCGCTTCGCGAGGTGGTAGTCCTCCATACACATGAGCTATGTTATTGTATCCTATACAGAATGGAAAGTAAAAAAAATTATATATGATATATTTAAACTATATTTATAATTATGTTATACATATCATATATATAATTTATATCCATCATCATACCCGACTGTGAGAGGTGGTAATGGAAAAAGGAATGACATTTGTTCATGAGTAAGTACTCCACATTACACATGAATGATGATTTCATAACCAATTTTATGGAAGTGGAGATATTTATAGGTAATTTTGTAATTATAATAACATCCTAGTATATTTACAATACTGAGATTATTATATGATAATATTTTAGTAATAATTGAATTAGTTGGATAAAGAAATAAAATAAAGATGCTCATTGAATAACATTACCTCTTCTTTGGGTATACTCCTTAGGTTTGCACTAAATCATTCCTAGGTTAGATTTATACTCAAAATAAGACTTAAAGGATGAGTTTAGGTAATTTGGGAAGTTATTTTGTTTGTTATTTTCTGATACAAATTTCTTAAGCGGTGTGAAGAAGGGGACTGAGTTCCCTTATATAGTTGAGGAGGAGGGGCATTTTTGTAAATACCTAAAAGTATTCACTATTTGGAGGTGTCCCTTACCTCATGTGGATCAAAAATTTATAAATAATATATTTTAGGGTTTATTTGGTCTATAAATACCTCCAAAACATAAAAATAAATATATTTTTATCATGTTATTCCTTAGTCTTTAAGTTCACTCAATTTTACCCTTTTAGTTTTTACCATGGTGGCTTGAATCTTTTTATTTACCTAGGTAATTTATCCTTTAAGACTAAAATTAAATAAGAAATATTAGATAATTTATACCTAATTATTATAAATATTAAATCAAATTTTTAAATTAAAATCATATGTGTATGTAAAATTAATTTTATTACAAATTCATCTAATGCGCAAAACCCCATTTTAACATTAATCGTGTAAATTAATTTTAACTGTTTTCACTAATAACTATGGTCAAAAAATAATTTAATTTCATTTTAAAATATAAATTATTATTATTATTCTAATTATGAAATCATTTTTTCTAAATTCTATCCACATAATTGGTATAATTTAATTTAAATTAGTCATGTGGGTGCAATGAGAAAGTGGGTTTTTAAAGAAAAAGGGTTCAACCATTTACAAAGTTTTTATATACATTTTCAGTATAAAATTTATTATAATGAAATAAATTAGATTAATAAATTTATAATTAAACTAATTATAATTTAACACCAATTTAAAATATAATTTAATGAAAATATATTTTTCAATTAAAATTCAGTATTTTCATTATTCATCAAAAATTGAGACTTTTAAAAAAACTAAAAATTCACCCTAAGATAATTTTGGTATTAAAATTTAAAAAATAAAGTTTATTTGGTCAATTAAATTTTAAATAATTTCCAAAAAAAATTAAAATAAGTGTGTCATAAAAAAGCGACATAATAGTTTTTTTTTGAAAAAATACAGTTTTAAGCATAAAATTAGATTTTTTTTATCTCTTATCTAGAAAACATTTAGGATGAATATTAAAAATTATATTGAATATATAATATTATAATTTAATTAATATAATCCAATAAGATTTATTTTTTTAACTTATTGGTATAAGACACACTAGTGCACATTAAAATGGTTTTTTAGAAAAAGGGTTCCATTTATTTTAATTTCTAATTAATTGGTAACCAAAGAATTCATTATATATACATGTTAAAACCATATTTTCATAATTTAGTTAATCATTTTAATACCCTCCATTCCTATGGCTAGCTAATAATTATCATATTAAATAATATTATTATTATTATTATTATTATTAATATGTTTTATTTAAACTCAGTGTTGCATGTAACGCAAGATAAACTCGGTATTTCATGTAACGCAATCCAAACTCATTTTTTCATTTCATTAATGATATATTACATAATTTTATTCTTTTAAAAACTTTTGGTGTTACAAGGAATCTCTATTTAGATCCTCATAAATTGTAAGTAAGAAGAGGAATCCTATAGGGGGTTAGGGGGTCCTCGGTGATAACTAATCTCATGGGTAAACACATCCCATAACCCCATATCAAACATCACATGGCCTAATGGGAAAAAAGGTAACATCTAAAAAGGTATAATTCCTAAATTAATATCCATATAACGTTGGTCTAGGGATATTTCACACATAAAATATCATATCAAGTTCTCTCTCTACATTGGTCTGAACACCCGACCAATTTATCTCTTTAAGTCCCATATCAGTCATGCTAACGAGGGACTGTCCTAGGATACAGCAACCAGAAACCTTGGATATCCTATTCCAAATCCAAAAACCATTTATATGAACATAAGGTGGATTCCATCCTAGGTCTCACTTCCATTATATAATATAATTCAATTACTAGAGGAAGAACCTCTCCATTATACATCACTCATCCCAAAACATATTTTAGGAGTCCTCAAATCACATCAAGGGTTCCACTATTCCAATATATGTGGAAAATTTATAAAAAAATACTAATCATGTGTATAAATCTAACTCTAAGTCATAAAAACATGAAAAATTCTAAAAAGGGTATAAATGGAGAATTACACAATGTGTATACCCAAGTACATGGAGTATATCTCAAAGGCCCACTTGGGTGTGTACTTCAGCCAGACTTGGCATGTAAAACCCAATTACACAGTCTGTAAAACATTTTAATGTTATGTACTCTACATGTGATACTTACCCATTTACCTCACATAGACTTTAAATGTGTTATTTTCTAGTATTTCACTTCTATATGGTGTGTATCCCACATGGGGTATGGTAATATACCCTACATAGCCAAGTTCCCCTACACAGGTTGTCTAGCCATATACACAGCCACACACTGAGTAAAACTACATGACATGTACTCTAAGTAAAATTCATGTAGTTATAAAAATTCAACTTCCTTGAAAATAAAGAGTACACAACATGTGCTCATAGAACCGCAGATCGTGCAATCGGGATTTTTTTAACGAGAACCCCTATAATCTGCATGGTACACCCATTTTTTCTTGTTTAAGTATATTGATCCACTAGGGGTCTATAGTAGTCCTAATAAGTCTATAATACTATAAATTGGTAAATATATGTGAATTTATGGAAAAAACTTAAAAACAACCTACCATTGAGTGGAATATTCCGAAGATTTATACTAATCCATGTTCCACCATTATCGCATGACGATTAGGCCCCTCTTGAGCTCTGCGGTGCAACCTCTATTCCTCCCCCCAACCACTCTATATCTCCCTATATATTTTCTCTTTTGGTCACACAAGTATAACATGGGGTTCACCCAAGAAGCTAGGGGAGGATAAGAATGAAAAGGGGGAAAATAAAAGAAAGAAAAAAAGAAAACGAGCTCGACCTTGGCGCCCGAAATGATTTTATACCTCTCACCTAGGAAACCCCTCCACCCCATTATGCACTCAAAGGTGGAGAATTAATCTCTATCCATTACTCTATTTAAAACATATCACCAAGTGAATTGGCACAAATAAATTAACATTTGATTAATTAATTATTATTTATTATTTATTGTGTGAAAATTCAAACAGATCATAATTCCACGAAAATAATATTCAAGGATAAACACCCTATTCTAGGACTAAAAAAGTGGTCAAAAAATTATCTGAGATCATATTATAGGAGAAAAGGACCATTTTACCCTTTATGAGAATCCAAAAGTAAAAATTCAAATTTCTTCTTAATTTCATAGTCTATAATAACACAAATATTTACACTATAGATTATGATTATTCTTCTTCATGAGATTAAGGTTTATATTTTACAGTGTTTTCAGCATGTTATGAGCACCCTTCATTGTTTCCCTCCATCGAATTTTATCTCATTGTTGTTTCAACAGCTTTGACTTCTTCCACATATTTCTCTTCTTATCCATATAATAATTATATCCCTATATTATAGATCATTGGTATATTAATTATAAGGGAATTTAAGTTAAAAATAATTTTATTAAGGTGTTTGGTCATTTATCTATGTTCTTTAAGTTATTCTTCATTGTCATCTAACCACTTATCCATCACATCAATGTATTTTGTGACCAATTCTATTATTTTTCCTACTGATTTTTTTCTCTTTAGGTTTCTAAAATTAATGGTATTCATGATTTTATTTCTTATAATATGATCCTCCATTATAATCATGCTAGTATAGATCTCTTGTATAGCCTTGGTAATAGGTTTTGTTCCACTATTGGGGCTAGAAAATTAGGTTCCACCCACATATTATACTCCTCTTAATATTCGATGTACTCTAGTGAAAGTATGGAATGGTAATAATTTAACATGTATTACATTCTATGAAACACCATAAAATACCAATCATGTAAAATAGAAAAATAAAAAAAATGTAAAATGAAATAAAAAACAAAGACCTAAATAAAAATTAGTGAAAAAATGGGACAAGAAAACTTTTTAACCTATGCAATCTTTCTTGATCTATTTGCTATGATCTAATAATCCTTGAAAATCATGAAAAATTTTGGCACACCCATGCAATGTCATTACTTATGCATGAGGTAGCCGAATTGGAAATTTATATTTTACCAAACCACGCTATCTGAAAAGGTGTAGAATAGTGGAAGTATGAGGTTGATCCCATAGAAAGAAGGAAAATGCAGTGAAAAACTTATCCAAATGTTGGGTAATCCCAATTATAATTGAATTATTTAAACTAAATTAATGATTAAAATTAAATAAAAAATTATGATGGAAAAGAATAAGAGAGATAAATTGGTTTCCATGGGTGGTTTTACTAAATAAAAATTATGATTGTAATTATAAAATAATTATATCCATTAGTTGTGAAATCAATCAATTTTATTGATATGAAAAATGGTCAACCTCTATCAATCAACCCTATCATCTCAATTCTTCATAGTTTGGAGAATCAAGAAAACTAAAGAATATTATAATTAGGTTTATAAAATATAAGAATAATCCAATTCAATTATAATTAATTAATTATCCCAATCATGTAGGATTTCATTCAAAATTTATGGATTTTCTGAAATTAATCAATGATAATTAAAATAAAAATTTAGGCACAACATGATACTATTGAATAAAATTATCTTGAAAATGAATAAATATTTATAACTAATTAATATGCACCCACTTCAACTAATTTCTCTCTCCCTTATGGATTTATCCAATCATCACTGGGTGATCATCGACAATGAATAAACTATAACCCATAAAGGAGATAATAGAAGAAAGAGAGTGAAGAGAAAAGGATAGAATTAAATTAAAAAACATCCAATGTTATATCAAAATAAGAAAAAGAAAAATCAGAAATAAAAAACCTAACTATATTGAATAGTCTCTGAGTAGGAACCCTAGTGGTAGACTCCCAATGATCAAACTCCTTACACTAAGATGTGACATCACAAACCCAACTCACTCAAAACTAACCAAACCTGGTTGGCCACATTACCTTAAGCACTCCTCCATGTACCCCAGAGGTTATCGACTAGTGGTGATGGTCCATGGTGTAATATTGGGGAGACTATAACCACGTAATCATAGTGTAACATAGTGGTATAATCATATAAATCAATAGTGAAATCATAAATGGTAACTGAAAAGTGAAAGAGTAATCATCCCTCATATAAATATCTAAGTAATCACACCAATAAATGTTACATAAAAAAAATTGATCATGGAATACTATAAAAAAATGGAAATATATGGGGTTTAGGGGAATAGGCATATACAAAAATTGAAAAAAAACAAGGATATCTCTAATTTTATCTCCATCATGGGGTTGGTCCTATTCCATTTTATGCCATTTTAGCAAGGTAATAAAGCATCCTTGGAAATTCTCTTTCCCTTATCCCTTCCTACATCCATGAAGTCTATCCAGGTACCCAATAGTGTCCCAAATAGGGTGTGAGATATACTTAGTAGGCCACCACTAACAGTGTCTAATTCTATCCATTGTATGAATATATAACAAACAATTGAAGGTAATAGTAAAATCTATAAATGAAATGCGGTAAATAAATAAATCACATAGGTTTAGGTTCCCCTTGAATGTCTTTCCTATGCTACCTACTTCATCCCAAGCTGGAATATCTCTAAATAAAAAATATGTCATGATTTAATTATAATAAATTATATGGATCTAGATCATAGCCCAAGCATCCCCTGTGAATCATATCTAAGCTAGATATTTATGATAAGGTGGTCATAAAAATGTAAGGATCCTAATAAATCCATGATTGTTCTTTTTATTGGTAGACACATCATAAAATTAATTCATTATGATTGAAAAGAAACCTAATCCTATCCTTGGCATTCCAAATTTATAACCTAGGTATTTCTCTAGGCATAACATGAACTCATCACCTTATAATCCTATCCTAGTCATTACTCATAGGAACCATGGTATCACTCTAGGTGAGGCATAAATTCATCACCCTATGATTCCTTCCTTGGAAATCTATAAAGTAATACCTATTGTCACTCGTGGCATATATCATAATCAGCCCTCTGATACTATCCTTGGCAGTCCTCATAGGGATTCCAAGTATCACTTGGGCATATATAACGATCTTCCCTCTAATTTTTTCATTGTTAGTCCACATAGGGAGTCCAAGTATCACTCAATCATATACAATCTAGATAACAAGTGAGTTTTTACATAGAATTCATATGATAACCCATGTTTCACCCAAGGTTCATGATAAATTCATTTAAATATCATTTAATTCGATAATACTAATGAGTCTATTTATGGTGTTCTAAGTTGGAACCCATCTTTCACCCTCAGCATGGCAATATAAATGGCCATGGGCCCAAAAGACTAATCATACCATTTAACTTCACATTTAATTCTATTGTCCATCACATTTATATAATAATTTTACTCACCTCAGAAGGGGATGAAAATTATAGACTATGCTTAAAAGGCATAGCATCCCATGAATTATCTCATTCATATCAATTGTAAATTTTTATTTTAAAGAACATCTCAAGACTAAGAGAGAAGGGAAAATATCCAAAGGCATAAGGAAATGGTCTCCCATTCCATATTTCATTAAATTCAATTTACATTTTAATCAATTCATTTAAAATCATGAAAATAAGGGTTAAATAACACACTTTAAAAGGATAAATAAATTCTTAGGCTGCCCATAGTAGTTTTATTCAATTTAACAACACACCCTAGGGGTGGTTCAATTCAAGGTCGTTAACTTCCAATGACACATAAATGGGTCTTGTGGGACATATAATTTAATCATATTCATTTTATTTTAGAAAAATTCCATTTAACAAATGATGCTTGAAAAATCTGGTTCATAGAACAATAGTGTGATATATAAACACCAAGACTTTAAGGTAAAATAATGAGACCACCTACCTTAGCTTGGTAGTTGACTTCTCATCCATTGTTAGCCTCTAATATAAGATATAATATAATAAATCAAGTAAATAGAAAAATTACCTAAAAATAGGCTATTTCATCTCTCACCAAGATAACTTCATTAAAAATAAGATAAACAACTAAAGGCATAATAGGAATGGAGATCTTACCAATGGATACTCAACATGATAGAAGGTGGTCCAAACTAAGTCTGGACAGAAGAGAGTACTCAAATCCTAGTAGGATTCCATGGTGAGCTCTGAGGGATGAGGGGGCTATTTTGAATGGGAGATAAAATAAAAGGAGAGAGGGTTTAAATAATAATGGAGGGAAAATATCATCATTTCACACTTTTTAAAGGGTCGCACAGTTTTCCAAACCGTGCACCTAGCACTTTCTCAAGACACCCCTTGCACAAGCTAGGTATACAATTTTACTAACCATTCACAACCCATTCAAAACCCATCTGTTAAGAGTTATACTACACTCGCACGACTATGTGTCATGTCATTTATAGTTATTCCAAATAGTGTGTCCCCAAATAGTAAACTATACCACCCCGCATATTTTAATCAAACCATGTGTACTAGGAGGCACAATTTCTACTAACCATGTGGCCACTCGCTTCCTCCAAAAGTCTGAGCTCTGAGCTCTTTACAACCCCCAGACACCCCAAAAACTCCCATGATCTCATTATACGCTTACTTTGAGATAAATTAAAATAATTAAACATAAAATAAAAGGTTCCATACCTCCATGAAAATGTGGGTTCTTACAATCTCCCCCCCCCCACACCCCAAACCCCCCACCCCAGCCCCCACCCTAAAGTAACTCATCCTTGAGTTTCCCTTCTAAGGGTGGTAAATTGTCATCTGATAATAACTCCAACCACTAGGCATGTACATTGTCCTACCACTCCCAAGTCTCATACTGTACATGTTTTTGCTTCCATAAAAACCATACCAAAGGAACTGAACAACCTCGGAGAACCTTCATGCCCCGATCAATAATATTAAAGGATGCATCAACCTCCAATTAAACCTCCTCAGGGTAAAGAATATGAGATGGATCTGAATGATAGTAGTGAAGTTGAGATACATGGAAGACATTGTGTATGGACTAATACCTATGAGGTCACTAAAACCGATAAGTTACTGGTATGAATCACTCTAAAAACTCAAAGGTATCAATGTAACAAGGTAATATATTCCCTTTTCTCTAATCCAATTGTTCATCAATATAGATAAAACACATAAGAAAACCTGACACCCCGCTTTGAACTCTAGTGGTCGATGGTGATGATCGATATATGAATTGTGACTAGACTAATCTATATAAATTCTCTTCCTAATAAGATGAACCTACACTAAAGTATCCTAAACAATACAAGGACCCAATAGTGCTTCCTCTCCTTCTGCTAACCAGCATAGGGGTGAACAGCATGACCTACCATATAGGACCACATAGAAATCCATATATATGGTCTCCTAGAAGATATTATTGTAATGGAACTCAACGATAGGTAATTGTTTATTCCAATAACCTCTGAAATAAAGTATTCATGTTTGTATAATTTCCTCTAAAACCTATATCATGTTCTTGTATTGATCATCGATCTATGGGTGGTAGGTTGTACTTAGTAGTACCTGTGAACTCAGTGCCTTATGAAACCCCTTCTAGAACTGCTACATGAAGTGAGCATCTATGTATGATATGACTGAATGTGTAACTCCATAGATTCATATGATCTCATAAATTTAGATCCTCCCAATCTCCTCCAATGAAAAGGAACCCTAAATAGGAAATAAATGTGATACCTTTTTCAATACTTCTACAATCACCCATACGGCATCGCTGCCTCGAGGTGATCTAGGAAATCCCATCATGAAATATTTGGTGGAATCATCCCACTTACACTCAAGAATAGGTAATGGATATAAAATACCCATTGGTCACTAGTGTTCTATATTTTCCTATTGATAGGTGGAACACCGAGTAACAAACCCAACTATCTCCCTTTTCATCCTTATCCACCATAATTAGCAGCATAAGTCACAATACATCTTGGTAAAATCAAAAAAAAAAGATCATATAGAGGCATGATAATCTCACATAAACTCTTCTTGAATGGATTTAGTAACCCATGTGTTTCCATGAATGCGCAAGATCTCATTCTAAGCAACGACCTGACCAGGAGGCAGGTCATCACCTACAATGCTCTCTTGCAGGACCAAGCCCTCAGAATATGATAGTTGCCATGTGTTCACTCTCCCCATAAGTGAATATTTCACTGATATAAATGAAATTATTGACTATCTATAATAGTCCTAAACATCTAAATGTATCTTAAAAAATAAATCCACAATCTTCCACTCGCAACTACCCTCCTAAACTTCCTATGACTGAGTTCTTCTCAGAGCATCGGAAACTAAATTTCCATTTCTAGGCATATAGGCAAGATCAAAGTCGAAGGAATAAAATTATTAAACCCACCTCCATTTATTAAGATTCAAATCACACTGTGTAAATATGCACTTGAGGATTTTGTGGTTCATATAAACCAAAAAACTCTCTCTTGGTAAATAATGTATCCAACAACTCAAGGCGTGAACAATAAAAACTAAATCAAGTGTATATTTACATAATGTGATTTGAATCTCAAGAAATGAATGTGGGTGGTAAGGGATTGGGGGGATGAGGTGAAGGTTGTGGGGTCAAGTCCTCAAGCCTTCATGTTTACTAAATTTTCTCTATATCATCGTGTTCCACACTTGTAGTTATACCCAACCTTTGATAAAATCTAACTCAAGATCATGACTCGGGTAGTTTCTCTTGTGTGGTCTCAACTAAAGAGACCCATAGGCCATGAATTTATCCTCCTACATCAAAATTGATTCTATCTTAATGCCTAATGCATCACAATATACCATATATATACTTCCTAGCTCTGGTAGAATCATGATTGGTGTTGAATTCAGTCTCCCTTTTAGCTCTCAAAAGGTTGTCTCATAGGTTTCTGACCATATAAACTTCACACCCTTCTTATCCATACCCGTAATAGTTTTCTCCAGGTTTAAAAAGTCATGAATACAGTTATTTTAATAATAATATTTCCCCAAAAAAAATTTATATAAAATATGTTCTTTGGATGCTCCCAAAAAACTACATCTCTCACCTTCTCTGGGTCAACTAATACTCTTATATCTGAGATAGTGTGACCAGAGAAGTGAACCTTATCCATCCAAAAGTCAAAATTTATGAGATTATTGATGCACCCAATTTGTGTATACATTTTCATACACTTTATTAACAAATTAAAACAATTTTTCACCAAATACCTACTTCTTAGAGGAAAAAAACTTTGATTTTGGTGACCTTGTCTATTTTCAGGAGTTTTATATCCAAATACACAAATAAAGGGAAATCTGCGAAAATTTTGCAACTACATGGCATGTAATTTTATACACGCCGTGTACATACAGACAGGGACACAGATCAAAGGAGGTAGTACATGCCCAAGTCACCAGCCAGAGACTACACGCCATTTGTGGCGGCGTTACACGCCGTGTACGACATTCTAGAAGTGGTTGGTGTCCAAGAAGAGTCTACACGCCCATGTGGCCGCTAAAGGTGACACGTCGTGTTCCATTTTTTCATGTCATGCCTGCTATTATAGAAGTGGTTGGTGGATAGATTTTGATAATACACACCGTTTATGGTGGTGCTACACATCGTGTACACTCACCTACCAGGAGGCGTCGTGTTCAAAGTCAAAGACGGCGTGGTAGGCCGCCTAACAGCGGAGAAAAGGAAGCCAAAAGAACGTTAAAGAAAGTACATGGCGTGTACTTTCTATACATGATGTGTACTTTTTTTTCTATAAATAGAGGCCTTGTCCTCCAGACCAAAGGCAGCCAGAACACTTGAAGAAGGGGGAACTTCTACTGCCATACTCCTGAGCCACCATTGTACCACTACTCCGTCATTCCACCTTCCGACACCTCTCCTTGTAGCTTACTCAATGATCTCATCAGGTATCGAAGGTGTTATTTTCATTATATCATATATGTGTAACTGAACACCCAGTGTGTTGGGGTTGTGGAGACTGGTGATTTGTAATTTGAATTAAGTTGATGTGAATGTGTTTGTTTTAATAATCTCTTCATATTTTTCTTAAATCACTTCATATTATCACATAAAATTTTGTACCATACCAAGGGAATGATATTCAGAGATTTAAAAGAAGAATAACGATGAATAATTTCATGACCATTGAAAGGATTCGTCAGCTCAAAATGGACTAATCCAAATAAAGATATGTTAAAAACTAACTACCAGACCAAGGAGTTAGTTACTTCAGCTCTTAATATTAAGTGATCCGGACCAAGGAAACTTAATTACAAATTGTAATCCAGAGTGTTGGATTATCATGAACAACACAGCATCATAAGGAATTCAATTTGATAATAAAATTATCACAAACCCATAACCCCAACGCATTCTTATTCTTATTTTCATCAAAACCAATTTTCCCGTCTTTTCTTTCATTCCAGCAATTACTTTGTTAAAAGAAACTTAAAAACTAATTGTTCTTTTTGTAACTAAAAACAACCCAACAAAATCGACTCTAAATTCAGCAGCCTTAACTAAAAGAAATATACAAACAAATTTGAAACAAGATAAGAGTAACCACTTAAAATTCTCTTTGGATCGACCTCTACTGGTGCTATACTTGTTAGGGTAATTATAATTTGAGACACTCATAACATAACTTCGGTGGAATGACTCGTCAAATTTTGGTGTTGTTTTCGGGTACCTTTAAAGTTATTTTATTCTTATTTTAATTCAATTTGTATTACATTTTAGTGAAAATAAAAAATAGAAATTCACAAAAATCTCTTTTCTAATCGTATTTTTTTATTATCCTTCTTTTTCCTCGTTTACGCTTGGTAGTTTGTTTTGTTTTGTGCAGGTCCGTAAGTGTATGAGCGACCACCTCACGCATTCCAATAACACTAAGTCATTATGGTTGTTCCCAACTGACCCAGATATTGAATGAACGTTCTTGAGGCGTCGACGAACACTCATGGCTGAACAAAATCAAAACAACCCCATGGCACGGAACAAGGAAGGCAATCTAACTGTTGTCCAAGGAGCTAGACAGCAGTTAGGTCCGGATGACAACCGGAACCAGCAAGCTCCTATTTCACCACCTTATGGCCCGCCATAACTCCAACAATTCCAACCAGATCAGATGCCATATTTCAACCAAGGTCAGGGGCCATACTACGCCCCTCAGGAACAACAGTACCTGCCGATTCTCCCTCCTCAATAGCCACCTCCACGTCGTACTCTCATGGAGTACAGCCTGCCATCGATCCACGGAGCTGATACGGGCATCGTTCATCCTCCGTTATAGGCCCAGCACTTCGAGATCAAGCCTTCTATCATAAATCTGATCCATAACATGGTACAATTCAACGACATGCCCAGTGAAGACCCGAACGCCCATCTCTCCAATTTTTTGGAGATCTGCGATACATTCAGGTACCATGGTGTTCCTGAGGACACCATTTGTCTTCTCCTGTTCCCTTTATCTCTAATAGACAAGGATAAATATTGGATCAAAGGGTTGCCGCAACAATCCATCCTCACCTGGGAGGAGTTTTCTTAGGCATTCCTGTCCAAATACTTCCCACCTTCGAAGACAGTAACCTTGCGGAATGAGATCCACAACTTCTAGCAGCATGACTCCGAGTCATTGTATAAATCCTAGGAACGTTTCAAAGAGATGTTATGTAAATGAACACACCACGGAATTCCACTATAGATGCAAGTCCAAACCTTCTATGGTGGACTAACAACGAATGCAAAGTCTGTGGTGGATGCAGCTTCTAGAGGAACGGTAATGCGAAAGTCCCCTTAAGAACTTTTTCGAACTACTGGAAGACATGTCCGCCAACATCTTCCAGTGGCATTCCGAATGGGGGACCCAAAAACGAGGTATGCATAGTATTGATGCTACTACCATGTTTGATTCCCAATTAGATGCAGTATCCAAAAATATAGATGCATTAAATCTCAAGGGTGCACCTCAAATTCATGCGGCGAACCATCCAGCATGCGGGGATTGTGGTAATAACCACATCTTGGGAGAATTCCTGGGACCTTCAGTCAACCCTTTGACGAGCGAAGTGAGCTATGTTTCTCAAAATAGAGGGTTATACCAGTATCAACAATACCAGAACCTGGCATGGCGAGATAACCAGAACACAGGGTGGGGGCAACAGCAGTAGAATCCTCCACCTCAGCGACCACCCAGCTATAGGCAGCCACCATATCATAACCCGTACTAGCGGCAGCAACATCCCCAACAGGGCCCTTACCAGTAAAAAGGGTATCAAAACCCTCTCCTGTAGCAGAAAAGGCAATAACCACCTCCACCACCTGCCCAGTCATCTCAGCAAGAGAACACATCAAGTTTAGAGGACCTGATGAATAAATTCATATCAACTGTTGAGACAAAATTCCAGAACCAGGAGGCTTCCATTCAAAGCCTCGAGAATCAAATTGGCCAGATAGCAAACCATATATCAGGGAGGCAGCCTGGTACACTACCGGGAAACACCAAGAAGAACCCAAGGGAGGATTCCAATGCTATCACCTTGCGGAGTGGAAAATCATTTCCACAAAAGGAACCAGCACAACAGTCTACTGCACCTCCTCTCCCTATTTAAAATGAAGGCCCAGTTTCAGAACCATATTCATCTGCACCACCATCACCGGAGGCTTCATAGAATAAAGAAAAGGAGGCCGTCAAACCATTCATGCCTGTATTACCTTTTCCAGAGAGGATGAAGCAAAGGAAGCTAGATCACCAGTTTGGAAAATTCATGGAAGTATTCAGGAAGCTGCACATCAATATCCCATTTGTGGAGGCCCTGACTCAAATTACCACATATGAAAAATTCATGAAGGAAATCCTCTCAAATAAAAGGAATATGGAGGATTTGGGCACCATAGCACTGACAAAGGAGTGCTCTGTGGTCGTACAACATTCCATTCCTCCAAAACTTCAGGATCTAGGTAGCTTTACTATCCCTTGTACAATTAGACCCTGTGAATTTGGAAAACCTATATGCGACTTAGAAGCCAGTGTCAACCTCATTACATTTGGATTTTTCCAAAATCTCAGACTCTATGATCTCAAGCCTACCCAAGTAGCCCTTCAACTTGCTGACAGATCCATTAAATATCCAAAAGGGCTACTGGAGGATGTGCTCGTGAAGGTAGGACGATTGATCCTCCCAGAAGATTTTATTATCCTAGACCTGGAGGAGGATCAGGAGGCACCTCTTATACTTGGAAGACCTTTCCTAGCCACAGGGAAATTCTTGATTGACGTGCATCATGGGGAATTGATTTTCCGAGTAGGGGACGAAAGAGTTTCCTACAATGATCTAAAGTCCATCAAACAAGCATCATTATCCGAACATGAGGGTTGTTATTCAGTGACTACCATGGATGAACAATTGAGCAGACAAGAAGATGATCTGGTATGTTCTTCCATTTCTGATTATTTGATTCTTCCAGACATACCCACTGATGAGGCACCAGAGGACCTGAAATTCATTGAAGGCCAGGGCGGACACTACTGGCAACGAGCTGTCATTACTGACATTCTAGAGAGGGTGGAATTGAAACCACTGGTACCTTTAGTTCTCAAGGCACCTAAGCTAGAGCTAAAGCCTCTCCCACCTTCCTTGAAGTATGGGTATTTGGGGGATCATTATACTTTTCCCATTATACTTAGTGCAGCACTATCACAGAAACAAGAGGATGCACTTTTTCAAGTTTTGAAGCGGAGAAAGTAGGAAATTGGATGGACTGTTGCAGATTTGAAGGGTATCAGCCCTACCATTTTCACCCACAAGGTGATACTCGAAGAAGGAGAAAAATCATCTAGACAACCCCAATGGCGTCTGAACCCTCCTATGAAGGAAGTCGTAAAGAAGGAGGTCATCAAGCTTTTAGATGCAGGCATCATTTACCCTATATCAGATAGCTCGTGGGTAAGTCCCCTGCAAGTGGTCCCTAAGAAGGGAGGGATCACTGTGGTATCAAATGATAAGAACGAGCTCATCCCCACATGCACAGTCACGGGATGGAGAGTCTATGTAGATTACAGGAAGCTGAATGACGCCACAAGGAAAGATCATTTTTTCCTGCCCTTCATGGGTCAGATGCAATAAAGGATAGATGGGCATGAATATTACTGTTTCCTTGATGGCTAATCTGGCTATAATCATATCTCCATTTCCCCAAAAGATCAGGAGAAGAGTAATTTCACTTTCCCATACGGAACATTTTCCTACCTTAGGATGTCTTTTGGAATGTGCAATGCTCCCGCCACATTCCAGCGATGCATGCTGGCCATTTTTTACGACATGGAGGAACAAATCCTGGAGGTCTTCATGGATGATTTTTTCCATTTATGGGAATTCATTCACCACCTATTTTCAGCACCTAGAACTTGTACTGGAGCGATGTGAAAACACTAACCTAGTTTTAAACTGGTAAAAGTGTCATTTTATGGTCCAAAGTGGCATAGTTCTGGGCCACAGAATTTCAGCAAAGGGTATAGAGGTGGATCCGGAAAAAATAGAATTCATTTCATGACTTCCCATTCCAACTTCTATTAGATCCATCCGCAGCTTCTTGGGACATGCAGGTTTTTACAGGCGGTTTGTCCGTGATTTCTTAAAGATAGCCTAGCCCCTCACCAATCTCCTGACAAAGGATGAAATTTTCGAATTCACTAAGGCATGCACCTCAGCTTTTGAGCATCTAAAGAAATGCCTGGTCGAAGCTCCAGTGATGATTTCCCCCAACTGGGAGGCACAATTTGAAGTGATGTGTGATGCCAGCGACTATGCGGTGGGAGCTGTCCTGGGTTAGCGGCTGGACCGAATCTTTTGACCCATCTACTATGCCAGTAGGACACTCCATGAGGCCTAACTGAACTACATCACTACATAGAAGGAGATGCTGGTAGTGGTATTCTCCTTTGAAAGGTTTCGTTCTTACCTTGTGCTGTCTAAAGTTATTGTTTATACTGACCATGCAGCACTTAAGTACCTGTTAAATAAGAAGGATGCAAATCCCCGATTGATCTGATGGGTCCTCCTCTTACAAGAATTTGATTTAGAGATCCGAGATAATAAGGGGAGTGAGAACATGGTTGCTGATCATTTATCCCGTCTGGAGATGCCGCACTTGGAGAAAGAGGAGGATCGAGAGATAAGGGAGGATTTTCCTGATGAGAATCTCTTTTCTATTATTGAGTCCCCTAGGCCCTGGTTTGCTGATATTGCTAACTATTTAGTTACAGGTGCCATCCATTCCGACCTCTCCTTCCAGCAGAAGAAAAGGTTCCTCTCTGATGTTAAGCGATACTTCTGGGAAGACCCACTCCTATTCTGATCCTGTGGAGATGGGGTGATCCGACGGTGCATCCCAGAGACAGAGGTCCAAGGGGTCCTAGAATTTTTTCATGCCTCACCTGTTGGAGGACAACATGGACTAGATCGTACCATAGCAAAGATTCTGAAATGTGGGTTTTTTTGTCCCACCATGCATAAAGATGTCCGAGCCTTCGTTGCCCGTTGTGATCCATGACAACGTACAGGTAATATGGAATGAAGATATGAGATTCCTCAGCACCCCATCCTGGAGGTTGAGATTTTTGATGTGTGGGGCATCGACTTCATGGGACCATTTCCCACTTTTTTCGAGCATACCTACATCCTCGACTGTGTCGATTACGTCTCTAAATAGGTGGAAGCCACTGCGATAGCCCACGACATAGCTAAGGTAGTTGTGACCTTTCTAAAAAAGAACATTTTTAGCAGGTTCGGCGTTCCTCGTGTGATAATCAGTGACAGAGGGACTCATTTTGACAACGCCTTAATGAAAAACATGCTGTCGAAATATGGGGTGAAGCATCACATGGGTACACCATACCATACCCAATCAAGTGGCTAGGTAGAGCTATCCAACCGTGAGATCAAACAAATTTTGGAGAAAATGGTGAATACCTCACAGAAGGACTGGTCCCAAAATCTTGACGATGCTTTGTGGGCCTATCACACCGCTTTTAAAACACCACTGGGGATGTCACCATTTTGTCTCGTCTATGGAAAACCATGACATCTGTCAGTGGAGATGGAACAAAAATCATATTGGGCCGTCAAAGCCCTAAATTTTGATCTGAAGGCGACCACAGAGAGACGTAAGTTCCAACTATCGGAACTCAATGAAATCAGAAGAGAAGCATACGAGAATGCTAAATTGTATTAGTAGAGGACAAAATCCATCCACGACTGGATGATTTCTCAAAAAATATTTCAACCTGGTGATCAGGTACTCTTCTTCAACTCTCTTCATCGCTTATTCCCAGGAAAACTCAAGTCGAGGTGGTTGGGACCGTTCCATGTCATTCGAGTATTCCCTCACGGAGCGGTGGAAATTGCTAAAGAGGATGGTCAACCGTTCAAGGTGAATAGCCAATGACTAAATATTTACCATCCCATGGAATATACAGTGGGAGCGATCTCCAACACACATCTCAGGTAAGTCAAGGTAAGAAGGTCAAGCCAACAACCTAAAACAAAGGTGCTTCCTGGGAGGAAACCCAAAGGTTACATGTCGTGTACCACTTGTATACAGGGCGTGTACTTATCTTTTTTAATCTTAATAGTATAAATCTATAGAATAACAAATAAATAACCAGGGATGATGTCGGTGCCGATGGTAAAGTCACTGGAGTTTATCCGAGCCGTCCCCGGTTTGAATCCTCCTGAACTACCTTCGGCACGGGGTTCCTCCTTTTATTACATGGTGTGTGTAGTAATTTATATAGTTATATATACTTTCTTATAAGAAAACCCATGATGGGGATGGACCGGTTGGTTAGGATCGTAAACCGGATCCAAAAGACCTAGGTTCGAATCCTGAAAACCGTCCCATTTCCATCATTTACTCTTTTAATAAAACCACACGGCGTGTATTTTGATAAACGTCATGTGTTCCATGTTTTTCCTTACTAATTTAAAAACGTTTTCTTATAAAATAAATTCATGAGGATGAAGTTGGAAAATTGGAAAAGTCTCGGCCCTGGATCCAAAAGACCTGGGTTCGAACTCGGCTAATCTCCCTACTTCATCCCCTTCTTATATAATTAAAAACCACATGTCGTGCTTTTCTTTATTATTGTGTGTATAGGCCATATAGAATATACATATATATATATATCATAAATATGGGAAGCATTACAACCTTCGCTCCAGTGGTTGAGGGCTTCCGTTCGGAACGGCCAATCATCGGTTCAAACCTCACCCCGACCACCGGACCAAAGGTTGTACTTCTCTTTTTACAATTTTTAAACACACGGTGTGTATTTTCCAACTACATTACGTGTATATTTTTATTTTCTTTTAATTCTGTATATACATATATATACCTATTTTACTTTTATTTTAATTAATTAATATTAATTATTATATAGTATATTTTGTTTTGTTTAATAAAAAAAATTGGGGATACACGGCGTGTAGTCCATACGTACACGCCATGTACCGCGGCTATATAATCCGCGGGCCATCCGGCTTGATCCCGTGTTGTGCGGCCTCCTCATTCCCCCCCCCCCCCCCTCTTCGTTTTCTTCCTTCAGAAGCTGAACGGCCTACCTCGCTCAGATCCATCGATTTGGGGCATTCCGGGTTATGATTTCTCTTGCATTGTGATCCTCAGTCCAGGTATGCCATTCTACACCCTATTTTTAAAGTTATTAGACACATTTAGGGTGATTTTCGGATCGTCCGAACGTTCGGCTTCCGCCAGTACACAACCACGAAATGAAGAACACACGTCGTGTACTTATGTACATGGCCACACACAAACTACTTCGAATTTTAAATATACACAGTGTGTATGTTTGGTACACACCGTTTACTTTTACCTATCGTGCCCGAGTACCCCTTTTCACGCGGCCTCACACGCCATTTTCGCATACATGGCATGTGTGTTCGGTACACACCGTGTATAAAATTTCCTTTGGCCCCTCCGTGTGTATCACAGATCACGGACTCTCACCCAATGTTCCCAAACACGGCGTGTGTGTTCTGTACACACCGTGTCTTGTATTTCTTTCGGTCGGCCCATGTCTCGCCACCACACAGCCATGTTCCTCGAGTCATGTACACGCCGTGTCTAAACAATACACAGCGTTTCCTTTCTTCTTAAAATGGATAAACACATGGTCGTGTCGTTTGTCATACATGACCACCTACACTTTGTGTGAACACGGCGTGTATGTTCGATACACGTCGTGTATCTTTACATAGTCTCCTCCCACTCTCTCGGTGTGTTTATCCAAAGAACACAGGATCCTCTACATTTTTCACTACACGCCATGTACTCTGGATATACACGCTGTGTACTTTTCTTTTAATATTTTCTCACATTTTCTTTGTTTTATTTCTTTTTCTTTTTATTTTGATTGGTTTTTCTTTCTTTTTCAGGATATGGTAGATAGCGATCCTTCTCGGGGGAAGCGGCCGGCCTCCGCCACTGAGGGCGAGAGGCCCATTTTTCGGAGGATTCGACTCCGACCTCCAATGCAGTCAGACCCAGACGCACTAGTCTACGAGATCCCTACATTGTTCATTATTCCACCACCGACTGCCTCAGTAGAGGTCGGGCTGAGCACGGTTGTACCTCCGCCTACTAGCACAGAGCCTCCGAGCACCTCCATTTATGCTCCACCAGTTGCCACTCTACCTTCTCCATCTTAATCAGCAGCTGGTCCCACATCTACCACTTTATCTACAGAGCCTTCACCTCCTATAGATCCAGCTCCTACTGCTACACCTGCACCTGGACCAGGACCTGCAGGTGTTCCTTACCCATGCATGGTATTCCCGGTCACCGATCTAGCACATGACAGGGTCTGACGCTTCTCTCGCCGGCCGATACCGTTGAGTGGACTCTACCTTGATAGCAGCATTCCGCAGAAACTTGGTATTTGGGAGGAATTGGAGGAGCTCCTCGGACACACTCCACTGCTCTCTATTTTCCAGGTTAGCACTCCTATCTTCCACAATTTATTTTTGGATTTCGTGGCATCTTTCGAGTTTGATGGAGCTGAGTATCGGGAGACACCTGGTGATGCAGTGGCTATGGTTCAATTCCGGCTGGGTGGCCGACGATTCTCACTCACCATGACCGAGTTTGGCTGAGGGTGCGGCTTATACCACCATCATATCACCCCACCCCCCGTTTCTACCTTTACCTGACCCGAGTGCTATGAGCTCGTTACCATGTGGCAGGAGATCTCTGGGCCTGACCACCAGTATTCCCCCACTTCCCAAAAGAGCACCCTTATCACCGAACCCATTTTTTGCTTCACCCACCAGTGATTTAGTGCCATCCTTTTCCCCTGCCATGAGGATATGGGGGTTGTGACCAGCCGTGACATGGAGCTTCTTACCTGTGTCATCCGACACGACTACCTGAACCTCCCCTATCTAGCCGCCTCCTATTTCCACTCTATGTTTACCGGACGTCAGGGCAACCTGAACGGTGAGTTTTATGCCACTCTCTTCACCCACCACCTTGGGGTTTTCGAGCCCTCCTTACCCCATGACCTATTAGGTTCTTCCCAGCGGATGGACTTTCTCATGCTCATTCGCATGGGATGGGTCCGGAAGTAGGGGGTGCCTACATCCTTGCCCAGGCTCGTCCCCAGCTACCCGCTGACCCTCCTGCCCCGGCTAATGCCCCTACTCCTCCTTCCCTACCCCCTCCAGCTTCTCCACCTCACCCACCTCCCACTGAACCCACTTCTTCTGGCCTTCCTTCTTATGTCCCACCACCAGCCCCACCTACCCCAGCACCCTCGGCTAATCTCACCTTTTCCGTCTACCTAGCCGTGATGGAGCAGCAGTTGGTTCGTCTCATCGGCCTCTAGGATAGTATTGGGGAGCATTTGGTTCGTCCAGATAGCCGACAGGACCGCATGGAGAAGTTTTTGGTCCTTATTGTTCAGCATTTGGGTATTCCTCCACCCCCGCCGCCTGCCTCGGTTCTTGGCCCTTCTGCTGCTGCTCCACTGCCATTCACGGCACTGGCCACGAATTCCGTTCTGCTATCTACTGTGGGCCCTGCTACTACTTATCCTGCTTCCACCACTACTACCAGTCTAGGGGGGCTGCTGAGCTTCCCTTACCGAGTCTAGTGCATGCCGCTCCTACGTCTCCAGCTTCCCATCCCGCCATCGGGTCTGCGCCTCCAGCTTCCATGGATCTCGAGCCGTCTCTTCCAGCCGATTCTGTATTGAATGATGCCTCTCTTGAGGTGACCTTATGACTGGTTTTGAGACATATGCTTTTCATTGTATATATATTTTTTGTGCTCTCTCATCCTTGTGTCTGCTTTGTATGCTTGCCTTGTTTTCTTTCTCCCACCATCACAGGTACCCTGACAAATTTTGGGCTGCTCTTTTCCACCACCTAACGTTTCTCTTCTCCTAGACACGAGGGGAGTATTCTTATTCCATTATTTTATTTTATTCCTTGATATTAATAATTTCGTTACTTCCCCTCGGTCTGGTCCACTATTGTGTCCCCACCATACCGAGTTCCTCTTTTTGGGCACTTGGTGGACCACGCGCACTCTTAAGTATGGGGGGCATCTCTCTCGACTGCTTTAGTATTTTCCCTTATCATCAATCTAGGGGAAATCATTGTTGGAAGATATATTTTTAAAATGTGAAGATACTTTGGTTAATTATATTTTTAAATAATAAAACTGAAGGTGAAAATTTTTTCAAAAATTTTCATGCTTATTTTGATTCTTAAGTGTTTTAAAATGATTGCTGATATAATTTAAATTACAACTTGTAATCTAAGGATAATTACATCGATTAGACTAATAAATTACTTGCAAGTCATGACCTGATTGTCTCTTATTTATTCTCATTCCTGAGAGGTATTATAAACCCTTTTGTCATATTATTTCTAATACCCTCTTTCTTGAGAGATTCATAGAATATACATAACTACCATAATTTTCAAGTTTTCTTTTCAAAACATGAATAATTTTTGAATTACATTAAAATTATTGAGGCATAAGATTGTTAACCCCTTTATCTTGATCCTATCCTTCAACTGATCTTCGTAAAGCCTTCAGAATCCATGAATATCCTTAATAAGAAGCCATATTACAAGCTTATTTCCCTTCTTACCCTAATTCTTTTGTGATTTTTCATGATTATTCATTTAAGCTTAAAAGAAGGGATTGGAAACACATGGCATCAATTTTTGAATTGTCAAGAAATTAAGTATGGGGGAGTACCTCTTGATCATTTGGGGAGAAAATAAAAGAGTTCCAAACCTCTATTTTGGAAATTCAGAAGGGTTCCCTTTGTGAAAAAAAGGGATACAAACAAAGGGACCTTATACACACTTGCTGGTCTGTGACTCCTACTCAGCTAAAGGCGATGGTGGTGATGAGGTCATTGATTAAGCTTGTTGAGGAAATTTTTTGCATTGAGTTTAATTTTGAATATCATCCATTGTTATTTAATAATTTATCCTCCTTTTTCAAGCCTCGGAATTATTTTTCACATATTTACCTACCAACCTTTAGCCACATAAACATGTGATCCTATTCGTAAATCCCTCATGATTTTTGTAAGTTAAATTTTCTAAAGTGGAGAACTAAGAATTCTTGCAAACTTATGGATAGAGTGTATATTTCTTTGATTGGGCAAAACTTTTTATTTAAAAATTCTCAAGTGTTGAGTTCATTATTGGTGAGGTAGATCATCAAGTGGTTTTCTTATTTTTGAAAGGTTGAAACATGTGTTTGAAGATGATGATAATAGTTAATTGAATTATATATGAGGCATGATTAGAATATCTTCAGAATTAAAACTGTTGTGTATTCTTTTTGGAATTTTCTCCTGTAAATTATTATTTACAATTATGATTAACTAAAGTCCTTCCTTTTAAAGTATAGACTCTGATAATTATATGTTGAGATTTTCTTGAGGGAAAGAAAAGGACTAAGTATGGGGGATTTTGATGCACCCAATTTTTGTATACATTTTTATACACTTTATTAACAAATTAAAACAATTTTTCACCAAATACCTACTTCTTAGAGGAAAAATACTTTGATTTTGGTGACCTTGTCTATTTTTAGGAGTTTTATATCCAAATACACAAATCAAGGGAAATCTTTGAAAAATTTTCAACTACACGGTGTGTACTTTTATACACGCCATGTACATACAGACAGGGACACGGATCAAAGGAGGGATTACATGCCCAATTCACCAGCCAGAGACTACACGCCATGTGTGGCGGTGTTACACGCCGTGTATGACATTCTAGAAGCAGTTGGTGGCTGGGAAGAGTCTACACGGCCATGTGGCCACTGAAGGCGACACACCGTGTTCCATTTCTACACGTCATGCCTGCTATTCTAGAAGTGGTTGGTGGCCAGATTGTGATAATACATGTCGTGTATGGCAGCGCTACAAGTCGTGTACACTCACCTACCAGGCGTCGTCGTGTTCAAAGTCAAAGACGGCGTGTTAGGCAGCCTAACAGCGGAGAAAAGGAATCCAAAAGCACGTTGACAAAAGTACACGGAGTGTACTTTCTATACACATCTTGTACTTTGTTTTTCTATAAATAGAGGCCTTGGCCTCCGGACCAAAGGGAGACAGAACACTTGAAGTAGGGGGAACTTTTACTGCCATACTCCTGATCCACCGTTGTACCACTACTTCGTCATTCCACCATCTGAAACCTCTCCTTGTAGCTTACTCAATGATCTTATCAGGTATCTAAGGTGTTATTTTCATTATATCATATATGTGTAACTAAACACCCAGTGTTTTGGGGTTGTGGAGAATGATGAGTTGTAATTTGAATTAAGTTGCTGTGAATTTGTTTGTTTTAATAATCTCTTCATATTTTTCTTAAATCACTTCATATTATCATTGAAAATTTTGTACCGGACCAAGGGCATAATATTAAAAGATTCAAAAGAAGAATAACGATGAATAATTTCATGACCATTGAAAGGATTCTTCGGCTCAAAATGGACTAAGCCAAATAAAGATCTGTTAAAAACTAACTACCGGACCAAGGAGTTGGTTACTTCAGCTCTTAATATTAAGTGATCCGGACCAAGGAAACTTAATTAAAAATTGTAATCTAGAGTGTTGGATTATCATGAACAACACAACCTCATAAGCAATTCAATTTGATAATCAACTTATCACAAAACCATAACCCCAACGCATTCTTATTCTTATTTTCATCAAAACCAATTTTCATGTCTTTTCTTTCATTCCATCAATTACTTTGTTAAAATAAACTTAAAAACCAATTTTTCTTTTTGTACCTAAAAACAACCCAACAAAATTGACTCTAAATTCAGCATCCATCACTAAAATAAATATACAAACAAAGTTGAAACAAGATAAGAGTAACCTCTTAAAATTCCCTGTGGATTGACTCCTACTGGTGCTATACTTATTAGGGTAATTATAATTTGAGACACCGATAACATAACTTCGGTGGAACGACTCGTCAATTATAATATAAATTATGCTCTCTCATTGTATTCAATACTATCTCAAGATGTTTGGAATGTTTTTTTGAGTGTGATAATACATTAAGATATCTTCCATAAAGACCATTATAAACAAATCTAGATACGGGAGGAAAACCTAATTCATCAGTGCCATGAAACTTTTTGGTGCATTCGTGAGACCTAAAGGCATAGCCAAATACTCATACAATCTATATCTACTACATAATGTTATATGTTATATATCTAATAGTATAATATTCACTTGGTGAAAACCCGATCTTAGATCAATCTTAGAGAAAACACTTGCTCCCCATAGTTGGTCGAAGAGATCATCTATATGAGGTAATTGATGTTGATTCTTAACTTTAAGCAGGTTTAACTGATGGAAATAAACACAAAGCCTGATGGTACTATCTTCCTTCTTAGAGAAAAGTACTGGTGAACCCCACGGAAAATAAATGGGTCATATAAAACCCTTACCTTCCAAATCCTCTAGTTATCTTGTGATCTCCTAAAACTTTGTAATAGTTATCCAATAAGGAGGAATAGATACTAGTGCATCTCCTGGCACTAACTCGGTAGAAAAATCTACCTCACTCTTGGAAGGTATACCTTAAAATTATTCCAGTAAAACAACCCTAAAACAATCTACCACTGGAGGGAAATCCACCTGATGCATTCCCTGATCATCTAGATAAAATCTAGTAATTTGGGTTGTTATCCCACCCATCCCACAATGCTTTGATCCATATTGTGTTTCCTAGAAATCTCATTCACCCTTGTAAATAAAAACCCCACCCTATGGTGATTTTAAAGTCACCCTAAAACAATATAAATCAATGTAATCATGATAGGGAACCAACCTATCCATACGGATAATGATGTTAAACCTTATCATATCGACGACAAACAGGTCCCATATAAAGAGAAACCCACCTACCTTGAGGGGGAACACCATGCACTGGAATACATTTTTTGATAAAATTACCAAATTATTATCTAGTTTCATATTTCCACAGGAAAATTGAACATTGATCCCAAGGCTCTCCACAATGGTCATAGATAAGAAGGAATGATAAGCACCTGTATTACAAAGACAATATACTAAACTATAGGCCACTAGAATAGTACCTATTACCATATAAGTTATGGTGATCTATTCTTTATTTATCAATTTCACTATATACATATAGCATGATACTCAACCCTAAGATATATCTTAGCTACCCCGAGTAGGCTCGCTCTACTTGCGTAGTAATTATGGTTTCTGGATAACCCGGCCACAACCAACACATCAACATGATCGGTCAACCACACTCCATCTCTCTTCCATATGATAAGTTGTTGACCCCACTCTAGAACATGAAGTCAGTGAAGACCCTATCTCTATATATTCTAGGGAAAATATATTCAAAATAATTTAATATGACCCATATTACTTTAATACCATCATTTTATTGGGTCCCTAGTACATTAGGGTCTCGTATGTTCCAAAATACTACACTGATAGAACCTCATTTGGGTACCTAAGTGCACACCTTGGATACTAGTATCACTATGTGGAACCTCCAAATAATGCTTCATATTGTTGGTCTATGTAGTTTTAGATCTATATGTTGAAACACCCTGGATTGAAATCCCAATTGTTCTCGGGTTACACTCAGTGATAAGTGTCTAATTAACTATTCAAGATATGGTAGTAAGATAAAATACATTCACCTATGATCAGATTTCGTACCTATGACCATCCTCAAATCACCTAGATTTATATAACTCATTACCTAATAGAATAGGTGTGAAACTATAGAGCTCTGTGAAATGGGAAGAATAGTTTATAACTGATAAAGATCCCTTCTCCAAGTTCATAAACTCTCTGAATATATCATTCCTCAACATCTTAGGATATATATTATCATATAATTTCATCTATAAATCCCTCCAAGACATATCCCTATGAAGATCCATCTTGGTAATAACATCTCACCATCTCTTTGTGGAATCCCAAATCATATATATAGAAATATTCACTCTTCACTTGGGATGTGTCTTAAGATGCTTGAAAATTAATATCCTGGCCTCTATCCATGACTCTGTAGCCTTTGGTCAACTATCCCCAGAAAACATGGGTGGATGATGCTACTAAAACTCACATGTTAACTCTTCCATCGTCGAGGTGTCACGAACCAACCTGGGTTGACCCTGAACCGATCACCTGAGTCGATCTGTGGCAAGGCCTGAGAGGTGTTCCCAATCCTCCCGGGATGGTGACAAGTGTCAAGGGAATCATAAGAGTCATCAATGGGCATTATTTCACCAAATAAATATATAAATGAACAAAAATAGCAGAATACAAAAAGGAGAAAACCAAACTAAACATGATTATCAAACTTTACATCATTTATTACAAATGAAAATACAATAACTTGAACAACCACTACCCAAGAAAACTCAAACTAAACCTGAAATCACAATATCTTCATATGGCTCTGAAGGTCACTCTCCAATCCACAACAAACTATCATCCAATGCAATTGAACCCAAGATATAACCTGTAGTAGAAACTAAAAACAAGAAAAGACTATATGAATGAGTATTAAAACTCAATAGGTAGGCCCAAATAATTTTATTCCAAATACACGTCCTTTAAATAAAGAAACATTGAATAATGGGTTTGAAATACAATATAAAAATATAGGATTTTCTACACTTTTCATTTTAAAACAAACAATCATAGTCCACTTCCCTCATGATTTCAATCAAGTCTCAAGGGAAGCAAGGGGAAAAGGGGAAACAAATAAGAGTTCATTTTTTTCATAAAGGTGAAAGGAAGATAAAAGTGATCGTTAATTCAAAACATTATACTTAGAAACCTTTTTAGATAAATCCATGTGCTCATCATTTCATAAGAAAACACCAAAACCAAATACAAGGAATATGATCCTAAACAATGATGGCAATGGAACTAACCATACTAGCATCGTAGGAACACAAGAAGACCTAGGATTCAAAGGAGAACCAAAATATACTAATATATGAGACTTGATCCCCAGTATCATTCCACACAAGATGAAATCAAAATGACCAAATGCCCATCTACCCTAACTCAGGATAGACTGAGGGGCCCAATCCCATAACAATAAACCCAAATATTCACCTAATATGGTCTAGTGGTCAGTGCATGAACTACTAATGCAGAAAACGTTCTCATAATTCCTCTTTGATATGCTAGGTTCCCATACTATGTTCAGAAAGGGTTGTTCCACACATTCCAAACAACAAACCACATATATATATACCACCATACACATCACATAAACTGGCACCACCCTAGCCACCTTAAGGAGTATTCCTTACCTTAAAATAATTATTACATAAGGAAGGTCCCATACTAAGGACACTCCCATATCATGATCAACCAATAAGGAAATACTCACTCCCTAATGGGTTTTTCTAAATGAAACCATTTTAATAAAAATGCCAAACGGGCCTCATGAAATTTTCACACATCGAAAATTTTATAAAGAACTACACACAAACCATTTTCAATACCAAACCATCTTAAAAATCCACCTTGGAAACACCAACCACCAATTGAATACCAAACCATGACTTTAGAAATTAAAAACTACTTAGAAAATCCAACTAGGAAATTTCATAATCATTTGGTGTGAAAAAACCCACCAAATCCACATCACACATTCAAAGTGATTAAGAAAAACAATTTATTTCACAAGGAACAATCATTCTAAGCATGAAATATTACTTTTTAATAATTAAGTAAGGTTTGAAAATAAATCAATCAATTAAATCTCAACTTTAAAGGAGATGTGCAAAGGGATCCTACCTCAAATCACTTCCTCTTCAATAACACCCAATCGAAAAGACTCCACAAAGGTTCTAGGAAGCAAGAAAATCCTCAAGGAACCCTAAGAAAGAAAGAAAACCCAAATACACACCACCCTAGGAATGAAAATCATCCAAACATGGCCACTAGGGTTATATGAGAAGAGGAAAAGGGAAGATAAGCATAGGGGGAGGAGAAGGGAGCCCTAACCTTTTGATCTGGGTAAAGAATCACCAAGAAATCACCTTGGATCTGACTTGGAGGGGATTGGAGGTTCCAAAAACCCACATGGAAGGCATCTAGGGTAGAGGAGTTTGAATGGGGGATCCCATGAGAGAAACCCAAATTAAAAAGATGGAAAAAACCCCAAAATACCCTTTCCCAAGTGGGTTACATGGTTTGAAAAACAATTCACAAACCATGTAATCCATCCCTATCTAGTGTAGGTTGGGCTGCACACTTTGGCTATATGGTTAGTTAAACCATTCACAAATTGTGCGACCCCCTGCACACTTACTGTATGGTTAAACAAATTGTGCAACCTGGAAAAAAGTCCCCAAAAATCACCCTTTTCACCCCAAAAATCATCTAAATCAAGGGTAAACCACCCAACAAACATACCCCATAAAAATGTGCCATTATGAGTGTTACAAACTCATTTTCCAAGACACCTCCTCTTCATAACTTTAAAGCTAACCAAGAAGGGGTCTAAACAAAAGAACCCAAAACCTCCAAAACATAAAATTTAAATCCAGAACACCTAGAACTCGGAAGAAAAACTAAGATCCAAATGATAAATCGGTACAAAGGATGAAAAAAAATCCAGGTATAAAAATTCTCCCCAGCATTAACACTTTCCACCCCCATAAAGCCACAAAATTTTCCAATTGATCAATCAATGACTAAGGATTCTCAAAACCACAATATCCAACCTATTGATCTAAAAACATCCCAACATAGTCAAATATAACTTATACCTCTTTCCCCAAACATACAAACAAATCGGAACCTCTCCCTGAGAATCAATCAGTAAATCATAGCCACAACCTTCACAACCATACTTTTAATAGAACCATTGGGAACACTCCAAAAATCCTAAAGTTTACCCAAACCCAAAAATAAACTAGGAAATCAAAAAACATAAAACTAAATCCACTTCAATAAGACTAACACCAAAACAAAAACAAGGCAGATCGCCAATAGGGGAGGATTTAATAGACTCCCCAACATTTGAAACAACCTAGTAATGATTTCTAATAGAATAATTTTCAATGATACCCACGGTGGGTCTCCCCACCATTAAGAACTAATAATATTAAACAAACTTGAAAACTTCCTCACATGAACCAAAAACCTCCCACCATAAGGGTAGGGAATGGGAGGGACCAATGATTGGAACACTGACACCACAACTGACTACTACCCACAAATCATCACCTCTAAATGGATATAAACCAAATCCATAATCCACATGGGAAGTCCATGCTAGGAAACTGATTGGAAACTTTCATATAAGGAGGAACAATCACATATATTGCATGAGGGATAAGTCCATCACGCACTTTTCAACAAGAGGTAATTTTCAGCAATAGAGATACCACAATAGAAACATAGAAACTGGTTCACCGCAATGGTGGAAACACAAGATTAGCCAAACTCCCACACCCTCATGATTCCTAACTATATACTAGCTTCACTTCGAGGCCTTTGGCTGGAGCCCAGATGATTGAAGAATCCACTACCTTGTAGTCAGAATCTGCTAATCCCTAATTGTAACTCCTTCTTTTGGTGCCAAAAATGGCCACATGACACTCCAATAAAAAATATAAGAGTAAGACACACCAAGAAACTCACTTCCTCAAACAACTCACCTTTACCCAAATAGGGATTTGGAATATGCACACATCAATATTTATCACTCCGAACAAGGAACGGAATAAACAAGGAACCTGAAAAAACGTAAAAAACACCATCGAGAACAACTTCTATAACCAATAGAAACACTAAAATAGGAAGGCACTTTAAATTGATACCAAACAACTCTCTACTATAGAAAATGGGCAGGGGTATCATTTTAAGAGGTTAATTTAACTTTTGAAACTCAATAACAGAATCCTTAGGTTGATCAACTAGAAATATTTCTAATGGGGGACCACCCATAGGTGAACACAGGTAAAAGATAAAACTAAGAACTCTATCAAAACTAACTCTTGAACCAAAAATCACATAAAAAACACTATAAAAAAGGGAAACCATCTTAAAGGTTCAAAAAATATTTCTAGAGACCCACTAAACACTACTTCAATACCAAACTACCAACAAAAATTTAATCTCAAAACACAACATAAACATCACCTACAAATAATGAGGAATAAAAATAAATAAACAACACTTAAAAAGCATAAAAAACAAGCCACATAATAATTGGACTACAAAAACACCGCAATTTCCAGCTTAAAACACTTTTGAAAAAAAAAACAAAACAACCCTGGTGGATTTTCATACTCACCAGTGGTATTCCCTAGAGTCCCACTCCCATGCACATTACCATTCCACCTCGATCACCCATAAACCATACCTATTAGGCACTCATCCTCCCATAACATCATCCATCCACTTTCCACACATATTTGTGCATGTGATTACTCAAGAAAGTACCAAAGGTTGAAACAAAACATTTCCACATTCCAAAATAAAACATTCCACCCATGTTTTCACAATCCCAACCCACTTCATATCTCAAGATTTATAAAACTTTCCAAAAACTTATGAACTACCAAGTAAAAACCCATTTTATAATTTCACATTACCAACCATTACATCATACTCAAAAAAATCCCACGAATTTCTATCCAAAAATCTTTTTCATCTCATTCAAAAAAAATTAGCAATTCAAAAAATTCTATTTCATCAAAAATCATTTTAATAAAACCCACTCTTTTTCATTTAAAACAAATTCCAAAAAAAACATCCACTTTCAAACAAAAAATTTCCATAATCCCCAAGTTTTCAAATTTTGAAGACACATGGGCACTGTGCATGTTTAGGCCGCATGGTTTACCAAATCGTTCACTAACTGTGTGCCTTTTACTAGACAACATGGGCACTCAAATGGTTTGGACATGTGGTTTGGGAATCCGTGCACTAAATATGCATCATGTTTCTTTCCAGATTACATAACCATGTGCACGCCTTCCACATGGTTTGCCTAACCATACTTAGGTCGTGTGCCCCTAACCAGAAGCATGACAAAGCTCACGCGGTTACTTAGAGTAAGTCTCATGGTTTTATCAAACCGTTCACTAAGATAAAACACCCCAAAACTAAAAATTTAAATCTAAATCACCCAAAACTTGAAAAAGAATCCAATAATGAAAGAATGAATCACAATAAAACCAATCCATCTCCTTCAAAACAATTTCACTAATTCCAGAAATCTCATTTAATCAAGAATAATTTGATAAAAAACTTGATTTTATTTATTGTTGGAACCATGGTCTTCTATGCATGATTTGGAGTATGATTTGTGTTTGTTGTCAATCCTCAGTGTAAGTTCATAATGTGTATTAGCAAAGAGATCCTACAGTTCAAGTAGACAATAGTATTGAAGGTGGTGCCTTTTCCTAGTGTTTGCCAAATTTTTGGGCCTGAAAATTGACAAATGGAGAAAAGTGTTTTTGGAAAAGAGACTTGTGCGCCGGTAGTTGGCTGCGCGATCAAGGCAGTTGGGGATTTAAAGGTGCAGCGTCGCGCAAGTTTGGTGTTGAAGGAGGTAGTGTCGCGCAAATGGTTTGGTGTCACCTGTGCGCTGAATTTGTACCGCACAAGTGACTTGAACGCTGGGATTGAAACTTGCGCGACGGGCTTGGAGAAGCGCGCCAGGGTTGTTAAAGTACATCTGTCCTTTTGAAGCTGCACGAAAGCTAGAAGATCGCCTGGTACCCTCAATGAAAAGTGAGATTCATCTTTTGGTGAGAGTTGGACTTCAACAGAGCATCTACATACAATAGAGGATGCATTATTATGCAGTGATGAAGAGACCTTCATGTCTATAAACTGAGTGTGACTTCACCAAGGGCAGTGAGTCAGGGGGAGTCAACGGGAGTGACCCGAGGGAAGTAGTGAGCTATCCCTAAACCTTTGTAAAGGCAGTGAGCCTAGGACAGAGTGATTATGCCCGAACCTTTGTAATCCACATCTAGTGAAGATTAGTGGAATTTGGTACGACTGAAAACTTGTCGGCGTATGATCCTTGGACGTAGCCCTTAGTGGTGAACCAATTAAAAAGTGTTGTGTCTTCTTTATGCATGTGAATGTTTTCTTTCTGATCATATTCATCATATAGGTTCAACAAGTTTCTACCAAAGTGGGAACAAGATCCATCACATTAAAAGAAAAAGTTGTCACCCTGATTCACCCCTCCCCTCTCAGGGTGTCCCGAGGTCCTTCATTTATTTCAAATGAATTCCAAAACTCTATTCAAAACAAAATTCTATTTTTAGAAACAAATGATTTCAATAAAATCTATATTTAGGTTATAAATATCAAATATTGTTAAACCATTTTCATTTCACCCCAAAAATAATTTTACAAAAACCCACATTTCTAATCATTCCTTAAAGTGAGTTATGAAAATCCATTTTCCACTTTCCAAAACAACAACTTAAACACATTAAACTCATCTTTTCACAATTCAAAAACAATATTTTTCAAAAAAAACAGAATCAAGGAATACCCAAAACAACACACAAGGGGAAACTAGTGTCGATGGGTGACTTGGCCATATAGTTGGTGGCCATATTCCAATCACGTCACCATCACGAGGAGTTCTTTGGGGTTATTCCCTCAGCTTCACATGGGTTTCTAAGCCCTGAAAGATCACTAAGACCACTTGTCCAACTCCCTTCTCATTTCCCAACACCAAACAATTCACAAGAACAAAAATACACCAACAAACCTGGACATTCCATGGTAACCCAAGGTTCTGAATGATCAAGGGTTCATGATGTCCTTCTCGTTCCTATATCATGAGCCCCAAAAATCCTACTCCTTATACCTCAACATCCCCAAGTAATAATGGGTGATCTAAAAAGAAAGTTCCACTAAATATTTGACCTCCTCCAGTACCATTTTTTCAAAAACCAACCCAAGTCAACCCTGAACCGGTCACGCAAGATTATTTGTGGAAAGGCCCGAGAGGCATTCCCAATCCTCTCAGGATGGCCACAAGAGCCAAGGGAATAACAAGAGTCAACAATGGGAATGATTTATCCAAATAAACATATGAATTAAAAATAACAATGGAATACACAAAGGATAAAACCAAACTAAACATTATTATCAAACTTTATATCATTTATTACAAATAAAAATACAAAAACCTGAAGAAACACTACCCAAGAAAACTCAAACTAAAATTGAAATCCAAACATATCCATGTAACCCCAAAGTTCATTGTACAATCTACAACCAACTATCGCCCAAGGCGATCGAACCCAAGCTGGAACCTATAGAAAAAAATAACATCAATAAAAGACTATAGGAATGAATATTAAAACTCAGTAGGTAGGCCTAAATAATTAATTCCAAATGCACATCCTTTAAATGAAGAAACATTGAATAACATGTTTGAAATAAAATATACAAATATAGGTTTTTCCACACTCTAAATTTTAAAACAAACAATCATAATCCATTTCCCTCATGATTTTAAACAAGGCTCAAGGGAAGAAAGGGAAAAGGGAAAAAAAGAGTTCATTTTTTCATAAGGTGAAAAGGAAGAGAAAATTCCTCATTAATTCAAAACATTCTTCTTAGAAACCCTTTTAGATAAATCCATTCACTCACCATTTCACAAGAAAACACCAAAACCAAATACAAGGAATATGATCCTACACAACAAGGGAAATGGAACTAACCATACTAGAATCATAGGAACATAGAAATTCCTAAGAACTTAGAGGAGAACCAGAACATACTAATACATGAGACCCCATCCCCGATATCATGCCACATATGATGAAATTAAAATTCCAAAACTCCCAATCACCCTAACTCAAGATAGACCAAGGGGCCCAATCCCATAGCAATAAACCTAAATATCCACCTATTATGAACCATTGGTCAATGTGTGAACTACTAGTGTAGAAAAAAATCTCAAAATTCCTCTTTGCTATTCTAGGTTCTCATAATATGTTCAAAAAGGGGTGTTCCACACATTCCAAACAACAATACATATATATATACCACCATACACATCACACAAACTGGCGCCACGCCGACCACCTTAAGGAGTAGTCCTTTCCTTAAAACAATTATTATATAAGAGAGGTCCCATATCAAGGACACTCCCATATCATGATCAACCAACAAGGTAAGACTCACTCTTGAAGGGTTTTTCCCAAATGAAACCATTTTAAGAAAAATTCCAAATGGGCCTCATGATATTTTCACACTTCAAATATTTTATAAAGAACTAAACACAAACCATTTTTAATACCAAAACATCTTAAAAATACACTTTGGAAACACCAAATGCCATTTGAATACTAAACCATTATCTAAAAAACCAAACCATGCCTTTAGAAATTACAAACTACTTATAAAATCTAATCGGTTGATTTCACAAGCATTCAGTGTGCAAAACCCACCAAATACACATCACACGTTCAAAGTGATTAAGTAATACAATTTATTTCACAAGGAACAATCATTATAAGCATGAAATATTACTATTTAATAATTAAGGGAGGTTCAAAATTCAAGAAATTAATGAAATATTAACTTTAAAGGAGTGGTGAAAAGAGATCCTGCCTCAAATCACTTTCGATTCAACAACACCAAATCGAAAAGACTCCAAAAAAGGTTCTGAGAAGCAAAAAAATCCACAAGGATTCCTAATAAAGAAAAACTCCCAAATCCTCACCACCCTAAGAATAAAAATCATCCAAACATGGCCACTAGGTTTAGAGTAGAAGAGGAAAGGGGAAGACAATCAAAGGGGAAGGAGAAGGGAGCCCTAACCTTTTGATCCTGGTGAAGAATCACCAATAAATCACCTTGAATCCAACTTAGAGGGGCTTGGAGGTTCCAAAAAATCCATGGAATGTGTATAGAGTGGAGGAGTTCTAATGGGGGTCCTAGGGTAGAAACCCCAATTAAAAAGATAGAAAAAATCCCAAAATAACCTTTCTCAAGCGGGTTGCACGGTTATCTCGCACAGTTTGATAAACCGTGCACAAACCGTGAAATCCACCCTTTTCTAGTGTATGTTGGGCTTAAAATTTTGGATGTAAGGTTATATAAACCATGTGAACCCATGCACACTTACTACATGGTTAAAATAATCGTTCACCTTAACCGTACAACTTGGAAAAAGTCCCCAAAATCACCATTTTCACCCCAAAACTCATCTAACTCAAGGGGGTAAACCACCCAACAAACATACCCCATAAAAAGGTTCCACTATGAGTGTTAAAAACTTATTTTCCATGACAGATCATCCTAATAAATTCCACTCTAACTAAGAATAGGTCTAAACAAAATAACCCAAAAACCTCAAAAACATAAAATTTAAATTTGGAACACCTGGAACTCAGAAGAAAAACTAAGATCCAAATGATAAGTCAGTACAAAGGATGAAAACAAAAAATCAAGTGTGACATGAGGTAATTCATGGGTATACTTGAATATTATATATAAATAATAGGAACCCCTCTCAAAACTAGGCATCATGTGCTATATTCAGTATAAGCAGCGGTACCTCGAGTATCACTACTGAATGTTCTATTGGTGGACCAGGTCCCGATACCTCTGGAACATGGTCCTCACCACCCACTTGGTGAATGACTCGAGGCTATTGTGGTGGCATAAATCTAAAAATTCTAAACACACTCCTCAATACAATATTTAATAATAGTTAGCAACACATATATAATAATATAATAGATACAAGCCTCCCTATATAAGACTCACACCCCTTTTCTTACTCTTAAATCTAGGTCTGGGTGATGTTCAGGTCATAAAAAAAGTAAGAGACACTACCTACTACCCACTACTAAGTTCACATTATGGTCAAGTTCTCTGCTATAAGTCAATGGTTCTAGTAAAAAAAGAGTCAATTGAAAGTTATAGAGGAAAATACCCTTTAATTTTAAATTAGAATCCCCATTTAATAGTGACATTTTAATCTTATAATTTATTTTTCATTTAAGTTTTTACTCATTATTATATCAAAGATTTAAAATGGTTGAATTATATAGATCACTATTTCCTATTTATAAAGGCCTACACACTTTATAAATTGAAATTTGGCTTCCATGTGATCACAAACAACAATTTATATAATTCTTAGATGAAATTTTATCACAATTTAATAGATGTAGAAATCAAGGTACCAAAACATGCTACAGGAAATGCACGCAGTAATATAAACATGGGATGGAATATTCATGACATATAAATCCTCATGTTCCTATTATGATGCATGATGAAATTCTTCCTCACCATATCGTCCAAGGTTAAAAATCCATAATCATAAGGATCATCAAACATCAAGTGTGTCACCCAATAGTGAAGTCAAAAAAATTGTAATAATCACAATACAAATTAACATGTCCCATCCTAGGAAATTATACTTTTTACTATACATGGGTTAGCTACTCCCAGGATCATGCTCATGACCAAATCCTAACACATTCTATTTCTCATTTCTACCATCCCAATTAGTAAGAAAAGTAAATTAAAAGAAAATAAACTTCTCTAATACCACTTTGGGAAATCTTATACCCAGTTCACTCAATAGTAATTGAACCTGGTTGGCTACATGACCTCAAGAATGCCTTCGCGTACACTAAAGGCTATCGACTAGCAGTGAGGGTCTATGGTTGAATAGTGGGGAGACTATAACCTCATTATCAGATATGAATCACAAAATGTAACACCCCAAGCTTCCATGGTATGCTTCTCTTTGAATAATATAGTAGCGTGTGTTGTATGCAACTTCGAGTTCTAACACACACCACAACCAATCAAACTAGCCGTTATGAATAGTAATACCCACATTTTAAAATTTTATAAATTTTATCTTTCAAAATGTACTTCATTTTTGTATTTGGAATATCAAAATTAGCCTAGGGTGAAATTTTGGTACTTTTTGGATAACTTTTATATTTTGATGAATAATGAAAATTACTAAATTTTAATTAAAAACAACTTTTTTAATCGAAATAATTAACAGTGATAAATTATTAATTTGAGTGGTTTTAAAGTATATTTATAATATATTTTTACCATTTAATACAATGTTGGTCATTGGACATAATTTCATAATTAAACCGGATATAAACAAGTGTCAATCTTTTGATAGTTATTATCTCTTAAAAACACGCTTTTTGTTTTAACAACGGGGATTAATTTTGAATTAATTTCTGCCACTTATATGTTTTGAATTTGGAAAAATGGATTCCATATTTGTAATCATGATTTAAAAATTTTGTAAATAGGTAACTTTTATTTTTGAATATTTTGAATAATTACTTTGGTAAATATTTTATTTACCATGGTTAAAGGGTAAATCCGGTAAATAAGGGTAAAAATATAATATTATAATAATAATAAATTACCCTAAAACGTGTTCTAAACTTATTGGTTGATACATTTCCGACAATGGGAATCTTTGGGTCGATTTTGGGACCCCATTGATCCACTTGTAGGTGATAAGGACACTTTATATTAATTAAGTTAAAATAAATACAAAAATGACATAAGAAAATATCTTTTAGAAAAACAATTTTTACATAGGGTTATATATGTTGGATTTTTGAATATAAATATTAATTAGAAAGATAAAAATATTTCCTACATGATGGTATTTTATTTATAATTTTTATACATTTAATAATTAATATTAGTTATGACACAATAATGATGCAATATTTTCCTTATTAATGAAAGAATCAAATAATTGGTATTATAAATGTTAAAATAAATATAATTTGAAAGTTTTGATGACATACATGAATTTTATTGGTTACTATGACATGATATTATTTCTTAAATTAATTTGGTTTGAATTAATAAAGTTGTTAAGACTTTAACAAAAATCAATTATTGAATAGTGTCAAAATTGACATAAATGATTTTTAAAAAAATATATTATATTATTAATTGATATTATATTCCTAAAAATATAAGGTTTGGAAAAAGGACTTATATAATGATATTTGTATCATTAATGGACCACTTGGGGGTCTCTTGGATGTATATAGTATGTTTATTAACTATATAACATAAAAATACAAAGTGACATGGTAAATGTCAAACTAATTAACTAAAAGTTAAAACTAAACGATAAGGTTAATATAATGACCCAAACCTGTATAAAATATATTGGTTGAAATTATTTCGACCCATACCCACCTTATACTTTTAATAATCCAATTTTTATCCATTATAAACTGAATATGAATTTATTATAAAATAATATTTCTAGATTTTCTAAAGGTTCCCATCACCCCTCTTATAAAAGGGCACTCCCCCTTCTCACTAATTCACACATTAAAAGCCTTTTGGATCAGCCAACCCCGGCCCAAATATCCTCTAAAATTCCCTAAATTCAACCTAGAGGCCTTATTTTGATCATAAATCCAACCTAAGGAGCCCTTTTGATCAAATAAAAAGGAAGAACCCAAAGAAGAGGTAATGTTTTCACCACCCTCTTTCAAGTTCCTTTCTTCTTCAACTTATTCTTTATTTGTTATTCCCATTATAAAATAATAACTCCAGTATCCTCTATATAATTTTATGTTATTATAAATATGGTACAACCATATTCAGTATTCTATCCATCCTTTGAATGACATGTCACCATACGTGCGTACGTACGGCTTACCGTCTCCACGTCGTGGTGTAATTGTTATTCAAAATATTATTATTTGGATGGGTATAATAATGATGTGTAATTCCTGTAAATAATAAATATAACATGATAATGATTCTGTATATATGATATACTATCCAATTATATATTATTTTAATATTAAAATTTTGATATTGTCGCTCGTGCGTACGTACGGACTACCGCATCCACGAACGCGATGAGATTCATTCCCCATCATATCCATTCAAGTATAATTCTCATTTTATGATTAAAAATAATTTTTAAGGACTTGATATCATTCTGGATATGAATAAGATACAACCTATCCATAACAAACATGGATAATGTAACAAAACATATAAAATAAAACGAGTAAGTTAACACCCGAAACGACAATAATACTAAGATATTATTAACAAAGCAATGTTAAAAGATCATATATGATATAATATTAATGTATATGATTCTAGTATAATTTAATAAAAATTATTTCACCATTATACCGGAGGTTAGACTACCCTCAACCAAGGAAAAGTACAAGGTAAGGGGTTTTCATCTCACTCCTTATTCCCATGAGATTCATGTCATATTGACACTATTACCTTTTGTGTAGTGTATGTACTGCCCATAATTGTATTATTTATGTAATACACTTTAATTTATGTGTATTTACATATTCATTGTATGATACCTCTTTTATGGGGTGTATGTTTCATAAGTTACCAAATTGGTAAGGGTTTATTTCACAATCTCTTCATTATCCGAGGTTGTTTATACGTAATTATCTACTGGGACCTCTTTATCATCCACATATATGTTTCTTAAAAATGTATTTCAAAACATTCTTACTATTTTACAAAATATGGTTTAAAGTCATTTATACCCTTTTTTGACTTTTTATAAGAAGTTTATAAAGGAATCTTTCCTTCGTTTTCCAAACAAGGTCCTTTTTAACCTTTTCGACAGAATTAAGGTAAGAATGTTTTTTTTTAACTTATACGGTGGGTGCGGCTATTTTCTGCCATTATAAAATCATTGAATCTTCACTTACAAGCTTATAAGAATATTTTCAAAGTAAATTTTTTTTTTATAATTATGTGACTTTTAAATGATTTCAAAAAAAAGAGATATTTCTCTCAAATAGTTTTGATTTCATCTATGTCAACATCCTTTGATAAATTTTACACTTGTTTGAAGTTGATTTATTATGATACAAATCATCCATATTGTATTTAAGGTTTTGTGATATGTTTGAATATGGATGAGTTATTTTTATTCCATTAATGTTTTATGATTAATGTTTTGGCATGCTAGTTTTAATATGAATGTTTATGTTATATTTCATCCTCTTATTAAGATGAATGTGTTGGACTAGTAAGTTCTGGGTTAGGGACTGGTAAAAGTAAGCCCTTCGGATTGAGGTCTGGTTACAGCAGACCCTCCGGTTTGGTGTCCGGTTATTAGAGGCACTTCGGGTTGGTGTTCGGTTATTAGAGACACTTCAGGTTGGTGTTTGGTTATTAGAGGCACTCCGGGTTGGAGTCCGGTTATAGAGGCTCTCCGGGATAGAGTTCAGTTATAGAGGCTCTCTAGGTTGGGTTCCGGTTATAGTTATCCCTTAGGTCTTGGCATGAGGCCTTGACAGAGAAATTAAAGTTCGGCATTATGCATTTCCATCATTATGAAAGTGTTCAGTGATATTGCATGCGATTATTTGACTAGTAGAATATCCATGCGAATAAGTAAATGGAATTATTTCATTTTATCTTTGCTATATTATTCTGAAGTTCAAGTTTTAAAGGCTTTTGTTTTAGTTATACATTGCCTCAAATTTTTATGTTTATTTATGAAATCTTCTGCTATATTGTTATCCTTACTGAGCATCTGAGCTCACCCCTTTCTATGTTTTATTTTTTCCAGGATGTGAAGAAATGTTTTATGACTGACCTACAGGGATATTCTGAAGGGGATATGAGTGTGGACTATGGAGACTATATTATTGTAGTTTTTCACTTTATGATGTAATGTAAACCTTATGAATGTATCTAGTGATTCTAAGCCTACTAAACTAATCGGTCTTTTGAGACTTGATCTTTTGTGATCCTACCAATGTTGCGTAATAATGCACTGACTCTGGGTAACTGGGGTCAGGGCATTACAGCTGGTATCAAAGGAAGTTTAGTACAAACCTTGGAAGCTAGATTTAGACAAACTCTGATTAGATCAGATAGAACTAAGATGGACTTTTAGGATTAGTATAGAAGAACTTCCTAGAATTTTGGTATTGTAGAGATTTTGTGATTTTTCCGAGCAATACATCCCTGTCTAGATGTAAGTTGGTAGAGGTGGCTCTGGAACAGATGTACCTAGGGGTAAAACCTGAAAACACCACTTTGAGCTAGACTCGGATGGAAACTGGTGCACGACAATGGGTCTTGCTGCACTCTTGGTTACGACACTCCCAGGGGATATGCTTAGGATAATTATCATTTTCTTTACAAACCATTATGAAGGGTTTATGAGTATATACTTCCTCAAAGAAAACATTTTTTTTATAATTATGGATTATATCCATAAATAGTTCAATTTATGTAAAGTGTTTTACAAGTATGGAATTATGTATTTTGAATCATAAACTGATGTAGTTTATTCCATTGTTTAGAAATGGTTCCTAGTGGAAGGAATGGAAACCGTATCAATGAACGTACTCCATGTAGGGATTTACCTCCTGCTCAAGATAATTAAAGTGGAGCTGGTGATGTAACTAGTGCTGATCAGCTAATCACCATGCTGGGACAACTCACTCTAGTTATGAATAATAACCTTACCCGTATGGAGCACCCTGATCCACAGTGTGGAGGATCAATGTTAGATCGCTTCATGAGGAAACAACCACCAACGTTCAATGGGAGTAAAAATCCATTGGTATCTGAGCAATGGATAAGTTCCCTAGAAAAAATATTTCAGGCTTTGTAGTGAAAGGGAGAAAGTTATCATGGCAATTTATCGCCTCACTGGAGATGCTGATCAATGGTGGTCATTGATACAAAACACAAAATAAGATGATTAAGTATCAAATATGGAATGTATAGAGTTCAAAGAGATTTTCTTAGGAAAATACTTTCCTCATGACCATCGAGCAGGTATGGAAAGGCAATTTCTGAGTCTGAGGAAAAAGGAGGATGAGAATGTTGCAAAGTATGAGTCTAACTTTACAAGGTTAGCAAGGCATGCTGCAGATTATATACTTAACCCAAGAAGTAAGATTTATCATTTCTTTGATGGGTTAAAACCATTTCTCTATCAAGATTTAGTATCACAATTCTTCTCATCGTACGAAGATATTTTCTCGTGTGCTATCAAGACAGAAAATAAATTCTCAAAGTCTTATGACAACAAAGTAAAGAAAGAGAATAAGATAATGGTAGAGCAAGAGATAGATAAAGAGAAAATGGAAAGAAGGATTTTCCATTATGTGATAATTGTGGTAAGAAACACCCCAGTACTTGCCTAAAAGGAATGGGAGTATATTACAAATGTGGAGAAAAAGGTCACCAGACTCGTGATTGTAAAAGAAAGAAAGATTTTGTCAATGTTGATTTCTACAATTTTATATAAATAGGCAATTATGAAAATGAATGTCCTAAGAGTCAAGGAAACTTACCTCAGAAAAGGCAAAGGGATCAAGTCCAAGCTTATGTTGTTACTATAGATGAATTTGAATAATTAATGTATTTGTGTTTTTGGACTCAAGGATTATATTCTGGTTATAAGAATAATGTGATATATATAAGGATTGTACTTCAGTACTTTTTGTTTTCATTAAGGTTTTAATATAATTAAGGTAATCATATTTTTAGTATGTGACAATAATAATCATTACTTTGTTTGGGGAATCTGATGTTACAACTGATTTTGGAATTTAGAAACCTTTAAGAGAGAGAATTTGGACAGAAGTATTTTGGATAACTATAAAGGTTAGAATGGATTATGTTGAACTTTGAATAGTATGGATTAATGTTAAATCATTTCTTAAGATTATTTTTGGGATATTATAATACTATAGTTTTCGAAAAAGGACAACCTTTAGGTCGGGGGATAACCCATCGCGTTGGAAAAAGCTGCAGGAATTGAACCCACATCCGTAGTGCGACAGGCCTTTATTACCTACCACTAGCCTACAGGAAGTCCCTGGTTATTAAAAAATAGTTTTCCCAATCTAAATGGTATGTGTTAATACTTGTAACCTTGTACGATTAGGATAAATATAATATTTTTTGAGTTCTATTATCTTTTTGAGTGAAATATGAGTTTGTGGGAGAAATTAGTTGAAGGTTGAAACTCTAATTGTCACGTATATATATATATATATATACCTCTATCTTATAAATTAATTCTTAAACTTTAGTAAAGGTATATAAAAAAATGTGTTATCTTAATAACTTATGTTTTGTTGAACTGATGATATTTTAAATCACTATAGATTGAAGACTTTGAGGCCCTCAATTTTACACTTGTTTGTGATTGATGACCTCAATCACTCCCTACAAATATTTACATTTTTTCTCCAATTATGTGTCTCTAATTTCCACTAATGTTCTCCTAACCGAGATCATAATTTTTTTGTGACTTTTTCATTTCCCTTTCCCTCTTATTAAGGCTAAATTTTATGAACCTTATTTCCGATGTGGGTTTTCCACAAAGCTATTTTCTACTTTCAACATTTTATTTTCGAAGAACAATTTCAAATTGTGGGGACACAATTTATTGAAGGAGGGGAGAATTTAACACCCCAAGCTTCCACGGTACGCTTCTCTTAGAATAATACAGTAGCGTGTGTTGTACGCAACTTCAAGTTCTAACACACACCACAACCAATCAAACTAACCGTTATGAATAGTAATACCCACATTTTGAAATTTTATAAATTTTATCTTTCAAAATGGACTTCATTTTTGTATTCAGAATATCGAAATTATCCTAGGGTGAAATTTTGGTACTTTTTGGATAACTTTTATATTTTGATGAATAATGGAAATTACTAAATTTTAATTAAAAACAACTTTTTTAATCGAAATAATTAACAGTGATAAGTTATGAATTTGAGTGGTTTTAAAGTATATTTAGAATATATTTTTACCATTTAATACAATGTTTGTCATTGGACATAATTTCATAATTAAACCGAACATAAACAAGTGTCAATCTTTTGATAGTTATTATCTCTTAAAAACGCGCTTTTTGTTTTAACAACGGGAATTAATTTTAAATTAATTTCTGCCACTTTTGTGTTTTGAATTTAGAAAAATGGATTCCATATTTGGAATCAGTATGTCCAAATTGTGTAAATAGGTAACTTTTATTTTTAGATATTTTGAATAATTACTTCGGTAAATATTTTATTTACCATGGTTAAAGGGTAAATCCGGTAAATAAGGGTAAAACAATAATATTATAATAATACTAAATTACCCTAAAACGTGTCCTAACCTTATTGGTTAATATATTTCCGACCATGGGAATCTTTGGGTTGATTTTGGGACCCCATGGAGCCACTTGTAGGTGATAAGGACACTTTATATTAATTAAGTTAAAATAAATACAAAAATGACATAAGCATATATCTTTTAGCAAAACAATTTTTACATAGGGTTATATATGTTGGATTTTAGACTATAAATATTCATTATAAATATAAAAATATTTCATACATAATGGTATTTTATTTATAATTTTTATACATTTAATAATTAATATTATTTATGACACAATAATGATGAAGTATTTTCCTTATTAATGAAAGAATCAAATAATTGGTATTATAAATGTTAAAATAAATATAATTTGAAAGTTTTGATGACATCCATGAATTTTATTGGTTAATATTACATTATAGGATTTCTTAAATTAATTTTTTTCGAATTAATAAAGTTTTTAAGACTAACAAAAATCAATTATCGAATAGTGTCAAAATTGACATAAATGAGTTTTTAAAACAAATATTATATTATTAATTGATATTATATTCCTAAAAATATAAGGTTCAGACAAATGACTTATATCATGATAGTTTTATAATTAATGGACCACTTTGGGGTCTCTTGGATGAATATAGTATGTTTATTAACTATATAATATAAAAATACAAAGTGACATGGTAAGTGTCAAACTAATTAACTAAGAGTTAAAACTAAAAGATATGGTTAATATAATGAACCAAACCTGTCTAACATATATTGGTTGAAATTATTTAGACCCATACCCACCTTATACTTTTAATAATCCACTTTTGAGCCATTAGAAACCAAATATGAATTTATTATAAAATAATATTTCTAGCTTTTCCAAAGGTTCCCCTCACCCCTCTTATAAAAGGGAACTCCCCCTTCTCACTAATTCACACATTCAAATCCTTTTCTCTTGGCCAAAACCTGACCAAATATCTTCTAAACTTCCCTCAATTCAACCTAAAGGCCTTAGTTTGATCATAAAGCCAACCTAAGGATCCCTTTTGATCAAATCAAAAGGAAGAACCTGAAGAAGAGGTAATGTTTTCACCACCCTCTTTCAAGTTCATTTCTTCTTCAACTTCTTCTTTCTTTGTTATTCCCATTCTAAAATAATAACTCCAGTATCCTCTATATACTTTGATGTTATTATAAATATGGTACAACCATATTCAGTATTCTATCCATCCTTTGAATGACATGTCACCATACGTGCTTACGTACGGCTTACCGTCTCCACGTCGTGGTGTAATTGTTATTCAAATCATTATTATTTGGATGGGTATAATAATGATGTGTAATTCATGTAAATAATAAATATAAAATGATAATGATTCTGTATATATGATATACTATCCAATTATATATTATTTTAATATCAAAAGAGTGATATTGTCGCTCGTGCGTACGTACGGACTACCGTCTCCACGAACGCGATGAGATTCATTCCCCATCGTATCCATTCAAGTATAATTCTCATTTGATGATTAAAAATAATTTTTAAGGACTTGATATCATTATAGATATGAATAAGATACAACCTATCCATAAAAAACATGGCTTATGTAACAAAACATATAAAAGAAAATGAGTAAGTTAACACCCGAAACGACAATAATACTAAGATATTATTAACAAAGCAATGTTAAAAGATCATATATGATATCATATTAATGTATATGATTCTTTTATAATTTAATAAAAATTATTTAACCATTATATAGGAGGTTATACTACCCTCAACCAAGCAAAAGTACAAGGTAAGGGGTTTTCATCTCACTTCTTATTCCCGTGAGATTCATGCCATATTGATATTATTACCTTTTGTGTAGTGTATGTGCTGCCCATAATTGTATTATTTATATAATAAAATTTAATTTATATGTATTTACATATTCATTGTATGATACCTCTTTCATGGGGTGTATGTTTCGTAAGTTACCAAATTGGTAAGGGTTTATTTCACAATCTCTTCATTATCCGAGGTTTTTTATACGTAATTATCTACTGGGACCTCTTTATCATCCACATCCATGTTTCTTAAAAATGTATTTCAAAACATTCTTAATATTTTACAGAATATGGGTTAAGGTCATTTATACCCTTGTTTCACTTTTTATAAGAAGTTCATAAAGGAATCTTTCTGTAGTTTTCCAAAGAAGGTCCTTTTTAACCTTTTCGACAGAATTAAGGTAAGAATGTATTTTTTTTAACTTATACGGTGGGTGCAGCTATTTTCCACCGTTATAAAATCTTTGAAGCTTACCTTATAAGATTATAATAATATTTTCAAATTAAATGTTTTTTTTATAATTATGTGACTTTTAAATGATTTCAAAAAAAATAGATATTTCTCTCAAATAGTTTTGATTTCATCTATGTCAAAATCCTTTAATAAATTTTACACTTGTTTGAAGTTGATTTATTATGATACAAATCATCCATATTGTATTTAAGGTTTTGTGATATGTTTGACTATGGATGAGTTATTTTTATTCCATTAATGGTTTATGATTAATGTTTTGGCATGCTAATTTTAATACGAATGTTTATGTTATATTTCATCCTCTTCTTAAGATGAATGTGTTAGACTAGTAAGTTCCAGGTTGGGGACTGGTAAAAGTAAGCCCTCTGGGTTGGGGTCCGGTTACAGCAGACCCTCAGGGTTTGTGTCCAGTTATTAGAGGCACTCCGGGTTGGTGTCCGATTATTAGAGGCACTCCGGATTGGTGTCCGGTTATTAGAGGCACTCCGGGTTGGTGTCCGGTTATTAGAGGCACTCCGGGTTGGAGTCCGGTACAAAGGCTCTCCGGGATGGAGTCCGGTTACAGAGGATCTCTAGGTTGGGTTTCGGTTACATTTATCACTTAGGTCTTAGCACAAGGCCTTGAAACAGAAATTAAAGTTCGGCATTATGCATTTCTATCATTATGAAAGTGGTCATTGATATTGCATGCGATTATTTGACTAGTAGAATATCCATGTGAATAAGTAAATGGAATTATTTCATTTTATCTTTTCCATATTATTCTGAAGTTCAAGTTTTAAAGTCTTTTGTTTTAGTTATACATTGCCTCAAATTTTTATACTTATTTATGAAAGCTTCCACTATATTGTTATCCTTACTGAACATCTGAGCTTACCCCTTTATATGTTTTATTTTTCCTAGGATGTGAAGAAATATTTTATGACTGACCTGTAGGGATAGTCTGAAGGGGATATGAGTGTGGACTATGGAGACTATATTATTGTAGTTTTTCACTTTATGATGTAATGTAAACCTTATGAATGTATCTAGTAATTCCAAGGCTAATAAACTAATCGGTATTTTGAGACTTGATCTTTTGTGATCATGCCAATGTTACGTAATAATGCACCGACTCTGGGTAACTGGGGTCGGGGCGTTACATAAAAGGTAACTAAATAGTAAACTAGTAACTATCCCTTATATAAATATCCAAGTAATCACATCCATCAATTTCATATACAAAAAATTATGATCATGGATTTCTATGCAAAAAAATGAAATATAAGGGGATCAAGGGAACAATCATATAAAAAAAATGAAAAAAAAAACCCAAGTTTATCTCTAGTAGAATCTTGAGAATAGGCTCAGTCCTCTACCCTCATACACCATCCTAAAAAGGAAATAAAGCATCCTTTGAAATTCGTTTTCCCTTTTCCCTACCTGCATCCATGAAGTCTGTCCAAGTATCCAACAGTGGGCTGAATAGGGTGTCAGATATACTAATAATTCCACTACTAATGATTATTAATTTCATCTATCCTATGAATATATATTAAATAGTGTGCAGGTAACATTAAAATTTATAAATGAAATTCAGTAAATAAATAACCCACATAGGTCTATGTTCCCATGGAATGCCCATCCTCTACTAACTGCTTCAGTCTAAGACATAATATCTCTAAATAAATATTCCATCATGATTTAATTATAATAAAGTTTTGGTACATAAATCATAGCCAAATCATCCCCCATGAATCATTTCTAATAAATATATGTATAATAATGTCATCATAAAAATATAAGGATCTTACTAAATACAAGATTGTTCTTTGTCTTGGAAGATGAATCATATAATTAATTCATTATGATTGAAAATAAATCTGATCCCATCCTTGGAAATCCTAATTTGGAACCCAATTATCGCTCTTTTCATAACATTAATGGATCACCTTACAATATCATTCTAGTAGTTCCTCATAGGAACCCTAGTATTGCTTTAGGTGAGGTATAAAGTCACCTTCCTCTGATTCCATCCTTGGAGGTCCATAAAGGGAACCAAATTGTCACTTATTGCATATATCACGATCATCCCTCTGAGTCTTTCCTTGGTAGTCCTCGTAGGGAGTCCAAGTATCACTTGAGTGTATATAATTATCTTCCCTCTAATTCTATCCTTATAAATCCAAATAGGGTGTCCAAGTATCACTTGGGAATATACAATCCATCTCATGTATGATTACATCCATGTAATTAATATGAGAACCCATGTTTCACCCAATGCACATGATAAATTCATTTAAAATTCATTTAATTAAATAATTGTGATTATTCCATTTATGTTGTTTTGAGTTGGACCCGATATTTCACCCTTGACGTGGTAATATAATTTTCCATGGGCCCAAAAGAGTAACCATACCGTTTAAGTTCACATTTAATTTAATTTTCCATCAAATTTATAAAATAAATTTACTCACCTTATATGGTGACCCAAATTATATCCTAGGCTTAGAAGGCCTAGAATCCTATAAATTCACTCATTAATATCAACTAGGAATTTTGATTTTAAAGAACATCTCAATCCTAAGAGAGAAGGGACAATGGATAAAGGCATATGGATATAAAATTCCTTTCCTTATTTTATTCAATTAAATTTACATTTCAATCAATTCATTTAACATCCCAAAAACAAAGGGTAAAATAAAACACCTTAAAAGGTTAATAAAATTCCTAGTCAACCCATGGTGGTTTTATTAAATTTAAAAACACACCCTAGGGGTGGTTCAATTCAATTTAATTAACCTACAATGATACATAAATGGGTCTCATGGGCCATATAGGTCAAGCATATTCATTTTACTTAAGAAAAATTACATTTAATAAATTATTCTCATAAAATATGGTGCATGACACAATGGCGCAATACATAAACACTAATAATTTATTGGAAAATAATGAGACCACTTACCTTATCTTGGTAGTAGACTCCTCATATATTGTTGGCCTCTAATCTGGGATAGAATGAAAGAAATCAATTAAAGAGACGAATTCCATAAAAATATATCATCTCACACCAAAATAACTCTATCAACAGAAAAATAAATGACTAAAGGTGTAAGAGGAATAGAGATATTATTTATGGCTATACAATGTGATAGATGGTGGTTAGATCGGAGTCCAAATAGAAGAGAATCAACAAATCCTAGGAGGATTCCATGGGTGAGCTCCAAGGGATAAGGTGGTTTTATTCATGGGATATAAAATAAAAGAAGAGAGGGGTTAAATAATAATGGATGAGAAATATCATCATTTTACCCTTTTAAAAGGGATTCATGGTTTGGTTTCATAGTCAACCAAAACATGTGCCAATTGTGCACCTAGCATTGTCCCAAGACACCCCTCACACGGGCTAGGTGTAAGATTTGACTAACCATGTGAATCCCATGAAAAACCCCTCTGTTAAGAGGTTTTCTGCACTCACATAGCCATGTGGCCTGGGCTTCATGGTTATTCCAAAATGTGCATCCCCATAAAGAGTATTAGACTACCCCACATGGTTAAATCAAACCATGTGTACTGGGATGCACGGTTTCTAATAACCATGAGGCCCACCTGATTCCTCCAAAATTAATGTCTTCAGGATCCATAGAAGCCTCAGACACCTTTTAAACTCCCATGACCTCATTAAGAACTTCTATTCGGATAAAATTAAATAATTAAACTAAAAAAAAGGTTTTATACCTCCAATAAAATCCAGGTTCTCACATAGAATTCTTATATTTCTAAGGCAGAAATCCTCTATTTATAAATCTCTAAGTCACACCCAAGGATCCTAATTCAAGCAGGAATTAAAACCCCCATAAATGGTTCAGAAATATGTTTCTTATAACTAATTTCAGACTAAATTAAGGACATGAATCATAATTCAAGTGGTGAATTGGTCAGAAACTGAAAGTACTTTTGATAATTTCACAAAATTTCATGGTGTGACATATGTTTCATGCCCTAAAACCTTCCAACTCAAGAATTTTGTCGATTTTATCCTTATTCATGGCTTGAGTCTCCTAGTTCATGGATTTTTGTGATTCTTTGTTTCATTAAATTACATCCTTATTGTCATCATTTTTAGTGTGAACAATGCTTCATGGTAGAAAAAATATTTCACTCAATTCCTCGATCTATGATCTATCCTTATTTATTCATTATCACAATGTTCCACTTCATGTCCCAGCATGAAGTGTATGTATATTTAAAAATTTCCACACTTTCTTCCAAATAATTTTATATTTAACATCAATTTTGTCACTACGTGATAACATAGAAATTAAAGAAATTAGTCTTGAATCACATATAAAATAAATTGATGTTCAATTAAAACATGTATACAAAATAGATATATCTAAAATCTTGATAAAGAATAACTGTTATGATGGATGGAAAATAAGTCATGCTATATACATTAAAATCATTATTTTTTCATAATAATTTTTATGTTTTATTAAATACAAGAATAATACGAAAAATAAAAACAAATAATGGGATAGGTAGAAGGCTCAAATTCAAGAAAATTATGGGGTTCTGAAGTAATAGAGTTTGTGGGAGTCTCCTATAACTAGGTTCCCTCACTTAGGTGAATGAGATCCCAAAATATAGAAGGAACAAAAGTTATTATCATGTGGAGTCCTTAAATCTAGTAAATTAGTTCCTTTTTCCCCCTCACGCTATGTGTGATGAAAATTCATCTGGTTTTTGGTGAGGGTTTTAAATCTTTAGATGAGATAAGATGTGGCCCAAGGGGTGGAAATGAGACCTTAAAGATATTTTTAGACTGTCAAGGAGTAATTTTTTACTATAGACAGCACAATGTTTTCCAAATTTTATAACTCCAACCCTTTAATTATAGCACTTGCCTCTTCCAGGATAGATTCAACTCTCCCAAAGGAATTTGTAAATTTAGTAAAGAAGGACCCACTGGGATTTCAAACTATGTCTCACCCTCAAAAACACATTCTATATGAACCATCGATGTTGATTTTGAAACTATTTTTATGGAAAAGACAATGAATCCACTATCCCAAAGGGAACATCTTGTGCATAGAGGTGTAGGGGTTCCTAAACTTCAATATTTATCTTAAAGATGAGGAATCGTCTTATTTTTTTAAGATTTTACCCTATTCACTCTCCATTCCCCTAGTTATAAAAACCAAATACTTCCTTAAGAAGGAGATCCCATCAATCTGAGTTTTATTCCTAGATGCCTAGATGCACTGGCATCCAGCTATTAGAAGGATAGATCTCACCTTTTCTATAGTGTTATTATTTACCGTTCCTTGGAACTAGTGTTGGGGGAAGATTTCACCATTAAGAAACTGGGAGGTCAGACTAGTGAACCCACCCACTAATTTCTATATTGGTCTTTCCCACTCTCCTTAATATAATAAGTTGGTCATCAACTCCTCATTGAGATTATAGAAACATAGGAACTTTAAAACAATACATATCTCATTCTGTTTAACCTCTTCATCAAGGAATAAAGTGTGATTCTGAATGTGCTAGATTAAGAAGTTAAACTTTGAGGGGATTTATTTTCACCAGAGAAGATAATACCAATAATATATCCTATGTAAAGTATTAATCATAGATCTATATACATTAATATATAATAACCCTAACAAAGAACCTATGAAAAAAATTAAATCTTATTTATATGTTGTTGTGATAAAGTTTAAGATATCATCTTATTCTTTTTTTAATAGCTTAGGTAAATGCGAGATAATTACATGATTGCCTAAATGAAAAATCTAGATTCAGGAATCTAGGGAAGTTGAGTGACATTCTTTCCTAGTTTTCATGCCATAAACTAATATCACCATGACCGATAATCAAGTGTTTGTGGAACTATATATGGGTAATATGGATTTGGAGTTTTTCCTAAAGACTGGATTTTTTCTCCTTCAGAGTATCTGGGTTCTTCCCAAATTTTCTCACAATGAACTTAGTCTATAAATTCCATCCTTAAATCACCTCTCAATCCATCCTTACATACAAAAAGTGCATCATTTCAATGATGCTCTTAAACCTGATACTACCTTCTTACATTGTTTTATCCAACCTATCCCATGACACCTAGTGGTACCTACCTTTCAAGTGGGAATCCCATATTAAATAATTCATGTGGTTCTCAATGTTTCTAATTAAACCCTTTGATACTTAATAACTTATAGTAAAGGTGTGGGAATAGAGGATAAGACACTATTAATGAGATCGATTCTGCCTCCAAATGAAAGGAACTAATTTTTTCAATTATTTATGCATGTATAGATCATATCAACCACCGTATTAGGGTTATGAATATAAATCATTTTAGAAAATATCATATCTCTTAAATAATCCATTGATAACTACCTTCTGTGGATTCCTAATCTAGTTTCTATAATGTGATATGACCTCTCCAATCATATCTTTGATATATAGGCACTAATATTATCTCATTTAATAAGATATCCAACCACTTATAGTAACCTTAAAAATCTTGTTAATTTTTTTAATGATTTTTTGGCTCCCATTAAGGAAAAGGACTATATCATCCATGAACATCAAGTGGTTGATACCTCGATAGTGGGTCTAGCAGCAGAAAGGTTGGATGTTACCTGTATGAAGATTGTTATTTATGTATCTTATTAGAGTATATTGGGTTAGGATCAATAAGATAGGTTATAGTAGATCTCCATACCTCATCCCCTACAAATATTTAAAGAACCGGTATTTCCTTCTTAGAAAATACAAAGAAATCCATGGAGAGTTGAAGAATATGAATAGTAGTTTTGTTTCTCAATGAGAGAATCCCATTAAATTCAAAAACTTAAAATTAAAATTAATTAAATCTTATCATAATATTTATCCATGTCTAATTTCATGACAATATTAGAGCCTATACATTTCTTATTGATTTCTTTGATCATTTCTTGAGCAAGGTCTATATCACCCTAGATGGATCTACCCTTGAAGAATCCATATTGCTCCTTATATGTACAATATTAGAGGTGATACAATATCCTCTAGTTAATGAAATTGGAGAGAAAATTATATGGGAAATTACATATACTTTTGGGATGGTTTCAAAGATATGGTTGTTTTTCTCACTCACCACACTAGGAATCACATCAAATAAATTTGTATAGTCCCTTCGGTATTCATCTTGCATGTAAGGGTTAAGACCTGCAAGAGGGAATTTAAAGTGAGTGTTTTTCATACCTCCAACTACCTCAAGGTTATTTGAGAAAGAACCTTACTCCATGTGAATTTTAGGCATACATCCCTACCTCCTCTCCTTGATGCATGCTTGAAAAAACATATTTTTCCTACCATCTTCTCTCAACCACATATATTTGTACTTCTCATGAGATAGAAATTGTTTTTTAAGGATAATATCATATAAATGGATATTTTTATATAAAATTTTGTTGAAAAAATATTCATACTGATATTATTCAAGTATGGACTCTATTTAATTGAGGTCCGCTATAATTGAGTCTTGGTCATGAAAGCTGGGAGTCGATTGTTATTCCCATAATACAGGTCTATCTTTAGATTTCTTAATTTATTATATAGGTTGATTTTCCATCTTTATTTCATGGGTCTATACTAGGATAATTGTGCCACTTGATGAAATCTAGGTTTGTATAACCATCATCTTGAGAAGAAAAATCATAAATCTACTTCACTTTTGGTTTTCAGGTTAACAAGGATAAAAGAGTGATCTAAAATGGCCTAAATGAGGTGGGTGAATTTGGTCGAGTAGGATGAGATGGCTTGAAGATTGGATAAGAAAAGAACTAGGAGTTAATAGGTGTGGTTTTTTCCCTTCTAATTGTTTCACCGGGTAAATTCGTATCTTGTTAACCCCAAGTACATTAGGTCATTGAGGGATGAAAAAATGCAAATTCTTGTCTGGACTTCCTAAAGTATGAACCTCCTCCTTTATTTTCTGATGGTTCCATGATGGCATTAAAATATCCTCCCACAATCTATGTTGAGTCTCCCAAATTGAATGAACTAATATTTTTCTACATTGACTCTGTTACCGGCATGTTGTATTTAGTAGATAAAGCTAACAATGTAGTGGTTCACTCCAATACTGATTTTAGTGGTGATGAATTTCTTGGAGACTTTGAATTTCACCACATAAATGTTGTATTTATAGAAAATACATAACCAAAAATATGAACATTCATGAAATATTTAAATAAAAATGGATATAGAGGAGAAAGAGTTTAAAACATTTAAAAAGTTTTAAAAGAAACTCCCTTATGATTTTAGTAAATTTTGATTAAAAATAACATTGACTAAATTGAAAATTATTTTTAAAACACTTTAATTCTAGTAAATAAATGATAATATATATCCATATGGTAGTATATAAACCACAAAAAATAAAACATGTGGTTAAAATGACTTGATCCTCAATGAAAGGAAATTGAGGTGGGAAATCTATTATGTTAAATACTATCTAGTGTCATACATCCTTTAACTCCTGAATAATAAAATTATATTAGTTATTTACTTGCTTAATAACCTTTTTTATTTTTATTACATTACCATTATTCTCTTTATTTCATTTTTTACCATGTTTTATTTAGTTACTAAAATGGTTAAGTTCACGTTGGATGTTTTTGGGTCGTTCAGTTTATAACCTCAAAATAAATTCGGTTCATTGACCATGGTCAAAGGTTTTATAGTTCAAATAACTCTATAATATTAAACATGATATGATTATTATATTTATACATTATATACACTATTAAAACCAACCATTTAAGTCTATAATGAAAAATGAACCACATCATTTCATGGAAAAGGTAGTTCGTACGTGCACAAGAGCCTCATCCCAATTGGTGAGGACTTGGAAAGTGTATCCAAGAGACCTGAGTTTAAAACCAGATGGATAAATAATTTTGGGGGTACTATAGAAGGTACTATAGCAGGCACTATTCGGTACTATAGCATTTGGAACTATTCATCTGTTTGGGCTTTCGGGCCACCGGTTTGGGCCTCGGGTCCTTCAATGCCTTCAGGCCACCCAAGGCCTTTGGGACAGTAAGGCTTTCGAGCCACCTCAAGGAATTAGGGCCACCTTAAGGTCTTTGGTCCACCTCAAGGCCTTCAGGCCACCTGAAATTGTGCTTTAAGGACCAGACAGACTCTATAAGGAGCATACTTCATATGAGGATTCAGAGTAGGCGCATTCCCCAGAGAATAATCTAAGAGGATTTGTCAAAAATAGTGGGTATGGTATTTCCATCAGGACCATCTTGTGCATGCACAAGAATCCTATCCAAACAAGCCAAGCGAAGGCAGGGTGCTGACATCATGATGAAGAAGCTAGGGAAGATCAGTTCCATGTAGTTATAGTCTGTATATTTCCTTAAGCCCTAAGTGTCATGTAATATCTAATCCTATGGTCCTTGTAAGGGTTCCCCCTCATCCTTTGAAATGGGGTTTATCAAAAATCAATAAAAAAGAAGGTATTTGGGCCATTTGAGGTATAGTTCGTACACACACATAAACATAGTTTTTATTTTTTTACAGGGTGGAAAAGAAAAAAAATAAATAATATTTTACTTTTATAAAACCATAAATAAGTTATAAAATTTATATTTATTCATTATTTTCATCTTTATGACTATATTTTTATGGTGGAAATTAAAAATGAATCACATTGCTTCATGAAGGTGGTATTCCACATGTATGCACGAGAAACATTATCAATTTCCAACGGACATAAAGATTAAGAATTTAAGTAATATATTATCTTTAAAAATATATATAATTATGTCATAGATATCATATATATTCATTTTTTCCATCATTTTAACCATCCATGTTATCTTATTATGAAAAATAAAACATATCACTTCATGGAGGTGGTATTCCATATGTACGTATGAGCGATGTTTTAATTTCCCATAAGATGGAAAATGAGATGAAAATGGGTTTACCATAAACATAATAAAATTTCAGTATATTCATGATACTTTTTTAATTACTTTAGTATGTATAAAATAGATTTATAGGAATTAGAAGAAGAAATAAACTTTGAAGGAGTTGGGTAAGATGATTACCTCTTCTTTAAGATACCTCCTTTGGCTCACACCTTAATCCTTTGTAGAATGTTATTAGGGTAAGAAAAGAAGATCTAAGATAAATTGAATGAATCTTGGAAGTTATTATGGTAGGTCTTTGATGATATAGAGTTCTCAAGATTTCTAATTAAAGGATAAGGGGAGGTTCCCTTTAATAAATGATGGAAAGGAAACGCTTGGAATTACTTAAAATGTTTAAATATAATATATATCATAATCATGTTGAGTGAAACCAAGGAACCCCAAATTAATATCTAAGATTTTATAGGGTCAAAAAAATTCAAAAATTAACATTTTGACAATTTTTTGAGACATTTTAATCCTTATCTACTAATTAAATTCCATTTAAAACAAATTTAACCTTAACTATGATAACATAACTTTTTACCATGATAACATAATTATATGCTCAAAAATTAAAGGCGAATTATAAAAAAATTAAAATGATGATTAAAAATTTTTAATCCATTTTATCATATTTAAAATCTATAGGTGGAAGAAATTACCATTAATATAAGTGTGTAAAACACATGGAAATGGTTTTTAGGAAAATACACAATTTAAGTGTAAAAATCATTACACATTTAAATCAAGTGAGAAGTTAATTACTAAGAATTTTTTTGGTTGAATAAAAAAAATTAATTTTTTTATAATTTTGGATAAATACAAAACTGAATGGAACCTTCCAACCATACCATTAAATGCAAAGACCTAAAAATAGTTTTTAGTCTGGATAAAATATAATTTATGTTCATAAAATTCAAGCTTGGGTTCCCAAATTAAAAATAATGTTTTAAAATAAATAATTTAACTTATTAAGCATATATCTATTCAAAATAACTCATAAATGGGATAAATTCAAGTGTTAAAGATATTTTAAATCTATGTCCCGTAGTTTTAAATCTATTTTACCTATTTTACCTTTTCCAATGTGACGAATCTTTATCAGGGTTACTATTTATAATGACCAAAATTAAAAGCAACATGTTTACCATATTTTAACATCCTCATTCAAAATATGGAATTAATATTTCAAGAATAAATTTCAAGAAGTGGAAGAAATAAATTTAAATATAAATTCTTAAAATGCAATGAAAAACAATTTTTAGAAAAAATTATTTTTAAGACTGAAAAAGAAATTTTAGAAAAATAAAGTATAATATTAATTCCTATGTAATTAATTAGATTTTTTATAATTAAATTAATTTTTTTAATTTAATATCAAATTAAAATAAATAATTGGAATTTTAAATTACTTTATTTAGTGAAAATAAATCATAGTTTTACTAAAAAGGGTATGCTAACTATTCCCTTAAAAATAAATCTTTTCAAAAAAATCATAAAAAAACATCCTTTGAAAATTATGAAATGATGATTTCAAAATTTATATCAAATTTTTAGAATTAAATTTATAAAATTATTATAAATTAATTATTATATTTTTTCATAAATTGCAATAAAACCCATTTTTGAAGAAAATGTATTTTTGAAGCATAAAATGACTTTATTCTCACTACTTATATAACAACCATAACTAAATTAATATTAATTAATTAAATTAGATATATAATATAATTATTATAATCATTTTTCAATAATTATTAACTTCATCTATTATGAAAAAATACATTGTGCATAAAAACAATTTAATGAAAAATATCTCATTTTACCTTAAAAATATTTTATCTTCATTTACAACAAATTGATAATAAAGGTAAGATTTATTATTCATTTTATTAAAGGAAAAAATTTATACATATATTTCATAAAACTTATGTTCTTATCCATACCTTTCAAACCAATGGCTAGGTCATAATGGTCATATTTAAAAAAAATAGTATATCATTGTTCATTTAAGCTCAGTGTTGTGTATACTATACACTATTAAATATATTACTTAAAGAAAAAAATTCCAAAATCATGGGGTATTACATTTTAAAACCATTTTAAGTTGACTAATTCAATGTAAAAATTAAAACTATATTTTTCTCCTCTTATTTTAAAAGATATTTGGCTTCTTTTCTTCATATATCTACCTTGAAATAAATTTCATTCTTAATGAGTTAAATTCAGAAAGGAAAAGATGAATTTTGGAAGCACTATTTGTAGATGTGTTTCATATTGAATGTGACCCAAAAGTTATCCTGAAATTAATTTATATAAGTTAAAAATTTATTTTTGGATGCAAGATATAATATTTATCCAAAATTTAAAGTAATAATAAGATAAGTTACTAAGTACTGAAAGTAAAGGTTGTGGTGAAATATTTAAAATTATCAAAAGTTAAGATTGGAAACTGAGAAGTGTAAGTTGATATTAAAAAATAAAAAGACTTTATAGAATATATAAGTGTTAAATTTCCTTATATAAAAGTAATCAGTTTGTAAAATGAAACTCATAGAATATGTAATATTCATATCATGTTAAACGATATAGCCATATTATTGATTTTTAGAAAATACAATATTTTTAAGTGATTTAAATGTGGTGATGTTGAATATGAATTTAATGATAAACTCTCATGATTTATAAATAATCATAAATACATGAATCAAGCCAAAAGTAATGAGGGTTAAAATTAAAGAAAATTTTTGTTGTGAAAAGAATATTTTATTAAGGTTACACCATGGTAAGAGATGTCACGCCGTAGCCATATTTTTCATGAGAAAGGTGAAAGTTTACTTACACTATGAAGAGTATATTTCACCACATGACCTTGTACATGAAACCATGTATAGATTTTATAAAGATATGAGCATTATAATCCTGGACATTTGAAATCCTTTATTGAGATTGAAGTTGGATTTTGGAAAAGGATTGGTACACAAGGATGATATGTGAAAGTAATATTAAGGTTCAAAACTTGCTAAAAAATGTAAAATGACCTTGAATAAGTACTGTAAAAGGTGTTAGAAGTTACTGGAAAAAAAATTTCCAATTATGAAACCCATTATTTTATAAAAAATAATTGATAGATCAACCAAACTATGAGAGATATGGTTACATCCATGTATGAATTTGAATATTAAAGAAATATTAAAAAGGAAAATCATTCCTTATATAAATAATAATTTTTTTCAAAGATGCATAAGATATTTTAATGATATAAAAATCAATAAACAAAAACTATTTAGAGGATACATAAAAAAATTTAAAGGATATATAATATCCTCTAAAATGTGTAAATGTGTAAAATGAAAGAAAAATCTTAAGATATATATTACATTTATATGATATGTAATACTTCCAATTTATACATAATATACTTTCCTTAAATAGGAAATTGATGCATAATACATTTCTTCAAACTCTATTATAGTGAAAATATACTTTCTTTTACTAAATTCTAAATATATAAGAAATTATTCAATATGTAATATAATTTTTTTTCATAATTTATTTTAAAGAACATTATCTTGATACGTAATATATTTTACTTTACCAAAAATATATAGGTAATATATTTTAATCTACCAAAAATTATATGTAATATATTTTTATATTCTGATGATATGCATGATTTTTTATATAAGAAACTTCCTTCAATATTTATACATAATATCCTATATCTTTCATATGTAAATTTTTTTAACTTTTACATATTTAAAAACATAATATATTTTTAAAACTAATTATAATACACAATATTTTTTCAATAAAAATGTAAGGTTTTTCACTATGTTATATTTTTAAAATATTCCAAATGTAATATAATTTATAGTTATTACTGAATGTGTATGGTCCTATAATTATCAATATTCTATTAAAATTATAATATGAGGAACTAAAATATAAATTTTTAAATAAATAAAAAATAAAAATTCCTTTAATTGATTAAAAATCATGTACATTTAAATTAAAAATTTATTAAAGTCAATCTATAATTTAAGGAATAACTTTTAGAATAAAAACACAAACCGAAGTTGATAAAATTATTCCCAAGATAAATATCCTTATAGAATTATCATAAATATCCAAAAATATCCAAATAATATCTTAAATATATATATTTATTAGAATATTAATTATAAACATTAATAAAACATATTAATAAAATATCTAATCATATCTTTTCTCTTTTATTAATGGATATCATAATGGATACTTTATTGAATATATAACAACTACCTATAACGTCCATATTTCTCACCTATAAATAACCAAACATTCAATATATTTCATTCTATCCGAAAAATATTTTTCATATTTATTATTATTTTTCTTATTTCTATTATTATCTTTGGAAGATTCATCTTCATGGGATATTGAAATGATGCATACTTCAACCTTGTGGTTATTTTATACATTTATTATTGTACCACTTTACTAGTACTCATTTTGTGTAATATTATATTTTCATAGTAATATTCATGTGTCTTGTGTCATATCAGTGTTATTATTATAATTTATATAATTATGAATACAAATATTTAATTTTATGAAAATGATAAATCCTAGGTTATTTCATTACCCCTAAAGAAATTATGTCTTCTCAATTTCATAGAATAAGTAAAAATATTATTACTTCATAGTCTTCAATTATATAAACTTTAAATCATGCTTTGGTGTCCCATTTAATAATATTACTTTACTAAAATTAAAATAGTATTTTATAGAATTTAATTCAATATTAGTTTCAATATAAGTAACTTTTATGAAATAGTCCATACCTTTACCAGTGTATTCCCCAAGTTTCATGGTTGTTTCATTCCTGGATGTAAAGGTTCCAAGCATTGTAGGAATATTTTTAAGCATTTTCAAAATCTACCACTTATTTTTTTCAAGTTTAGTTGGTGAAGTTAGGTCTAAATGAATGGAAATTGTGAGATAATTCTGTAAAAATTGTTATGTTATACATATAATTTTAAAACACCATAGTGAACTTTTTCTTTATAAGATATTTTAAAAGAATCAGATTTGAAATTTCCAAATTGTGGTCTTTATAAATCATCATAAGTATTTCTATAAATAATAGATTATAAAATTAAAAACAATTATGTTTCTTAATGATCCCCCTTATCTATGGATACTTTGAAATAATTAAGTGCTTCATAGTTTCATGATTGAGTAAAATATTTATAAATATCCTGATAATATTTAACATGTGTCTATAAATAAGAGCAAGTTTTGATTTAAAATTTTGATCATAAATGATCCATGGACCAAGAAAATTTCAAGGTATGAAGGAGGTGTTTGATATCTCATATAGATATTCACACGTGATTTTAACATTAGAAAAGTTTTCAAAATCATTTGAGAATGAATTTTCAATAACAATTTCATGTAAGTCATATGGGTGGGATAGGAAAGTTATATGATATCTTTTTCCTTCTATCTTGATAACTGGTATTTAATCTATTGAATAAATATAGTATTAATTAAATTATCAGTTAAAAATTTATACCATATTCAATTACTTACTAACTTTAGTATATAATAGATAAATATTTCCTTAATTATGATTATTGGGTTTCCACTTCTTCCAACCACTAATTAAAACTAAAAAATTTAACAAATATAATTACCTAAGAAAATAATAAGAAACCATCTAATAAAAATTTAAAATAATAATACCATGAGTTCAACCTATATTACATAAATAATTCCTCATCATTTAATCTCTATAACAATTAAACCCTATAAATTATTTACAACCCTCCATACCAAATTTAAAACCCAAAAATTATGAAAGCGTAGATTAAATCTTCTCTCTAAAAATCAACTAAACATTTAACCTAAAAACTACTAAACCTTAGATATCACTAAAAAATCATTCTTGATATTTCCTAAACCCAAAATCACTTGAAATTACAAGACATAAAACCATAATGAAATTATCTATGGTGCCAAAAATTAACTCAATATTCATCCCTCAAATAATATCAATAACTTGAAAAGAATAACATATTAACCAATAATTTCCTATATATACCTTTATCATATAATTTTCTTAAAAATAAAATGTAATTTCTCCAAAATAACTTTAATATCCTTGTGAAAAAATAAATTTTTAATTCCGCAAGGTTATCTATATTAATCAACTTATATTACCCAATTTGAAATACCCTTTATCCCATATAAACATAATTATATCATAATTAAATAATATTATAACCCTAAAAGTTATATATAACATTCATATTACGTTCACAGAAATATAATATCCTTATCCATAAATAATCATCGCACCAATCACAAACCAACCTGGGTCAACCCCGAACCGGTCACTTGAGTCAATCTGTGGAAAGGCCCAAAGGGTATTCCTGATCCCCACGGTCTGTAAACTAGTTCCAAGAATCAATAGAGTAACTAAAGGGAACAATTTATCCCAATATAAATAAATAAAGTGAATAGTGGAAATAAACAGAACAACCCAATATAAATAAACATTAAAAATGAACATCATTTAAAAAAGGCTGAAAATACAATAACTTAACAATAAAACCAAACTAGACTTGGAAACCGCAACATCTCCATGTAACCTCGAGGGACACTCTCCAATACCAAAACCAACTATCACCCACATAGATTGACACCAAGATAAAAATAATAAATAACTATATGTGTGAGTATTAAAACTCAGTAGGCATTCCCAAAAAAATATATTCCCAATGCACTTCCTTTAAATAAAAAAACATAAACTTCAGGTTCAAAATACAATATATAAAAGTAATATTTTCAACACATTTTACACTTTAAATCAAAACACATTCTATTTCCCTTTTTCAATACAAATTAAAATTATTTAATAAGAAAGTGACATTTTTATTTTAAAGATGAATTATGGAGTTCCATTTAAAAAGGAGATTAATGGTGTGAAAAAAAATTCCAAAATAATTTTCATAAAACATTAAAAACCAACCCATTACTCTCCAAATAAATACACCATACAAGAGAGCACCAATAATAATAAAATAATAAGGGAAATGTAAATAATCACATGAGAGTAACGATCCAAGAAACATCTCAATCATCCATCATAGATAACTAAGCTTTAATAGACATAGGAGAACCTATGAGTTCATGAAATAATCTAGAACATACTATATATCATGACTCATCCTAGAAATCATGCCTCACTTGATGACATAAAATTTATCTCACACACCCAATCACACCCTAAATGGATTAAATGGAACTATCCCATATAAATAATAACAAAATATATCCCCCTACTATGGGCCACTATCCAGAGAATAATCCTAACTAGTGCAACAATCGTTCTTAGAAAATTCACTAGTTATGTTAGGTATCATTGTCAGGAGTATAAAGGGGGTGAGCCAACTGATTCCAACCGAGCATCCAATAAAAATCATGTATATCATATATAAATAATTCACACAATAGGTATCACCCCGAGTCACTCCAAAGATCAATCTCTTACCAAAAATAATAGATCTCAAAGGAGTCCACATTAAGGATCTCCCATTCCACTCAAAGTAAATGGGTCACAAAGATTCCACAGCAAGGAAGTCTCTCTCATTCACATAAATGGATCGTGAGGATTCCACTGTGAGTAAATCCTATCCATTAAATACAAATAAGGCCAGAAGATTATCCAAGGAGGGTTTTCATGATAAAAATATTACCATTTTCAAAAAAATGAAAAACGGGCCTCAAGAATTATTTTTCAATGAGTCAAAACCACCTTTCCAAAAAGTTTTGAATATGCCATTTTACATTTCACAATCATTTTACAAAATCTCATTTTAACATTTTCACCATAAGTGAAAACCCAAAACTGTTTTTATCAAAGTTCCAATTGGTCCACACATAATTATCACATTCCATTCCATTTTCAAGAGCCCAAACCATTTATAAATCCATTTGAGAAATCCAAAAGCACCATTTATATTTAATAATCATATTTTCAAAGGCAATTCATGCTTTAAATGTCACAAAATCCAATCGGGAATTTAAACAAACACTTGGTGTGCAATATTAAACAAATCAATACTATTTATCACAAAACAAGGTAAAAATCACCACTTTTCACACCAAACAATTATTCCAAATATCATGCATCAATATTTAACATATAAATAATGTAATAAAATAATGAATCCAACTATTCTTAAATTTAAAGGCAAGTGCAAAGGGAAACATACCTCACACTCACAGTGCTTCAACAACACACACCCGAAACAACCTCGCCAAGGTTCCAAGAGCCAAGAACAACCAAGAGAAACCCTTACCAAGAAAAATCCCCAACATAAACCACGGGAAATATAAACCCTATATCCAAGAGACCAAGTGATAAGAGGAAATTAAAGGAAAATGGAAGTAGAAATAAGAGGAGGAAGAAATGAGGAGAATACCTTGAAGATCTAGCCCTATAACTTGAAGAAATCACCCTAGAATCACTATGGAAAAAGTTGGGAGGCATGAGGAAGGATGTAGGATCCTCCTAGGGTAGAATGAACCAAATTTTAGAGGAATAGGTTTATTTGAGGTTAAATCCTGAAGAGGTTTGAATGGGAAAATCACATTTTTTTTATAATCTGGGTAGCTCACGCGGTTTGGCCACATAGCTTAGTAAACCATGCACTAACCGTGTGAAATGGTTCTACCTAGAGGTAAAACCTCCATGAACACTTACCAAATAGTTTTAAAAACCATGCGTAAGCCATGCTCCCTCAAACAGAAGAATCCCATGTTCTGCACGGTTTCTTGGAGCATGTCATATGGTATCCTCTAACCATGCGCAAACCATGAACCGCCTATTGTAAAGCTCAAAACTTAATATTTTCAACAAAAACTCCTGGAAGAAACTTAGGGATAACCTCAAGACCAAAGATAAATATAATATTACTTCAAAACTTAAAACCTGATCACACTTATAACTTTAGAGGGAAATTGAGATCCAAAAATGAACCAGAATAAAGGGTGAAAACAAAAATCTGGGTGTGAAAATTCTCCCCACCATAATGCTTTCTACCCTTAGAAATCCAAAACATTTTCTAGTTGATCAATAAAAGACAAAGGGTATCCAAAACCACATGATACAACCTCTAAAACCAATAACACATTTACCACCACCAAATATAACTCATACCACTTATTGAAAATCAACATAAAACTCAAACTACAACCCACACAACCCAGCCACATATAAAACCAATGGGGGTGCTCCAAAATCCCAACATTCCCCCGAATGGAGAGAAACTAAAATTTAGATAACCTCAAATGAAACCACAAATTTACAATCAAACACCATAGTTACACTGGATTACCAACACATGAGGCCCGAATAGACTCCCCACTATAAGAAACTAGATAACGCTGACTGACTTTAGAAGAAACCGCAATGAGACATGCAGTGGTTCTCCCCACCATTTTAAACTTTCAACCAGTTTTATGAACAACAAACCTTGATGAAAAACCCCATTAATAACTTACAAAGTCTTACTATACAAGGAAACTCAATTCAGAGGTCCGAATTTTAAATGGAACCATCAATGAAATCTCAAGAAAATAAGACCAATTGGCCTCCTTATATCTAAGGAGGAACTCTCCAATACACAATTATTTTAATTAGTAAATGTGTCTCTATGACTCTTCCCATATAATGGGACCTTTAAGATGGAGAAAACACTATATAAATAATTAAATTGTCTCTATTCCTACACTGAAGACAAAAACTAGGCCAAGGTCCCTCACACCCCTGGGATTCTTTACTACACACCAGCTTCACTCCAAGGTATATGTTTGAACCCTAATGTTTCAAGAATCTACTTCCTAATAGTCAGGAGATGATAATATTAGATTGAAACTCTTTTCCACTAAAATAGGAAATCATAAGATGCACACTCCACATCCCTTTTCACTTTGAATGAGAAACTGCAGAAACAAGAAACACAACTGAATACACCTCCACTCATGAGGGAAAGAATTTAAAATTTCCAAAATACAAACACGTTTCCATTATAGAAGAAGTTATTAAGAGATCCACAATATAAAATTTTAAAAATTAAATAATTTTCAACACCAAAAAACACCACCAAGATGCAACCATTAAAAAAATAGAGTATACAAATAAAGGGATTTTAAATTGAGCTTGGAATAGCACTCTACTCTTACCAACTAGCTCCACATCGCCTCTTAGAAACATGCCAACAGAACAGTTTCATGTGTCCTAGGAATCCATAGGAACGAAAAGTATTTAGATCACTCAAAAATGATTAATTCTTATGATCTGGTTTTCCTCACTTATGAAACACCAGGATTCCACACCCAGAATAATCTGATGAAAGATCTAGAGGATTTTTGATTCTATGGACAATACCAATAGCTTCAGGCCTCTTTCCCAATTTCTTACTAGAAATCCCCTCACTGATTTCAAGAATTTATGAGGTAATACTACATCAATCATTCCCACTAACATAGCCTCAATAGGAACATCTTTCCTCACCACATCATCAAAGTTGGTTAAGATGAACTTTGAAACCTTCGACTGCAGATCAGGAAAAATCCCATACTCAAAATGCAAAGCCTTCGAGGAATCATCCATATCTCACTTTGAAAGGTATAGAATTAGATCCAAAAAACAATGAAATTAATCCAACCCCAATCCATCTCCTCTCTGAAGATATAACATATCCATTCCCTTTCTCACCTTCACTAGCTCATAGAAATATCATTGGATGAATGAAGCCTTGAAGAACTCCTAGGAGAGTTATTCTTGAGGCTTATTTTGAGAGACCAACTTTCACCACTTCCAAGTCAATCCTTCATCCATGAAGGTAGAAAACTTTACCTTCAATAAATCATGAAACTCAAGGAGACTGAAGATAATTTCTATTTTCCACATTCACGTTTCTATTTCTAGAGGATCCGCTTGACTATAAAAGAGAGGTAGATTTAACTTCTAAAACTCAAGAAGGAAATCCTTAGTTTGATAAAATAGAGATCTATCTAATGATAAACCACCCATGGTTTTACTTTGAATATCCATATAATATTTTTGGGGTAATACACTAAGAAACAATAAATCCAATACCTCAATCAAAAACTAACTCATTAACAAAAATTCTCAATCTCAAGCACTGCATAAGCAACATTCCCAATACATAGTAAAATAATCCACACAACTATTGGCTATCAAAACATAAAAATTTTCCTCTTAAAAATACTTTAAAAAGGAAACAAAACTTGGTGTATTTTCACACTCACCAATGGTATTCCTTGGATCCTCACACATGCACATTCTCGTGCCACCCTAAGTACTCATCAACTCATGTCAATCCTAGAACTCATATTCCCACATCATTACCAATTCACTTTCCCACACACTTCAATGCATGTGAGCACCCATGAAAATACCTAAAGTCAAAACAAAACATTCCCATTTTCCAAAACACAATATTTCACCCAAGTTTTCACAATCTCAATTCACTTCTCATTTCAAAATTCATAAAAAATTTAAAAATCTCACTAACCACAAATTCAAAACCCATTTTTATAAATATTTATTCAATAAAAATCTGACAACTCATTTTTTACCTTCCCAAAACCAAACCATTACCCCTTAAAATTCAGTTTTCAAACTTTCAAAACAAGGGTTTTTAAGAAAATTTTCAGAATCAAGGAAGAAAAAAACAACTCATGAGAGGGAAACTAGTGTCGATGAGTGACTTGGACATATAGTTGGTTTCCATGTACCAATCACACCACCGCCATGGATAGTATTCTAGGAACATGTCCCTATATTCACATGGCTTTCCAAGCCCAACGAGCTCACTGAGACCATTTTCATAACTCCCTTTTTGTATCTCAAACATAGAACAACCAAAAAAACCTAAAGAAATAAAAGGAAACCCCACGTCCCATGGAAACTCAAGGTTCGGTACAAAAAGTGTTGGTTAGACACTCCCCCAGACTTGTATCCCAAGTCATGATAGTCCTACTCCATCTACCTTGACGTCCCAAGTAACAAAGGGTGATATGAAAGCTAGGTCCTTCAATGGAACCAAGATCTCATTCCATTTTTTCACGAACCAACCCGGGTCGACCCCGAACTAGTCACCCGAGTCAATCTATGGCAAGGCCCGAAGGGCATTCCTGATCCCCATGGGATGGAAACTAGTTCCGAGCATCAACAAAGTTACCAAGTGGAGTGATTTCTCCCGATATAAATAAATAAACTAAACAATAGAAATAAATAGAGCACCCCAATTTAAATAAACATTCAAACTAAAAATCATTTATATAAGGATGAAAATACAACAGTTAGATAAAAAAACAAAATTAGTCCTGACAACCACAACATCTCCATGTGACCCTGAGGGTCACTCTCCGATACTAAAACCAACAATCTTCCACAATGATCAAGACCAATCTAAAAACCTAAACCAAAAGTGAAAAACAATAAAGAACTATAGGCGTGAGTATTAAAACTTAGTATAAATTCTCAAACAAATATATTCCAAATGCACTTCCTTTAAATAAATAATCATCAACTTTAGGTTTGAAATATAATATATAAAAGTAATATTTTCCACACATTTTACACTTTAAATCAAAACATGGTCCATTGACCTTTTTTATTAAAAATTAAAATTATTTACTAATAAAGATACATTTTCATTTTAAAGAAGAATGATGGTGTTACATTTAAAAAGGATAGTAATGGTGTGCAAAACATTTTCCAAAACAATTTTCAGAAAACTTTAAAAACCAATCCATTACTCTCCAAATAAATAAACCACATAAGAGATCACCAAAAATGATCATATAATAAGGGAAATTTAAATAATCACATGATAGTAACCGACCAACAAACATCTCAATCATTCATCACAAATAACTAAGTTCCAATAGATATGGGAGAACCTAGGATCTCGTGAAATAATCCAGAACATACTATATATATTGAATCATCCTATAAAGCATGCCTCACTCATTGACATAAAATTTATCCCACATTATTTATCACACCCTAAATGGCCTAACCTAGGGGCACCATTCCATAGTAATAATAAAAAAAATATTCCCCTACTATGGGCCACTATCTAGAGCATAATCCCAACTAGTGCAACAATTTTTCTCAAAAAATTCACTAGTTATGTCAGGTCTCATTATCGGGAGTATAAAGGGGGTGAGTCAACCGATGTCAACTGAGCATCCAAACACAATCATTTATATCATATATAAATAATTCAAATAATAGGTATCACCCTGAGTCACTCCAAGGATCAATCTCTTTCCATAAACAATAGATCTCAAAGGATTCCACACTAAGGATCTTCCATTCCTCTCTAAGTAAATGGGTCACAAGGATTCCACAGCGAGGATGTCTCACCCATTCACATAAATGTATCATGATGATTCCATAGTTGTTACATCCAATCCATTAAATATAAATAAGGCAATAATATTATACAAGGAGGGTTTTCATGATAAACATTTTCTCCATTTTTACAAAAATTCCAAAAAGTACTCAAGAATTATTTTTCAATGAGTCAAAACCACCTTTAAAAAAAGTTTCAAATGCGCCATTTTCCATTTCACAATAATTTTACAAAATTTAATTTAATTTCTTACACCACAATTGAAAACCCAAAACCATTTTTATCAAAGTGCCAATCAGGCCACACATCATTATCGCATGCCATTCCATTTTTAATATCTCAAACCATTTATAAATCCATTTGAGAAACCCAAAACTACCATTTATATGTCATAATAATATTTGAAAATCCAATTCATTCTTTAAATGTCACAAAATATTCACAAAATCCAACCGGGTATTTTATCGAACACTTGGTGTGCAATATTAAACAAAGCAATACTATTTATCACAAAGCAAGGTAGAAATCACCACTTTTCACACTAAAAAATTATTAATAATATCATGAATCAATATTTAACATATATTTAAGGTGAAAAATCAATAAAAAAACGATTCTTAAATTTAAATTCAAGTGCAAAGGGAAACTTACCTCAAACTCTCATTACTTCAACAATACACACCCGAAACAACCTCGCTAAAGTTTCAAGAGATAAGAACAACCAAGATAAAACCTAACCAAGATAAAACCCCAATATAAACAAAGGGAAATATAAAACTTATATCTAAGATAACAAGTTATATGAGTAGCTTAAAGGAAAATGGAATGAGTAAGAAGAGGAGTAATAAAGGAGGATAATACCTTGAAGATCTATCCCCAAAACTTAAATAAATCACCATAGAAGGAGGTGGGAAGTGTGATGAAGGAGGGAGGATCCTACTAGAATTGAATGAACCAAATGGAGGAAGAAAAGGGTTATTTGGGGTTAAATACAAAAGAGGGTATAAAGGTAAAATCACTTTTTTTAAGATATGGGTAGATCGTATGGTTTGGTCTCACATTTTAGTAAACCGTGGGCCAACCGTGCGAAATAGTTTTTCCTTGAGATAGAACCTCCATGCATTCTATATCATGGTTTGAATAACCATTCATGATTCATTCTCCCTCAACCAGAAGCATCCCAAAGCCTACATAGTTTTCTGGAGCATGTCGATGGTTTCCTCTAACCGTGTGCCACTTGCTGTAAAGCTCAAAACTCAATATTTTAAAAAAACTCATGGAGGAAAATAAGGGATAACCTTGGGACAAAAGATAAATAGAAGACTATTTAAAAACTTAAACCTCATTACACCCAAAACTTGAGAGGAAAACCAATATCCAAAATGAACCAGAACAAAGGATGAAAACAAAAATCCATGTGCGAAAATACTAAATCAAACACAAAACCTAAGGGTTATATATTTCAATTAAGTATTCCTTATAAAAACCAAAAAACATGTCTCAAAATATCATCAATCACTTAAAAATATAATCACATAATACCTTAAAATAATTTCTTTGAATTTGAATTCTGGTCACCCATACAGTTATTATCCCATGATGGTATTTAAAATTATTAAATTGTCCTCAATCAATAACAGCATGACCTATAATTATATTTAAATCCTACTATAATTCCAAGTATAACACCCCAATCATAAAAATCCCATAATTACATTATTTATAGTAAATACTTCAACACTTAAATTTTCAATACCTTTTGGGTTTAGAGTTTTAAATAATTAGGAACAAATGCTTAAAAGAAAAACCTTTTTTCTACTAGATAGAAATTTTTTCCATTATACCAAAATTATTTAAATGATAAACTTTATTTATTAAAGTTTAAAATATAAAAATTTTGAACTTGACTTTACAGCAATTCCCACTCATACTTAATCTCTATGAAAATAATTTGAAGACATGGTATGAGAAAATATATTATATTTAAAGGTATAAAGAAAGATAAAACTCTTTGGACCATTGAAAAACTTAAAATATTTTGAAAATGTATTTATTTTAATAATATAATTTTTTACTCATATAAATCTTACTTTCAAACATGAAATCAACTTATTTTATTAAAAAATTAGTAAAAAAAACTCATAAACAAGCATAAGAAAATGAAATGATCATGAAAGTTCCTTGAGTAACATGAAAACTTATGAAAATATCATTCTTAAAACACCAACTTTAAATATTTAAAAGATTATAAACATTGCATTGTTCATAAAATCAAATTATAGTTTCATGAAATCCAAATATTTTCTTTTAAAACCAATAAGAAATTATAGAAACACCATAAAGGTATCTTGGGACACTATATCCATCACTCGTAAAAAACACCCTTAAAATGGAATAAATTCATTAGTTAATTCCAACATAATTTCTCTATATAATAAATAATTAGTCAATGCATTGTAGAGTTATATCTCATGATTTCATATATTTCATCTATAATTCCCAAGTACCATAATATGAAAAAAAAAATATTTAGTAGCTTGTATTTTTCATCACAAAAATAATTAAAACTTATTTTATAATCCATAATTTTACAATTTTAAACCAACCTACAAAATGAGTTTACTTTAAAGAAATCATTAAGAAAGAAAGTTCTTGGAAACTTCTTATAGAAAAAATATTAGTTTTTAAGGGAAACAATCCACTTACCTTGAGTCTCGTAATAGTTTTAAATCTTTCCTTAATGATTACTATGGTAATATAAACCTAAGGAATCTTATATAAAAAAATTTAAGTAAAGGTATTTAGATTATGGGATAATGAGTATGGGGAAAATATGTGGAAAAATACACCTTAGATGTTTGATAAAATTATGATGCATGTTCTCTTTTTATAGGAAAATCTCAATGAATCTTATGTAATTTAAGATTTATGTATAAAATTATTAAATAAAAATTTTACCATAAAATATATGTTTAGTGATAGGTTCATGTATCTTTAATTAAACAGTGCCATAATATTTGATAAAATCTTTTTAAAAGTGACTTCCATAAAGTATAAATTCTCACTGTTATTCTTATCCTACATTGCACTACACTACTCTATTTAATAATTATTTAAAAATCTATAATTATTAAGTTGTATACAATAATATTTAGACTTTTTCATCTCACATCCCTCTCATATAATGAAAATTTGGATATTTTTAAGATCTTATTTAATAAAATATTTTATAATATTCCAAATTTTCCAACTTGATTATAAATATCATGTAGGAACAGGTTCATGTTTTCTTATGGTAGGGGTTTAAATTTGACCAATAGTACATATCTTCCTTTAATGTGATTGAAAATATACTAATTTTTAACTTCCATTTTGATCCATCATCATTTTCATTACTAACCTTACCATATTATAGAACCCTTTTAAGTTGAATAAACTAATGTAACATCTAAAATGATCCTTTTATCCTTTTATTATTCAATATATTTATCTTACTTTCTTCCCATGTCTACCTAGGAATAAATTTCATTCCTAATGAGTTAAATTTATAATGGAAAAGATGAATTGTGGAAGAACCATTTCTAGAAGTGATTCACAATGAAGGTGGCCCCAAAATTTTCTAGAAATTAATTTCTAGAAGTTAACAAATGAATCTTGTATACAAGAAGTAATATATATCTAGAATTTAAAGTACTAATAAGATAAATTATTGAGTTCTATATGTAAAGTTAGTTGTTAAATCTAAAAAAAATTATTTGAAGTTTAGATTGGAAGTTAAGAAGTGTGTGATGATCTTGGAAAAGGAAAAGACTCATTATAATACATAAGAGTAAAAGTTTATTATATAAAATAATCAGTCTAGAAAATAAAACTCATAAAATATGAAATATTCATATCATGTTAAATGATATACCCATATTACTAGTTTTTGTGAAAATAAAAGATTTATAGTGGTTCAAATTTGGTGATGGGATACAGGACTTCAATGGTAAACATTCATAGTACTTAAATATTCATAACACCATGACTCATGCTGAAAGTAGTGAGGATGAAATTTCAATAAAATAAATTATGATAGGATTCATGGGTTTAGG